>CM060908.1:1001823995-1003023995 GCA_030737815.1 Allium fistulosum
AAGGCTAATTTAGTGTGATAAGAAGGGACATTACGCTCATGAATGTCGAACTGGAAAAGGGAAGAAGGTTGCAGATAAGAAGGGAGTGAAGTGCTTCAACTAGGACCAGATTGGGCATTACAAAAATCAGTGTCCAGAACCAGTCAAAGCAAACAAGGGAAAGGTCTTTGCTTTAGGACCACCATATGCTAGGTCAACTGCTACTGAGAAGGGAAAGACTATGATGGAAGGTACGTTTTTGATTCAAAGTATATCAGTTAGGGTACTGTTTGATACCGGTGCATCACATTTATTTATATCTCAGTATTTGGTAGATAGACCATGTTTAGAACCCTCATACCCTGTTACTTCTTTAAGGGTTGCAAATCCGATAAGAGGATATGCAACTCTAGGGTTGAGATGTAACCAGTTGGAACTTAATTTATTAGGTCATAAGTTTGCATGCAGTTTATATGTTTTTGATTTCGTAGGCTTCAGAATCATCTTGGGTATGGATTGTTTAGATGAATATTATGCTAGGATATTTTTCCAAGATAGGGAAATATCGCTAAGACACCCTAATAGTCATAACCGAATTATATACTCGGTGGAGTAGTTAGACCCAAGTGCTTGTGCTTGGTTGACTACAATGGAAGTAAAAGAAGAGTTGAATCTGGTTTTGGCAGTAAGAAAGTTTGCAAATGTTTTTGAGCTAGTCACAGGACTACCACCGAAATGAGCCATTGAGTTTCAGATAGATCTTGTGCCAGGAGCAGAAACTATAAGTAGACCACCTAGCAAGATGACACTGATCGAGATGAAGGAATTGAAGGTGTAGCTAGTGGATTTAGAAGGGAAGAATTTCATTAGACCAAGCAGTTCGCCTTGGGGAGCAACCGTGATGTTTGTAAGGAAACCAGATGGGTCCTTAAGGATATGTATCGACTATCGTAAGTTGAACGAGAAGACGATCAAGAATAAGTACCATTTGCCGAGAATCGATGATTTATTTGATCAGTTGTGTGGAGCCAGAGTATCTTCCCAATTTGATTTGGCAATAGGTTTCCATCTGCTAAGAGTGGCAGATGACAATATTATGTTGATGGCATTGCGGACTAGGTATGGTTCGTACGAGTGGTTAGTAATGCCATTCGGGTTAACAAATGCGCTAGGTTTCTTTGTGGATTTAATGAACCGGATTTTCCAAGTGCACTTGGATAGGTTCGTATTATTATTCGTAAATGACATTTTAGTATACTCTTAGGATGAAAAAGAGCATGAATTTCATCTTAGAATAGTGCTTGAGACGCCAAGGTAGCATCAGCTGAAAGCGAAGTTTTCCAATTGTCATTCCTAGAAGAAAGAAGTTAAGTTTCTTAATCACGCAGTTTAAGAGAAGGGTTTGTCAGTTGATCCGGATAAGATCGAAACTGTTAACAACTGGAAGAAACCAAAGACAGTGACCAAGATTAGAAGTTTTCTTAGACTCGCTGGCTATTACCAAAGATTCATTAAGGATTTTTTGCAGATAGCAGCGCCTTTGACTAAGCTAACAAGGAAGGACATGAAGTTTATTTGGTTTGACCAATGTGAGGAAGCATTCCTTAAGTTAAAGCATTTGTTAACCAATGCGCCCGTGTTGGTGGTTCCAGACGGAAACTAAGGATTTGTAGTGTATACCGATGCATGTGGAACCTGATTAGGGGCTGTGTTGATGTGGAAAGGTAAAGTTGTTACCTACGCGTCACGATAGCTTAAACCGTATGAAGCGAGATATCCTACTCATGATTTATAGTTGGCAGCGGTAATCTTTGCATTGAAAGTATGGAGACATTATCTCTTAGGGGAGAGATTTGAGTTATACATAGATCATAAGTCCTTAAGGTATTTATTCTCTTTAGAAGGAGTTGAATATGAGACAACAGAGGTGGCTGGAGCTGTGCAGTTAATGCCCCGCTATTACCCCGCTATAACCTTGCTATATCTCATAGCGGATTTCTACCGCTACGATTTTTCCATATAGCCCCAAATATAGCCTTCCCACTTTAAGCCCCGCTATTTCCGCTATGTTCCGTTATTCCCGCTATATTCTGGTATTTCCGCTATATCTTCTTTAAAAGAAATGAATTGAAAAATGACATTTATACATTATAAAAATTATGAAATTAATCTATTTAATTGAATTTTTAATATATTTTCAGAAATGAAAATACTCTATTATTCTACTAAATTCAATTATGTTATATAACAGTTTTACGTTTATTTACAGTATATTCACACATGTTTTTATTTAAAATTATTTATGTGTTAATTATAATTCAATTGAATGTTAATTTTTCTTTTGATTACCGTTTATATATTTGTAAAAATATTAAGTACGAGTTTTATATGCTATTTAAGAGTCATCCGCTATATCCATATCATTGATGTATCCCCGCTATGACTTTTTGCACCTCTACCGCATTGAATCCGCCGAGTGCTTTAACTGCATAGGGCTGGAGTTTTTAGCGGCTTATGATTTTAGTATAGAGTATACACTTGGAAAATAAAATAAGACAGCGGATGCTCTTAGCAGAAAATATCAGAATGTGGTGTTAGCTATGTTAACAGAATGGAAAGATCTAGAGGCTATGAATACTTGTAGTTTGCAATTAAGATCGACTGCTAGTTCTATTCAGGGCAATGCCATGTTATCCTATTTGGTAGTTCGACCAGTATTGATTGAAAGTATTACTTCTAAGAATGAGGATCCGTAGTTAGCTGAGAAGATTAAAAGGCTTGAGGTTGGATCGAAGTCTAATGATCTAAAAGATTTCAGTCTTGATCGGAAGGGATGGTTGAGAAGGAAGGGACGGTTGTGTGTTCCGAATGTTGGGGATTTAAGGAGAGAAGTCCTCAGGGAATATCATTGATCCAAATTCACGATCCATCATGGGGGAACCAAGATGTATCAAGACATGAAGAGAAGTTTCTACTGGGAAGGTATGAAGAAGGATGTTGGCTTGTGGGTAAGGCAGTGTGTGAATTGTCAACAAGTGAAGGCCGAACATCAGAAACCGAGTGGATTGCTTCAACCTTTGGAGATACTAGTTTGGAAATAGGATTCGATATCCATGGAATTATAAATGGGTTGCCAAGGTCGAATCGAGGAAATGAAAGTATATGGGTCGTAGTGGATAGATTGACCAAGAGTGCCCATTTTATTCCGGTTAAGTCAACCAGGACGACACCTGTTTTAGCTAAATTGTTTATGAAGAACATAAATAGACTGCATGGAATTCCTAGTAGTATAGTAAGTGATAGAGATACTTTGTTTACTAGTGAGTTCTGGAAGAGTCTACAGAATGTGCTAGGTACCGAGCTCAAGATGAGTACTGCTTATCACCCTTAGACAGATGGGCAGACAGAGAGAGGCAACAAGGTATTTGAGGATTTGCTAAGAGCTTGTGTGTTAGACTTTGGTGGATCTTGGGAAGATCACCTACAGTTAGTTGAGTTTTACTATAATAACAGTTATCAGACTAGTATAGGAATGGCACATTTTAAAGCTTTGTATGGAAGGTCGTGCAAATCACCATCATGTTGGTTGGTAACTGGAGACAGGTTAGATCCAGTAAGAGAGGCAATAGAGAAGATTGAATTGATCCGAGATAGAGTGAGGGAAGCTTAGTCTAGACAAAAGAGTTACACAGATAAGAGGTGTAAGGATCTAGAGTTCTCAGTTGGAGATATGGTTTTCATTAAAGTGTCACTGATGAAAGGTGTGGTACGATTCAGAAAGTCATGGAAACTGGCACCGAGATATGTTGGACCGTTCCTAGTTATAAAGTGGATCGAAAAGCTCGCATACAGAATAGAGTTGCCGAGCCGTTTGGCTGGTGTCCATAATGTGTTTCATGTGTCTCATCTTCTTAAGTTGTGCATGATCCAGAGACTACTATTCCTCCAACTGTGTTGGAAGATTTAATAGTAGAACCGAATTTGACTTTTGTTAGACAACCAGTGCAAGTTGTAGCAAGAGATGAGAAGAAGTTAAGAAACTAGACAGTCAAGTTGGTGAAAGTTCAGTGGAGCGACAATGAGAAGGACTGTACTTGGGAGACAGAAGACAGGATTAGAGATACTTATCCTGATCTGTTATAAAGGTATGTTATATATTTGCTTTATATAGGCTATTTTCTAGTCAAGTAGGCTAGTATGGTAGTTAGGAGATGTTACAGATGATTTCTATGTTTAGTATTTAGTCCTTACTGAATTTCGAGGACGAAATTCTTTAAGGTGGGGAGCTTGTAACACCCCTAATTTAAAGAACATATTCAGGAGATTTAATTAGATAAATTAATTAGAATAATGTAGAGACTAGAATGATAAGGGGATTGAAATTTGAAAACTAAATAGAGGTCGTGCCTTAACTAAATGAAACCATAATAATGGGTTTATAAAATGGTTTTATAAGTTAACTAACCAAGAGAATAAGGCAAGGGTATTATGGGAATAGCCGTGTACAACCCCATAACCCCTAAACCCTTACCTCATTCACATTTTCATACTTTCGTAAAATCAAAAACAAAAGATATCAAGGTCGGCCATAACCTTAAGAGAAAAAGGGATCAAAATCAACTAGAGGCTAAGGATTCAAGCAAGGAGGAAATAAGAAGGATCAAATCTCAAGTTCCTTATCCAAAACAAGGTGAATAATAATCGAAACCATATCATATATGTTTTTATGAACATTTTAATTTCAGGTTTAAGGTTTTAAAACCATTTGGATGATTTGAATGATGACATCTTTGATTATATGCCATGTTTTATTTAAACAAGTATGTTTGTAAAAGGTTTGATTCAATTTTAAGGTTAAAACCGTGTAAAATGGGTTTCAAATGCCATGAGGATTTAGTATGTTATGTAAAGCATTATTTTGGAGATGGGTTTAAATTCTCATAATATTTCAAGCTATGGATAATTTATTATGAATTTTGAATGGAAGAAATGGATAATATGGGTTCAAAAATTTATTACGGCTATTATATAAAGGATTTTGGGTTCGAAATTTATATATATTAGAAAACATATTAAAAGTGAGTTAAGATGGTTTTTGGGGATTTTTCCTAAGTGGTTTACTATGGAAATTAAATTAATTAGGTTTGAGGAATTAAATGTCTTAATCGTTTTGTTAAAGGAAAGGCTTCATTGCTAAAATATTTTAGTTATTAATTGATGAATTTGGCAGCCATTTTAGAAAAAGATTTTGGTAAAGGATTTGGCAACTAACTATATTTTGACAAATAAGGCAAGCAGGTGAAAAGCAATTTCCTTTAAAGGCTAAAAATCAGTTTTCTTTCGATTTACTACGTCGCCACTTCCCTCTGATGGCTTTCAACACCATGCCTCCACCAAAGAACTTATTCGAAACCAATGCACATGGTATCAAGCAATTGATACATAGTGCATTTGAGAAAGGCGGAAGGTACAGTGTCAAAACTTAGCTTTTGAAAGGGTAGAAGTTATTCACTACTCACTTCTACTTATGAAAGAAGCTTTCGAAGGGGGTAGAGGTCATTTCTATAAGCTTTCGAATACATTATTTGCCTTTGCTTTTAAAGGATGCTTTCGAAAGGGTTGAAGTTACTTTTAAATAGCTTTCGAATGGATTGTCGCTTGCCTTTGTTTTAAAAGTAGCTTTCGATTGAGTTGCCGCATATTAAGTTTGGAAAGGAGCTTTTGAAAGGGTAGTTGCTTTTGAACCTAGTCGAAACCTAGCTGCCGTCTTCATCCTTTCGAATTGGTTAAAGGCCGCTTTTCTTTATGGGTACTTTTGGCACAGGTCCTTATTAAGGTTCAAAATACACGAAAAGTCCTTCACTAAATTTCAGTGTAAATTAGGTCCCTGTTTTTTATTCACGATTATTGCAGAGCATGATGCAACTTTTCATAAAAGTTGCTGACATTTTCGCAACTTTTCTGTACACCGTGAACATAGTGTATGAAAGTTGCTGAAATATCAGCACTTATTTATAAAAGTTGCTGACATTTCAGCAACATTTATATACAATGTGAACACAATGTATGAAAGTTGCTGAAATATCAGCACTTATTTATAAAAGTTGCTGACATATCAGCAATAATTTTTCTTTGTTTCTAGAAAATAGGGACCGAATTTACAATGACACTTTGACAGGGAAAGTTGCTCAAATATTAGCACTTATTTATAAAAGTTGCTGACATTTCAGCAATAATTTTTCTTTGTTTCTAGAAAATAAGGACAGGATTTACAATAAAACTTTGACAGGACCCGCTTTACAATATGAAAGTATGATAGAGATGCCTTCATAATTTCCACTTTCTTTATAGCCTTATAACAATGAATTTGAAAGGGAATCTTTTGTTTTATTAATATTGAAGACACATCCCAATGCTCTCGAAAGGGTGGTTTCGAGGCCATCTATTCCTCAAATTCTTTTACTTGGAGATTAATGTTTTCGAAAGGCTACTTTCGCTTATGTTCACTTTGACCCAGAAGTTATATTTAAGGTTAAACCCAATGATTTTGAAAGAGATACTTTCATATGGTTTCGAAGCTATGCTCCTATAAATTCTACTTAAACTAAGTGGTTTTGAAAGATAAGCTTTAATACTTTTGAAAGGAATGTTTTAGTGGTTTCGAAAGGAAGATTCCAATGCTTTCGAAAGGAATGTTCTGAGTGTTTCGAAAGGTACATCTTTAAGTGCTTTGAGAAGAAGGTTTGAATACTTTTGAAAGGTGAGTTTTAATGATTTCGAAAGAAATGGCCCAAGGTTTTGAAAGCCTTAGGTTTTGAAACAAGGAACCCAATCTCAATTTTTAAGATAAACCCATGACAATATGAAAGAGTTTTTAAAATGGCATTTAACTTTGGAGTTTTTGAAGAAGCTTTCCTTGCTAAAGATAATAGGTTAAAGTTATTAACCATGTTTCATTTGAAAAATGATTACAAGGAAATTGAACCATAAATGTTTATGTTTTTATGTATTGATCAGTTATCATGTGTGCTTCTTTTGTAAACATATTCAATTTATAATTAACCCATATCTGCATTTTAGGGGTGTTAAGGGAAGAATAACCAGTTAGGTTGACCCAGCAGTGAATATATATTGAGTTAACTCCTGTGTGAGTAAAATTGCATCCAGGAGTTCAGGTAGACTAGAATATAGGATGCCCAAAGGCTGATCAATGGATTATTGATTTATACAGGTTCTTATTAAGCTCATGAAAACTATGTATGGAAAAAGTAATTGGCGGGGCCAATAGGTTCTTAGTGATCCGATGAAAACTATATTCGGATTAAGTTATTGACATAGATCAATAGATTCATAGTTAACCCATGAAAACTATGATTTGGGAGAAGTTATTGGAGAACCCATAGGTTCATAGTGAACCCATGAGAACAATATTTGGATGAAGTTATTGGTAGATACCAATAGGTTCTTAGTGAACCCACAAAAACTATGAAACTGGGCAGATAGTCTATAAGCTTTGAACATGTTATTAGTCAGCCCATGAAAACTAATAGGTTAATAGTGACCCTAAAACAATAACTGGAGATAGATAGTCAAATGAATGAGGATGAGAAATCCATAATACATTGCAGGTTTGCATATCATCATGATACATTTTATTATGTTATGTTTTAACCATTGTGGATGCAGGTGCACAATATATGGTTTTGAGTTAAGATACTAGTGAAGGGAGAACCCGTTCCCCTAAGTGGTGTGGTCTCACTAGATATCTATCTAGTTCTAGATGGTAGGTTATTATTCATACCAGAATTTTTGTCTGACTCGAATTTTATGTTTTCCCTCTAAACTCTCGGGTGCTCAATTGATTTTGAGTAGTTTGAGAGTTAAGGTTTTTAGGTCCTCCTTTAGACAATTAAGCTTCCGGAGATGTGGAGGAGGCAAGCTAGCTATTAGGAGTTCTTTCTGTTTGATTCCGCTGCATTTTGGATGTAATGGCAAAATTGTTTAATTACCTATATTTAGACTCTAATCATCTAAGGGGGCATCTTCATATGTCGTTCTTGGTGAATTTTGTAATAATTATATTTCTCTGAATGTGGTTTACGAATTAGGATTATGCAGTGAATTTGAAACATGATTTGAAGTTGAATGAGAAATCTATTTTATGATTTTAATTTTTTTTCATATTCATGTGTTTCTGTTATATCAATGTATCTAATATTACCGCATTTGGCCACCAAAAATTAATAACTATGGATGACTTCAGCATCACTAGCCGTTAGTTTTGGGCCTTCAAGTGGGCAATGTTACATAATCTTTCCTCTATCACCTGAGTTACCCTGCTTTCTTGACTTTCTTTGCACCAATCGTGGAATTGATTATCTATACCCTGGGAAAATAACTTGATCACGAGCTATTGGAGTAGTATATTAGAAGCATAGAGTTTGGGAGGTGATTCTGAGAGGAATTAGGTCGGTACCGACCTATGTAGTTCGGTATCGAGCTTTTTCCTTGGCTCCAATCTATTTGAAACTTCTCCGAGTTGTTTCTCTAGTCCTTCTAAGTGTGCTTCCAAGTTTGCGAGCCGTTTCGTCTTTGTTTTTATCTTCTAAGTCCAGTTGAAATCTGTTTGGCTAAAAAACGAGTTAACAATGACATTCTAAATAGTGATTTAAAAGACACCGTCTATATGTTGCAACCCGAGGGTTTTATGGTCAGTGGGAATGAGGGTAATGCTTATAAGTTGTTAAAGTCCAATTATGGAATCCAACAAGCTTCAAGGAGTTGGAAAAAGTTTTTCGGTATGGCAACCAAACAGTTTAGTTTTTATCATAACACATAGGAGGTGTGTATATACAGAAAGGAACATGGCAACGCTACCATATTCTTAGTGCTATATGTCAAAGATCTTCTATTGATTGGCAATGACAGTTCGGTATTGCAATTAGTGAAAGCCTGGATTTTCAAGAATTTCTCAATGAAGGCTTTGAGAGAAGCATCCTTTATACTTGGTATAAAGATCTACAGAGATAGATCTAAAAGGCTGCTGGGATTGTCCAATCCTCGTACATAGATACCACACTAAAAAGGTTATGTTTGAAAATTTTCAAGCATGGAAATGTTCCAACACAATCTAGAATCTCCTCATACCGATGAGGAGAAAGAGCGTATAAAGAGATCTATCTATTCTTCTGCTATAGGATCTATAATGTATGCCATGCTATGTACTAGTTCAGATGTGGCATACGATTTAGGATGCGTAAGCCGATACCAATCTGATCTTGGACAAAAGCATTGGACGAATGTAATATATATACTAAAGTATTAAATAAATACTTGGGACTTATTCCTCATATACAGGAATGGAGACTTCCTTATAAAGGGGTGTACTGACTCTAGCTTTCAGAGTGATGTTGATGATAGTAAGTCGGCGTCTAGTTATGTTATTACATTAAACGATAGGCTGTCAGTTGGAAAGATTCCAAACAAGAAATAGTAGTTGATTCGATGATGTAGACCAAGTACCTTGCTCTTAATGAAGCAACTAAAGAGGCAGTTTGGATGCATAAGTTTTTAAATGTGCTCGGAGTGATTCCAGATATCGAGAATCCAATGGCATTATTCTATGACAACAATGCGGTGATACAGATCATTAAAGGTCCTAGAGCATATATTATGTCACAACATATTCTTCATAAGTTTCACCTCATCATAGAATTCATTGAGAAGAAGGAAGTCATGATACAAAGGGTAGATACCAAGGACAACATAGTAGATCCATTTGCTAAAAGTCTAAGTCGGTCGGTTCTTGGGAAGCTGATCGAAAGGATGAGATTGAGATTCCATAAATGGCCCCAAGTGCAAGAGGGAGATTGATAGAGTTAGGATATGCCATAGGGAAAATTCTATAATTTATTGTAAATTTAACTCTGTAATCAATTCTCATTTGTAATAAAATGTATTTTCTTTATATTAAATACTTATTATAATATGTTATAAATAACTAAATGTTTAATTAAAATATATTTAACAGAAAAACCATAAATGTTGTGTTTGTGATAGTAATTACAATAAATGCAATCATGAGGATTATATCATAATATAATAAACACATCACTTTAAATATTCCTAGTTAAGATATATCGAGACTGAATATCGATGCATCCGTTGAGGATAGAGTACATAATGCTCTCCAAAAGTTGGATAGTGTATTACTCATGACTATTGGGGGCACCAAATGATTACGTACTGATGGTTACTAGATAACTATGGAATGACTCACTTGATAGTTTTCTGTTGGTTTATATAACTAAGGTCAAACAAAAAATATCAATGTGACTAATTTACACAGTTCTCTTAGCTTGAGAATACTATTGATCTTCAATATGAAAGCTTCGCTTTGATTATAGTTAAATCATGGCACGGCACCCATCGAACGACAATAGTTGGGTTAAGTAGAAGTATTGGAAGTGAAATACTACTCAAGAGAGGATTCGTCTTCTCAGTTATATGAGGTTAGTATCACGGTCAACTGAAATCAACTCAAAGTCAAAATCACTGCCTAGAGTAGTTCGGTTAATAATAATTTTTATTATTGAACAAGGACTTTTATGTTTGGAATATAGAGTTGAATATGGACGATATTGGCATTTTGACCAATACCAAATTACATAAGTCCAAATGATATAGTTTTGGTGAAGAGAATTGGTGTAAATAATTGTCACTACCAGGTAACACTTAATAAAATAAAATGGATTTTTATCAATACTAAATAAGCATTAAATTTAGCTATAATGCCAATCCACCTGCTTAATGATATGCAAACGTTAGTATTTGAATTATTCGATATTAGTCGCTGACCAAATTTACACCTAAGAGTCGCACAACCAAAACATTGAATACTCGTATTACCACCCGATTTAATTAATTTGTAATTTTTATGAACTAATTAAATTAATTAATATCTACGAAATATTAATTGTAAATTTTTATTTGATGTGTATGGAATAATATATTAAATAGTGTGCATATAATAGTTATATAAACACTAATTGATATATAATATACATGTTTAAATTGGATTTAAATGCAATAAATATTGTTCGAGCTTGAAGTAGATTTGAGGCTCATATGGGGCTTTCTAATTTTAGTGATGATAAGAGCATGATGAGGCTAGCCATTGATGGCTTATGGGAAGGATTTTAAATGTTTGAAAAGGAGAGAATGGGAAAGAGAAAATTAAGGATCTTGATCCTACTTTTATTCTCTAGTCTGTTCTTTATATAAGCATCTTAACCCTTACTTTAGATTTGATCTTTTGGTGCCTCCATCTTCTCTATTTCTGGTTGAACATACCGGCCTCCCTCTCCTCAAGTTTTCAACCAATTTAAATATAAGGTAAGTCAAATAATCATCAGTGGTAAAGACAATTTGGGAGCTAGCAGCTCTAGAGTTGGAATTGGATTTAAGGATTTCACTTTTTTGTTTCAACGTTAGAACTTTGGGCTTCGATGAAAGGTTCTCCTCTAGTTTACTACAATATATAAATATTTATGATCATTGTTCCATATATTGCTCTGTTAGAAATATCACGAATTGATATATGGATGGATTATCACATGAAGATGGTTGTGTTTATATATATATATATTAAAAATTATGCACATGTGCTTGGACATACTCTTGGCCTAGAATTAAAAAATATACAAATTGCTAGTTATAACTAACATTATATTCAGTTTTACACTGTACAAAATGCTAACTATATTTAGCATTGTCCTTCAGTCTAATTTTTTTCAAAGTTTGTCCTTCAGTCCAAAAATGAAACTTGTTGTCCTACAGCCTAATTTTTTTTTTCAAAGTTTGTCTTTGTGCCTATTTTCCACTATATAATATATATACTATGATTTAATTTAAAAATTAACTATATAAATAAACTATAGATATATAAAATTATGTACAAATTTCACACAACATATTAGTCAATTTGATTTTTGGAAATAATTTTGTATTTGTTTTATTATTAATTTTACACAGTTTCATAATTATAAACATTTAAATAATAATAAAAATTATAAAACCGAAAGAAAATAAAATGAAATAAATAAATCTGGACCGTGAGCATAGTCATAAATATTTTTAATAGAAATTTATTATTATTTACTATATATATATATAATTAAACCATTAATTATATGTTTATATATATGTATGTATTTTGTATATATAAATTAATTAAAAATTCTATTCGGTTCTTATGTTGTAATAAATATATATTCTTAAAATTAATTTTAAAATAATATTTAAAATAATTGTATCACATATATATAAATGTATTTTAAATAAATTATTTGCAATCACTAGTTAAAAATATATGTATATATGTATTACATCTTACATAATATTATTTTCAAAATAATTTGATTATGTATACATATTTAAGCAATCCATTTGTATACACGAGGTTAACATATCTATTGCGGTGTAAATTCTAGCGTCTATACATAGGTATGTCAAACGATGTACACATTATCCCGTTGCACGTACATGTACACACATATATTTGTATGATGCACATATATAAAATATGATACATATTATATAAAATAAAACTTTGTTTATAAAACTAATAAATCATGGAATTTATTTAAAAGAAATTTATAAAAGTTCTAAATGAATTTAGTGTACATAAGCCCATTAATAGGTAAAAAATTTGTAATTTACCAATTACTCCATTGCGGGCTGGCCCATTTCCTACAGCCTTAATCACCCAACATCATTTTACTTGATGTCCTTTGTTTTGAATCAGAGAATTTGGAGTGCACAAATTGGGATGTTCTATCACCTTGTGTTAACCACCTTTTTTAATCTTTGTATGTTTTCTATGGCTTGCCTATGTAAAATCTCAAAAAGCTGATCCATTTTTTGCTTATACAAATTTAACGTCTAAACATCATTTGAATGATTGATAAGGTTAGAGTAGGCATCATCTAATTCTATCCTAGGCATATCAACACTAGTTTGTTGGGTTTTTTTTTCCTTACCCCAATTTCAAAGTCATTCTTTTGTTTTCTTTAGTTTTGGAATGAGTTGAAATAAATGATTTCCAACACATGTGTCTGCCCGTTTTGTTTTTACCAGGTCATGATACTGCCTTGTGCTGCCAGGAATTATTATATTTAAAAGAACCTTTTTGTCTTGTATTTGTGTTTCAAAGTTAAAAATAATTAGGGTGTGATCACTAGTTAACGATTAGCAAAATAGAAAGAAATTTAAGGGAACACATCAAAGCACTCCCTATTAATAAAAATCTATGTATTTTACTATGCACTGACATGTTGACTCGTCTTCTCAAAATATAGTAGT
This sequence comes from Allium fistulosum, assembly GCA_030737815.1. Taxonomy (NCBI): domain Eukaryota; kingdom Viridiplantae; phylum Streptophyta; class Magnoliopsida; order Asparagales; family Amaryllidaceae; genus Allium; species Allium fistulosum. Next base: position 1,001,837,337 of record CM060908.1, read on the forward strand.
TCTCTATGCTTGGTGGTTCTAAAAGATTTGTTTTTCCAACACATTCAATAAAATCTACATCGAGGACAAACAATGACTTCCATTATTGATTCTGTCATGACAATATAAAATAGCATTAAAGTCACTAGCTAACACCCAAGGCAATTTAAATATGTTAGCTCAGTGTTTAATGTATTCCCATAAGTTTATTCTTTCTAGCTGATTGTATGCATACACAAACATGCAAACAAATGCCAAACCTACTTTATTCTGCATGAAACATGTGACATATTTCCTACTTTTATGGATTACTGTAATAGACCATAGATCAATATCCCGTAGAACCAATATCCGGCTTTGGTCTTTGTGATCCTTGTTATATATGTAATCCCAGTCCTTATTAAGATTGCTTGCTACTTCTTTTATTTTATTTTATTTTTTGCTAACTTATTATCTAAAAGTCCTACTAGTGAAACTTGCCTTTATTTTTAAATGCTCACCACATCTAGTTGCTAAGAAGGAGAATTTAGACCTCTTACATTCCAAACAAACAAATGCATTAAGCAATGTTAACAAGATTGCTCCCTAGTTTCATGTGAGAAGGAGCACTCATATTAGACTTGTTCTGTTTCATTTTTTACCTTTTGATTTCAAATGGGTATCATGTTTTGCCAAGCAGGTTTATCAGTCACGTCATTAGACTGTGTTGCAGTAAATTCGAATGGAGCTTCCTCTTTTTGTTGTTTTCTAGGTTGTTTAGATCCGGTGTGGGAACAAGATGTTATTTGTTGACTGGACAGTGGAGATATCAGTATGCGGGCTGTGCCTTTGTGTTTCACCTCTAGGCAGAGCTGGAACATGTTATTTTTCCATGGAGATATTTTTATTCTTTTGCAGTGTGTTGGTTTTACTTGAATTTAACAAGTTGAGACTGTAGCTGATCCAGATTGTTGATTATAAAGTAAATTGGGACTATAATCTGAATTTGTATCAGTTTAGTTATCTAACTGTTGTGATTGCATTACATCTATGTTCAACTGACTAGTACCATCTGAACTCGGTACAGTTTCAAAGCATTCTGACTCTATCATTATCATTATGATGTGGTTTTACTTTTTTCCATTGTGTAATTTGTAACCCCTGCTGACTGCTTTACGGGGGTCCATATATGTCCTTCTCATTGTTACAAACCTCTTGCAATTGTGTCGTATGTGGCATATTATGATTATCTGTGTCTATATTATTAGTGGAAGGATTTTGAACTACAAAGGTTTTGGTAATCCACACTTTTCAAAAGCCAAACTTCGTTGGGTGCCTAAAACAATAACAGTTTTAACATACACTAGGTCTCCATTCATACTCAATAGGTTGCATGTCATATCATCTTTTTCAATTACAATAGCTACTTCGTTAGGGAACTTAAGGCCATTGTTAATTTCTATCAAAACCCAAGCGTGTGAGATTTTAACCATAGAAAAGTGGCTATCTTAAACATATTGCCCAAAACAGAAGCGATTATGCTAATACCCTATTCCGACTAGAAGTCCAATTTTAAACCTAGGAAATGAACCCAAATAAGGATAGTTTGCAACATTTTCTTAGATAAGTTAAGATCTAGAATCCATCTCTTCATCATCATCAGTTTCGTATCGTAGAAATATGGACCCCTGCTAATATTTTCTCACAATCTCTCTTGTTTTTGAATTTGACCGTAAGAATCTATTGTCCTTAGTATGTATGACAAACTCTCCAACTTGGTTGCCACACCTTTCGATGTATACTTTGAAATAGTGATAGTACAGGCGCGAGCCGACCACATAAATAATAATAAAGTTGTCCAAATACCTTTTAGCTAAGTCTGCATCTGAGCTAATCATTTTAGCACTTCTTTTTTGGCTTAAATCAACAGGGTTGTAGAATTTTAAAGGAGTGGATATAGGTATGTCCTCCTTGGTAACCACAGGCGAAACAGTGGGTGGGATGAAAGGAGATTGGTGCGAGAAGTGCAGAGGGAAACCTGATGTTCAAGATTTGGGAGGGGCAAACCTGCAAGGAACATGAACATATCTCTTAGGCGGAACCGCAGGGTTATCCGTTGCATTCGAGGCAATATATGAGGCTCTGGCTAACTTTTGACTCCGTCTAGAGATAACCAGGGTGAATCCATCTCCATTCATGGCATTAAGTGGACGAGACATTGCTGGATCTAGGGGCTCCGGCGCTATAGAGGGTGGCGATGGAGACGGAAGAGAGAGGCTAGGGTTTTTGCTAGGGTTGGCTGCCATGTTTTGTAGAGAGAATTACTCATGAACTAACAAATGTTATGATGAACTATTAAATACTATATGTATATATTATTATTTCTATATTTGTATTTGTACATTATTATTATAAATTATTAACTATAATTTATTAATTTTTAATAATTATGTAAATTAAATTATTAATTATCAAAAATAATTAATATAAATTATTAACTATTTATTAATAATCATCAGTTATAACAAATTATAAATACGTTACGATTTATAAATTTTTAATTTTTAATTATCATTTATAAATTATTATTTTAATTATTAGGTATCAATTATAAATTACTAGTTATTAATTATTATAATATTTTAAAAAAATTGTAAACATATTCAAAAAATTTAACGTTAATTCAACATTTTCCTATAGTGAATGTTTGTTCAAAGAGTGTTATGTGATCATTTACAACTCATGAAATTAAAAAAAAGATATTGCAAATTAATATTTACAATGTCAAGGAAATTTTTCTGTTAAAGAATACTACTACAATTTACGTAAAAAAACCATTGTAAAAATAACGTTTTTACAATGTTTGCATAATAAACGTTGTTAAAATATTATTTTACAACAATTGATAGAAAACGTTGTAGACAAAATGTGGTAATAAGTTAACTTTGCTGTATTCTCTTTAGGATAGGTCCAAAGGACAACCATTCTAAACCATACTTCACACAAAATCCAAATATTGTCGTTGCATCTTGTATAAAATGTAACAGGTTTGTGCAGCAATACGTAAATATGAAAAGTTACTTAGAATTTTGTTTTATCATTTATTTTATTGTTTACTAATTAAAACACTAATTATAATGATAAAAATCTTACTATTCTTTAATCCATTAATTTTGAGGATATACACAGCTGTTTGGCAGACTCATATCATTTTTATCCACGAGCAGTTCAAGCTGATAATAACATCTAGTAAAACCTCCAGAGACAATTCTAGCTATTCTATTATATATGAAAGAGAATATATAACTATATAAATTCTCACTTATCATTCACTCTCATTTAGAATCCTCTTCTCTCCTAAATTTGAGGAAAATTTTCACATAGCCCTCTGATAATTATTTACCATTCAAACTCCTAATTAAATTTCCATTTTATGGTGATATAACCATAAAATTATCTCCTTTCGCTTTCAATTTTGTAGAAATATCTTCATTTTCCAATTTTACTTTCATTCCTTATCTTCTTTATATAATTTCATCTACTCAGATATATATTCCACTTTCATTTCAATTTTTTACTTTCATTTTCTCCTCTTCTTTATCTAAAATAAAATCTTAAATCCTTAATACCGTCATCTCTTATGTTTTTATTCAAATCCAAGCGGAAAGTTTACCTCTTTTGTCGTTTGGGTTTTCTTCCAGCTTTAGTTGTAGTCGTAGAATTACCTCTTCCATGATACATAGTAGCGCGATGGTGTTGGGTATGTAATATTTTATCTGTATTTATTTTATTTATAGGAATTAGGGTTGGCTTTTTCAGAAATCTAATATATAAATTAAAATATTGCTTAGTCTCCAACCAATGGTCGGGTTAAAAGATACCACTTTTCCCAAAAAGTTATTATAACCACCATTCTTTAGTTGTGCGTAACATGTTCACTGAAATGCCAAAGTAAAGAAATTAGAAGGGATTTTGATTCAACATCTATGGTAATTTCAATATACATACTTTTGCTTTATATTAGAATTCATTACATTTTTGTATCTATTCAATTGTGTTGTTGTATCTATATTATTAATTTTATCTCAATTCATTTCCCTCCTTTACTTTCATTTCCTCATCTTATCTATCTAAAATAAAATCTTCAATCCTTAAATAATATCATCCCCTATCATTTTTTACCTTTAAGTTGTCAAATTAAAAGATATCATTCTTCCAAAAATGTTATTGTAAGTGTCTTTTTTAGTTGCAGGTAATATATTCGTTGATATATCAAAGTAAAGAAATTGGAAAGGATTTTGATTCAACATCCATGATAATTTCAATACACATACTATTGATTCATATTAGAATTCATTACATCTTTATCTATGCAATTATGTTTTTGTATCTATATTATTAATTTTTACCTCAATTCATTTTTCACTTTTACTTCCATTTCCTCATCTTCTTTATTTAAAATAAAATCTTCAATCCTTAAATAATATCACCTTCAATCATATTTTACCCTTGAATCCAAGTGGAAAGTTTACTCCTCTTGTCGTCTATTAACTCTGTAAATTTTCCAGTTGTGGATCATTAAGGGTGTAGAAAATGAAATCCCGACTGGGTAAGCCAATGTGATCTCTATAAGAGGCCTATTTGTTTTTTCTTCTAGCTTTGGTTATAGTCATAGATCCTATCTTCCATATTTCATGGCATGTGCCATGGTTTTGGGCATGTAATATTCTATTTTGGTTTATTTTAGTTTGGCTTATAAGGATTATGATTGGCTTCTTTTGAATATTACTATGTAAAATAAAACATTGCTTGGTGTCTAATAAATGATCATTTTTATGGAATCATGATTTGAAAAATCAAGTTGAAAGATACATTCTTCCGAAAAGTTAATATGGTTGCTTTTCTTAGTTGTAGGTAATTTGTTCATTGAAATGTCAAAATAAATAAATTGGAAGAGATTTTGATTGAACTTTCATTGTAACTCAAGCACACATGTTTTTTAATTTATTTTAGAATTTATTAGATTGTTATTTCAATTCTTCACCATTTCTTATTTATTGCATTTTTCTATCTATTCATTTGTTTTGTAGTATCTGCACTATACATTCATGTCTCAATTCATTTTTTTCTAGTTCTCAAGTACATACGTTATTTTTCATCGTTTAGAATAATATGGTTTGAACTTTTTGTCCTTTGTTTCGATTGTTTTAGATATCTATTTGTATTGATAACCTCCATTCTACCATATGAAGGATAACCTATTAGATGATATACCTACCTTGAAGTATGGGAGGTATGATTTGATTTATATAAGAATGCGTTCTAATCGTAAATAGCTTATGCTTAAGTCTATTTGTTCTTTATTGATATGCTTGATGCTATTTATAAAACAATTTGTTCTATTATATAGATACAAGTTCGATCTTTGACCATTTGTATTTTTCTCTCTCATAATTTTAAGAACAAAATTTTTATTTCTATCATTTTAACACTTTATTCCACATATCTTGTTGTAACATTATTATTTCATTCACCACACTCTATACCTTAATTATACCTTTATAATACAATAGTGGATTTCTTCCTCTTCTCCACACTTTTAATACATTATTTTTTTGGAACTCCTTAGTTTATTATTCATAATAACCTTTTCTCCATCACATCTCTATTTTGTCACAATTTTCTCTTTTTCCCATTTTCATTTTCATATTTATAATATATTTCAAAAAAGTGTATTCTCCATCTAAATCAAATTAAGGATTCATTCTAAATATTTTTTTAGTTGGTCCTATTGATTTTCGAATCTTAATAGAATTTAACTGAATTGTTTAATTGTTCTTCACTTTTGTACTCTCCTTTTTTATATGATTTAATCGTTTTTCAGTAGCTTTGCTTCCACCTGTTGATTTTAGGATTTGACTGCTTATGGAAACAATATTTAAAATTAAAGAAACCCATGGTTTATCAGATTGATTTAACATAGTTTAGAGGTTTGATCTTCATTTTATTGTATTTTTGTTTATTTAATTTAAGGTTGAATGTGTTGTTTTTCTTCCACATTTTGAATTCAAATCATTTCTTCGAGTTTTATGTTTGAATTTATTTTCTAATGATTTTTTCTTTAGTTAATATGATTATGAATTTAGTTTCCTTCATTTATTTTGTATAAGATTATTTGATTATGAATACATGGACAGATAAAATCTTTAATTGTTCTGCAAAATTTGTTACAAGTAAAGTTGAATTATAATTTTTAATTCTCAAGCTTCAGTCAAATTTGAATTCCATCTTATATTTATTTGATTAGTTTGATTATGAATTTAGTTTCCTTTATTATCTTTTAGGACATTTTATTTATCAATATTTAGGTACCAAAGAACCCCAATTGTTTTGAATAATCCATTAGAGGAAAAGTTGATTCATTTTCCCATTCTTAAAAATAGGTATATAAAAAATCAAGTTGGGTGAGAAAGATCATATCGAAAGTAAAATAATATTGAAACCATAAAGTTTCATAGCATATTTTAGGAAAATGTATAATTTATATTCAGCAGTGTTGTACTACCTAAAGTAATCAAGTATAAATTTTTGCTAAAAGTTTAGTTTTAAATATGTGTTTTGTAAATTTGTTTCTCCATTAAAGTTTTATAGTCTGTGTCAACATAAACTTATATTTGCAAAATCTGATGTTATCCATATTAATCGATATTTAGTTTATAATATCTTTTTATGCTACCATCAAATTCTTAGGTATTTTATAGAGAAATTTGGTGATTATATGTGATTTTCAACAAATTTTGTTTATTATTATGCTATTTTTAACTTTTCAATTTAGAGATGTTAAGAGATAATCGTAGATTGAAAATATGTTTTTTTAATGTTTATAAGTAAACTAACTTTTGATATGAAGGATCATATCAATGAGAAACAGATAAAAGGAATTAGTTATTATCAATTCAGTTTAGTTTGAGTTGACTTTTTTTTGGAAACATGTACTTTATATACTAATAATAGAAAAACATATACTTCCATGATATGCCTCGTTAAAACCTTGCAACCCCATACTCTAGATGGGTGCCTTGCAAGGAAAAATAGTACATATCATTTCCATATATCCATAGTACAAAGTTCATCACCTATGCCAAGTCGTTGAACAGATGGAGGAGTTAAAAGCTATGAAAACGTACTCAAAACCATCTGTATTAACAACTTGGAATAGTAAAAACAATTACAAACCTTATACAAAGTCACAAGTTAAATTAAAAGAAGAAAAATATAAAAGCCTAACCAGTAGCAACATGTGGTAAGCTATTGACGCCTCCAGACAAGCAAGAACTTTGTTCGATGTTAATCAAATAGCACCGATAGGGGAGAGATAGTAAAGAAGCTTTCTCAAAACCATATCTGATTTCTAATGGCGAAGAAACTCAAAAACAACAGCAAAGACAGCACTGTTAAGCTAGAAATCAGGAGACCACTTCCATTCAATAACACGAGACAAGTCAGAGCTCAAGGAGGTCTTTGAAAATCTTGCAGCACCATGGTGATATTGAAATTTGCCAAGATGAGTTGACTTTCTGAGTTTATTATTTGATTTCCTAATCTGTATTGTATGAGAGTCTTACATTCTTGCGTTATTAGGTGGAATCTCAAATGAGCCGGCATTTCAACTCCTCTGAAAATTCGATTGTTCCTCTCGCACCAGATATTCCAAATCAGGGAAGTGAAACTTACACTTATAATCTGATTGATTAAAGAATGCTTGTTTTGTCTTTGGCATAGGATATCCATAATATGATTTAAGTTGCGAATGTTACCTGGCTTGTTACTGATTTTCTACAATACATTTTCCAGTAGATAATTTGAATAGGGACAGTTGAAAAAAAGGTGATCCCTGTCTTCAACGTGATTTAAGCACAAAACACACTTTTGATCAATATTTGGGTTCCACCTACTAATTATATCTTTTGTATTTAGCTTGTCTAATTTAGCCATTAGTGCACAAATAGACATCTTAGGAGCACATCTTTTGTTCCAGATTATTTTTGTCCAGTTGTACTCCTCATGTTTATGTCTGAAATGATTCCATGCCGATTTCAAAGTAAATTGCCCATTATGTAATGACCCTAAAAGAAAAGAAAATAAAAGAAAATAAAAATGAAAATTACATTTATTTTAAGAATTCTGAAATTATAATATATATGTATAATGCATTAAAACAGAAAAAAAGCTTGCTAATAAATAAAATATGCATAGGAGCTTCTATTTGATAAAATGCAAGGAGTTAAGGCGATTAAAAAAAATTGGGATTCAAATCAAATGTAGTTCCATGTCCAAAGAATTATATAAATACATATATTTAATATATGGGGTATTTTCTGTTTTATTTAAAGATAGAATAAAATGAAGTTTAATAAAAGGTTCAAATGTCCTATATTTATGCTAGAAATAATTAGCATGACATATGTGATTTTTTTAAACACATAAAGATGTATGAGGAGCTACTGTTTTGACTAAAGGCAGAAAAATAATCTATACATACAGGATCAAATAAGAATTTCCATATCTTATATTTATTTCAAGCAAATAACATAGTGTGAATGATTTTACATTACATGATTATGTATGATAGTATTCATGATTAATGGAAATGGTAGAAAGGTAGAAAACACAAAGTGGATTTTCAGTTTCTTTAAACTTATAAGAAAAAAAACAAAGGGTCACATGCATATGGCATGAGTAAAATAAAGTCATGAAAATAGTATGAAGTGTTTAAAAAGCTTGATTCTCGAAATAACTAATTGAGGTAACCAAAAATGTGCATTTCCAATTAAGGACCACACAGGGAAATGATTTGTGCATGAATATCTAAGGGCATCAAGGAAATTACCCATTCTTCTTAAACCCTAGAATGATTTTATAAATACCTGCACATGACCATATCCACCATTCTCTCGGGATCAACACAAAAATAAAATAAACTAGGAGAAACACTAGCTTGAGACTTTGGGGGATTTGCTGTTCAGGGGATTAAGGCAGTAAAAGGAAAACATTATGTGAGTATTTATCCCTTTGTATGCAATGGCATTAAGTCCTCTTGTAGGCAGCTTAAAATGTTATAAGTTATTTAAAACCTCTGAAATGATTTGTTATGGATGAGATGGATGTTTGTTTGTGCATTCTTGTTTGGGGTTTTAATCTGTATGTGGGTTTTTAAAGTTAAAATGGTTTGAGCATTTCCGTTCTATTTTATTATGAAGTACGGATCTAAATTATTTAGGAAATAGGCAGTAAGACAGAGATCTAGCTCATGTTTATTTCTTGGATGATGAAGCATTAAACTAAATATTCAAATCATAAGTCAGAGGAGAATTTCTGGGTTTTTGAGGGATTTCCTTAATAAAACCCTTATTCATATATTCATAATAATATAGAGGAAAGATAGTATGATCATGATGCTTAAATTATTTTTAGGAAAAACCATAGGTAGGCTAGGGTATTTTCTGCATTATGGAAAATAAATGGGGAACATGGGGTTGAACTAGAAAGTATTAAAGAAGCTAAGCCTTTCTGAAACATGAATGAATTGGGAGTTTTTTTATGATTGAATTCATAAGTAGAAGCTTAATAGAATAAGCAGAAACTGGTGGGGGATTTATCAAAGAAAATTAAATTGGTCATTTGGGAGTTAGTCAATGATCTGCTTGCTTCAGGTGGGAGCAAGTATATGCATGGTGCAACTGCACCCTGAGGCCTTTGTGTGTTGGAATAAACTAAATAACCTGGGAGTTTCCTTCACAATGCATACATGGTGTTCATTAGACAGGGAGTTAAAGACCATAAAATAAATGGGGAATGGGGTTTAAAAATCTGGATTATAAATATCCAGATATGGAGTTAAATCAATCAAGTCTAAATATTGTGCTTGATTTAATTACTGGGTGAAATTCAGAGTACTAAATCTGAGTTTACTTACTCAGAAATGGAGAAAAATGAATCAAGAATTATATATATATATATATTTATTTTGATTGTTTTGTTAGGTATTGTTTGAACCAATGAATGTGCCTTTGTATCACTTGGTATTAACTAATAGTATGCTAAGTATGAAATCTGCTTAATTAGAAAGACATTGCAAGTTCACCAAAAATTATGAATATGTGTATAAATTGATAAATGCTCATACGAGTGAAAACTGACCCTTTTGGTTGCCCTTGCAATCATCTAGGTGTCTCATTAAAATTGGGGCAGCTCAGTGAATTGCTTGCAGGGAATTGAAGTTGGCTTGATGGAGGATGATGGCAATTAGCTACTAGTATAAATAAAAGAAACCAGTTTTAAAATTTGTAGTTGCTTTGTAATGAATTTATTAGTCAGATTTCATGTTGTAATTGAAGTTACTGGTAGGGAGATTTCTAAGTATTTGGATTAAAAATATGTACTTAAGTAAACCTGTTTTGGATGGTTATTGATGATGTTTGGTTAACTGCTGATTTAATGAATGTATGATTTAGAGAAACAAGGGGATGGACATATCATATAAATATGATATGAGTATGTGATTATCTCTGATTTTTACTGCCTGAACCTATATTATGGTTTATGAAAATTAAAAAGCTAAGGTGGTTGATTTAAAAATGAACTCACAAGATTTGAGTAGGGGTATTCAGGAGAAATGAATTTGTGCATAGCAGGTAAGTGATACAGGCATGTGCATGAATTCTGGAGTGATAAATTGATTAACATGTATTTGTGTATTTGATTTCAAAAAAAAATTATGAAGGAAATAAACCTGGAAGTAATTGTATTTTGAATAATGGATTGAATACATATGTGGATGCATTTCCAGGAAATTTAAACTAGGCAGATACATGCTTGTGTTAGGAGTGGATCTTTGTAGAAGTTTGTTAATATGAGGGATATGGGTTTGCAAGTGGTAAAAGAGGGACTATGGCCGGCCTAGATGGCTATGGGTCAAACTCTTGTAGCCTGGAACCATTTCATTTCAATTCATGAAGTGTAAGTGCTTCCAGGACAAAAAAAAAAGAAAACTCCAAGCAACCCTCAAATAACACCAAGCATTTCCAATAAAATACCAAGTACTTAAGTCTGCACCATGTTAAACTTAAAAATGCAAAATGAATTCAATTGTTCAACCTGAAATGATAAATAGAAATTAGTTCCAATGTTTATGCCTGCAAGAATAATTTTTGAAGTGATTTCATACAAGTACTTGATAACTATCATAAGAACAATTAAAGGCCATTTTAATGTCAATAGACTTATTTAGGCAGAAAAGTCTAGAAACCATGTGCATTGCAGTATTGTACATATAAGTATAATAATTGCCAAAAATCTATCTCTGGTAGTAGAACAAAAATTAGGGAAGAAATAAAAGGTTATGTTGTCAACACATATGGTAATTTTGTTTCCTGTTTGATTCAAACTCTCTTTGCAAATTTGTTAGCTCTAAATGGCAAAGGGAAACAATTATATATCATCAAATATATAATTGTCTTAATTTGTTTGTGCACTGATATGATTATATTGGTAAATCCAGGGTCTTGGGAAAAATATTTGGAAATTATATATATATTCAAATATAGAAGAAATGGGGTTTAGTGGTGAATTCCTTTTGTATGCTTTAAAAAAAAATCTTTGTGTTTTGGAGAGGGTCACCACAGTTGGTATCAGAGCTATGTTTTAAATAACATAGTGAATATTATTGTATGCATATGGATGTTTGAATGCATTATTTGAATTATTGGTGTTGGATGCTTTTGTTTCATGTCTGAATAAAAAATATATGTGTGCATGTGATACATGCACAGTGTGCACAGAAATAAAATTAACAAAGTAAAGACACCAAGAATGATAGGGGTAAACAAACTAACATAGAAATCATATTTATAGCAATATGGTAGGACCAAGACATCACACAGGTGCAGGACCATCACGTGAGCCACCTGTGATAAATATGGAGGATTTTGTGAGAGCTTTGAGAGATGGAATGGCACCAAGGCATGAAAACCCTCATGAGGAGCTCTCCAAACTGCTCAAGACATGCACCAATTTAGGAGGAAAGGATTTTGAAGGTACTGAAAGAGCTATGGGTGTCCAAACCTGGATAAGAACTATGGAGAGAGTCTTTGCAGATATGCAAGTCAATGACCAAAGGAAGAGACAGATAGCTTCAAGAAGGTTGAAGGGGGTTGCACTGGATTGGTGGGAAGTCGTGATAGCAGGAAGACCAGAGAATGACATCACTTGGGATGAATTTAAGGTCATGCTTGAGGCTAGGTTTGTCCCAGCATCTGCTAAGGCCACACTGCTAGAAGACTTTATTAAATTAAGGCAAGGAGGCATGAGTGTGAATGAGTACACTCAGAAATTTGAAGGATTGTCTAAGTATGGAATGGTGTTGATAGGGAATGAAGAAGCAAAGAATGCAAGGTACATTCAAGGCTTGAACCCTAGTCTGTCAAGGGCAATGTTTCCATATAAGGATAAAACCTTTGATCAAGTAATTGATCTAACTCTCTCATTTGTGCAACATGATGCCACCAGAGAGAAATTCAGGAACATGAAGTTCAACAAGAAGAAGGGAGGTCAGAACAAGGTGCAACCTTATGACAAGAATAAGGCAAACAAAGGAGTTAAGAAGGGGGAAGGAGCAGTAGCACCTGAAAGCAAGAAACTCACTCATTGTTTTAATTGTGGAAAAGCTGGACATTATAGCAACCAATGCCCTGACCCTAAAATACCTAGAGGAGGCTGCTATAATTTTGGAAGGATGGGTCATCTAAAGAAGGATTGCCCAGAGACTAATAAAAGAACAACAAGGATAGGAGCTTTGGCAGCAAACAACACTGGAAATGTTGGGCAATTTGAAGGTATAATTTTTATTCATACCCAACCAATATCAATAATATATGACACTGGTGCCTCACATTCACTAATATCTCTGGAAATTACAAAGAAGTTAGCACTTTCTTGTGTTTCTATTGATCAACCCTTAACTGTACACAGCCCCATAGGGAGTCATTGTATGTTAGGGATGAAGTGTATGGGTCTAAAATTAATTATAGGGGGTTATGAATTTAATTCAGATCTATATACTTTAAATTATCCTGGTATTGGGTAATTTTGGGGATGGATTGGTTAATGAAAAATAAAGCAATTTTAAATTTAGAAAAAACTTACTATTTCTTTGGAGACAAATGAAGGCAAAAGAATTACCATTCTAAGTGAAATAGCAAAGAATACATGTTTTAATAAAATCTGGAGTATTAATGAAGTTCAACAGGAATTAAAAATAAAGGAAATTCCAGTAGTCAATGAATATATAGATGTGTTTGGAGAAGTGAGGGGAATACCTTAAAACAGGCCAGTTGAATTTTGAAATAAAATTAATGCCAGGAACTAGCCCAATCATTAAGAAGCCTTATAGAATGGGTCCAAAAGAGTTAGTGGAATTAAAACACCAACTAGAAGAGTTAGAAGAGAAGGGGTTCATAAGATCAAGCAGTTCTAGTTGGGGTTCCCAGTGCTCTTTGTTAAGAAGCATGATGGAACAATGAGAATGTGTGTGGATTATAGGGATTTAAATAAGGTGACCATCAAGAATAAGTATCCACTGCCTAGAATAGATGATTTATTTGATCAATTGCATGAAGCTAAAATATTTTCAAGGCTAGACTTAGCCTCTGGATTTCACCAAATGAAGGTTGCAGAGGAAAGCATTGAGTACACAGCCTTTAACACAAGATATGGCCTATATGAATTTCTAGTAATGCCATTTGGTTTAACCAATGCTCCCTCCTATTTTGTAGATTTGATGAATAGAATTTTTAGGGACTTTTTGGATAAATTTGTTTTGGTATTTATAGATGACATATTAATTTATTCAAAGTCAGAAAATGATCATGCTATGCATCTACATTTAGTATTATCCAGGCTTAGAGAACATGAATTAAAAGCCAAGTATTCAAAGTGTATATTTTGGCAGCATGAAGTGAAATTCTTAGGACACATAGTGTCACAGCAAGGAGTAAGTGTAGATCCAAGCAAGGTCATTGCAGTTCAATCATGGAGTAGACCCAAAACAGTGACTGAGGTGAGATCATTCTTAGGTTTGGCAGGGTACTATAGGAGGTTCATCAAGGATTTTTCAAGAATAGCCACACCAATGACCAAGCTAACAAAAAAGAACCAACCATATGTGTGGACTGAGCAGTGTGATCAGGCCTTTGAAAAATTGAAGCAATCATTGGTGGAGGCTCCTATCTTGCAAATCCCAGAGGTAAATGAAGGAATGGTTGTATACACTGATGCTAGTGGGTCTAGGTTAGGTGCAGTGCTCATGCAACATGGCAAGGTGGTGGCATATGCATCAAGACAGCTTAAACCCAATGAGACCAAATATGCAACTCATGATTTAGAATTAGCTGCAATAGTGTTCGCATTAAAACTTTGGAGGCACTATTTGCTTGGGGCAAAATTTGAATTATTCACAGATCATCAAGCATTGAAATATTTATTTTCTCAAAAAGATTTGAACATGAGGTGAGCAAGGTGGTTGGAGTTTCTAGCTGCATATGATCTAGATATTTTGTACACTCCTGGAAAAGCTAATAGAGTGGCAGATGCTTTGAGTAGAAATAATATTAGATTAGCAAGTTTGATGATTGATGAATTCAAAAACCTTGCAGTGCTTGGGGAGGCAGATATATATAGCAAGGATGGAGTGAATTTTAAAGAACATGGTGATATGGTGGAATATGGTACACTGGGATTAATCACAGTGAAATCTAACCTGGTGGAGAAAATTGGTGGCATGCTAGATCAAGATCAAAATCTAAAGGAAAAGAAAGAAATGTTATTAAATAACATTGAGTCAGAGAATTTTAAAATAGATTCCAAGGGTTATTTGAGGAAAAATGATAAGCTTTGTGTACCAGACTTTGCAGAATTAAAGGAAGAAATCATGAATGAGCATCACAAAACCAAGTACACCATACACCCTGGTGGTACTAAAATGTATCATGATTTGAAAAGGAGCTACTGGTGGCCAGGAATGAAACAAGCAGTGGCAAAATATGTGGCAAAGTGTTTAACCTGTCAGCAAGTCAAGGCAGACTATCAAAAGCCCTCTGGCATGTTGCAACCTTTGGAGGCACCTCAGTGGAAATGGGAAAGTATTTCCATGGATTTTGTGGATGGTTTGCCTACAACTAAGAAAGGTAATGACAATATATGGGTAATTGTTGATAGACTCACCAAGTCTGCTCACTTTGTCCCTGTCAGGTCAGACAGAAATGCACATAGGCTTGCACAATTATTTATTAAGGAAGTGGTGAGATTGCATGGCATACCAAGGACCATTGTAAGTGATAGAGACACTTTGTTCACCTCAAGATTTTGGGAGAGCTTCCAAGAAGCAATGGGAACTCAACTTTGTTTAAGCACTGCCTACCATCCTCAAAGTGATGGGCAGACAGAGATAGTGAATAAAATATTGGAAGATTTACTTAGAGCATGTGTGCTTGATTTTGGAGGTAATTGGGAGGATCACATCCACTTGGCAGAGTTCACTTACAACAATAGCTATCAGTCAACAATAGGAATGGCTCCCTTTGAAGCCTTGTATGGGAGACCCTGCATATCTCCTGCCTGTTGGTTGGATGTGGGAGAGGGTGTAATATTGGGGCCAGATCATGTTAAAGAAAATTCCAACATAATTGAGTTAGTTAGGCATAGAATGAAGGCAGCACAATCAAGACAAAAGTCTTATGCAGATAGAAAGAGGAAGCCAATGGAATTTGAAGTAGGAGAGTATGTTTTTCTGAAGGTGTCACCAATGAAGAAGGTGTTCAGGTTGGGAAATCTGGTAAGCTCTCACCAAGATTTGTAGGACCATATGAAGTCATACAGAGAATTGGTACCTTGGCCTATAAGCTTAAGTTACCAGAAGAATTGAGTGGTGTACATCCAGTATTTCATGTTTCTCAATTGAGAAATTGGGTACATGATGAAGGAGAAATTTTAGAGTCACCTACTCAAATTCAAATTCATAAGAACTTGGACTATGCAAATGAGCCAGTGGGGATTGTTGCTAAGGAAGAAAAGAGGCTGAGAAACAAGGTGATTAAACTGGTGAAAATTCAGTGGAGCTTGGACCCCAATGATTGTACATGGGAGGTTGAAGACAAAATAAGGGCTAAATACCCCAATTTGTTTTCTGATGGAGAGGTATGTTTAAGTAGTATTATGATAGCTTTCTGAATAATTTTATATATTGCTTACTTTCATAAAATATGAGTATGGAGTTGAACAGACTATGGATTAGTGCTTTTATTTGAAGAATTAGAAAGAAATTATGGGGACATAATTCCTTTAAGGGGGAGGGTATGTAATGACCCTAAAAGAAAAGAAAATAAAATAAAAATGAAAATTACATTTATTTTAAGAATTCTGAAATTATAAAATATATATATATAATGCATTAAAACAGAAAAAAAGCTTGCTAATAAATAAAATATGCATAGGAGCTTCTGTTTGATAAAATGCAAGGAGTTAAGGTGATTAAAAAAAATTGGGATTCAAATCAAATGTAGTTCCATGTCCAAAGAATTATATAAATACATATATTTAACATATGGGGTATTTTCTGTTTTATTTAAAGACAGAATAAAATGAAGTTTAATAAAAGGTTCAAATGTCCTATATTTATGCTAGAAATAATTAGCATGACATATGTGATTTTTTTTTAAACACATAAAGATGTATGAGGAGCTACTGTTTTGACTAAAGGCAGAAAAATAATATATACATACAGGATCAAATAAGAATTTCCATATCTTATATTTATTTCAAGCAAATAACATAGTGTGAATGATTTTACATTACATGATTATGTATGATAGTATTCATGATTAATGGAAATGGTAGAAAGGTAGAAAATACAAAGGGGATTTTCAGTTTCTTTAAACTTATAAGAAAAAAAAAACAAAGGGTCACATGCATATGGCATGAGTAAAATAAAGTCATGAAAATAGTATGAAGTGTTTAAAATGCTTGATTCCCAAAATAACTAATTGAGGTAACCAAAAATGTGCATTTCCAATTAAGGACCACACAGGGAAATGATTTGTGCATGAATATCTAAGGGCATCAAGGAAGTTACCCATTCTTCTTAATCCCTAGAATGATTTTATAAATACCTGCACATGACCATATCCACCATTCTCTCGGGATCAAAACAAAAATAAAATAAACTAGGAGAAACACTAGCTTGAGACTTTGGGGGATTTGCTGTTCAGCGGATTACGTCAGTAAAAGGAAAACATTATGTGAGTATTTATCCCTTTGTATGCAATGGCATTAAGTCCTCTTGTAGGCAGCCTAAAATGTTATAAGTTATTTAAAACCTCTGAAATGATTTGTTATGGATGAGATGGATGTTTGTTTGTGCATTCTTGTTTGGGGTTTTAATCTGTATGTGGGTTTTTAAAGTTAAAATGGTTTGAGCATTTCCGTTCTATTTTATTATGAAGTATGGATCTAAATTATTTAGGAAATAGGCAGCAAGACAGAGATCTAGCTCATGTTTATTTCTTGGATGATGAAGCATTAAACTAAATATTCAAATCATAAGTCAGAGGAGAATTTCTGGGTTTTTGAGGGATTTCCTTAATAAAACCCTTATTCATATATTCATAATAATATAGAGGAAAGATAGTATGATCATGATGCTTAAATTATTTTTAGGAAAAACCATAGGTAGGCTGGGGTATTTTCTGCATTATGGAAAATAAATGGGGAACATGGGGTTGAACCAGAAAGTATTAAAGAAGCTAAGCCTTTTTGAAACATGAATGAATTGGGAGTTTTTTTTTATGATTGAATTCATAAGTAGAAGATTAATAAAATAAGCAGAAACTGGAGGGGGATTTATCAAAGAAAATTAAATTGGTCATTTGGGAGTTAGTCAATGATCTGCTTGCTTCAGGTGGGAGCAAGTATATGCATGGTGCAACTGCACCCTGAGGCCTTTGTGTGTTGGAATAAATTAAATAACCTGGGAGTTTCCTTCACAATGCATACATGGTGTTCATTTGACAGGGAGTTAAAGACCATAAAATAAATGGGGAATGGGGTTTAAAAATCTGGATTATAAATATCCAGATATGGAGTTAAATCAATCAAGTCTAAATATTGTGCTTGATTTAATTACTGGGTGAAATTGGGAGTATTAAATCTGAGTTTACTTACTCAGAAATAGAGAAAAATGAATCAAGAATTATATATATATTTATTTTGATTGTTTTGTTGGGTATTGTTTGAACCAATGAATGTGCCTTTGTATCACTTGGTATTAACTAATAGTATGCTAAGTATGAAATCTGCTTAATTAGAAAGACATTGCAAGTTCACCAAAAATTATGAATATGTGTATAAATTGATAAATGCTCATACCAGTGAAAACTGACCCTTTTGGTTGCCCTTGCAATCATCTGGGTGTCTCATTAAAATTGGGGCAGCTCAGTGAATTGCTTGCAGGGAATTGAAGTTGGCTTGATGGAGGAAGATGGCAATTAGCTGCTAGTATAAATAAAAGAAACCAGTTTTAAAATTTGTAGTTGCTTTGTAATGAATTTATTAGTCAGATTTCATGTTGTAATTGAAGTTACTGGTAGGGAGATTTCTAAGTATTTGGATTAAAAATATGTACTTACGTAAACCTGTTTTGGATGGTTATTGATGATGTTTGGTTAACTGCTGATTTAATGAATGTATGATTTGGAGAAACAAGGGGATGGACATATCATATAAATATGATATGAGTATGTGATTATCTCTGATTTTTACTGCCTGAACCTATATTATGGTTTATGAAAATTAAAAAGCTAAGGTGGTTGATTTAAAAATGAACTCACAAGATTTGAGTAGGGATATTCAGGAGAAATGAATTTGTGCATAGCAGGTAAGTGATACAGGCATGTGCATGAATTCTGGAGTGATAAATTGATTAACATGTATTTGTGTATTTGATTTCAAAAAAAAATTATGAAGGAAATAAACCTGGAAGTAATTGTATTTTGAATAATGGATTGAATACATATGTGGATGCATTTCCAGGAAATTTAAACTAGGCAGATACATGCTTGTGTTAGGAGTGGATCTTTGTAGAAGTTTGTTAATATGAGGGATATGGGTTTGCAAGTGGTAAAAGAGGGACTATGGCCGGCCTAGATGGCTATGGGTCAAACTCTTGTAGCCTGGAACCATTTCATTTCAATTCATGAAGTGTAAGTGCTTCCAGGACAAAAAAAAGAAAACTCCAAGCAACCCTCAAATAACACCAAGCATTTCCAATAAAATACCAAGTACTTAAGTCTGCACCATGTTAAACTTAAAAATGCAAAATGACTTCAATTGTTCAACCTGAAATGAGAAATAGAAATTAGTTCCAATGGTTATGCCTGCAAGTATAATTTTTGAAGTAATTTCATACAAGTACTTGATAACTATCATAAGAACAATTAAAGGCCATTTTAATGTTAATAGACTTATTTAGGCAGAAAAGTCTAGAAACCATGTGCATTGCAGTATTGTACATATAAGTATAATAATTGCCAAAAATCTATCTCTGGTAGTAGAACAAAAATTAGGGAAGAAATAAAAGGTTATGTTGTCAACACATATGGTAATTTTGTTTCCTGTTTGATTCAAACTCTCTTTGCAAATTTGTTAGCTCTGAATGGCAAAGGGAAACAATTATATATCATCAAATATATAATTGTCTTAATTTGTTTGTGCACTGATATGATTATATTGGTAAATCCAGGGTCTTGGGAAAAATATTTGGAAATTATATAAATATTCAAATATAGAAGAAATGGGGTTTAGTGGTGAATTCCTTTTGTATGCTTTTAAAAAAAAATCTATGTGTTTTGGAGAGGGTCACCACATATTAATATTAGGAGACCAAGCCCAATAATCTTTATCCATTTGCAAATGAATAGTTATATTATGTATAGCGTGTTGATACTGGGTTGGTACATAATCTGTGTGTTGTTTCCACTTGTTATTGGAATTTAACACAGCTACTTTTTTTATTACATCCACCTGTAATGGTCATAGAATTCCAGCCAGCTTTATCAATTAAAGATGAACCATTAAGCCATGGATCAAACCATAAATTGGTGCTTTCCCCATTTACTATGTTTCTATTAATGATACCTTTGCACCATTTTCTGGCTCTTAACAATGTATTCCAAATATAAGAAGCATTATTATCCATGGTAACAGTCCAGAAGTTAGTCTTGTTACAGTATTTATTTTTTAACCATTTAGCCCAAAGAGAATCACCATGTAAATACTTCCACAAGAGGTTTACTGCAACTGCTTTCGAAATGTCTTCGATTTTCCTTATACCAAATCCACCTTCACTTTTTGTTTTGCAAACATCTTCCTAAATCATTTTATGAGTTTTTGATTTCCACAGAAAGTTAGCACATAAAGAGTTAATTCTCTGAATAACTTTCGCAGGGAATTGGGAAAACTGTAGCCAAAATTGTAACATAGGATATATGACAGTTTTGATTAACTCAGCCCTTCCGCTGATATTTAATATCTTGCTTTGCCAGTGACTGAATTTTTTATTAATTTTGTCTATCAGCCATCCAAAATCCCTTGTTCTTAATTTATTATTGGATAAAGGAATACCCAAATAAATTATCGGTAGGCTACCAATGCTGATATTTAAAATGTCAGCTATATGACATTTATTTAAAGCACCTTTACTGAAGAACAATGTGGATTTGCTGTTGTTTAGTTCCAGACCAGTTATGTAGTACAGCCCTTGAAAAATATGCTTAATAACCTCAGCATTCTCAATGGTAGCTTTAGTTAAGATTAAAATATCATCCGCAAGTATTTGAGAAATCACAGGCTCAATTTGGTATATGGGATAATATTACCATTAAGATATGCTATCTCAAAAGAGATCGTAAGGTATTCCATAGCAATTGCGAATAAATATGGCGAGAGGGGATCTCCTTGCCTTAATCCTCTCGAACTATCAATAAGACCATATGGTGAGCCATCTATTAAAACCAAAAATGAGGGAGTAGAAATGCATTCATATATTAGTTCCACAAATTGTAATGGAAAACCCATTGACATCAGCATATGATGAATAAATTCTTTATTAATTTTGTCGTAAGCTTTATGCAGATCAATTTTCAGGCATAAGTTGTTAGAATTTTTCCTGTTGAAACCTCTAATCATCTCATAAGCTAGTAGGGAGTTTTCTGTAATTATTCTTCCAGGAATGAATGCATTTTGATTATATGAGATGAGATCATTCATGTATTGCTTCATTCGATTATTGAGAAGATTAGCTAATATCTTATATAAGACATTACAAAGAGAAATCGGTCTAAAATCAATCATACTAGTTGAATCGGGTTTTTTGGGGATGAGGCATAAAAAAGTATGATTGATTTCTTTTATAATTTCCCGGACTGAAGAATGCCATTCATAGCATTCCATATATCATGTTTGATTTGTTCTCAATGGATTTTATAAAATTTCGAATTGATGCCATCTGGTCCGGGGGAGCTATTATCATTAATCTGAAAAATAGCGTTTTTAATTTCCTCTAGCTGAAATGGTTTGCACGGATTAATTTTTTCATTGTCCGATAGGATTTTATTGCAAGTTATGTCAGGGAATTGATATGTAGCTCTTAATGATGAAAAAAGATCTGAGAAGTAAATTATAGCTGCATGCGCAATATTTTCTGATGCTGATAACCAAGTACCATCATCATTAAGAATGTAACTACTCCCTTTTTTCGGTTTAAGAGCATTAACTTTGGAGAAAAAAAATTCTGTTGGTTTATCCCCTTTTGTCAACCAGTTTATTTTCATTCTTTGCTCGTTTTCGATTGCAATATTCCTCATATTATTATAAATCTGCTCATACTTGTTGTTGTACTGATTTATGAGATTACTATTCAAAGGATCTTGAATTAGATGATTATAAATCACATTAACTTCCTCCTTCAGTTTGTCAAGTTTTGAGTATATATTATTTTTGTTTGATACCCAGACTGTGACGAATCGGGTTTTGCCCGCTCGAAAATCAACATCCGTACTTCACATTGTACTAGAATGCCGCAGATTCGACCGTTCAAATCCGATTCGCCGGAGCTATAACACAATTAAGTAAATAACACAGCGGAAGAAAAGAATAATACATTGATATATAATATCTGATACAACAGAGTGATACAATGAATATCAATATACATCAGAGATATGATACAAGAAATAGCAGCGGAAAAGAAAAGATAACAACAGCAACAGATAGAATATCTCCAATAGAATGCTCCAATCCATAGCTAGCGAAAAGAAAGGTCAGTCGTCCAAGGACTGACTAGCTCCAGATAATCTACTCAACTTGAATATCTGAGAAACCCAACTCTAGACTGCCCGTGTGGAAAATAGTGGGCACCCAGAGTTTAGGAAAGGAACAATAAACTCCGGATCAGTCATGGGACTGGTGTGAGCAACAAAAACAGTTTATCTTTAAACAACAACAAAAGGATTTTAAACATTGAAATCCGCAATGCTTTTGGAAAATGAAACTACCATAAGGCCTCCCGCCACACACACAATGCAAACGCAGAATTGGAGGAGATTTCTCCTTATGATAGTCAAAGATGCTTACTATGCAAAATCAAATCATTTTGATATAATTATTAGTGCATAGTGTAGAAAACATTTCGAAAGTATAATATCAATCTTAGCCAGCATAGGCATTCCGCACTTATGCCTACTATAGCTACTATGTTCAATAGCGGGTTACCGCCACATTCCATAGCAGGTAATACAACTAAAACCGTACAAGTCTCGTATTGTTTCTTTGGATTTCCAACAAATGGTCAGGCTAAGGAACTTCCTATCCACGATGGGTACGTCCCTGGAATAGACGACCCGAGAACCTAACCGGATCTCTGCCAACACAAGGCCGGGTTACCTCTGCAAAAATAGGTAACTACTGACACGCATATGTCATCCCCCGATCGTCACCGATCTTCCCGAGGATCCCCGATTCGCAACAACCACAAAGTAATAAATTTGCAGCAACCACAGAGGTTAAGTATCTGGGCTCCATACCATGATACCACCTTTATCCAGAAGGAATGACATACACTAAGGGGCGCTACTCCCTAGAACCTTGCCGCATCCTTCCTGTTTTGACCATTTCCGGGGTGTGAGGCTCGACGAAGTCTCGTCCACAAAGCTACGCTTTCTACAAAGCCATGCTGCGGGTCAAACAAATGATCAACCTATGATCACAAAGATATAAGATCAAACAAATGATCATATCACAAATGATCAAACACTGATCACCACACAGCAACACTCAGCATGCCACATTACCAAATTGGGATATATCGCTGATAAATTTCAACTACATAACCTCTAAGCTCGTACGTCTCAGAGAAGGGTGTTAAGCTAAGAGAATAAATTCTCCGCCACCAAACAGATATGTATTTGAAAGAAATCGGCTTTATATCTCAAAGTGTAATGTCAGACATGTAACCATACAAGTCTGTTCTGGGTTCGAACAGAACCGAAGGCACTTCTCACGAAGCCCTTGCAAATCCGGATAATTTCCAATCACGTCCGGACTTCCCGTCACTAAGGGTGATAAAACCTCTATATCGGGGATCAGCCGATGCAGAGTAACTCGACGGTAATCCTTCCGTTTTCAAAAATATCCGGTCTTCAACACCGGTCTTCAAATGCTATCCATATACGACGTATCACATATTCGGAATGGGTTATACGACCCAAAGGTCCTTTCCCGGCTAACCCGAATAGTGAGCGAAATATTCGAAAATCATATGGATATGGGATTTCAATTAAGTCACAACTTATTAATTCAACTTCTTTTTTCCAAATGGTTTAACAAATTACCATTTTCAAATCTTTAGACAAAAAGATTCATTTTAAACAACCTCCAATGGTTTAAACAATTTCCACATTTAAATCTTTTAAATAAAAGATTCATTCACAGATTTTCTAAATCAATTTCCATTTCAGTTTAACTCGTTAAATCTTTAAATCAAAGATTTAACTTATAGCTTTCAAAATAATTCCATTTCAAATGGTTTAAACAAATCATCATTCTAAATCTGTTAAAATAAACCGATTTAATTCATAGCTTTCCAAAAAGAATTCATTTATAACTTGGAAAAACCATTTTTCAATTCATACTTGAAATTCTTTTAATTAAACTGGAATTTCATTTCTTATCTGAAAGATTTTATTACTTTTGAAAACAAATAGTTTCATTTCAGAAAACCTAATTCATTCATACGAGTTAAAGTCTTTGGGTTAAATCCAAATTCTCAAAATTACATTTTTAAATGGTTTAAATTTAGATAAACACATTTATAACATTTTAAATCCCTAGTTTCAAATCATAGGATTCAATTTCAAACTTGAATTCAAATTTAAATCAAATTATTTAAATTTTCAAAACTCGATTTAGTTATTCAAAATAACTTTTATCTTTGAAATTCCATTTCAAAAACTTTCCACTTTAAACCCAAATTTCCAATTTCAAAATCAATTGAAATTAAAATTTCAATTTCAAAATCATCAATTTTACATTATCTGTGACTTAACCGATTTCCACGTGAAATCCATATTTGTGTGTGTAAAAGTGTAGTCCAGGGGTTTCACACAATAGTGCAACACAATGAATTATCACATATCAGAATACAGAAATATAGTTGATAAGCGATATAAACTATAACGCTCATCTTTATTCACAGATCACAGATATATATAAATTTCAGATAAATAAATTACAGTAAAGATTACACACAAATCAGAATATATCACAAAGCATCATAGATCAGGAAATATCAAACAATTCAATCATCCAATCAAATCCAAATATTCATAAGTAAGGTCAGTTAATTATCTGATTTATTCAAATTTGATTAATTACTTATGAATTTCTAATCCGGGTTAATTAATCGTCATTAATTATTAACACCTCTTAAATTACTTTTCTAAAGTAATTAAATTAAGATTTATTATTACTTACAATTAAATTTCATCTTTAATAACTCATTAATTAATCTTTAGTTATTTAATTAATTAAGTATTCAATATAACTTAATTAATCCTTACTTCATTAATTAATAACATTAGATTAAAATTCAACTCTTATTTAATTAATGATTTTTAATTATCCATTTATAAGTCCTAATTTAATCATCTTAAACTTTAATTAACTAATCTAACTTTTAATTACTAAATAAATGAATTCCATCACTTATTAATCAAATTAGTTAATTATTTATTTCAATTAACTTAATAATTACAAATCCTTAATTTTCATTTATTTAAGGATAAAACCTTTTCTTAATTAAAATCAAATGCTCACTTACAAATTTAGATTCAAAATAATACAAATTATCAATTATCAACTTTAATTACTTTAATGGTTAATGAATTTAAGGCTTTAATCTTTATTACTTAAAGAAACCCATTTTTCATTTATTTATTTAAATTTCACTTCCATATGTTGGAAACATTTATTTCAAATTTCCTTTTGAACTTTCATTTTAAACTCCAAGTTCAAACGATCATTAATTTAACTTTAAATCACTTTATAAACTAACTTTTAAAACTTTAAATTACAAATTAAAACACTCTTTGTTATGAAGGGGTTTTAAGTCAAATTCCCTTAAGTTTAAAATATTTAAACTTATTTAAACTTCCTCTTTATTTATAAACTTCCTCTTTATTTCAAAAATCTAGAATTTAAACATTTATTTAGCCTCAGTTTAACCTTGGTTTTAATTAAAAAAACAACAATTTAAAATCTGTAAAACTGGTACAGGTTAAAACCTTGAAAACTAAAACTACCCGAGACAACTAAAACTTGCTTCGCGTCCAAACTTAACTACTCCGAGTAAAACATGATATATACTCGAGAAACTGGAGTGTCCCTCCACACTGCTTCCATATTTCACCAGAAATCACAAAGTGCACGGTGCACATGCACCATAGCTTCCGCCTGCTTCGACCAATGTTGCAACGTCGACCAAGTCGATCCCCACCAGCATAACCATTCCCAATCACCAGAACTCTGACGCTCACGAAAAATCGAATTCGAGCTCGAAACTGAAAACTGGAAACTCGAAAGCAACTTACTTCAAAACCTGGCAACACCCCACGCTCCACGCTCCGACCACCGGAGCACTTGAAAATTTGGCCACGGCTTCGTCAATCACCCTACTACCAAAACCCAAAAACTCGAGACACTCGATCAATCCCTGAGTTCGAACGAGACGAAAGATCTCAGCATTCAAAAACTAGGTTTACACACGAAAAATCATCGCCATCGTCTCCACATTGATCTGGCCACCTCGACTCCATTTTTCCTAGCTTCACCCATCACTCCTCTACCTCTCGACCAACCCACAACGCCTCCAGTCGACGAGGTAACTCACGGCACCCCAAAAAGCTCAAAATAGTGAAACTGAAACTGCTCTTTCACCAAAGTTTTAAAAATTATAATTCTTGTCTTAAAAATCATGGTTTTGTATGATGTTTCGATTTATACTCCTAAATCTTTAAAACCAGAAGTTTGATTTTTTAAACTTATTGAAGTTGAGCTGTGTTCTTTAGTTTCCAGAGTCATTTACAAAATAATTCAACTTAAATAAATTTTAATACTTGGATTATAGTTAAACAATCAACTATTGTTTACATCTTACCTTCAAACAAATGACAGATTTTGAGAAGAAGGTTTATTTACAGAACTACTAAAAAACAAGGAGCAGGTAACAGAGTGTAGAAGAACAGATATGCCAGACTTACACCAACATATATACATATATAAGATATATGTCATCACAGAGGGAAGCATACCAGATTTACTTAAGTTATAAGTTTAAATAAAAAGTTACTCACAGTGGTTTTGAAGAAGAACAAAGCACTTAGTTTTGCAGACAGTTTGAACTTGAGAACTGGAAACATGTTTTCAACTTTGATCTTCAAATCATTTTGCTTCTCTACTTTGTTGTAGTTGCTTATGTTTAATTGTATTTGATGATGTAGAAGCTTGTTTGGGTTTTCAAATGGAGTTTCATTTTTAGTCTTGTTTAGTTCGAATTGAAATGAGAAGTGATAAAGGAAAATAGCTTTCAGGTTGAAGTTTTAAAACAATTTACAGGGTTAATAAATTTTTTTTTTCCATTGTCAGAGATTTTTATAAAATGTGGAGGCTGAAAGAAGTTTTATGCAATTCGTATAGATTATGTTTGCTGCTAGGATATGCACATTTAATGCTATTTGTACTTGATGTTCCCTTTGATACTTATCCATATTTTATACACTTGCCTTAGACTTAAACTACAAGCTATAGGTATAATATATTTTTACTTTGTATTTTGCTTTTGTTTCCTTAAGTTTTGCAGGCATATATCCTATTCGAACATCAGTTTATATTTTGAAACATGATTGAAATGTGATCCTTTACTTTGTTCCATTTGCTATATTCTAACTAACTTGTATCTTTGCTTTTATTTATTTCTATTTTTATTTTCTTTTATTAAATCTTATTATTGTATAATATGGAAAATTTCTATATTTTATATGTTGTTAATTTTAGCAAGTGTGTTACTTTGGATTTTATAGTTTACCTTTTTATATATTTATTATTAGATTATTATTATTTATTTTTACATAACCCACAAATTTTAAATTTAAATGATTTACCCAAAATTTATTCATGTTCGAGGAAACTCGCATCCATTAAATCAATTTATTTCACAAATATTAATTCAAAAATTAATAAATTATCATTTTAAATATTTATAAAATTCGGGGTCGTTACAGACTTCCCCCCTTAAAAGAATTTCGTCCTCGAAATTCACAAGCACGAAAACAAAGACAGATGAAGAATGTTTCATCTAATCAAACTGAACATTTATTCTGCATTTGGCTTACCAAATCAGAATATCAAAATCAGATACGAGAACGAATCTGTTTAACAAGCAACAAAATACTCGGGTTATCCAGATCTACAAAATATGCAGGGGCATCGGTTAGTTCGAAAGGATAACTAACCATTCGTAGAACATATCGGGACCCAAAGATAGATAGACATATGGATACAATTTCAAAGCTTTTAGTTTAAAACTAAAGTATACCTATCAACCATAACAACCAAAGCAAACAATCCATCCAAACAAACAAGTCTGGCCTATCTGGAGTTTATGTTCCATATCAATATATCAAATTTATTCCTGGACCTACCAGAAATCATCGAAGAATAGAGAAAAGACGTTGAACAAAAGAGATTGATAGAGAAAAAATTGCTTCCTTGTTGTTACAGAGTATTGACCATTTATAGTCGTATTTCCCTGTCCCCTATCTCATCCTCTTATTTCACTCATACTTACTATCAGTGGATAGCAAGAGACTTTACTGAGGCATTCGAACGGATATCTGAGGATACTCATTCTAGAGTATACTTCACCCTATCTCTAATGAGCTACTTAACGTGTTATACTCCTGAGCTAAAGTTCAACCTTAGCTCTGATACCACATGTGACGATTTCGGGGTCGTTACACAGACCTTCAAAGCAACCTTAGCAGCCTTTAATTTGTAGAGCAGTTTATTCGAAGTATTAACTATAATAAATTATCTTTAATTTCAATTTAGTTTAGTAAGAGAGTCAATCTAATCAGTTGGAGAATTAATTTTAACCTACTAATCAATATATCATCGGCAAAAGTTCAAATGCATTGTAAATTCTAAATATATGAGGGAACATATAAAGTCATTTGTTTTGTGCCTTTAACAAGCTCTTGCATACTCTAAGATGTTGTAAGTTAGGAACTCACTACCTGTTATTACAAGAATTTTTTTATTTTCTTTAACAAACTTGTCATGAGAACAAAATAAATGAGCAAATGATGTTTTTGTAAATAACTTTATGCACAAAACTCACCAAAAGATTGTTAGGATAATAACCGATTATGCTTTGATGCAACATTATATTTTACACATTTCCTTATGCTTAAAAGGTAATATCATGTAATCTCTACAATATAAAAAATGATTATAATTTTCATCTTAGATGGATAAAAATCTTATATGCATAATAGCCATATTAAGTTATGAATATTATATTGTGTCATACTGGATGTACGTATAGAAAATGACAAGCATTTGTATCAATGTTGGATCAATGCATCAAACAAAATTTGTGGTCAATGTTTAACTATAACAACAAAGTAAAATCATGGTCAATATTAGAAGTCATGATATTATAAATACGGTTAAAAAAGAATAATTGTTTCTTACATGAATAAAAGAATGTAAAAGAGGTAAATTATTGAACAAGACATTTAATGTAAATGAAACTATATTTTAATACAGAGTTAGGTGTGGGGAAAAGTTTATTTGGTGAAGGAGTGGTTGGACATATGTTTTTATTTAGCCCACTTTAGAAAATGTTCGAAAAAAATTAAGATGTTCTTTAATGGATATAGTTGAAATGCAAGTTTTGTTTTTGCTATTTGTTGAAAAATAACGTAATTTATCTGTGAGTACATCATGGTTCCTCTAAAATTTAGTTTGTAATAAATCAAATTAACATTGACAACTTCTTGCATTCTCTAAAACTATTATTTTACAAAATATCGCTTTTAATTTCATTTAAATATTTCTTTCTTTCTATGCGTAGGTACATATTTTATAAACTACTTTGTTATGTTTAAAATATAGCCGACTACGGTAAATTTGTTCCAACAATAATAATCAATTTTTAGTAGTTTAATTCATTGACTACACTAATCTTATTGTCATCTTCAACGAAATATCATCCAAGGCATTTTTTATATGTACTCACAACTATTTTTACTATATTAATATACATCGGTTTGAATTATTCTAATTTTTTACCGTATAAGTTATTATATTTGCATGAATACTTGATGTACATGGAAAAATAGTTTGATTGTTTAGAAAATAAAAATACACAATGATTGTATGTTTCTCATGTCATTTTATCTTACATGTATTTGAAAAAAAAATGATGTTTCAAAGCTACTATAATTTTTTCCAAGCCAATTGATTATGGATGAAGTTAAAAAGTGTACTGATGTAATTTTTGGACTGTTAGTCCTTTAAAATACACTTTGACTATTTCAATTTTTGAATATTTCTTTGTACAAGATTCAGAATACTATTATCATACAAATCTACGTACATATTCAAATTTATATGTTTAAACATATGATAAACCCTTCTAAACATATGCTTCTTACGTTTAAAAGTTAATAGGTATGCTTAGTATATAATATTTATCAATTTAGGAATGCTGATGGTTGATGTTAGCTTTTATTGTATAAATATATTGTGCCCTAAAGAAATTAGTTATGTTATAATATATGTAAATCATAAAGAGTGAATATGCTATACAATGTTTGTTATATTTGTTTAGTCCCACATTATAGGATAAGTTCAATCCCAAGCTCCAAAACCTTTATATAAAGGAGCTTATGTAATGGAAATAGATTACTAATTTCAGGAATGAATAAAATGTCTCCTTTCTCTTTTTCTAATGGCTTCTTATTTTTATATTGTTTACAACACGTTATCAGCACGATCTCTTTCTCCACTGTATTGGATATTCTAATCTAGAAGATTAGATCCATTTTTTCCTTTTATGTAGATACATCACTCTCTCTTAATTAGTTACTGAAATCAGATCTATCTCTTCCTCTTATTCAACCAATGAAATCAGGTTTGAAATTTTCTAGATTTGCTTTCGTAGATTTGTTTTGCAATTAATTTAGATCTAGATTTAAGTATTCTTGTTTCACAATTCTATATCTATTTCCTAATTTTTCAGATTTGGATTTAAGTTTTAGTATATCTTATCTTTTCAAGATCTTATTTTATCATAGATCTTATTCCATTGTACATGTATTTTTATCATTATATTTCAGATCTCATTCTACGATAGATCTGATTTTTTTGTTCTTATTTTTCTAATCTCATTATATTGTAGATCTCAAAATCGCACTCAAATAATATATCTTTGAGATTTGTACATGGTTTAAAAATCTAATGTTGTGATTTTTTTGAATTTGGATTTGAATTGATTTCAAAATTGCTTATTATTGCATACTTTTTGAGTTCATTATTTTGGAATGCAAGGTTTGAATTTGACAATTTTTGTTGTTGATTCAAATAAATATATTGAACTTGATTGCGTTTTGGTTCGTGATATAGATCTAAGTAATCTATACATGTTTGGTAAATGAAGTTTTCATATTGAAAACTCTTTGATTTGGATTTGAACTTTGGAAATTATTTTGATATGTATAGTTTATATTTTCAGAAAAAATATTTTATTGTTTCTTAGAGAAACATATACAAGAATAATGCGTATTTAGAAAATCATATTAAGTTTAGATCCAATATTAATATTGATTTAGCACACCTAAAGTGAATGGAAACATTAATGAAAGCTACATGGTAAACTTAATTTCTAGCATTTGAAATAAAAGTTGAGAACTTGCAGTTCCTATAATGCTAAAAGCTTGAGTTTCCAAAAATTATTAAATTTCAAGTTTCCTTGTAATAAAGAATCAGATGTTCCAAAAAAAGAGAGCAGAAACTTGAATTATTAAAAGGGATATATATATATATATGTATGTATGTATGTATGTATGTATGTAAGAGTTATTTTAGTTATTTTAGAAATTTTTGACTATTAAGAAATAAAGTTTCTCTTATGGTATTCATTATAATTTTATTATTGAGTATATTGAACTTAGATTTGAGATGAAATTTTGCTAAGTAATGTTAGTTAGATTGGTTTATTTGTTTGTAAAGAAATCAGTTCGTTATGACAACATTTTATATTTTAGGTCACAATAATGGTAAATTGCATTTGTAACGACCCGTAAATTTTCGATAATTAAATTTGTTAATTTAATAAGATTGTGTAATTAAATACTGAAAGAAATAAAATTTTGTTAATTAATAATGAAATAATATAAAAAAATGAAAAAGCAACAAAGTTAATTAAAGTTAATCATTAACAACTTGAATGAAATTCCAATTAATTGAGATAATAAAAATGCTATACTTGGTTATAAATAGAATATAAGTGAATAAATGAAATATTGGATTAACCAAGGAAATAATAGTTAGTTAATGGAAATTGAATGAAATTAGTATTATGAAAATAAATGATAACATTGGTTTGTAAGTAATAAAAGCTTATTAATGTGACTAAAGGTTAACTGTGGTAAATTATTGTATATTACCTATTTATTTAGCCTGTTAATTTAAATTGGAAATAAATTTCAATAAATGTAATTAAATATTATGTTAATGTAAATTAAGTTAATATTTGGAAATAATGTTAATTTTATTCATAATACGATAATTGGTTGAATAAAAAGAATGGAAATCGAGATTTATTAATTTATTTGAATTTAAATTATAGTAATTGGATTAATTGCAAATAAATGAAATTAAATATTTAAATATTACGTTAATGGAGATTAAGATGAAATTTGAGAATATTAATGTAATAGATCATGAACCAATGTTAATTTCATCCATTTGATAATAATGGATTGAATAATAGGATGAAAAGTCAATTAAATGGAATCATTGAAAATTTAATTTATAATTTCTGAATTTAATGAAATTGAAATTAAACACTGGAATTGATGGATTAATCAACTTTAAATTGACATCTAAATTTTTTTAAATTATTGTAAGTGATTAAGAAATGAAAAATGATAGTAGTTGTAAATAATTAAAAATTTGAATTAAAAAGTGATTTAATGAATTTATTATTAATTTATTTAATTAACGTGAAAATAGCCATTTTGGCCACTGACTCGGATTTCGACAAAACCAGTTTCATCGGATCCGGAATAGTGAATTATTATAAGGTTTCAATTTTCGTAGCGATTGTACTAATCGGTTGGCCGTGCGAGCTTGAAACGCGTAGAAATTTAATTTCGAATTTAATTAAATTAATCGACTTTGAAAAGCTATCTTCCACATATGATCGAATTAGGCCTCGAAACTAGTTCCATTGCGTTCGGAATGGGGGTAAAACATTATAAACGCCAGACAACACGCCTCGATTGGTGTTCGGACGATTTTGGACCTAACTATATAAATACGCACGCAAATCGAGACAATTTTATTATTATTTTAATTTCTGAAACCCTAGCCGTCACTTTCTTTTAATGGCTGAAAATTCACCAACTTCCCTCCTCAATATCTCTCAATCCGTTCAACGAAATCGAAAAATTCCAAAAGCAAAGTTGTAGATCTCGGCGAGCTCTTCAAATCCATACAGTTGATCTATGCTATTATGTCAGGGATTTGCCAGAATCTGGCTTGGAAGCATGGATGTATTTTCTCGGACTACGTGCAAACGTCGGCGACTGGTGATGCGCAACTTCTGGCGTAGGTGGAGCAAGACGAGGCGCATCCAGGGGAGACTCTCGATCGTGGTCCGGTCGACCGTTGTGGCATGCGTGTGGAAGTTTTATCGCAAGGGATGGGTTCGGCTACGTTCTGTGCTAGGGAAGAAGAGTAACGTAATTTTATTTATTTATTTTATAATAATATAAATCCTATAACTTCAAATTAGCATATCTTTTTGCATACGAGCTCGGATTCACGTGCGGTTTTCTCAGTTGCGTTCGTATTGAAATTCCTGACGTCAAGGATCTAGTTTGGCTGCATTCTGAGACTGTTAAATTTTGCGCCTTTATTTGAATTTCAAATCGTTTGAAATTCAAAGGTGAGTGTTTTAACCCACTCACAACTTCTAAAATTTCTTATGTTTGTTAAATTAAATTTATGATGTGATTAGAAATTTATTTATGACTGTTTGATATATTTAAATCGTCATCTCCGTTAATTTGAATTTATTTGAATTAAATCGTTATTTAATTTATTACTGAATATAAATTGCCAGTTAAATACTTGTTATTGATTATCAGTTCTATATTGATATTTATTGATTGATTTGGATGATGTTTGGATTGGATGTTGATTGTTGATATTGGATGAATTGATGTTTTATTTTATATCGTTATAAACTGCAAGTTCACTATGGGTTGAATGATACATACCCGAATGATCTATAGATTAAGGAAAAATCGTTATGGGTTGAAATGATAGACTCGAGCGATTTTATGGATTCATATTTTCGGGATTACGGACTGAAATGATATATATCCGTAAATATAAAGTTTTAAATTTCGAATTGAAATGATAAATATCTGTATCACTTGACCCTAGGGTAGAGAATTATATACGGACACCGGATTGGTTAAATTTAAATGATTTTGAATCCTTAAATTTTGCATTGAATTAAATGATATTTTTTGAAATAAAATCTGATTTATATAAATTGATTTTTTACCGAATTTCGAGTTTTATATAAAAAGATTGAATTGTTTTAAAGGAATGGTTAACGGAATAAAAAAATGAAATGTATAATGAATTTTAAATACAGTGAAGTTTATCGAAATTGAGTTATTAAAATCGTTGAAGTATAACTTTGAAATATATTGAAATTTGAGTAATTAAATCGATGTTTCAACATAGATTTAAGCGATATTGAATTTAATATTTATTTAGAATTCTAAATCGGAAATTTGAAATTGGGTTTTGGGACATTGAAATGGTCAAAATGTGTTGGAATGAAATAAATAGTTTAAATTGATATAAATTTCAAATTCATATTTTTCATATAAACTGTTTTAAATATATTATTTTAAAAGGCTTTAATTATTAAGATTTTCAAAATTTTAAACTAATTAAACCATTTAATTTATTTAAACTAATCAACCTATTTTAACTTATTTTAAATCTAATTAATCTATTTTAAAGCTATTTAATCTATTTTAATTATATTTAATCTATTTTAAATCTATATTAACTATTCATATCTATTTAAAACTATTTTATTCTAAATTCCAAACTAAGTAAAATGGAAGGGTTTATATTCAAATTCTCAATTTTTAAAGTGAATGTGGTTAAGCGACATTATAACCTAAGTTGGTATTTAAATAACATATTGGGTTTAATATGATATTTTGAAATGAGAGTTTAACCTATTTTGGAAATATGACTTTTGAAAGGAAATATAATTTCGAACTATGATTTCAATGTGATATAATTTCGAAAGTAAGTAATGATTTCGAAAGTGATATGATTTGAATTGAATATGATATTTTGATATTAATTATGAAATGATTTTGGAAATGTAAAAGAACGATCCGGTGTGTAATAAGTGATTGGTTGTTAAAGAGACCGGGATCAAATATGGGCATACTCTCTGTCGATACCGAAAACCGCTTTAACAACTGTGTACGCGGTGGAGATTCCAGAATGAAGTAGGCTGGTGGCGACGATCCTATAAGGTATATACGTGGACCTAACTCCCGTGAGTTAGCATAAGGTGGCTAAAACAAGAGCAATCGATGGGATAAGTGAGGTCATTCCTCCGATCAGGCACATTCCATCGATACTATATTTGACTTTGCGATTTATTTGGTGGCCACGCTCAATTTTTTTTATTCGGGAGTGTGTTCCGAGGTGGGCGGTATAAGCTGCTATGCGTTACCACCAGTTCGGAAGTGTAATTGGTATATCTACCCTGGCATTGCCTAATTGTGCCATGTCACCTACCCTAGCGCGCCTTCTACGAGTTTGGTTTGTACCATACCTATGGAGTGCCCTCTGACGGCACCCAGTACGGGTGGGATTACGGTACTGTATAGACTATGGGAATATATAAAATGTGTTAAGGGGGATATGGGTAACGCCTTAACGCTATTTTAATACTTTACTTTACTTTACTGTAGACATATTATAATAGCGTATTGTACTACATAGTAGATAGTTTAACGGATCCTTAGGAGATGTAAATCTCGAACATCTCTTAAGTTACTGCACTCACGTTAGACACTGGATAAGAGATGTCAAACCCCGTAAACATCTCCGACGCCGTTCCACTCATATTTATTTACCGTTGATTTAACTTACATAAGATCTTTTAGTTCTGACTCGAGTGTTTTGTCTTTTCAATTCGCTCGGGTCAGCCTGAGCATTTCAGGATTTTAAGACCTTATTTCTGGAGGACGAAGACGAAGATTTGTACTACTATTATTTACTATATTATTCCACTGCATCATATTGTTCCGCTGCATTATCATTTATGTATCTCTGATATGTGTAACTCTGATTTTATTATTATATAAGTATAATCAAATGTTTTGTATACAACTTCATGAACTGTTATTTGATTATTATATTTTGGCATTCCGCTACGAGATTCTGTTTTGTTTTTTTTTGTTTCTCTGCTTTTTCTTATTCACCCCAGTAACAATCCGCCCTTCTGTATGGTTTGAGTCAGCATGTGTGTCTACTTAAAACGTACAAAAAGGTGGAATGTTACAGTTGGTATCAGAGCTTTGGTTTAGGAATAACCTTAGCTTTGTGGGGTCTGACTCATTTTAAATAGGGTAGTAATACCCTAGGATGAGTCGCTGAGTGTATATATATATGAGATAGCGTATTTGTTAGTGTTATAAAATATTTTATATTGTGTTAATTTGTTCCATTTTGTATTTATAAATTCTGGTTGGTGCATAGGACGCTATGACATCGATAGGGATTTCTAAACACTTAATAGGACAGACCGACACAATATTGTTTTGAATATAGGTGAATGAAATAATTTTGCCTATTATACATTTTGTATATATAAAATAATAATTTTATAAATGATATATATTTGGTTGTAATATGTTGGTTGTTAGGTAGTGAAACTTATAAATATTGGTTGTAAAATAAAATTTACAAATAAAATGAATATAAATTGGAATTCGAGAACTTAAGTCCGGGATTTTTGAAAATTTCTTTCAAAGGATTTGGAATATAATATTTTTATTATTTAAAAGTATTTCTGATATAAATATTTCAATATAATTTGAAGGAAATGTTTTAAAGAAAATTTGGAAAGAAATAAGTTTGTATTCCCCTCTCTGTCATTGGAAAATAATTTCGGTGATGAGTGCATGCATCATCGACGTTCATTTTTGAGTTTCAAAGTGGGAAGGCCATTGTAGTAGTTTTACTACATATCTATTTTGATAAATAAATAAAATTTTTAAAGTTTAAATATGATTGGATATAAAAATTATGAGTATATATATATATGTATATATTATTTTTAATGATTTGAAATGGAACCCGGCATTTAGTTTTTAAATTTCTATGAATTAGAGATTTCAATTATTGAAATGGAATAAAAATTTTAACTATTTAATAATTGAAACTTCTAAATGAAAATAAGAAATTATATGCTAAGTTATAACTAGAATATACAAGGAATTTGAAATTTGTAACTTGTAAACGAAAAGAATATGAAAATAAGAAATGATAACTATTGAACCTTAAGTTAATTAAAATAGGTAAGTCAAACTTGTGTAACTTTCAATTGCATTCTTAAAGACATATATATATAACTTACTAATTATAAAATGTTGAAATGTTAAAAGAATATGTAATGGAAGTGTTCAATGAAATTTACTTTTATAAATAAGAATTTTGATATGAAAATAGCTATAAACTTGAGTTAAAATTTGTAATACTACTAATTAAATGAAATAGAAAATGAGTACTGTAAGTAAAGGATTTTGAACTTAAGTTAATATTGAAACTATTTATAATTAAAGTAAATAATAAAATGAATGTAATGCAATAAAAGAAATTGACATGATATGAATAAATGAAAATGAATTTTTGTAAGTAATAAAGGAAATAAACACTGAATGAATGGGAATAAAATTTTGTAAGAGATAAATGTAAGTTAAAGAAATAATCCTTGTATGAATGAAAAGAAAAAAATAAAAACTGTAAATGTTGTGAAAGAAATTTTATAAGAATAACTCAAGTACATTTTAAATTATTATTTGTTTTGGTTTATGGGTTGTTTGGGATAGGATACTTCTAATTGTTTAAGATGTATGAATAATCTATTGAGTTCATCTAAGACTGTTGTGTAAATGGTGCACTCAGTATGAATAATCTAAGACCATTGTTTGTTTGCTATGGATGGATAATTGATTTTATTGATTTCATATGATGATTGTATGTCGTGGTTGCCAGTGATTGTTGTTTATATTGAATTGGTTGTTAGGGGTTGAAACAACTTTAAATATTTCATTTTATATAATTAGTAACTCATTTTTGGATTATATAAGTGAAATACAGGTTATGAAAGTAATTGCCACTGCTTTTGGTTTCGTAATTAAGCGTTGTTTGCCCGACAAATAGGTACGTTCTCGGATTACAGTTTTCTAGCGATATTATATTATTTTTCCCCTGTTGGGATTTATTATTTTGGAAAATAACGAGATATTGTTATTATTATTGATATTAT
Organism: Allium fistulosum; assembly: GCA_030737815.1. Taxonomy (NCBI): domain Eukaryota; kingdom Viridiplantae; phylum Streptophyta; class Magnoliopsida; order Asparagales; family Amaryllidaceae; genus Allium; species Allium fistulosum. Next base: position 1,001,875,849 of record CM060908.1, read on the forward strand.
TATTTCTCCTGAGCCTCTCTGTACAAAGGAGACTCTACCGAAATTTTTCATAAATTTTAGACTTAGAAAATTTTGAGAAATGTTTTCCAAACTTTATTAATTTGAGTATAAAAGTGTGACGCCCCACCTCTATACCCACGCTAGCCAAGAACACTACGGTGTAGTGCTGTCAACTAGCACGGAGAATAAGGCTGTTGAGGAGCGACCATCCATGTAATTGCTTTGTGCGAGCACCGATATGTCAGATAGAATAACATGCATTTCATCTTTTAGAGGAAATCCGACATACCGTTACAAACTCAAAGCTACTACTCAGTGGCTATAATAGTTTAGGACAATAAATATAAAAATAACACAGATAACATAAATGCGGAATAAAGATGGAACGAAAAGTCTCATATATACAATAACTGATACCAGTTACAATACATTTGACACAATACAAATGATACAACTACAATTGTCGACTCAAGAAGTTATATATACAAGTACATTATCGACTAATATACATGAATACATTATCATCTTAAAACAGCCACACTGACTACTACAACAAGACGAAGACCACTTCAACTGATATAAAAAGTCTTCATAGTTCTAGCAGCAACCCAAAGCTAAAAATCTACGACCTGTAAATACTCGGTCTGACCCGAGTATTACATTCAAAAGAAAATAATACCCGGATCAGTCTAATTCAAACCAGTTTATTAGTGCATATAGGCAGTAATAATTTAAATAGACGACAGTCACAATAATTTCGCATATCCAACTCTCGATACGAGAATTGGATAACGGCAGATATAACACTAAACAGTGTTAATCCACGAAACAGAAATCCAAAGCAGTTTAAGCAATTGAAATGTCAATTTAAAAAAATATCAATGCTAATTGGCTGCAGTACACGCTAACGTGTACTGCCTCGCCAATACAGCCTACGAATTACGCAACAGGTCGATGAATTAAAGATAAAAGAAATATCGATTAAAATCTGTCAATTCTGGGTGGCTGCAGTGCACGCACGCGTGCACTGCCTCGCCACCACCATATGTGCTCCAGACATCAAGTAAACAAGTTCAAATGTCAAAGTGAAGCCAGTGCACAACAATTAAGCAAACTGCCTCGAATGGTACAAGTTAAAGACTGCAACTATGACACACGTGTATGGTGATACACAAAGGCAGCCCACACATGCACATCAAGTACAACAAGACCAGTTCAGGTATGAAGAATAGCAACTGCAACAATGAAAACGAGGATGAACACAAATAATACAACAGCAGACCAGAAGTACAAAATGGCCAAGCAAGTGCACCATTAAAAACAACAATACAGCAATGAACTCGATCAGTTCAAACATGTATCAAAAAGCATGTACAAGAGGCAACAGAACTCAAACTAGCATATGCAACTCACAAACCAAAATGTACTCCAGACAGGTTATATTATATCAAAGCCTCAAGCAAGCATGCGCAGTGATATGTATACAGGCTTAACACACATGTCGAACAAGGCCAGGTCAGACCAACCAAAGAACAACATCAGACAACATGCAGTGACAACACAAGCATAGCATCATCAATGGAACCAAACTAAGGTACACTCGAATGCTTAGAATATATCAAACGATCAGGTCAAATGGAGCAACTGTGATAAACAAAACAGTGAAGTGCAACATGCAACATGACAAGTGCTTAGTGATCGAACATGGAAATGCAACTCAGTGATGTTCAAATGACCAACACATATACAAATGGGACCAAAGAGTGATTACAACATCTGTATAAAATCTTGAATTCATATGAAGGCAAGCATACAGGTTCAATGAATACTTTGAATGATGACCAAATTGAGCAAAGATAGATATATGCTTATAAATACGTATATAAACATACACATATCAGAGATCCCTGCCTTCACAGAACACTAGATTGAATACAGCAGACACATGCATATAACTCAGGAGCAAGGGGCACTCAACTGACCAAAGTCAAAATCAAAAGCCAGGTTGAACCACTACATTGACAAATTAGGATACACTAAGAAATCAAATGCACAACCAACTACAAATGACCCAGGTTGAGGTCATATACGGCAAGTACAGGTAACAAAGACCAGACCAACTCAACAGTGTCAATAACATATATGCAGAAGCTACGAAATAAACCCAGACCAAAGTTATATACAAAGACTACAGCTATATGAAAATGTCCAGTGAATCATCTACATGGATGCAAGCATGATTCAATATGATCAAGTTCATCAAGGCAGTTCACATTGCTAAATGACCACAGATATACAATGAATGAACCAGAACACTAACCCAATTACCACATTAAGTTCGACAGTATCAAGTGCAGATATACACAATGAAATCTAATGCTCAACATCATGCAAATGAACTCAGAAGCAAATCAGATAAGAAGCTCAAATCAGTGCACAACAACAATTACCCTAAAATCGAGTTCAGGCCAGACCAACTCAATGTAACAGGTCAGAATGGTACAGACCAATAATGCAACTCAAATGAATCTCCAGGGTGCAGACCACTAGACATAAATGGAGCCTGACTCAATTTAACCAGATGAACAAGACACAACAGAATCAAAGTGAACAAACAGTGGTAAATGCAGTTCAATGATTATCAAATGGACGAAAACAGGAATGAGTCATGTAATCACATAAACCAAGTTAGGTGGCCGAAGGATAGCCAAAGTCGAACAAGAACGAAACAACTACGTCAATTCAAGTAAAACGAACTCATACGAGATCGACAAATTCAGAGAATCATCAACAACGAACCCAAATCAACTGCCAATGCACTATACTAAGCTTGAACTACAGATGTGAGTGAAATAAAATCACTCACCTCAATTTCGAAGATCCCAAAACTAGTCGCCGAAGCAAGCAAGAATCGAAGCATCATTCGATTGAACTACCGAGAGCGTCGCTTTCGACTTTTCTCAAAGCCCTAGCTATCGAAATCAGGAACGAACGAAAGATGAGCTGCCACCATTTGTCTTTCGAACGATTTGTTTAATTTAGGGCTTGCTAAAGAAAATGAAAAGAGGAATGAACGGGTATAGGGTTTTCGAAATCAAAGTGAAATGGGGGAACGGGTATAACTCGAGATACACAGTACAACACCCATGGACCAACACTCAAAGCCCAAAATATTTTCTTAACCAAATGTTTAAAGAATTTTAACAAAAATTTAAAAACTTCAATTGGCAATATGCAACAATATTTATCGTTTAAATGTCGATTATTAATTGATGCGAAATACCGGGTTGTTACAGACTCCCCTCCTTAAAGAAATTGCGTCCTCGCAATCATAAGGAATAAATGGACAAATGGTAACAACCAAAAGGGAATGGCATTGTCGAATGCATAAGCAAAGCAAATGTCAACAGGGAAGCATTAGAATTATGGAAGTATCAGATAAAGAATCAAAAAGGTTCGACTGCTTCAAGTCAAAAGGATCAACATCGAGGGGATCAAGGAATCAAAATCAGACGACTATCAAAGAGCAAGAATCAATCGAGTTCCAGCATTTAAAGGAAAAGGAATCAGAGCAGAAATTACGTACTGCACGAATTGAATGTGAGTAAATCAGATTACTCACCTGAATTGCCAGAGAAAAAGACGAAGCTCGAATCTCAAAATCGCAAATATTCAATCATCAAAAACGATAATTGAATTTTCAAAAATATCTGATTATCAAAAACGATAATCAGAAATCACAAAGATTCGATTATTAAATCGAAAAATATTTAATTATCTCAAATGATAACCAAATTTCACAAATATCTGATTATCAAAAACGATAATCAGAAACACAAAGATTCGATTATCAAATCGAAAAATATTTAATTATCTCAGACGATAATTAAATTGGAAAATATTTAATTATCACAAATGATAATCAAATTTCACAAATATCTGATTATCAAAAACGATAATCAGAAACACAAAGATTCGATTATCAAATCGAAAAATATTTAATTATCTCAGACGATAATTAAATTGGAAAATATTTAATTATCACAAATGATAATCAAATTTCACAAATATCTTATTATCAAAAACGATAATCAGAAACACAAAGATTCGATTATCAAATCGAAAAATATTTAATTATCTCAGACGATAATTAAATTGGAAAATATTTAATTATCACAAATGATAATCAAATTTCACAAATATCTGATTATCAAAAACGATAATCGGAAACACAAAGATTCGATTATCAAATCGAAAAATATTTAATTATCTCAGACGATAATTAAATTGGAAAATATTTAATTATCACAAATGATAATCAAATTTCACAAATATCTGATTATCAAAAACGATAATCAGAAACACAAAGATTCGATTATCAAATCGAAAAATATTTAATTATCTCAGACGATAATTAAATTGGAAAATATTTAATTATCACAAATGATAATCAAATTTCACAAATATCTGATTATCAAAAACGATAATCAGAAACACAAAGATTCGATTATCAAATCGAAAAATATTTAATTATCTCAGACGATAATTAAATTGGAAAATATTTAATTATCACAAATGATAATCAAATTTCACAAATATCTGATTATCAAAAACGATAATCAGAAACACAAAGATTCGATTATCAAATCGAAAAATATTTAATTATCTCAGACGATAATTAAATTGGAAAATATTTAATTATCACAAATGATAATCAAATTTCACAAATATCTGATTATCAAAAACGATAATCAGAAGTCATAAATATTCAATTAACGAGTCCGGAATTAACCGAAGTAGTAAAAGTATGGTTCCATACTCCTTACTTTTGCTAAATCGTTTAAATCTCTTTATCGTTTTCTTGAAAGTGCAGAATTGTGTGTTTTTAAAAATAACATTTCACATTCTCAAACGGGCAAGTCCGGAATTAAGCGAATCAGTAAAAGAAAGGGGTCATAGTCCTCGATTTTTCTGAAAGGTTTAAATCGCTTCCTCGTTCTTTTGAAAATGTAAGCTGTAAAAATTTTGAAAACAATTTTAATTTATATTTTTGAAACAACTTTTTAAAAATAAAGAATTTTGAAAACACGTGATTAAATTAGCAATATCAGTATTGCGGGAGAACCGCTTGTAAATCCATTTCAAAATTGACGAGTATTGAAGTTAACATGTCAAAATCTCATCAAAATAACTGGCATCAAAATATAATGCCAAATGAATTTTCATTCATCAAAAATGTCACAAGAATCTTCTCAAAGATAGAAAGGGATATCATACCCTAAACTTGTATTCATAACAAGTTAATAACACATGAATTCACCAATGCACAAAAATTGATAAACATTTCAATAGAAATCACGAAAATTGGTGAAGCACAAAATTCCAGAAATCATCACAAGAAATCCAGAAAACACATAAATAAGGGGGGAGGCCTAACACATGAATGGGAGCATGAAGCTCACCTACGCGTAAACACATGACGAGAAGCTATCTCATGGAAGCTATCCATTAAATTTTTACACAAGAATGGCCCGAAGACCGTAGGGTGCTACCCTAGGCTTGTATTCATAACAAGTCAATAACACATGAATTCACCAATGCACAAAAATTGATAAACATTTCAATAGAAATCACGAAAATTGGTGAAGCACAAAATTCCAGAAATCATCACAAGAAATCCAGAAAACACATAAATAAGGGGGGAGGCCTAACACATGAATGGGAGCATGAAGCTCACCTACGCGTAAACACATGACGAGAAGCTATCTCATGGAAGCTATCCATTAAATTTTTACACAAGAATGGCCCGAAGACCGTAGGGTGCTACCCTAGAAATGTGATGCCGAAACATCACATGATCGGGGTATAGTCTCCCACGTAGACAAAGAGACATCGCTCAATCGCTAGTCTAAATCACAAAAATGATCGTCATGATCATAAGGAAGTGTCAATCACACCAAGCCAGTAAATATATGAGTTTAGCTTCATGTCCCATAACCACTTGCTTAACTTAAATATTTACGAACAAGCTGTAAATCTTCACTAGGAAATTGTCACAAAAAGGGTTCAATCGAACAAGTCCAGGAGTTAACCGACGAAGTAAACGCAAGCGTTTCATACCACTTGTTTTACTAGGCCGTTTAATTCAATTTCTCATACGAGTGAAATAAAGGATTGTATATATTAATAGATTGGAAAACGATATAGGAAAAGAGCTTTGTAGTAAAATAATTTTTGAAATCGTTTGGAAAAAGGGATTTTAATATTTACTACTAGTATAGAAAACCTTTATATTTTAAAGTGACAAATCACAAAAATGATTGTAGAAACAATCAATCACAAGAATTCACATACGAAGATGTGAATGGAATCCAGAGAAATCGATACTGAATCCATCAGAAAGTATGTTCACAAAAATCCCGAAGAAAATGTCATCAAAGTTGCTAATAAATGATAGCAACAAATCGGGGAAATGATCAAGAATCGATCAAATTAGGAAACCAACAGCAAGCAAAATCAGAGTCTTGAAAATCAAGAAATCAGCAATTTCTCAAAAACAAAGTGACCGAAGTCGAAGGGAAATCCAGATGAGGAAAACACAAAATATTAAGTTCAAAATCGCTGAGATTCAAACTAGATGTGAATGAGAAATCAAAATCACTCAATTTGCAACTGGTCCAGCTATTTTTCATCACAGTGTAACAGGTACACAATGACACTCATAGCATAGAACAAAAGTGGAACAAAGTCCAAAAGTCAAAATGGCTTTAATTTGCCAAATTAAAACAAAATCAACATCGGCTAAATCAATTCAAAGCCGAAAACGCAAGAATAAGCGTTAGGAATTCATACCTAACAGTCAAAAATAGTCATATGTAAAGATGAGAGATAAAACATCGACAAATAGTTGTAACACATGCTCCATCTAAGTTATGTTTTATAATTGTCCTAAACCCCATGCTCTGATACCAAGCTGTGACGCCCCACCTCTATACCCACGCTAGCCAAGAACACTACGGTGTAGTGCTGTCAACTAGCACGGAGAATAAGGCTGTTGAGGAGCGACCATCCATGTAATTGCTTTGTGCGAGCACCGATATGTCAGATAGAATAACATGCATTTCATCTTTTAGAGGAAATCCGACATACCGTTACAAACTCAAAGCTACTACTCAGTGGCTATAATAGTTTAGGACAATAAATATAAAAATAACACAGATAACATAAATGCGGAATAAAGATGGAACGAAAAGTCTCATATATACAATAACTGATACCAGTTACAATACATTTGACACAATACAAATGATACAACTACAATTGTCGACTCAAGAAGTTATATATACAAGTACATTATCGACTAATATACATGAATACATTATCATCTTAAAACAGCCACACTGACTACTACAACAAGACGAAGACCACTTCAACTGATATAAAAAGTCTTCATAGTTCTAGCAGCAACCCAAAGCTAAAAATCTACGACCTGTAAATACTCGGTCTGACCCGAGTATTACATTCAAAAGAAAATAATACCCGGATCAGTCTAATTCAAACCAGTTTATTAGTGCATATAGGCAGTAATAATTTAAATAGACGACAGTCACAATAATTTCGCATATCCAACTCTCGATACGAGAATTGGATAACGGCAGATATAACACTAAACAGTGTTAATCCACGAAACAGAAATCCAAAGCAGTTTAAGCAATTGAAATGTCAATTTAAAAAAATATCAATGCTAATTGGCTGCAGTACACGCTAACGTGTACTGCCTCGCCAATACAGCCTACGAATTACGCAACAGGTCGATGAATTAAAGATAAAAGAAATATCGATTAAAATCTGTCAATTCTGGGTGGCTGCAGTGCACGCACGCGTGCACTGCCTCGCCACCACCATATGTGCTCCAGACATCAAGTAAACAAGTTCAAATGTCAAAGTGAAGCCAGTGCACAACAATTAAGCAAACTGCCTCGAATGGTACAAGTTAAAGACTGCAACTATGACACACGTGTATGGTGATACACAAAGGCAGCCCACACATGCACATCAAGTACAACAAGACCAGTTCAGGTATGAAGAATAGCAACTGCAACAATGAAAACGAGGATGAACACAAATAATACAACAGCAGACCAGAAGTACAAAATGGCCAAGCAAGTGCACCATTAAAAACAACAATACAGCAATGAACTCGATCAGTTCAAACATGTATCAAAAAGCATGTACAAGAGGCAACAGAACTCAAACTAGCATATGCAACTCACAAACCAAAATGTACTCCAGACAGGTTATATTATATCAAAGCCTCAAGCAAGCATGCGCAGTGATATGTATACAGGCTTAACACACATGTCGAACAAGGCCAGGTCAGACCAACCAAAGAACAACATCAGACAACATGCAGTGACAACACAAGCATAGCATCATCAATGGAACCAAACTAAGGTACACTCGAATGCTTAGAATATATCAAACGATCAGGTCAAATGGAGCAACTGTGATAAACAAAACAGTGAAGTGCAACATGCAACATGACAAGTGCTTAGTGATCGAACATGGAAATGCAACTCAGTGATGTTCAAATGACCAACACATATACAAATGGGACCAAAGAGTGATTACAACATCTGTATAAAATCTTGAATTCATATGAAGGCAAGCATACAGGTTCAATGAATACTTTGAATGATGACCAAATTGAGCAAAGATAGATATATGCTTATAAATACGTATATAAACATACACATATCAGAGATCCCTGCCTTCACAGAACACTAGATTGAATACAGCAGACACATGCATATAACTCAGGAGCAAGGGGCACTCAACTGACCAAAGTCAAAATCAAAAGCCAGGTTGAACCACTACATTGACAAATTAGGATACACTAAGAAATCAAATGCACAACCAACTACAAATGACCCAGGTTGAGGTCATATACGGCAAGTACAGGTAACAAAGACCAGACCAACTCAACAGTGTCAATAACATATATGCAGAAGCTACGAAATAAACCCAGACCAAAGTTATATACAAAGACTACAGCTATATGAAAATGTCCAGTGAATCATCTACATGGATGCAAGCATGATTCAATATGATCAAGTTCATCAAGGCAGTTCACATTGCTAAATGACCACAGATATACAATGAATGAACCAGAACACTAACCCAATTACCACATTAAGTTCGACAGTATCAAGTGCAGATATACACAATGAAATCTAATGCTCAACATCATGCAAATGAACTCAGAAGCAAATCAGATAAGAAGCTCAAATCAGTGCACAACAACAATTACCCTAAAATCGAGTTCAGGCCAGACCAACTCAATGTAACAGGTCAGAATGGTACAGACCAATAATGCAACTCAAATGAATCTCCAGGGTGCAGACCACTAGACATAAATGGAGCCTGACTCAATTTAACCAGATGAACAAGACACAACAGAATCAAAGTGAACAAACAGTGGTAAATGCAGTTCAATGATTATCAAATGGACGAAAACAGGAATGAGTCATGTAATCACATAAACCAAGTTAGGTGGCCGAAGGATAGCCAAAGTCGAACAAGAACGAAACAACTACGTCAATTCAAGTAAAACGAACTCATACGAGATCGACAAATTCAGAGAATCATCAACAACGAACCCAAATCAACTGCCAATGCACTATACTAAGCTTGAACTACAGATGTGAGTGAAATAAAATCACTCACCTCAATTTCGAAGATCCCAAAACTAGTCGCCGAAGCAAGCAAGAATCGAAGCATCATTCGATTGAACTACCGAGAGCGTCGCTTTCGACTTTTCTCAAAGCCCTAGCTATCGAAATCAGGAACGAACGAAAGATGAGCTGCCACCATTTGTCTTTCGAACGATTTGTTTAATTTAGGGCTTGCTAAAGAAAATGAAAAGAGGAATGAACGGGTATAGGGTTTTCGAAATCAAAGTGAAATGGGGGAACGGGTATAACTCGAGATACACAGTACAACACCCATGGACCAACACTCAAAGCCCAAAATATTTTCTTAACCAAATGTTTAAAGAATTTTAACAAAAATTTAAAAACTTCAATTGGCAATATGCAACAATATTTATCGTTTAAATGTCGATTATTAATTGATGCGAAATACCGGGTTGTTACAAAAAGGATTTAAGTGTTTATAAACTGATATATTTTATTTAAATTATTTAATTTTGTAAATTAATTGTTTATAAATTTAATATTTTGAATAAGATATATTGATTTCTTAATTCTTTCTTTCCCTTCTTTTTCCATTTCGGGGATGAAAAGTTTTGAGAGGGGGAGAGTGTAACGACCCGTAAATTTTCAATAATTAAATTTGTTAATTTAATAAGATTGTGTAATTAAATACTGAAAGAAATAAAAATTTGTTAATTAATAATGAAATAATAAAAAAAATGAAAAAGTAACAATGTTAATTAAAGTTAATCAATAACAACTTGAATGAAATTCCAATTAATTGAGATAATAAAAATGCTATACTTGGTTATAAATTGAATATAAGTGAATAAATGAAATTTTGGATTAACCAAGGAAATAATAGATAGTTAATGGAAATTGAATGAAATTAGTATTATGAAAATAAATGATAGCATTGATTTGTAAGTAATAAAAGCTTATTAATGTGACTAAAGGTTAACTGTGGCAAATTATTGTATATTACCTATTTATTTAGCCTGTTAATTTATATTGGATATAAATTTCAATAAATGTAATTAAATATTATGTTAATGTAAATTAAGTTAATATTTGGAAATAATGTTAATTTTATTCATAATACGATAATTGGTTGAACAAAAAGAATGGACATCAAGATTTATTAATTTATTTGAATTTAAATTATAGTAATTGGATTAATTGCAAATAAATGAAATTAAATATTTAAATATTACGTTAATGGAGATTAAGATGAAATTTGAGAATATTAAAGTAATAGATCATGAACCAATGTTAATTTCATCCATTTGATAATAATGGATTGAATAATAGGATGAAAAGTCAATTAAATGGAATTATTGAAAATTTAATTTATAATTTCTGAATTTAATGAAACTGAAATTAAACACTGGAATTGATGGATTAATCAACTTTAAATTGACATCTAAATTTGTTTAAATTATTGTAAGTGATTAAGAAATCAAAAATGATAGGAATTGTAAATAATTAAAATTTTGAATTAAAAAGTGATTTAATGAATTTATTATTAATTTATTTAATTAACGTGAAAATAGCCATTTTGGCCACTGACTCGGATTTTGACGAAACTAGTTTCATCGGATCCGTAATAGTGAATTATTATAAGGTTTCAATTTTCGTAGCGATCAGACTTTTCGGTTGGCCGTGCGAACTTGAAACGCGTAGAAATTTAATTCCGAATTTAATTAAATTAATCGACTTTGAAAAGCTATCTTCCACATACGATCAAATTAGGCCTCGAAACTAGTTCCATTGCGTTCGGAATGGGGGTAAAACATTATAAACGCCAGGCGGCATGCCTCGATTGGAGTTCGGACGATTTTGGACCTAACTATATATACGCATGCAAATTGAGACAGTTTTATTATTATTTTAATTTCTGAAACCCTAGCCGTCACTTTCTTTTAATGGCTGAAATTTCACCAACTTCCCTCCTCAATATCTCTCAATCCGTTCAACGATATCGAAAAATTCCAAAAGCAAAGTTGTAGATCTCGGAGAGCTCTTCAAATCCATACAGTTGATCTATCCTATTACGCCAAGGATTTGCCAGAATCTGGCTTGGAAGCATGGACGTATTTTCTCGGACTACGTGCAAATGGCGGTGACTGGAGATGCGCAACTTCTGGCGTAGGTGGAGCAAGACGAGGCGTATCCAGGGAAGACTCTCGATCGTGGTCCGGTCGACCGTTGTGGCATGCGTGTGGAAGTTTTATCGCAAGGGATGGGTTCGGCTACGTTCTGTGCTAGGGAAGAAGAAGTACCGTAATTTTTATTTATTTATTTTATAATAATATAAATCATATAGCTTCTAATTAGCATATCTTTTGCATACGAGCTCGGATTCACACGCGGTTTTCTCCGTTGCGTTCGTATCGAAATTCCTGACGTCATGGAACTATTTTGGCTGCATTCTGAGACTGTAAATTTTGGGCCTTTATTTGAATTTCAAATCGTTTGAAATTCAAAGGTGAGTGTTTTAACCCACTCACAACTTCTAAAATTTCTTATGTTTGTTAAATTAAATTTATGATGTGATTAGAAATTTATTTATGATTTTTTTATATATTTTAAATCATCATCTCCGTTAATTTGAATTTATTTGAATTAAATCGTTATTTAATTTATTATTGAATATAAATTGCTAGTTAAATACTAGTTATTGATTATCGGTTCTATATTGATATTTATTAATTGATTTGGATGATGTTTGTATTGGATGTTGATTGTTAATATTGGATGAATAGATGTTTTATTTTATATCGTTATAAACTGCAAGTTCACTATGGGTTGAAATGATACATACCCGAATGATCTATAGATTAAGGAAAATCGTTATGGGTTGAAATGATAGACTCGAGCGATTTTATGGATTCATATTTTCGGGATTGGGGAATGAAATGATATATATCCATAAATATAAAATTTTAAATTTCGGATTGAAATGATAAATATCTGTATCACTGACCCTAGGGTAGAGAATTATATACGGACAGCGGATTGGTTAAATTTAAATGATTTTGAATCCTTAAATTTTGCATTGAATTAAATGATATTTTTTGAAATAAAATCTTATTTATATAAATTGAATTTTTACCGAATTTTAAGTTTTATATAAAAAGATTGAATTGTTTTAAAGGAATGGTTAATGGAATAAAAAAATTGAAATGTATAGTGAATTTGAAATACAAGTGAAGTTTATCGAAATTGAGTTATTAAAATCGTTGAAGTATAAATTTGAAATATATTGAAATTTAAGTAATTAAATCGATGTTTCCACATGGATTTAAGCGATATTGAATTTAATATTTATTTAGAATTCTGAATCGGAAATTTGAAATTGGGTTTTGGGACATTGAAATGGTCAAAATGTGTTGGAATGAAATAAATAGTTTAAATTGATATAAATTTCAAATTCATATTTTTCATATAAACTGTTTTAAATATGTTATTTTAAAAGGATTTAATTATTAAGATTTTCAATTTTTTAAACTAATTAAACCATTTAATTTATTTAAACTAATCAACCTATTTTAACTTATTTTAAATCTAATTAATCTATTTTAAAGCTATTTAATCTATTTTAATTATATTTAATCTATTTTAAATCTATATTAACTATTTATAACTATTTAAAACTATTTTCTTCTAAATTCCAAACTAAGTAAAATAGATGGGTTTATATTCAAATTCTCGATTTTTAAAGTGAATGTGGTTAAGCGACATTATAACCTAAGTTGGGATTTAAATAACATATTGGGTTTAATATGATATTTTGAAATGAGTGTTTAACCTATTTTGGAAATATGACTTTTGAAAGGAAATATAATTTCGAACTATGATTTCAATGTGATATAATTTCGGAAGTAAGTAATGATTACGAAAGTGATATGATTTGAATTGAATATGATATTTTGATATTAATTATGAAATGATTTTGGAAATGTAAAAGAACGATCCGGTGTGTAATAAGCGATTGGTTGTTAAAGAGACCGGGATCAGATATGGGCATAATCTCTGTCGATACCGAAAACCACTTTAACAACTGTGTACGTGGTGGAGATTCCAGAATGAAGTAGGATGGCGGCGATGATCCTATAAGGTATATACGTGGACCTAACTCCCATGAGTTAGCATAAGGTGGCTAAAACAGGAGCAATCGACGGGCTAAGTGAGGTCATTCCTCCAATCAGGCACATTCCATCGATACTATATTCCGACTTTGCGATTTATTTGGTGGCCATCCTTGATTTTTTTTGATTCGGGAGTGTGTTCCGAGGTGGGTGGTAGTAGCTGCTATGCGTTACCACCAGTCCGGAAGTGTAATTGGTATATCTACCCTGGCATTGCCTAGTTGTGCCGTGTCACCTACCCTAGCGCGCCTTCTACGAGTTTGGTTTGTACCATACCTATGGAGTGCCCTCTGACGGCACCCAGTACGGGTCGGATTACGGTACTGTATAGACTATGGGAATATATAAAATGTGTTAAGGGGGATATGGCTAACGCCTTAACGCTATTTTAATACTTTACTTTACTGTAGACATTATAATAGCATATTGTACTACATAGTAGATAGTTTAACGGATCCTTAGGAGATGTGAATCTCGAACATCTCTTAAGTTACTGCACTCACGTTAGACACTGGATAAGAGATGTCAAACCCCGTAAACATCTCTGACGCCGTTCCACTCATATTTATTTACCGTTGATTTAACTTACATAAGATCTTTTAGTTCTAACTCGAGTGTTTTGTCTTTTCAATTCGCTCGGGTCAGCCTGAGCATTTCAGGATTTGAAGACCTTATTTCTGGTGGACGAAGATGAAGATTTGTACTACTATTATTTACTATATTATTCCACTGCATCATACTGTTCCGCTGCATTATCATTTATGTATCTCTGATATGTGTAACTCTGATTTTTGTATTATATAAGTATAATCAAATGTTTTGTATACAGCTTCATGAACTGTTATTTGATTATTATATTTTGGCATTCCGCTGCGAGATTCTATTTTGTTTTTTTTCTTTCTCTGCTTTTTCTTATTCACCCCAATAACAATCCGCCCTTCTGTATGGTTTGAGTCGGCATGTGTGTCTGCTTAAAACGTACAAAAATGCGGGATGTTACAACATTCATTTTTTATATCATAAATGCATTAAATGTTGTCATTATAGTAATAAATTGAATTACCTTATCATCGTAAATGCATTGGCTATGGTAAATTAAATGATGTTGTATTTTTATGTTTGTAATAAGAATAGACATATGGTTTATTATTTGGTGTATTTATTTTGGCAAACAATGCTCGAAATGAAAGAAATAAGTTTGAAGAACAACCTGAAGTTGTGTAAAGAATTTTTTTTTTTCAACAAGATGTTGTATAACTCAGTCCGAGACCTGAAGTCTTGAATTATGTAATTTTGTTGATAAAGTCTATGACTTGAAATCTTATTTTTTTTATTAGTCGAATTGTATAAGCTTCTAAACAAGAAGTTTACACAAAATTTGAGAACCTGAAGTTCATAACAAATTAATGAGCTTGAAGTTCATGAATTAGAAACCTGAAGCTTTCTTGAAACTGTGTGAAATGTTAAGATTACACTTCTTGAAGAAGTTAAAAGAGATAAATACATATTAACACAAGATTATGACATCGTGTTCAAGAGATTTCAAGAATCACCAAATGAGTTATATCTTACTTACATCTTTGCATTTACATATTATATTGACCAAATATCCTGAAGATATCATGATGTATGACATTTCAAATATGCCTTGAATTGAAAATTAATTATTAATTTAGCTTTGAAATGGGATGTTCATTATTTATAAACTATGATTTCAAATGACATTTCAAACCATATTTCTCATTTTTCATTTCAGTTTATATGTTGTAGTTAGTTTAAGATGTTTTCCCTCATTATATATATACTTCCAATTATGTAAAAGTACACATGGTCAATTTATAGGTTCTGTGCAGTGCGAAATATAATTTCATTTCAATATGTGCAGCTTTAATTTAATTATTCTCTCCGTTTCTTTCTCATTGATATATCTAAATATAGATCTGATCTTGACTAATCGCACTATGTTATAAAACCTAAAGTTTTGACAAATTATTTTTGGGTGCATTAGTCAAACTATTTAATTGACGAAATACATTTTAGTATTATCTAGAGGAGATAAGTCATATAACATACTATTTAAGTTTATGGATGTGTGTGTATATATTAATCTCTTAAAGAGATGTTTTCTTTAAAATGTATATTGCAAAATCCAACATCCCAAAAGAGATATTATAGAAATTTTATTTTTGTTAGATTGCAATCCCTTAAAAAGAAACACTATAATCCCTGAAGGAATATCATATAAAACTTTAGAAGTAATAACAATAATTTATCTCTAAAAAAAGGTATTGTATACCAATATCACACTCCAGAAGTAGTGGTTCTATCTCTTGCGTCGCACTTTCATTTGGTGCATTTAATTTTGTTACTATACTTAAAGTTTGATATGACATTTCAAAAGCAGTTACAACAAAATTCTCCAACAGGGATATTTATGCTACTGTAAAAGTGGTAATTATGTAATTTATGTAAAAGAAATATTGTATATTGATATAACATTCTAATAGTTTGTAAATATATCTCTAGAAGAGATAAGTTTGCTCCAGAAGTGGTGATAGTAAAATATCTCTAGAAGAGACTTATAAATTTGGAAATGATAAAATATCTCTAGAAGAGATTTGTTTATATATTTGGTAATTTTATTAAACCAAATAAATGTGAAGAAATTAGATTACGAAGGATTCCAATTTAGTTTAGATCTGATTCTAACTTTAAATTTGAGAGCTATGTAATGTGTATCATATATTTCATTATGATTATATCAAACCTCCCAAATAGGTAAGATATCAAACTATCTCTAGAATACACTATTCTATGTTCACGTGTCTAATTATATCCTAAAAGTCATGGTCATAGTTATTATTTCATAAGAAATATTATATGTATAACCATTTCTTGAAGAAATATCTTTAAATATTCTCTTGAAGAGATAGTCTATGTGTCATATCATACATTTCATGAAAGCTATAAATATCGTCTTGAAGAGATATGTATGTGTAACTAATATAATTACATATTTTTATAAAATTCCAAGTGTCCAGAAGCTACTCTTATTTTTTTGTAAGTATATCTCTTTTGTTGAACTCTCCAGAAGAGATGTGTAGAAATGTCTATATGTAGTTATACTATGTATTATTCTCTGATAAGTAATCATAATTAATGTTTAAAAGTGATATTTGAGATATAATTGAGGAATAAAACTTAACAACTTGAAGTTGCATATATAATTTATTTGAACCAGAAGTTCAATATGGTTCCAAACCAGATGTTTTGAACATTATCATGCAGTCTTGAAAGATTCCCATTGACATAGATCTATAAACAGAAATTAATAGTTATCATAGTTTGTTCTAAAAATCACTAACTCAAATGAAAAAGAATATGCAAATTTATAATATATATGTAATACGTGGACGCACGTATATATCTATATATGTGGATATTCAAATAACAACTTGAAGTTTGTTATGAGCTGATCTTATAGATTATTATTATTATTATTATTAATTTTGAAATGGTACTTTATATATAACAAATCACTGTGACAACATATCACATGTCCATAAACGTTCGAATCATGCTACGCAAGTTTCGTACTTGTGACCACTCGCGCCAAAGCCAAATCACTTTACCACTGGGAAAATGGCACTTGTCGATCTTATAGATTATGCATAGATATAATTCAGTGATTTAAAATTCAATCAACATAAATGTTGAATGACCTGAAGTCATGTATGTTCAAATGATCTACACAATAAGTAAATTCCTCCAATTGGCTAGATCAATGAATGAGAACAAACTCTAATAAGCAATATCAATTGAATGCATCTTATTAACTGATAAAAGAATTATCCTCCTATAATTAATGTGTATGATGTATTTGCTAGTAGCAATATCATAATGGATCAAAATGAGAATCCAAAGAAGATTATTATTAAATGTGACAATGTTTGTCAACATTGAGGGGGAGGATACAAGAGGTACAAGTTCATTTTGATTATCAAGATTAAATATTGGTTGCAAAATATTAAGTAACTTGAATAAATTATCGATAATATCCCTAGTATACTTGCTCCAATATAAGCTGAAATCCCAGAAGGACCAAAGGGGTATAAATCACATCTGAAGTGTGGTAGGGAAGTTAGTTTGAAATATATTTTGGAGAAAGCAATAAAGATACCAAATAAAGGAGGTGAATTTTTTTTAAGAAACACTTGAGGGTGCTCTGGAAGAGACCCATGATGTGATTGTCAAATAAACCTATAACTGATTTAGGTACCCAAAATAGAATAAATATTGAGATATCAATAAATCATATCTAGAACTAACAAGAAATAATCATCGATGATAAATTTGTAAATAATAAAAAGCGCTTATGTTTACAAATTGATTAAAGATCTTGAATTAGAGGAAACATGATTGGCCATCATGAATCCTTTACTAATATAGAAATGTGGACTCGTAATCTGCAAAGTAGCGAAAGTGTTTGAAACACTTAATATACTCCGAAGGTACAAATATTGCTTAAATCATATTAAACGATGAAAGTATAAGAATTCCTGAAGAATATAAATAACTTTGGTGGTTATAAAGAATGCAAAGAATAAGAAGCATAGATTACAACCATCTTTTATTATAATGAAACTTTTAATATTCATCAAAGATGTCGTTGTAACATGTAAAACTGATTTGAAGCACAAAAATGAAAGCATATGAAGTGTTTCTCATAAAGATAGCATACAAAATGCATAAAACGCAAATCATATTTGGAAGAAACAATCTTGGAAAATTCGATTGTATCGAAGGAAACTATTTGTAAATGATGATGATCTAAAGAAAGGAAAGTAGAATTATTGACTTCGGACTTTTAACGCTCGTCTAAGCTATGTGACAAAAGTATTTATAACTGATTTGAATTATAATGATATATATTCAAACTTAAATGGAAAACTATAAAATCAAGGGGATCATACATAAGTATATCATAATGTACTCTTTTTCCTTCAACTAAGATTTTTCCCATTGGTTTTTCTTAGTAAGGTTTTAATGAGGCATTACATTGATCCAGAAGTATCAAACTCCATTTGATGTAAATTATTAAAATATGCCATTGTACTCTTTTTCTTTCACTAAGATTTTTCCCCCATTGGGTTTTTCTTAGTAAGGTTTTAGTAAGACATTATTTTGATCCTGAAGTATCAAACTCTTTAGAAGGAATATCAATATATGATATCTATGATTTCACAAGTAGCACTCTTTTCCTCGTTCAAGGTTGTTCCCATTGGGTTTTTCTAATAGAGGTTTTTAACGAGGCAACAAACAATATCTATAACAACTGAATGGATATATGAAAGCAGGATGTAACGACCCGGAATTTCCCTACTTTGATTTGTGAATATTTAATTAATTTTAAATATTCAATATATAGGTTTTATAATAAAAATAAAACTCTTTTTAATAATAAATAATTATGGTGAAATAGTTTTTAAAATTTGTTTACAAAAATTTATAGTTCAAAGAAAAACAGAAAATGTGATCGGAATTCGTTTTCCAAATTTTCGACTTTTCGTTAGCTAAAAATTATTGGAAATGTTGTGAAAACTAATGTAAATATATTTACATAAATATATAAATATTTTAGCGTATATTGGCATGTATATATATGCATGTACATAGGTATATAAAGTTTTAAAAATAAATAAAAAAATAAGGAAACATGATATGATATTTTGACGACTCGAGGAAGAAACATGTTTAAACCATAAGTACACATGTAATTAATGCATGTTGGCTTAGGAATTTGGGAGGGGGACAAGGTAGGATGTTGGTACATGGTGAGGTGGGGGTTTTATGATGTGACAACCATGGAGTGGAGGCAAAGTATGATGGGCATTTAAGTAATTTGGCTATCTCCTTTTATATAAAAACATTCTTCCCTTTTCTTTTCATTGGATTTTTTCATTTTTCTATTTTTCCCAAAGCTTTCTTCCTTCCTAAGCTCTAAAGTATTGTAATGGCTTCCAAACAATTTTCTATAATTTGAAAACTTTGATTCATGTTACCTGGTCACTAGGCACAGCTACGAGATGTTGATTATTAAGTTTCTTGGTTGAATCTAAGCGAAGCTTGTGCCAGTAAGAGGTTGACTTGAATTAAGAAGCTCGACATATATGCTTCGTTCGGCCTGTATATCGTTCGGCATGCAAGTGTGGTTCGGCCTGTGTATGGTTCGGCCTGCAAGTGTGGTTCAGCCTGTATATCGTTCGGCATGCAAGTGTGGTTCGACCTGTGTATGGTTCGGCCTGCAAGTGTGGTTTGGCCTGTATATCGTTCGGCATGCAAGTGTGGTTCAGCCTGTGTGTGGTTCGGCCAGCAAGTGTGGTTCGGCCTGTATATCGTTCGGCCAACACTGCTCAGCTACTTCCGTTCGGCCAACACTGCTCAGCTACTTCCGTTCGACCAACACTGCTCAGCAACTACCGTTCGGCCAACACTGCCTAGCTACTTCCGTTTGTCCAACATCGCTCGACAACCACTGTTCCGTACGCCTGGTTCGGTATAGTTGTTTTAGAGCAAGGTGAGGGATTTGACTTATTCGTGGAGATCAACATCGAAGTGGGTGGTTCGGCATTTGTTCACTTCGAGTCCTACCGCGAGTTACTCCAAGTCCTTCAGGAGTTCGCCTCGAGTCAATTACCCGGTGACTACCGTTCGACCATCCCGGATCGACATTTGTCTACCGGTGTACCTCGCTCGGCATGCCTGGATCGGTTGAGTCGAGGTTCCCATATATGGGCCGAGTTACTTCACTCTTAGGCCTGAGTAGGGATTCCAGCCTATCTTCGTCTATAAATAGAGGGGCAGGGGCGCAATGAAAAGGGACCTTTTTTGGGAACTCCTGGGAGACTTTGCCATTTCAAAGACTCATCTATTTTCGATCCAAACTTGTAATCAAGTCATTAGTGTATGGATTGTATCTTTATTCAATAGTTTGAAGAAGCAATAAAGATTAAACTCATAGTGGATGTAGGCAGTTACGCCGAACCATTATAATTCTGGTCTTCTTGTTTCTGTAATTAATTTTGCATACATTCCCCTATTTTAATTTTCTATCTTCATTAATCTCACTACACAAATCCTATCTTGGGTGTTAGTGACCAATTTTGGTGCTAACATTTTGGTGCTTTCCTTGAGAACGCATTCTCAGGCTGTTAGGATCTCCGTTGTTACTACTGGATTGAGGAAATCCCCCGAAGAAGATCTGAGTTCATTCACAAGGAGTCCATTGATTCTTCTCATAGTTCCAACTGATAACTCTACAATGGGAAGACCACGTACTAGATCAGCCTCCCATAATGCAGATGTCAACGAGACCGCTAGCGTCCAACAAGTAGGATGTAACGCCCCACTCCGAGACCCACATTAGCAAAGAGTATTACAAGGTAATACCGTCTGCTAATACGGAGAATAGAGCTGGATAGGAACGACCATCTATAGCCTTGTCTTAACTATCTACTAAATACGTCGATAAATGTAGCATTTTTTTTCATGTGGATCGACATATCCAATGGATACTTAATACAAAACTATAATGGCTATAAGATCTAGCAGAACAAAATATAACAACTCAAATGTAAACCACATCACAGAACAGTAGATCATCACATACATATGCACATATACAGATACATCACAGAGTATACAAAATGATACATGTCAAGTGGTATAGCAACCACAATATATAGGCGAGTCAAAAGAATATACATATCAGAGTTACAACTAAAAAGGACTACACAAAAAGCTATAAAAAAGGAGCTAGTAGAATAGTCCATGCGGAAGCAGAATAGGCTAAGTCCAAATGTACCTAACCTGAAACACCTCGGTCTGACCCGAGTACAAAATACATGGGTCAGTCTAGCTAAACAAATCAGTTAGATAAGCTAAATGATAATGAACATGCAAGGTCATAAAGTACCACAAATATCTCTAAAAGATATAACTCGATCATCTAACAAAAGATGAATCATAACAAGCCTCGTATCATCGGCAACTCAAATAAACAAAGGATATGAATATCCCAAATCAAGCCAAAAAGGCAAATAACAAATACCAATGAAGGTAACACAAGTTTCCACAAGGTAATCGCTATATATCGTGTGGTTCAAAGGACCTAGCCCGAAAGGCGATACTCTAGGGAAATATATAAATATCAAAGAAACAAAAGATGCACGTTCTCAGTATTGTATAAACAAGGATCCACAAGCCCGAAGGCGACAAACCCAAGTATCTCTCGAGCGGTGACGAAGGACCAACTCCAAAAGCGATACTATAGGGCAACAAACCCGAAGGCACAAACCCGAAGGCAACAAACCGTAGTGGTGAAGGTCCGTAGTGGGGCGTTACATAGGACCTAACAATCAACAAGCTAATCCGGGCGCACGGACCATCACCGCCCAAAACCAAACGGAAGCTGTCACCAGGACAAGGTTCAACGAGCTGATGAGAGAACTCATGGAAAGCAAGAGACAGCTTAACGAGTAGATTCAAGCTAACGCCAATCTCATGACTCAGCTTACTCAGCAACAACATCAGAATAATGGAGGAAGTCCTGCTTCCTACTCCTCGTCCAACAGCTCTGCTTCGTCTGATGAACCTCCCGGGTGTAGACACCGTAGAACTTAAACAACACAAACTGGTGCAGCATAACGATCAACCAGGGATGGTCTAAGTTCCCTACCTGGAGCTATGGCCACTCACTTACACCAGGGAAATCGCGCTCAAGCTGAAACAGGAAACTTAGGATCTGGAGCACGAGTAAAAGCTGGACGACTGGCTCACCAAGGTCATGATGAAGCCGGTCCCCAGGATACACATTTGGTAGATCGCCAACAAAGGAGGCACCAACCGGAATGGTCCCGCAGGATGGATTCCAACTTTCCATCTTCCATACAAACCCCAGACCTATCAGCCATGGTCGGACAGCTGATGAGGGAAAATCAAGGTTTAACTAATGATGATTGGGGCGTATCTAGGAGTCATACTCCGTTCACAGATGCTATCCTACAAGCTGAGTAACCTAGGAAGTTTAATATGCCGACTATCCCGGCCTACGAAGGGAAGACTGATCCCCGACAGCATGTAATGAGGTATGGGTGGATGATGGATTCAGTTAGGGCGAATGATGCAACTAAATGTAGGTGTTTCCCAATAACTTTATCTGGAATCGCTACCATGTGGTTTACCCGACTTCCTCCACGGTCTATCTCCAATTTTTATGAGTTAGGGATGAAATTTGTGGAGTAGTTCAGGATTCATTCCACTCATCCCAAGGATGTTATGTCCTTGTCCAGTGTAATTCAGGCCCCAGGAGACGTGTTAAAGGAGTACTTACAAAGATTCCACGTTGCTGCTACTGAAGTTAGTAACCCGAATGACCATGCCATTTTAATGGCCGTGATGAGAGGAGTAGATCCGGATTTTGAATTTGGTGATTAGCTGGCAAGGAAGCCTCCGGCTACACTGGAACGTTTTTATTCAAAGGCACACCAATTTATAAGAAGGGAGGAAGCCAGGTGGACGAGGCGAGACAATGCACCAGGACCCGGCAAGGAGACTGTGCAGAGCAACATTGCTGTAAAACAATCTGGTGACAACTCTGGAAAAGTCCAGGTCAATGTTCAAAACAAGCCTGAGCTGTCAAAAGGATCTGGAGGAGGAAATTCCGGAAATAAAAGGGAAGCCGGAAAGTGGAAACCAAGGATCCCAACTTACAATGAATACACCCCTCTGAACGCATCTCTAGAAAATATTTACCTATCGACCTGTAATACTTTCCAATATTGAAAGCCACGCCCAAAAGAATCCACCGAGGAGCAAAAGCGGACTGGGAAGTATTGCCGCTTCCATGAGACTTACGGGCACAATACCGAGGATTGTAGGCACCTCCATGATGCGATTGAAAAGCTGATTCGACAGAAAAAGTTACGGGAGTTTGTAAAGAACCCTTAGGAAGGCGGACAGGGGACATCCGATCTTAATCGCGGATATGCTCCACGACGGTCTGAGGAACCCATTCGGACTAGAGGTAGATTAGTCATAAACACGATAGTCAGTGGGCCTCACCCTACAGACAAGAATTGGCAAGAAATGGAGCGCTATGCTAGTTCCTTAAAGCATGTAGGTTTTGAATGTTGTTCAAACACGGAAGATGGGGCTCCGGCTTAGCAACTGCGAATGATGACGGATGATATAGTGTTCAGAAGTAGAGATGCCGATCAAGTAGAGGCACCTACCACTGATCCAATGGTCATCTCGGCCACTATTGGGCCAGCTTTTGTGAGAAGAATCTGATTGACTGTGGAAGTTCTGTTAACATCATCTTCAAAAAAGTATATGACCAGATGAAGATGGAGACAAAGGACCTAAAACCATCTAAAGCCCGTATCTATGGCTTGAATGGTGCAGCTACTGATGTAGTGGGTTTTGTTGAATTACCAGTTGAACTTGGAGAAGGTCAACGTAGGAGGGTGCGGATCCTACAATTCATCGTTTTGGATGTCGATTCTCTATATAATGTGTTTTTGGGTCGACCGACCCTAGCAGAGTTTAGAGCAGCTTTGGCCCCGTGGTGTTTAACCTTGAAGTTTCTGACGGATAAAGGAGTTTGTGTTGTGCATAGCGATCAAGCAACTGGTCGTGCATGTTATGTGGCTGAGCTGAGAGAGGCCCAGCGAAGAGAGAAAGGAAAGGTTGTGGATAACTCCGTCCACATCCGAGTCACTGAAGATTGACAAGTAATGCCCGAGCCTTGGCTCGAGCAGCATGATCGGATCTATAGAGACGTAGATCCGAGGGACGATGATGAGGAACCCAAGGAGGAAAAAGCAGCACCGGTTGAACTAACGATTGACATTCCAGTCAACCGCTATGACCCATCGTGGGTACTAAAGATTGGATCAAAACTAACCCCTCGATGATCGAGGATCTTACTGATTTCCTCCGAGCGAATCTGGATGTCTTCGCTTGGATGCATTCTGATATGTGCAGGATTTCTCCCGCCATTGCGAGTCATATGTTGAACATAGACCCGAAATACGTACCGGTGAAACAAAAAAGGAGAGGTATGGACCCGAAGAGGTCCGCTGCTCTCAGAGAGGAGGTGGACAAACTCAAAGCCAATGGGTTCGTCCGCGACGCCCTCTACCCAAAATGGGTCTCTAACCCTGTACTAGTGAGAAAAGTGAATGGGAAATGGAGGACCTGCGTGGATTACTCAGATCTGAACAAAGCATGCCCTAAGGATAGTTTCCCTTTACCCAGAATTGATCAGCTGGTCGACTCAACAGCAGGGCACGAGTTATTGTCATTTATGGATGCGTACGTACTCGGGATATAATCAAATCCCGATGCACATTCCAGATCAGGAACATACTAGTTTTGTCACAGACGTTGGACTGCACTATTATGTAGTGATGATGCCTTTCGGACTTAAAAATGTAGGAGCAACTTATCAACGTCTGGTGAATCGGATGTTTAAAGACCAAATTGGTAGGACGATGGAAGTCTATGTGGATGACATGCTCGTGAAGTCACAACAGTCAAACGACCACATACGAGACTTGGCGGAGATGTTTGATATACTCAGACACTGCAGGATGAAAATCAATCCTTTAAAGTGTTCTTTTGGTGTTGCGACGGGGAAGTTTTTGGGTTTTATCGTCAATGCACGGGGAATTGAAGCTAACCCAAAAAAGATTCAGGCTATTCGAGACATACAAGTGCCCAGAACCATAAAGCAAGTGCAAAGCCTGAATGGAAAAGTGGCCGTGCTAAGTCGATTCATATCCAGAGCGACGGACAAGTGCATTCCCTTCTTCGATGTAATAAAGAAAGGGAAGAGAAATTTTGAATGGACCCCCAACTGCGAGGATGCATTCCGAGCTTTGGTAAGACATTTGGAAAGTCCCCCGGTGCTGTCGAAGCCTATAGACCATGAAGTGTTGTATGTATACTTGGTCGTGTCTCAACATGCCATCAGTACAGCTTTGGTTCGCGAGGAGGATCGAGTTCAAAAGCTGGTGTACTATGTCAGTAAACGATTAACGGGAGCAGAAAGAAATTATCCTAAAATTGAGAAGCTAGCCTACTGCTTGGTGATTGCATCATGCAAGCTTCATCCATATTTTCAGGCACATCCGATCAGCGTTTATACTGATCAACCTTTGCGACAGGTACTCCAACGACCAGAGACCTCAGGAAGGTTACTAAAATGGAATATTGAGTTGAGTCAATTCGATATCACCTACCTGCCACGAAGGGCTATCCAAGGGCAGGCGCTAGCAGACTTCATCGCAGAATTCACCATATCAGACGAACCAAACAGTGATGATGTTATTCCCTCCATTTGATGGAAATTATACACCGACGGGGCATCCAACACCATTGCTCTAGGGCTGGAGTCATTCTTGTAACCCCTGAAAACCGTTCAATTTTTTATCCCTTGAAACTTAATTTCCCAGCAACAAATAACGAAGCTGAGTATGAAGCATTACTTGCTGGCTTAAAACTTATCAGGGAACTCGGGGTAAGATCGGTTGAGATCTTTTGTGACTCACAATTGGTGGTATACCAAGTACGAGGAGATTATCAAGAAAAGGGGTAGAGGCTTGCTCCATACCTTGATCGGGTTCAAGAACTGTTGGAAGACCTTAAATATTACGATATTTCGCACGTCCCGCGTGAACAAAACAGGGAAGCCAATTCATTGGCAAAATTCGCAAGTACTGGCGATGCACTGCAGATGGGCTTGGTTCCCGTCGGAGTTTTACAATTTCCGAGTATAAACGATATGGAAGTAGATACTGTGCTAGAAACAGAAATTGAAAGGGAGTCATGGATAACCCCATTCAAACAATACTTATTATATGGGACTTTACCCGATAGAAAGAACGAAAGACGAAAAGTCATTCGCAAAGCTTCACGATATATAATGCAGGACTGAATAATGTATCAGAGGGGATTCTCGGTTCCCTTGCTTCGGTGCATCGCCCACGATGAGATAAAACAAGTCTTGAGGGAAGTTCACGAAAGAGAATGTAGTGACCATACTGGGGGACAGACCCTAGCAAAAAAGATCCTCTGCTATGGATACTATTGACCAACTGTAAATCGGGATGCTGCGGACTACGTAAGAAGATGTGACAAATGTCAAAAGTATGCGAAAATCCCGAGAGCTCCGCCAACAGAACTCACACAAATGGTTAGTCCCTGGCCATTTGCAATTTGGGGGATCGATATAATCGGTTCCTTACCAATTTCCAGAGGTGGTGCAAAATATGCAATTGTTACGGTCGATTACTTTACCAAGTGGGAAAAAGCAGAGCCTTTAGCTACGATCACCACCAAAATGGTAATTAATTTCATTGTACGAAACATCATATGCCATTTCGGCCTCCCACGAACTATCATTACGGACAACGGAACTCAATTTGAAAGTAGGAAGTTCAAAGAATTCTACCAAAAGTATCACATTGAGAAATGGTTTTCAGCGGTCGCTCACCCTAAAGCGAATGGACAAGTTGAAGCTGTAAATAAAATAATCAAGTCCATATTGAAGAAATGCTTGGAGAAGGCTAGAGGCAAGTGGGTGGATGAGCTTCCGACGGCGCTCTGGGCTTACAGAACCACCCACAAGTCCGCGACTGGCCATACTCCATTCACCTTGGCATACGGCACTGAAGCCGTGATACCCATGGAACTTGAAGTTCCTTCTCATCGTGTAACTTATTATGACCCTA
Source organism: Allium fistulosum (assembly GCA_030737815.1). Taxonomy (NCBI): domain Eukaryota; kingdom Viridiplantae; phylum Streptophyta; class Magnoliopsida; order Asparagales; family Amaryllidaceae; genus Allium; species Allium fistulosum. The sequence goes on from CM060908.1 coordinate 1,001,903,509, forward strand.
AGACAAATCAGAATCTCCTATTGGAATCGCTGGACTTTGTTGACGAAAAACGTGAGGAAGCTGATTTAAGAGCAGCCGCATATAGGCACCAAGTTGCTCGATATTATAATGAAAAGGTTCGACCAAGAATTTTCGATGTGGGTGATCTCGTTTTGAAGCGAGTCTTTCCGACCCCATCACATCTGAATCCCACATGGGAAGGTCCGTATGTCATCGAACGGAGGCTTGGAGAAGGAACTTTCAAGCTAGCGACCGTAGATGGCATGACACTTTCTCGCGCATGGAATAGCGAGCATTTGCATCGTTATTACACTTAGTCTATTTCTTTTACATTTTAGTTGTAATTACTTCCAGTGTATGTTGATTTTGTTGTCCTTAGTTTTCGGTATGTAATAACACAATTCAGTTTGTTTCCATTTGTTATGATCAATAAAGGCTTAAAGCCGTCTTTTCCATGAACTGTTGATGTTTCCGTGTATTACAATTCTGAGACAAAAATTAAATTACGTTATTCGGTCTGGCACATGAACGCGCACCCAAACTTAAAAATCTCTAAGTCCCTAGAGTGCGGACTAGAGTACTCTGAGTCCCTAGAGTGCAGACTAGAGTACTCTGAGTCCCCAGAGTGCGGACTAGAGTATAAACGACTTAAAAATCTCTAAGTCCCCAGAGTGCAGAATAGAGTACTCTGAGTCCCCAGAGTGCGGACTAGAGTATAAACGACTTAAAAATCTCTAAGTCCCAAGAGTGCGGACTAGAGTACTCTGAGTCCCCAAAGTGCGGACTAAAGTACTCTGAGTCCCCAGAGTGCGGACTAGAGTATAAACGACTTAAAAATCTCTAAATCCCTAGAGTGCGGACTAGAGTATAAACGACTTAAAAATCTCTAAGTCCCCAGAGTGCGAACTAGAGTACTCTAAGTCCCCATAGTGCGGACTAGAGTATAAACGACTTAAAAATCTCTAAGTCCCCAAAGTGTGGACTAGAGTACTCTGACTCCCCAGAGTGCGGACTAGAGTATAAACGACTTAAAAATCTCTAAGTCCCCAGAGTGCGGACTAGAGTATAAACGAATTAAAAATCTCTAAGTCCCCAGAGTGCGGACTAGAGTACTCTGAGACCCCAGAGTACGGGCTAGAGTATAAACGACTTAAAATCTCTAAGACCCGAAAGTGCGGACTAGAGTACTCTAAGTCCCCAGAGTGCGGACTAGAGTATAAACGACTTAAAAATCTCTAAGTCCCCAGAGTGCGGACTAGAGTATAAACGATTCAAGCTAATAACTCAGCCTCTGGAGCACAGCCTAAAATATAAGCAATTTAGAAATCTCCGAGGCATGCGGAAACAAACGAGAGTTTAAGTGACCCACACAACCCTAGATTTTATATACAAGATGGGTGGTGAAGCTAAGTAGGAAAGATCATCAAAAAACAAAATTTTATTTACTAATCGAGAATTCAGTTTCACTACAACTTCTCTTGAACCCGAAGCAAAAAATCTATTTACAGCGACGACGAGAATAAATAGAGATAATTACATAATCCAGGCTTATTCGCGTTGAGCGAGGCATGATAGCTACTTTTTTGACTTCTTCTCTTTCCTCGGTTTCTCTGAAGACTCCTCCCCCAAGCGTTTTTTCCTAGACGCCTTGCTCGCTAGGGAAATGGTGCCTGGGGAAGGAAGAGGGACTTCCTGTGGCGAGGTTGCACCGGGGAGTATAACCTTCAAGGGCCTATTCAATGGATCATCTAGTTCCACCACCTGAGACTCAACCTTAATTTCAGCTTTCTTCTTCTTCTCTTCTATGATTTGCTCCGCCATGCTTGATTTTGAGGTGTGTTCAGAGGCGCCCGTAATCTCAACTTCATCATGTCCCTCCACAGGCGATAAATTTTCAGATTTGTCTTCATCGAGCACCCCGATCACTTGAGCGTCGGGTCCGGGAGTCTCTCTAGTCTGAGTTGCCTTTCCCGTTTTCCCCTCCTTTTCTGTGGCAACATCACTCCTTGGAGTTGGCTTGGGGTCAGAATGGCCTGCACGAAATCGTAAGAGACAAATGTTAGGACACATTTATTATTCGCCAAAAGCGATGGCCCTTTGAACTCTAGGAGGAAAAGCTATGTACCAGTTTCAGGCTGACTCACAACGGTTCAAGGAGTTTCACCTTCCGGAATAGGAGATAGAGCGTGAATATCAAGTCCAGGTTTCTCTGGGTCATAGCCAATATGCTGCTCGAAGGGATCGAGTGATGGGCGACTAGTCAGCTGAATATGAGGAAGAACTGAGGACTCGGTTTCAGATGGACTAGCAGTGTCATTTTTTCCTTTTTATGAGAAAGAGTCCCTTCCGTAAACGGTCTTTGTCGCAGATAGGTCAGTGCGCTCATTCTCCCGAAGTATTTCCTTCACAAGAGACTCCTCATCCACCTCTTCAGTTCCCAATTCGACCTTTCTAATTTTTATCAAAGTGTCCCATGCTTCGGCCAAAGATTCGAGGTAACCCTCGTCCAGAAAAGTTAGGTCATGATGCATGAGAACTCGAGCGTTATACTCGGCTATGAGTGGATCAAACATGCACTTAATTTCCTCCCTACCAGCCTCAATGGCCGCCTCGATGCGAGAATCGATTTCCGAGAGCGCTATTCTTTTGCCCTCTTCCTGGGCCACATCCTTCAGCGCATCAACTTTGGAGAGCTCCTCATCAAGCTTTGCTTTTAAGAGTCCTGTGGAGACAATCTCGTCACAATATCGTTGTGACTCCTCTTGGGCTGTAGTTTTTCTTCTTTTTCTTTAAGGAGTAGCTCCTCCAATTCTTTAACTCGTTGAGCGAGAGCATTTTTTTTTCTTTTTGGATGGAATCCTTCTCTAAGGCTAAAGCGCCATATCATTGAATCGCCTCATTAATTTCCTTTTTGTGTGCAACTTCCAGGCGATCAACTGCTTCGGCTGTGTCTTTAGCGGTTTTTTGAGCAGCTTCAAGCTGGGATTTATACAAGGAAAGCTCTTCATCCTGTGCTTTGATAATGTCTTTGTTGTGGATAGCTTCGAGTTTCAAACGATCGATTTCATTCTAACCTTCCACCGAAACTTCTGAAACTTTTTCCACCAAATGAACGAATGCGTCATGCTGGACGTAGACATCATTATTACAAGCAATGGCACTTTGTTTAACATGCCCCGGAATAGGATGGATCGCCGGAAGAAACTTTAGTCCATCAAAGCATATTTTTGGAAATGTGGTTTTAAGCTTAGCTAGCTTTTCTGCTATCGATGGATCATGTGCAGGGCTGGAGGAAGTTTGTTTAGTCGAAACTACAGACTTCTTGTGAAGCTCACGGGACTGCCTAGTGCTTGATGAGCCATAATATTGATCACGAGGAGCTTCAGATTGAGACCCCCTTTGAGCAGATTTATCCCTGCTATGCTCTGGTTGAGGAGGGGGATCGTTGGGGTAGGAAGAGTGGCTATAAGTTTTCCTTCGGACGATGAATCTCGGGGACGATAGTCTCTATCGCTGTTGTCATCTCTATCTCGGCGTTTTCCACGCCCTGAGTCTCGGCTATAGTGATGAAAGATAAAGGAACCGCGAAGGCGGCCAAAGCCGTGTGAGCGTCCCATGTCACCTGCACAGAATTCAAGTAAAAACAAGTTACAAATGATCATATGATGGCTAAAACTTAAGTGTGGGGTGGAGAGTGAGTGTTAGTGTGTGTCCTAGTGTTTCCCCCTGACGGACCAGTTTCTTTAACTTTACTTATCGGAGTTTTTTCTCCTTGGTGATGGGCTTGAACGCCTTCATCACCTCTCGTAGGCGAGTGAAGCTTTAGGGCTTTTGGGTCGTCGAAGCCGTAATTGAGCAAGTCATCGGGGATGGTGAGATCTGATAAGCATTTTAGTGAGCCCTCTAAGTGTTGTGGAGATGGCTCTTTCTCCATCGGAGTAATTGTAACCTTCGAGGTTCCGCCTACTGTCTTCTTCCTTAGTTTGTAGGCTAGTTTTTTTCCCCTTTGATGGGGAGGCGGTTCATCGACGCCGGATGCGTCGATCACCGGTACTGAGAGAGGACTTATATGCTCATCGGACGCTCCAGAAACCCCGACCTCTCTAATCTCACCTTCCTTGGGCATGTCAGAGGCCCGGCCTATAGGGGGCACCGAAGACCCGGCCTGTTCTTTACCCTTCTCCACCGCGGGTCTGGTTGTAGTGGCGCTGGATGGGAGACTAGTTCGGCAACCTTCCGCAAATAGCCCAAACATTCAAAGTGACTCATTGGAAATAACGACTTTGATCTCCCGGTCCTCCACGGGAGTAGCATGAATGGCCTCGACAGCCTCAAAGTACCTCGCACCTTCGGGACGTGGGCTGATGCCTGCAAAAGACCGAAGGAAGTTTAGAAAAAATGCACTTCATGCCTCAGGTAAATAATGAGTCCGGAAATGGAACTTACTCCTTTCTAACCATCTTCTCGCAAAGCCAAGGGGCAGCGCATGTAGAACCACTCCTGCTTATATTGGGAGAATTTACTCCATGCCACCGTTAGGATCTAACACTTAGAGTGTGACTCAAGGAATGTGAATGAAGGGCTGTCAGATCGCCTTTTGAACCGATAAATGTAGCGAATATCCTCAAGAGTGGGGAGCCTGGATAAGATGCTCATAAAGAAAATGCAAGTGCCATGGAGAAATGCCTGACTGTTGGGGTGAAGCTGTGCTAGAGCGATCCCGGTGTACTGCAACACCTCACGAAGAAATGAATTGAACGGTGGCACACTCCCGACCCAGCACATGAATTTGCTACAAGCTGTATATCCAGCTGGGGGCAGGTAGGGACGATCTTGTCTCGATGGAATTATTACATTGTCAAAAGGGATTCCGTGGATTGATCATAGCCGGCGAAGGGAGGTTTCATTGATTCTTGAAGCTTGAGAATCAGTTGGGTTGTCCAGGATGATTGCTCCATCTACAACATCGGGTGCCGGGCCAATAATTGCAGCGGATGGGTCCAGAATACCCTGCGTGGAGATCGTCAGTGGGTCCGAAGTACCTACTATGTCCCGCTTATCGGAAACTGTAGTAGAGCTCGACTTTCTGGACATCTTTGAAGAGCAATGAATGTGGATAATATCATGTTTGAACTATACTTGAAAGACAATCGATATTAGATATAATGACAAAAATATTCCCCCCGTGTAGTGTGTGGACTAGTGCAATCGTTCAGACATGAGTATAAAAGAATTAAAGCTTTAAAAGCCAATGGGGTGTGTTTGAGTGTTAAGTTATCATCTTCGAAGACAGTCATCGTTGACCATCTCCGAGAGCTTATCTTATGATTCAGTAGTATAGGTCTTGAAGCCAAACATTGGTATTGTATGTTAAAGGCCGTTATTTGCTTTTGTTAAGTTGAACTTACGTCTATAGTCCTTAAAACTATGAAGTCATTAGTCAAAACAGTTCCATATGCACACGTGCTTAAGTCTTTGTCATTTTCCCACATTCTATGATTAGGCGTGGAAATATATGATGTTAACATATGCGATGTTTAAGCGGAGATAATCTCGGTTGCCAATGCCGATCCCAAAGACCGAAGCTGATCGCCTTCCTAGACCAACAGACCGGGCCATCTATCTACGAGCTACCGAGCGGCCTGCTAAACTAACAACACCGACCCGCTCACTCTCTTCACAGGTGCTCTCTCATCATCGAACGACACCAAGCCACTATCCCTGGCTCCTAAAACCATCCATACCGAACGACCCACACACTTCCTGTCTCTCTCTAAACACCGTACCGACTTCCTGGGAACACCACCGATCCACTATCCCTAACTCTTGGGACCATCCATACCGATCGAGCCACTCGCTTCCTATCCCTATCTAGTGACCGAATGACCTCGACTGCAATCCTACTGGCCTACATCACCTAACAGCCCACTCAGCCTGTACCGAACCGCACCCTCGTTCCTACCACCACGACCTAATGTCATTCGCAGATGGTCCTCCATACCGCTCCACTCCCTTGAAGATTCTTCACGGAGCAACGTCTTCCTCCTGCTCCTTAAGTCCCAACTTTCGAGTTATGGGGACAACCACTACACAGAGGTTAACGCAAACTACACTCAAGAACAATTGAAGCCCTAGCCTAAGTCCTGCCTCCACTCAAGTCATCTTCTCTCCCCTCACCAATTGTCCTTTACCTCACTACGCCATAGATTGCATACTGCAACACCAAAGAAGTGATGCAGGAAGTGCCAAAAAATGTTGCCATAGGCTAAAAAAGGGCAAAGGCAACACTTTCTCGGTGATGCATTTTGCCGTGTTGCCGCAGACCTCAAAGGCAACATTTTGACTATCTAAGGCAACATAAGAAATATTGTTGCAATAGAACCCTATTTGGGTCTATGGCAACATCCATAGGTGTCTGTACCAACATTCCAAAATGTTGCTATAGATATTAACTTTCTGAATTTGTGGGGCCCACAATGTAGAGCATATTTGATTTTTTAATAGAAATAAATATTTATTTAATAAAATGCTATTGCATAGAATTTGATATTCAAACAGTAATTTATTTAAATAAATATTTTATTTCAACATTTAAAATAGTACAAATTCCTGACTCCACTATTTTACAATTCAATGATAAATAACACTGATATTCACATATACAGATATTCCTCACTACATTACTCAGTTCACTCATTACATATGCAGTTTCAATTTATATAGACACCGACACTGACAAATATATGACGAGCCGAGCCGAAGGCGAGCCGAGTGCCGAGCCGAAGGCGAGCCGAGAAGCGGGTCCGGGCGCAGCGCCGGCGGGGGTCCGGGGCACCGCAGTCCCGGCGAACACTGCTTGAAACCCGGTTAGGTTGAACAAGTGGGCACCGCCCGATTCATCCGATTTTGGAAGATCGAGCCTTCTTTGAAATGACGTAAAATGATGCACAAATGAAGACTGAGCTTAATTCCTATCCTCCATCTCCTCGCCTAAATCTGCTTGAATCCTCTACGGCCAAACACCAAAACTCTACTGCAAACTGTTTTCAATTTCCAATCACCACATTAGCTTCTCTCCGTAACCAATACACAGCAGCACTCTACCATTGTCAAACTCCAAACTCCGTCTACATCTCTCTGCCAACATTCAGGCATCACACTGCCAACTGAAACTCCTCTGCATCACCAACTTCCACCATCACTTCCATAACTTACCAAACCAACCAACCAACCTTCAACCAATACTACTACATCCAGATTCAATGGTGAACCAACCAACCAACCAACCTTCTCTCACTCCCTGCAAATACTGCACTTCAGACCTACATTTCAAACGCACTCTATCACTTCCTTGTATGTTTCTTCCATATCGATAGCTTTGCACATTTCTTCTAACATATGCATCACTGAATATCTTCGCACTTCCTTGTACGTTTCCAGACCTATGCATTTATGACCTACACCACTGAATAGTTCCTGCCTGTTCATTCAGAGCTTGCATCCATTACCGTTTCCTTTTGGTCGCTGGACTCAAAGCTTGCATCAATGAAACTTGGTCCTTCCAGTCTTGCCAACACACAAGCTCGACTGTCTATGAATCTGCCTGTGCAGCTCACACAATCCTTTCACTCAACAATTGTTCAACTAGCAGTGAATAAATCGATTCGTGTCTTTGCAAATAATTCCTCAGCTCATATAGCCGCAAGCTGCAACAACAGCCAGATTCTGAAACATTAACAAGTTCCAAAGGAGCATTAGCACAAACATATGGGGGGCGTACTATCTTATTGAAATTACCAGTACCAAGTGAAGCAACCGCAATCATAGGGGAAAGTACGAAGAGATCAGCCTGGGATCTGCTCTGAACTTGCGATGGAAAGTACGAAGTGAACCAAAATCTCGAGGGCAGCAGTTCGGGTTTTGGGAGAAATTAAGGCACTAAAAGGGTTTTCAGGTGAAGTAGTCTAAAGGAGAAAGGTAGAGGGGTTGGTGGCGAGCAAGTCTTCTGTTGGAGGTGAGAGCTGATGGCGACGACAGCGGTGGCAAAAGGGGTTTGAACGGAAAACTTTGTTTGGCTTCGGGTTTTGGTGTCGTGACGGGGCTCTGGTTGGAGCTAGATGGTCGCGATGGGTCAGGGGGTAGCTGGGGGTGAGGGTGACAATTTGGTGGCGGAGGCGAATGAGGAAGCAGAAGAAGAGGAGGGTGATAATTTGGTGGCGGAGGCGAATGGGAGGAGGCGAATTGGAATGAAAACCAAAAGGGGATCTACTCTGAACTAGGCGGGAAAACGAAAATTTGGGGCAAATTGCAGTGGTGATCCATTTTAACAACCAGATTAAATGTGGACCGTTGGATCGTATTCACGCGGATTGCTAATTTTATTAATTTTTTAATTTGAATACATCTATAGCTACTGCAACATCTTGTTGATACCTATGCTAACACCTTGAAGCGAGTGTTGTAATAGACAAAAATCAGCATACCTATCGTTACATTATAGCTAGCAACACCATGTAATTTGGTTGTAGTAGGCCATCTATGGCGTAGTGCCTATTCCTATAACTAGAGAAAAGGGAAAAACACCTAATCGAGCACTCGAACTTTGTATACGACTTCGAGTTTGAAGCAAAATTCGTACCTAAGGAAGAGTTTGTGGTTTGCAGAAGGGTGACTGAGATCTTGGAGGGAAAAGTCCAGGGATTTGTGGGAACAAGTTAATAATTTTAAGGATATAAGAAGGGTGCAGGTTCATGAAGGTAAAGTGGAAGCAAGAAGAGAAAAAGGACCGAGCTCTTATATATGGGAGAGGGAAGGTGAACAGGCTATCTCTTGTTGAACCGGTCGGTATGGTTTGGGAAGTCGGTTATTAGATATGCGCGACCCAGTTCGAGTAAGCCGACCGAGTGGTTCGGTCTCTGTATGCCGAACGGCTTCTTGTCTATATAAAATAAGTAATAATAATAAAAAAGAAGAAGAGAAGGAAATAGACTCGAAACTGTACAAGGTGCTAGGGAGGACTGCCATGTTTCGACCTTCATTGTATACATTCGACTTTTGACAATAGGAACTGATTACTGATTCAAAGCGTGTCGTATTGTTTCACACAACACACTTTGGGGGGCAAATGTTACTCGGTCACTTGGCCCGGCTACGGGATGCTAATTATTGAGTTTCTTGGTTGAATCTAAGCGAAGCTTGAGCCAGTGAGAGGTTGACTTGAATTAAGAAGCTCGGCATATATGCTTCGTTCGGCCTGTATATCGTTCGGCATGCAAGTGTGGTTCGGCCTGTGTATGGTTCGGCCTGCAAGTGTGGTTCGGCTTGTATATCGTCCGACATGCAAGTGTGGTTCGGCCTGTGTGTGGTTCGGCCTGCAAGTGTTGTTCGGCCTGTATACCGTTCGACCAACACTGCTCAGCTACTTCCGTTCGGCCAACACTGCTCAGCTACTTCCGTTCGACCAACACTGCTCAGCAACTACCATTCGGCCAACACTGCCCAGCTACTTCCGTTCGTCCAACATCGCTCGGCAACCACCGTTCGGTACGCCTGGTTCGGTATAGCTGTTTTAGAGCAAGGTGAGGGATTTGACTTATTCATGGAGATCAACATCGAAGTGGGTTGTTCGACATTGGTTCACTTCAAGTCCCACCGCGAGTTACTCCAAGTCCTTCAAGAGTTCGCCTCGAGTCAATTACCCGGTGACCACCGTTCGGCCATCCCGGATCGGCATTTGTCGATCGGTGTACCTCGCTCGGCATGCCTGGATCGGTCGAGTCGAGGTTCCCATATATGGACCGAGGTACTTCACTCTTAGGCCTGAGCAGGGAGTCCAGCCTATCTTCGTCTATAAATAGATGAGCAGGGGCGCAGTGAAAAGGGACCTTTTTTGGGAACTCCGGGGAGACTCTGCCATTTCGAAGGCTCATCTATTTTCGATCCAAACTTGTAATCAAATCGTTAGTGTACGGATTGTATCTGTATTCAATAGTTTGAAGAAGCAATAAAGATTAAACTCAAAGTGGACGTAGGCAGTTACATCGAACCACTATAATTCTGGTGTTCTTGTTTCTGTAGTTAATTTTGCATACATTCCTCTATTTTGATTTTCTATCTTCATTAATCTCTCTACACAAATCCTTTCTTGGGTGTTAGTGACCAATTTTGGTGCTAACAATTCATATATGCAAAATCTTTTAAAAAGCTTGCCAAACACCTCTTTTGCATGTATAAATTCCTTTATTTTTACCCTAATTTCCTTCGGCTATAGCTCGCACTAAACGACTCGAAAACAAGATTTTTTTTAAAGTATGTTGAATTCCAGTGGCCAGAAATATCTTTTAGACTATTTCTTCAAAATTTGAGTGTATTTATTCCAAAAATATATTTCTTTTGAACCCATTTTCGGACTTAGAAATCCAAGGCTGAAAATGGTCCTCCTTGTTTCGGCCATAACTTCCTCAAAATTTAATATTTTTGAGTAATTAATTTTTTTAAATGTTAGAGAAAAGAAAAATCTAAAACTTTCCTTTTTATCACTTTACAAAATCAGAGAGTAAAAGTCCAAAAGTCGAGTGCAAAATGACCTATTTTCAAGAAGAGTTTGTGGTTTTCCAAGCTTCCCGAATTTCAAAGCGTGTCAAGTTTTCAAAGAATTTCCAGTGAGTAAACATTTGTTTTAAACTCAAGTTTTAAAGTTTTATATGTTGATTGATTTATGCTTGGTTTGCTAGTTGAAATCTTCGTTTATTATGTGATTGCTTATATGTGTACATTTGTTGTATGTGATGGTAGTTAGACTTGAAGTTGAAATTTAAATATGGTATTATTCAGCAAGTTGTACACTTTGTTATATGCTATGAGCTTGCTTATGTTTTGGTTATTGCATGTATATGTTGGCATTGACATGATTATAAGTTAGGTTGCTAGGGAGGATGGCACTTTGATTTGGTTTTCGATGGAGAATCCTTGTATGGAAGAAAGATGTAAACTTTGGTTTTAAATCCAAATCGTTTTAAAGTTAGTGAATGGAATGTTAGTAAGAGATGTTATTGAGTGGAAGTTAGTGAGCAATATTAGCACTTGAAAATACGGGTATCTATAGCGCTAGTCACTATGATTATAGTTTCGTGTTAAAAATCCGATTATTGAAAAATTTGGTTTTTGAACTTAAAAGTGTTTGTAAATGTTTTATAAACTTAATAATAATGTTTTAGAAAGTTAATTAGGTTTTTAATAATTAATTTTTAGTTAATTAAGTTTTTAATAATTAATAATTAATTAAGGATTAAACAAGGTTTAATAATTATAATTAAGTGAAGATTAGTTTTTACTTAATTATCTTTTAAAGTTAAGATTCATTTTAATTAATTATTAATTAATTTAATTAAGTATGAGTTAAGTAAATTATTTATATTTAATTTATCATTAATTAAATATAGGATTAATTATTAATTAATTATTAATCAAGTGTTAATTATTTTTAATTATAAATCATTAAAGGTTTTAATTTATAATAAATTATTTATTAGAGGTTTAATTTATTATTTAAGTTTAACTAAAGATTATTTAATTAATTAATTGATATTAATTAATGTTTAATTATTAATGAAGGTTTAATTAATTACTTAATAATTAATAAATGATTAATTTAGGTTTACTTAATAGTTAATTATTGTTTAACTATTTAATTAAATAAGTTAAGATTCAATTAAATTTAATTATGATTTAAATATGGATTTAACTTATAATTAATTATTTTAAAAAGGGTTTAAAGGTTTTAAATCCTTTGGTTTCCAAAAGTAGATTTGTTTAAAGGTACTTCTTTTTTTCAAAGACGGTTTTGAATACAAGTGATTCAAGTGTTGATACCATTAAAAAACCGTATAACTATGAATGAGTTATAATGTAGATTGTTGGTTGTTTGGACATGTGTTAGCAGAATAACCCATTATGCTATAAGTTAATTGATTGTTTGTTGTTTGGTTGTTTGGACATGTGTTAGCAGAATAAGTCTCCATTCCGCTATTAATTGATTAAATTGTTTGGACATTGTTTAGCATGACAAATCACCATCCTGTTATTATGTTATTTGGTCATGTATATGCAAGTTAGCTTATATTGACATGTTATTCCATGATTTGGATATGAGTTGTATTTACATACAGGTTGATCTATGTAAATAACTGTTAAGTGAATTGGAATTGAAATTAAATAGTAACTTAAATTAGTACCATTGGGATTGCTAAGCCTCTTTTTGGAATTTATAAAGTATGTTTTTGAATTAACTTCAATTCTTTAATCAATTTGGATTTTAAAGATTTAAATGGTTTCCAAGTTATACTATTATTATATATAAAGTTATTTGTAAGTAATAACTTGTTTATAAAAGGGGTTTTTACTAAGGGTTTACTTTAGGTGTTTTACAAAAGATATTTCGTAAATGATATTTTATAAAGGAAATTTATAAAGGATTTAAAAAGGGAAGTTTTACAAATGGTTTGAGATTGAGAAAAGAGTATTTTTCAAAAAATTTAACTTGTGAATTTATAAAGAAGTTTTATAAATAAATTGAAATTATTTATGTAATAAAGAGACGTGGAAAGAATGTTTGATTTGTATAGCGTAATTCGAGTGGCAGAGATTGCCTACAGTTTCTATGGTTTTTTGCTGGGATAGCGACGTAACCATTGTGCAAACTGCGATCTATGATTGATTTCATGGCATAATTCGAGAGGCAGTGCAACAACCCAAAATTTGAGCTATAATAATTAATCAATGAATTAATTAATGAATTAATTAAATAATAAAATAAGTTTGTGAAATTGTCAGAATTGAGCTACGAAAGTTACACCATTGGGTCCGTGGCGATTTTTCGATCAATTTCCATATATAACTTGTTGAAATCCGATCTAGTATGGGGAAGTTACGAGTGAAACAAGAAATCAGAATTAAATAAACAAGAACGAAAAAAAAAATTAGACCCCATACGGGTCGACCCTTGTATTGGTCAGGTCGACCTATAGGTCGACCCCCAATATGCATAGGTCGACCCGCCATTTTGCTTGGATGCTATTTCGTCCATGTACGAGCCGAAAACCCTATAATTCGATTTTCATGAAATCCTGTGCGTTCGTGCTTGCATCCGACGGTTCCTAAAGAGCCTATGACGTGGTTGCACCAGATTTAATCTTCAAATCTAACGGCTTAGGATCCCTAAGCCACACTATAAATAGAACACTAGGCTTAGCTATTTTTCTCATTCAGATTTTCTCCCAATTGGGTTCATTGCCTGAGGCTGGACCCTAAATAGAAAAAATTTCTAGGGAGGAAATCTTTTTAACAAAAATATTCTACGCCCTAGAAGTGGATCCAAGAAGGCCAAGGACTAGAGTTAAGAACCACAGGTGAGTGTTTTGTAATTATTTTAGATTTGTAAGCAATTCAAAATAATAGGGTTGTCAATAGTTATAGTTTTTCTACAATTTTAAGACAGTTTTTATGTAAGTTTATTTACAGTCAGTTTTTAAGTAAATTTCAGAAGTTCTTTCCAGTCTATTTTTATTCAGCTATTTTATTCAGTTATTTGCTGTTATTTACATCTATTTTAAGTTGGAATTTAGCCTATAAATGTTAGTTTCTTTTTATAGAGATATAATCCCATTTTACGCGAATAAAATATTAAAAAAGAAAAGAATTCACAAACATGGATTAAAATAGAAAAACACTAAATTTACAGAAATCAGATGTAAAATGAGAAGAACTGAAATAAAATAGAGATGGACTAAAATAGGCAAATTTAAGATATTTGCAAGCATGATTATAACAAGTGGTTATAACTAAAAAGAGAATAGAAGAGTAACAGTTGCAAGAATAATTATACCACGTAGTTTATAATTAGAAAGACAAAAATAACAGAAGAGGCTTATTTCAAAACTTAGATCTTGGATTAAGTTAATAAGCAAATGTAGAAGTAGTGGCCCGTACATACAGCATTCCATTTCAGGTCTACGACTGATGATCTCACACGTAGGTGAGGCTGAGACACGCTTATGCTGATTAGGGTAAATAAGCGGTCAATAGTTATAGTTTTTCTACAATTTTAAGACAGTTTTTATGTAAGTTTATTTACAGTCAGTTTTTAAGTAAATTTCAGAAGTTCTTTCCAGTCTATTTTTATTCAGCTATTTTATTCAGTTATTTACAGTTATTTACATCTGTTTTAAGTTGGAATTTAGCCTATAAATGTTAGTTTCTTTTTATAGAGATTTAATCCCTTTTTACGCGAATAAAATATTAAAAAAGAAAAGAATTCGCAAACATGGATAAAAATAGAAAAACACTAAATTTACAGAAATCGGATGTAAAGTGAGAAGAACTAAAATAAAATAGAGATGGACTGAAATAGGAAAATTTAAGATGTTTGCAAGCATGATTATAACAAGTGGTTATAACTAAAAAGAGAAAATAGAAGAGTAACAATTGCAAGAACAATTATAACACGTAGGTTATAATTAGAAAGACAGAAATAACAGAAGAGGCCTATTTTAAAACTTAAATCTTGGATTAAGTTAATAAGCAAATGTAGAAGTAGTGGCCCGTACCGGCAGCATTCCCTTTCAGGTCTAGGATTGATAGTCTCGCACGTAGATGAGGCTGGGACACGCTTATGCTGATTAGGGTAAATAAGTGGCCAATAGATAGAAGCTCAAATCTGGGGATTTGGGCAAGGGGCGCAAAGTTAGAAGATTTGTTCGTTAGGACCAGTACCGGTAGCATTCCCTTTTAGGTCTAGGACTGATGGTCTCACACGTAGGTGAGGCTGGGCATGCTTATGCTGATTAAGGTAAATAAAAGGGTCAAATAGGGGGCGACAGTTAGTGTGTACTGATGATGGCCGAGCGTGCGACATCGATTAGGGTAAATAATTTGCTACTGCGTCCTAAGCGCTAAAGAGGTGTCTTTTGTTGTGACCAACATGATTGGTTTACAATGGCGCAAAAGAGATAGGAAAGGCCGATCAATGAGTAGGATTAGGATTTCAGCCTAATCATGTTAGTAGTTGAGATAGGATTAGGATTTTAGCCTAATCATAGTAGTTTAAGATAAGTGTAAACAATCAAACAATCAAAGCAAATAGTCAAACGGAATCAGAAACAGTATATTATCCGAGTTTTATCTTTCCTGTATTTTCCTTTCAAATAGAACAATTGCTTAGTCTATTATCTTTATCTTGATTAGAAATGCTAGTAATTACTTTCACTCACCAGACTTATTGTCGGACCCACTCCTTTATATATCTTTCCTTCTCCCCCAATAGTCCACCAAAGTTGAGGATAGTTGATTCAGGTTGCTTGGAGATTCATTTCCGAAGTTTCCTCATTTCAGATGTATTCTTCTGCTTTTCATATTTTTCATTTGGCTTATGATGGATTGGCACTTGTGAGAGGGATTATTATTATTGTTACTTTTACTCTGATTATGTGAGGCCGAGATGTATTTTCATAAGACATGAGAGATTTCGAGTTTTTGAGACATGTTATGTTTTTATGACTTATTTTGAGATGGAGATTAATTCTGAATGATAAGTTATTATTTAAATGTTTTCCGCTGCTTTTACTTATTTATCTTGTGAATCTTAGTCTCTGTGATGCTTTAGCTATACCTATAATGCACCACATACTTTGATGTTCCCTTTTTGGGAATACTAAGGGGTGTGCGGGTGTTTCAAGCAGAGATTGCCTGTAGTTAAGTTTGGGTTTCTCTGGGATAGTGACATAACCATTGAGCTGCGATCCATGGTCGATACCGAATGGTACTTTCCATATCTATTTTTAATAGATTTCCAAGTATTTTTGAAAAGAATGTTTTGTGAATATACTTATCCCATGAGATAAGTATATGAAGCAATTTCAAATTAGTTTATGAGCCTTTAGTGATTTCAGTGGGAAAGGTAATCTTTGTTTTGGATGTTTGTTTAGTTGATAGTTAAATAACCGACTATCAAATCATGGTCCAAATATGTAATCCTTCTTAATTTTGGTGGTAGGGAAATGATTCCCTACTTAACACCGAATGATTTTAACTCTGGAAATATCTAGGGGAAACACGAGAATTATATGGTACAGTTACCATCGGTGGTGCTATACTGTACATATAAACTCATTTGTTCTTCTAGGATAAATGATAAGGAGATCCGTCCACTTAAATGGTTAGGGGTGATCCCCGCTCTTATGTATTATCTGATTATTTCCTAAAGAACCGGTATTGAGCATTTCGAAAAATCGACGAATTGTTTATGGAGCACCCGGGAAGCAGAATAGTGTACTCCTAAGAGATGACTCGAAACTGTAACCACTCCAAAACCATATACGGTTCTATGGAGGAGTTTCGTGATATGTTGAGATGTTGGGATCCATATGTGGTTCCGAGACCCGTTGGGGTGCGGGAATCCATGGGTGATTCCAAGATCTATATTGATATGTGAGAATCCTTACATGATTCCTAGACCCATGGGGTATGGGAATCCATGTAGGATTCTGTGATCTATTTTGGTGCGGTGCGTAAGCTGGAATGTCAGACGTTGCCTCATCAGCGGAAATGACTAAAACCAGAGATAGGAGACATGGCCAGTAGGGTTGGCAAACCCATAGGGTGTAGTCGGCTCCTTTTTCTAGCAATATCTATCAGTTTCGGCATGCCGGGAGCGATGCACTTGGTCTTAGCAAGACCATTTATGTTTTTATAATACCCCGACTAGACGGGTATGGTGCTTCGGAAGGATAACTCTTATCCTTGTGCAAGAGGACCGTTCTCGAAGTACTGAGGGCACCTCCGTGGAAGTCCTACACATTTGGCGAACGCGCCTTAGCGATTTTTGATTTTATACCTAGTATTGTTGTGATGTACACTGCACGAGCATCACAGCTATTGGGTTATTATTATTTTCACCCTTAGACATTATTATAATATCACTAGATTTATGTGCGGCGTGGTCCTACGAGATACCCTTGATTTTAAAAGAGTTTTAAAAGTAATAATTCAGTTGCTTTGAGTTTACTCACTCCAGACCCATGTCTGACCCGAAGTTTTATTTTCTTTCCCTAAAACTCTTGGGTGCTCAATTTTTTACGAGCAGCAAAGTAGTCTAGGTTTTCCACGGATGCATTTTGAGAGGAGCTTGGAGCAGGAGGCTTCATCGATAGCTAGTTATTATCCGGTTTTCGCTGTATATTATGTACTCTATATTTACTGTATATGGACGGGCTGTTATAACTGTCCTAGGGTATTAGTGTAACTCTGATGTATAAATTTTGAAATGACTTTGTAAAGTATTATGTGATTAATATATGTTATTCCGTTGCGTTGTGAGATTCTATGATTTGTTTTGTTTCATCTTATCTTCTATCTCCTTTCTTTCCCCTAATAAACGGTGTTTCCGACACTTAAATAGTCGGCACGCAATACAGTGGACGTATTAGTGTCGATTTTTTAGGGTCAAAAATCTGGTTCGTTACATTTGGTATCAGAGTTGAAGGTTAAGCGAGAACCATGGCTTTGGTGGGGTTAACTCATTAGAGATAGGGTTAGTAGTATCCTAGAATGAGTATGAGTGTATATTATATACGAGCGCGTATTTGTTAGTAATATATTAATGTTTTGTATTGTGTTGTTTGATCTGTTGAGGGGCTTATGAATTCTGATCGACATGCTTGATCAACGTTGTCGATAGGGGTTCCTTAACACTTAAACTAGGCTAATCGACACCGTATAGTTTTGAAATTGGGTAAATGAAATAATTTTACCTAGGATATATTTTATATATAAAGAATGATTTCTAAAATAACATAGTATTTTTGAGTTGTTGTTTGCTAAGAGATAATAATATTTATTATTATCATTTAGGGTTTGTTTAGTCATGCTCGTCCAGTTTAGGCATTGACTATTGTTAGTGTGTATGAGTAGCTCACTCTTTAAGATATGTGTTGGGTAAATAGGAATTGGGTAAAACATTGAAACGAACACCTTGTGAATTAAGTTTCACAATTTAATCATAAGGCGTTCGATGTTGAGGTTGAATTGAAATTTGATTAAAAATGTTATCAAAGGTCAGAATATTTTGAAATAAATATTTAGAAATGGATTAATAAGAATAGGTCTTTTGATTAAAAAGAAATTAGGTTGAAAACTTGAGAACCTAAATCCTGGAGTTTTTGAAAAATGGTCTCCAAGGTTTTGGAAAATAATAAAAGTATTTGAAAGTAATTTTGATTTAAGTACAAATTTTTGGGATTGAAAATGTTAAGTAAAAGGTGTTTTCTTTGGAATAGTTTGGGAAATAAGTCTTGATTGTTTTGTGATGATTGGAATAATCTTCTAAGTGACAGTCGGATGTTTGCCTAGGCGAACGTTGAAGTGCACTTAGTAAATTATTCTCTTCATCTTTGTACGATCAAAACATGTTCAAACCCGAATGAAACCAAAGCAAGTTGTGAAAATTTCTTTGTGGGAAAAATAAAAGGTATTGTTTCCAATAATGAGATTTTGGAAATAAAGAAATATTTTTAAGTTAACTAGTTCGAGTGGCTCGAAAATAACTTAAAATTGGGAAAGAGATGTGTTTGGATGGTAAACACATCTCTTGAGTATTACCCTTCTTGGTAAGGGAAAGTACGATACTGTTTGGTAGTACCCAGTCCTTTAGTATTGTTTGGGAGTTACTCGAGCTATATATATATATTATATGATTTAAATATAGAGTTTCATTTCAAAAGGGTTCTTGAAATAAAATCTGGGTATTTGGATCTTAAGTTTTCTTAAGAAGATAAATTCAAAATGGAATAGTGGAATCAAATAGGGGTATATACTCTTAGGCTGTAGTGGAGTATTATCCAGGTTGAACCAGTGTAGTTTATGGAATATTTTCATAAATAATTTAGTGGGAATAGAATTGGTATTAGTAAGAACCAATTAAGTGAGTGCGTTGGATGGGCGTAGATCATTTCTCCTTTATATATGGTTTTGATCTAAGATTCGAGTATATGACATTGAGGTGTTCGCACCATTTCGAATAAGGATTATTACTAGACTTTGACGGCGAGCACTTGATGAGAATTCTTGGTGTGGGATCAAAGTTTTCTATCATAGTTACAACTATGTAAGGAGAACAGAGATTCCAAAGCAAGGAGCCTGATCGGAGTCCGCACTAGAAAATCAGGTAAGCGATACTAGTTCGGAGGTGAAGTTATGTATTCAAGTGAGATCAAATCAAGTTTTTCATATGAATGATCTATGTACATCATATGAACTGATGTGTAGTGTTAAGTGTTTTTGGGATATGTTTGTGGTGTAATTTCGGGGACGAAATTCTCTTAAGGGGGGAAGAATGTAACGACCCAGAATTTCACTACTTTGGTTTGTGAATATTTAATTAATTTTAGATATTCAATATATAGGTTTTATAATGAAAATAAAACTCTTTTTAATAATAAATAATTATGGTGAAATAGTTTTTAAAATTTGTTTAGAAAAATTTATAGTTCAAAGAAAAACAGAAAATGTGACCGCAATTCGTTTTCCAAATTTTCGACTTTTCGTTAGCTAAAAGTTATCGGAAATGTTGTGAATACTAATGTAAATATATTTACATAAATATATAAATATTTTAGTGTATATTGGCATGTATATATGTGTATGTACATAAGTATATAAAGTTTTAAAAATAAATAAAAAAATAAGGAAACATGATGCGACATTTTGACGACTCGAGGAAGAAACATGTTTAAACCATAAGTACACATGCAGTTAATGCATGTTGGCTTAGGAATTTGGGAGGGGGACAAGGGAGGACGTTGGTACATGCTGAGGTGGAGGTTTTATGATATGGCAACCATGGAGTGGAGGCAAAGTACGATGGGCATTTAAGTAATTTGGCTATCTCCTTTTATATAAAAACATTCTTCACTTTTCTTTTCATTGGATTTTTTCATTTTTCTATTTTTCCTAAAGCTTTCTTCTTCCTTCCTAAGTTCTAAAGTATTTTAGTAGCTTCCAAACAATTTTCTATAATTTGAAAGCTTTGATTCATATATGCAAAATCTTTTAAAAAGCTTGCCAAACTCCTCTTTTGCATGTATAAATTCCTTCATTTTTACCCTAATTTCCTTTGGCCATAGCTCCCACTAAACTACTCCAAAAAATATTTTATTTTTCTCAAAGTATGTTAAATTCCAGTGGCTAGAAATATCTTATAGACTATTTCTTCAAAATTTGAATGTAGCTATTGCAAAAAGTAATTTCTTTTGAACCCATTTTCGAACTCAGAAATCCAAGGTCGAAAATGGTCCTCCTTGTTTCGGCCATAACTTCTTCAAAATTTAATATTTTGGAGTAATTAATTTTTTTAGATGATAGAGAAAAGAAAAATCTAAAACTTTTCTTTTTATCACTTTACCAAAATCAGAGAGTAAAAGGTCCAAAAGTCGAGTGCAAAATGACCTATGTTCAAGAAGAGTTTGTGGTTTTCCAAGCTTCCTGAATTTCAAAGTGTGTCAAGTTTTCAAAGGATTTCCAGTAAGTAAACGTTTGTTTTAAACTAAAACATTAAACTTTTATATGTTGGTTGATTTGTGGCTTGTTTTGCTAGTTGAAATCTTAGTTTATTATGTGATTTCTTGTATGTGGACATTGGTTGTATGCGATGGTAGTTAGACTTGAAGTTGAAATTTAAATATGGTATCATTCGGCAAGTTGTACACTTTGTTATATGCTATGAGCTTGCTTATGTTTTGGTTGTTGCATGTATATGTTGGCATTGACATGATTATAAGTTAGGTTGCTAGGGAGGATGACACTTTGATTTGGTTTTCGATGGAGAATCCTTGTAAGGAAGAAAGATACAAACTTTGGTTTTAAATCCAAATCGTTTTAAAGTTAGTGAATGGAAAGTTAGTAAGAGATGTTATTGAATGAAAGTTAGTGAGCAATATTAGCACTTGAAATTACGGGTATCCATAGCGATAGTCACTATGGATGCAGTTTCGCGTTAAAAATCTGATTTTTGAAAAATTTGGTTTTTCAACTTAAAAGCGTTTGTAAATCTTTTATAAACTTAATAATAATGTTTTATAAAGTTAATTAAGTTTTTAATAATTAATTTTTAATTAAGGATTTAACAAGGTTTAATAATTATAATTAAGTGAAGATTAGTTCTTAATTAATTATCTTTTAAAGTTAAGATTTATTTTAATTAATTATTAATTAAGTATTAGTTAAGTAAATTATTTATATTTAATTTATCATTAATAAATATACGATTAATTATTAATCAAGTGCTAATTATTTTAAATTATAAATCATTATAGGTTTTAATTTATAATAAATTATTTATTAAAGGTTTAATTTATTATTTAAGATTATTTAAAGATTATTTAATTAATTAATTGAGATTAATTAATATTTGATTATTAATGAAGGTTTAATTAATTATTTAATAATTAATAAATGATTAATTAGGGTTTAATTAATAGTTAATTATTGTTTAACTATTTAATTAAATTAAGTTAAAATTCAATTAAATTTAATTATGATTTAAATATGGATTTAACTTATGATTAATTATTTTTAAAAGGGTTTAAAGGTTTTAAATCCTTTGGTTTCAAAAAGTAAATTTGTTTAAAGGTACTTCTTTTTTTCAAAGATGGTTTTGAATACAAGTTATTCAACTGTTGATACCATTAAGAAACCATATAACTGTGAATGAGTTAAAATGTAGATTGTTGGGTTATTTGGACATGTGTTAGTAGAATAAATCCATGTTCTGCTATAAGTTAATTGATTGTTTTTTGTTTGGTTTTTTGGATATGTGTTAGCAGAATAAATCCTCATTATGATATTAATTGATTAAATTGTTTAGACATTGTTTAGCAGGACAAATCACCATCCTGCTATTATGTTATTTGGACATGTATATGCTAGTTAGCTTATATTGACATGTTATTCCTTGATTTGGATATGAGTTTTTTTTACATACATGTTGATCTATGTAAATAACTGCTAAGTGAATTGGAATTGAATAGTAAATTAAATTAATACCATTAGGATTGCTAAGCCTCTATTTGGAATTTATAAAGTATATTTTTGAATTGACTTCAATTCTTTAATCAATTTGGAGTTTAGAGATTCAAATGGTTTCCAAGTTATACTATTATTATATATAAAGTTATTTGTAAGTAATAACTTGTTTATAAAAGGGGTTTTTACTAAGGGTTTACTTTAGGTGTTTTACAAAAGATATTTCGTAAATGATATTTTATAAAGGAAATTTATAAAGGATTTAAAAAGGAAAGTTTTAAAAATGGTTTGAGATTTAGAAAAGAGTATTTTTCTAAAAATTTAACTTGTGACTTTATAAAGAAGTTTTATAAATAAACTGAATTTATATATGAAATAAAGAGATGTGGAAAGAATGTTTGATTTGTATAGCGTAATTCGAGTGGTAGAGATTGCCTATAGTTTACTATGTTTTTTCGCTGGGATAGCGACGTAACCATTGTGCAAACTACGATCTATGATTGATTTCATGGCGTAGTTTGAGAGGCAAAGATTGCCTGCAATTAAGTTTGGATTTCTGTGGGATAGAGACGTAACCATTGAGCTACGATTCATGGTCGATACCGAATGGTACTTTCCATATCTATTTTTAAAAGATTTCCAAGTAGTTTTGAAAAGAATGTTTTGTGAATAAACTTATCCCGATGAGAAAAGTATATGAAGCAATTTTCAAATTAGTTTATGAGGCTTTAGTGATTTCATTGGGAAAGGTAATCTTTATTTTGAATGTTTGTTTATTTGATAGTTAAATAACCGACTATCAAATCTTGATCCAAATATGTAATCCTTCTTAATTTTGGTGGTAGGGAAATGTTTCACTACTTAACACCGAAAGATTTTAACTCTGGAAATATCTAGGGGAAACATAGGAATTATATGGTATAGTTACCATCGGTGGTGTTATACTGTATGTATAAACTCATTTGTTCTTCTAGGATAAACGATAAGCAGATCCGTCCACTTAAACGGTTAGTGGGTGATCCCCGCTCTTATGTATTGTTTGATTATTTCCTAAAGAACGGGTATTGAGCATTCCGGAAAATCGATGATTAGTTTGTGGAGCATCCGGGAAGCAGAAAAGTGTACTCGTAAGAGATGACTCGAAACTGTAACCACTCCAAAACCATATATGGTTCTATGGAGGAGTTTCGTGATATATTGAGATGTTGGGATCCATATGTGGTTCCGAGACCCGTTGGGGTGCGGGATTCCATGGATGATTCCAAGATCTATATTGAGATGTGAGAATCCTTACTTGAATCCAAGACCCATGGGGTATGGGAATCCATGTAGGATTTCGTGATCTATTTTGGTGTGGTGCGTAAGCTGGAATGCCGGACGTAGCCACATCAGCAGAAATGACTAAAACTAGAGATATGAGACATTGCCAGTAGGGTTGGCAAACCCATAGGGTGTAGTCGGCTCCCTTTTCTAGCACTATCTATCAGTTTCAGCATGCCGGGAGCGATGCACTCAGTCTTAGAAAGACCAGTTATGTTTTTCCTATAGTACCCCGACTAGATGGGTACGATGATTCGGAAAGATAACTCTGATCCTTGTGCAGGAGGACCATTCTCGAAGTATCGAGGGCACCTTTATGGAAATCCTGCACAATTAGCGAACGCGCCTTAGCGATTTTTTATTTTATACCTAGTATTGTTGTGATGTACACTGCACGACCATCACAGCTATTTGGTTATTATTATTTTCACCCTTAGACATTATTATAATATCACTGGATTTTATATAAAAGTGTTTTGGTTATCGTAAGGTAAAAACTCGTTCGTATTTATGTGCGGCATGGTCTTACGAGATACCCTTGATTTTAAAAGAGTTTTAAAAGTAATAATTCAGTTGCTTTGAGTTCACTCACACCAGACCCATGTCTGACCTGAAGATTTATTTTCTTTCTTTAAAACTCTTGGGTGCTCAAATTTTTACGAGCAGCCAAGTAGTCTAGGTTTTCTACGGATGTATTTTTAGAGGAGCTTGGAGCAGGAGGCTTCATCGATAGCTAGTTATTATCAGGTTTTCGCTGTATATTATGTACTCTATATTTGATGTATAAGGACGGGCTGTTATAACTGTCCTAGGGTATTAGTGTAACTCTGATGTATAAATTTTGAAATGACTTTGTAAAGTATTATGTGATTAATATATGCTATTCCGTTGCATTGTGAGATTCTATGATTTGTTTTGTTTTTTCTTATCTTCTATCTCCTTTCTTTCCCCTAACGAATGGTGTTTCCGACATTTGAATAGTCGGCACGTAATACAGTGAGCGTATTAGTGTCGATTTTCGAGGGTCGAAAATCTGGTTCGTTACACAGGATAATAATGAGAGAGAAGTCATCATACACGTTTCAAAATGGACAATTTCAAGCTACCATATGGACATCCAAGATTTTGAAGACGCATATTCAAGAGGGTGTGTTATAATATATGTAAATCATAAAGAGTGAATATGCTATATAATATTTGTTATATTTTGTTTAGTTCAATATCATGGGATAAGTTCAATACTAAACTCCAAAACCTTTATATAAAGAAGTTTATGTAATATAAATAGATTACTAATTTCAGCGATGAATAAAATGTTTCATTTCTCTTTTTCTAATGACTTCTTATTTTTATATTGTTTACAACATGTTATACTTTGTCATGATTACTTAAGCATATGTTTGAGTATTTAATGTTTTATATTATTTTTTGAAAACCCCATGTCTATAGTATAGTTCCGTACTTGTGCCTAGAAGGTATATAATAAGATTCTCCATTTAACTAAAGTTCAAATCATGCACGACGTTCACTATGTTACTAAAAAGCAAAACTTTTTACGTGGTTAATGGTTATTGCACGCAAGTAGGTGTGATATTCCATCCAAAATAGATACAACGCAGTTTACAATATTTTTCCCTGTAGACTTTGATCGTTTATATATATATCTAACTTTATGAATAAGTAGTATTATCAGACAAAGTAGACCCAACATTTGAATCTACCATGTTCTAGATATGAGTTTTGTGGACTTCGCTTCAAAGCAATCTCTTATACACCTTTCATGATTCTCAGATCAGTCTCCTATGTTTCTAGAAGAGACTAGAACAATGAATATTACTGTAAGATGGATTGACTACTGCTTAAATAAAACATTGATTTATGGAAAAGCTGACAATTTAGTCTCACCATTCAACAACCAAAAAATATGTGTCAAGGACAAATTTGCATAGCAACTTAAATCAGCCAGTAGTACTTATCTCTTTATCTACTGTTAACCGATAGAATTCCATAAATATGATTCTTTTCGAAAATTTAAAAATACCCTTTGTTCATTAATTTCTCATCATTCATTTTAACCTCAACCACCATCCCTTTTTCGATTATCCACCAAAAGAATTCTGCTATCAATTTGCAACTAACACGACCAACAAAACCGTTTGAAATAAAAGAGTTGTGACCGTCAAAAATTTTGCACTTGCATTACGCATCCTCGTCCATTAAAATTTTATTAAATAAAAATGGAATATTTCCATAGATGAACTTACGTGCAGTTTAAACCAGTGCAAATAATGTAAAACAGGCATTTACGTGGAAGAAACAAGCTACACCACAAATAGAATTATAGAAAAGCAGGTTAACCTCAACATATTCTTCATGTTTTACTTCCATTTTTTTTATCAGTGTTATATACGCAAGTTCACTACAAATTCATGCAAAATCACATCACTGATTAGCTCATAGCATTCGAGGTTGAACACTTCATGGATTATAATATTTGGTTATAAAAGTGCAAGAAAGACGACGGAGACAATGTTGAGTATACGGTTTCAGAAATAGAGTATGATATATCTTTTGGATATTGAAAAAGAAATTGCTGAGTTAGGCAGATATAGAAAGAATACAACTAAGCAATATCATAATGAATGGAAGAAATATAACGCTACTTTATGCATGTAAACTCAGGAGTTGCATTTTGTTGATTATAGAGCCGCGACACTAGATATTTATACCTGGAAGACGATAAAATCTTAATGTAGTGAGTGACAAAGTCAAATAATTTGAACATTGATACGGATTTAGTGCACGTTTGGTGATGGTTACAGTTTGAAAGTGTTCAAAGCCATTGTGTGTTGCCCGTGTTCCGTTTTTAGTCAATGGATAAAACTTATAATTGTAAAGAAAAAAAGTTAGATGTCCTTGGGTTTTTTTAAAGCACTGGTAATACCGCTTAACGATGAAAACCGACCATTTGATTCATAGTTTTGAATACCGAACCACAAGTCGAACCCTAATCGGTTATGGTTCAAGATTTTGAAGATCGAATCCGCAAAATCATGCACTTTATTTTTTTTAATTAAATAAATCATTTCACATAATAATTATAGTGCACAAAAAATTCACAAACAAGCAGCCATGACTGCTTTTACAAAGAGGTTCCTTTTCTTCTTCACCATCTAATTCTCCTCCACTAACAAGTCTCAATCTATATTCACAACAACATCTGATAAAGAAAGCCTCAGTTATTGATGAAGAGGGTTTTTAAATTGTTCAGAACTGTCGATCTAAGCTTTCGAATAATAGATATGCATCTTAAAATCATCGAACTGGAATTGGATCAAATTAGTTAAATCTGAAACATAGAAATGCAAATCAGATAAGGCAATCATATGGAAAAGGCTTTTACTTAGAGAATCATTACTCTAGATATATTCCAGAAACAATAAACTCATCGAGAAACAACCAAGCAAATATGTTTCAGAAGCACAGCTCTAGGATGAAAGAAGTACTTCAAGAAACAATCAAACAAATGGGAATTCAGATACACAGTACAAGACAAACCTGAATAATGCCTCTTTTTGGACTGACATGATAAAAAAAAGCGATTAAATTCTGATTGATCTCAAATATGTTGTTCGCCTCTCCATAAATGAGAAAAAGATTGTTGTTGTGAATGCAGAGGCTAGTAATAGAACAGAGAATAAATGGAATTTCTCGGATATTACCTATGTGTTTGGCAATAGACCCGTGTATCATCACTTGAAGGCCATCATTGCAAGATCATGTAACCCCACTGGCAAAATTTGACTTTTATACTGGTAATAATAGTTTCTTTATCATTAGATTTTCGAATGCTATTGACAGTGAAAAAATTATCAATGGAGGTCCATATTTCATAAATGGAAAACTTGTTATTTTAAAAAAATGTAATAAAAAAAGTTAATCTTGATAGAGATCTGCTTACGATAATGCCAATATGGGTTAGATTACCAGAATTGAATCTTGAGTTATGAGATAAGGAAATTTTAAGTGCAATAGCCAGTGTAGTAGGTAATCCATTGAAGTTAGATAAACCTACTGCAAAGGAGAGCAGATTATCATATGCAAGAATACTGGTAGAGATTAAAGCAGATGCGGATCTATCAAATGAAGCTTACATTTCTATGCATGATGGAGAAAATTTAGTACAAAGCATAGAATATGAATGGATCTCTCCTAGATGAAAAACATGCTCATGCTTTGGTCATTCTATAGAAAACCGTGTTACCAAAATGGTGTGGAAAGAAAAAAGTTTAATGCAGGCAAACTCAATAGAAGATAGAAGCAATATGCAAGAGGAAAAGGATGTAAATAATGAAAGGGTGCATTTTGAATTTAATAATAGGGCAGATCCTCAATCTTCAGAAGACATACCAAATAAGAACAAAAATAATGAAAATTCACTTTCTGTTCAAGAAAATGAAATTCAAGAAGTCGTTACATAATAGAATTTAAATGGAAATGTTGATACTAATCCCACTCCAAATTATGTGGCATCAGAGGAAAACTTTACAAATCCGACTGAAACACAAATTAAAAGAAAAGAAGCAGATATACAAGAAAAAGAGTACTTCTCTACTGAATCTGATGGCATGAATTTGGATGAGGGCTCTTACATCAATAAAATACTTGATAAAGTGCCATCGTACAATTTCAAAATAAATCATTTAGCAAATTGTCTATCCCCACAAGTTAAGAAATCTATTTCAAAACAGAAAATTCAAAAGGAATCTATTTAGTTATAAATTCCTCTTCTTTTACAAGCAAAAGTAGAAAGGGAAGAAATGAAAAAAGAAAAGGTAGAATGAAGAATATAAAGGATATTATTGCAACTGATGGTACTGAAGATGCAGATGATAATGATTTTAAAATAATACATCCTCCAAATGGGATGATCAGCTAAAAGCATTAAGCAGAAAATCATACAAAAACAAAGGAAGAGACTGGAGGTGATGGAGGATGGGAACATATACAGTGCTTAACTGTGACCGTTGGATGTATTCTTTATATTTTTAAATTTTTTATATTTTATATATCATGTCAATTATTGCTTAGAATATTAGAGGACTTAATTCCATTGAAAGAATATTAGATTTATCTAATCTGCTTTTGACTATAAATCCTAGTATTGTTGGATTATTAGAACACAAGTTAGATAATTCTAAAATAGCAGATTATCAAGCTAAAAGTTTAATTAATTGAAATATTATAAACAACAATAAGATGAGAGGGAATGGTAGAATTATGGTAATTTGGGGCCCTAATATATAGGATATTAATCGATATTTTATCAATTTTCAGTTCATCCATTGTAAATGTGTAAACAAAGGAGGGTTACACCTTGAAATCACCTTTTTTATGCATCTAACACTGAGAATGAAAGACTAACATTATGAAATCAACTAGAACAAATAAACTCAAATGTAGGTCACCCTTGGATTATTATTGGAGATTTTAATATCATCATGCATGCATATGAGAAAAGGGGAGGGGATTCTATTTCTTTTAAAAAATTAGAAAGGTTAAATAAATTTATAATTAAAACTGGTTTTGATAGAACCAGTTATATTTGGAAACAGGTTCACTTGGAAATCTTGGGAATTTAGAAACATTCATTGTAAATTAGATAGAAGTTTAGTAAATCAAAGTTTTATAATTTTTTTTAAGGATTTTAAATGTTGCACTCTTCCCCAGGCAACTAGTGACCACATACCAATACAAATATATCTCACACAGAATAATTATTCAAAGAAAATACCCCTTTCAGATTCATAAATGGATGGGTATTTGAGGATAAATATAGAGATATAGTTAAAAATAGTTTGACTATAAAAGTACAGGGCATTGACCAGTACAAAATTTAATAAAATGCTTCAAATAACCATGGATAACCTGAAAACTATAATAAAAATAGAACCAGAAATGAATTAAAACTTATTAGAGAGGAATGCGTGTTGAGGCAAAATGAATTGGATAATGATTGCTCAGACATTTGTAAGGTCAACAAATTTTTCATGCCCAAAATATTCTAGTTAAGCCTCTTCATGTGCAACCTATAAATTTGAGGCAGAAAGCTATGGTTTATTGGTTGACTGATGGTGATGAAGCAAACTCACAAAGTGCAAAGGCCATTGTTAGAATTTTTGAAAAATTAGAAGACCATGTAGTTTAAAAGTTAATGAGTATAAAAATAAAGTCTACTTCAATAAAGGTTGTCCAAGGAAAGTGGAGATTTCAAATATTTTAAAATTCAAGGAGGGAAGTCTACCGGTAAAATATTTGGGACAACCTTTTAGTGTTAATCAGATAAATGACAGAGACTGCACAAGATTGTTTGACTTAATACAGAATAGATTAGAAGGGCGGTCTAGTAAATTGTTGTCATTAGTTGAAAGACTCGGGCTAACACACACTGTCATCACAACAAGTATCATGTACTGGATTCAAGCTCATAACATTCCAGCAAAAACAATTCACAAAATAGAAAGAATGTGCGCAAACTTCATTGGAAAGGAAAGCATCACAAAATTTCATGGGAACAGGTTTGCAAATCAAAGAAAATAGGTGGTTTGGGTGTGAGGAAAATTAATGACTTAAGAGAAGTTTGTAAACTCAAACTATTTTGGAAGTTGGTGAATGGGAATTCATTATGGGCAAAATGGATTAAAGCAAAATATCTCAAAAACAAGAATTTTTGGACTTCAAGTATTGAAAATCATCACCTTTTTCATGGGAAAATATTCTCAGTTGCATAGAAACAAGTATCAAATTATTGGAAAGAAAATTCAAGGTTGGGAAACAAACTAGTTTATGGTTTGATCCATGGTTACAAGGCAAAATATTAGTGAGTCTTTTGGGATGGAACAACATATATATATATATATATATATGTGTGTGTGTGTGTGTGTGTGTGTGTGTGTGTGTGTTTAGAGGGTCTTCAGAAAAAGTAAACAGCATAATTCAAAACAACTGCTGGAATACATTTAATCATCATGCTACATACATTTTTTAAAGCAGCTATTGAGAAAATCACAATTGACCCAAATTCACAAAAGGATATATGGGAGTGGAAGCTTTCTTCAAAAGGTATTTTCTCATTCAAAAAAATTGGGAGTGGAAGCTGTCTTCAAACGGCTAGCGATCCATAGGGAAACATCATAAGTTGCCCAAACCTCTTGCATCGTGATTCATTACCATTTCTAAGCACGCTTGTCAAGTTTCGTAGCATGCCGAACAATCTAGCTCGAGAAGTGAAGACTCATCTGATTTAAGCTGTTTGACCAAAAGTGGCTAATTTAAAATGGACCTAGAGAACTCATACGGAGTCGGATTAACTTGAAATTTTGAGAGAACACTTAGAAGACATAAAAGAAGGCTCAAAGGAAAAATAAGATTGATTGGAGTTAGTATAATGGACCATTGGCGATCCATCTTGATGGGTGGCTAGCGACCCATGTAGAGTGGACCCCACCACCTCAAATTTTTATGGTGCACACCTTAGGGAGAGTACCTGCAAAGTTTTGTCTGTAAGTTTTGAGCGTGTTATGGATGATTCTTCTAGACCAGATGGCCCACGAAGATGGATGATCAAACTAACTCCGAAATACTTGATATTTAGACAAGGCACTTAAAAAGAAGATATGAAGACAACCAAACTATGATCACTAAAAAATATGCTAAGTGGATGGATAGATAGCGATCCATCCCCTATGGATAGCTAGCGATTCATCAAGGTAAGTCGGATCACCCTCAAACTTTCCGAGCTCTTTCGTAGCACTAAGTAAAGGCTTCTGGTAGTAAAATTTGCTAAGTTGATGGATAGCTAATGGTCCATCCTCTATGAATAGCTAGCGATCAATAGAAATGATTCAGATTGATTTGAGATTTTCGATGATGACTTGGCATAACAACTGTACTCTTCTTCACTTGGACTACTGGCCCAATATTCACTGAATTCCCCTATAAATACTCATTTACCTACAACTAGAGATGAATCTTTTTTGGGGAGAGAGCCGCCATTATTCTACTAGAATTCCTTCTCTTCTTCAACTTTCCTCTCCCTTACAACTGTCATCAAGTGGGTTACTGTAATTCTCCAATCAAACCATGTACTTGTGACTTATTCTAACTCATTGTAACTTAGATCTAAGGACTAACTAGTTGATATCTAGTGAGAGTCAACTAGTATAATCATAATAAAGATTGATAAAGTGGACATAGGCCAGAGTCAGCCGAACCACTGTAAAAATTTTGTTTCTCTTTTCTTACTTTTGCTTTTTATTTGTTGTTTATCTGAGATTTGTGCTGCCGATTATCTGCACTAGTGCTTTCACACTTGATCCAGGGTGTTGATCCATAATTTGGTTTAAAAATACCCATGTGCTTAAAGAAAGTGTCCAGTGAGGTATGTCAAAGGACACGAAGAGGATTTTTAATGGCCGATAATGAAGAAGGAAATGAGGAATTATGTTGAAAAAGGTATTTGACGATGGAGATATGCCAATATTGCAATCTATTTAAATATAAGATATACTTAGATGGTATATGATTTGAGAAACCTCAGTAATATGCTAAGGGATGGAAACCGCATAGGACAGGCATGCATAGAGAGTTCACAGTGGGTAGCTAGGTAGGTGAGGGACTAGTTATTGAGATATGTTTTGTAGGAAAGCTAACACCATAAGTTGTTGGGCCTTTCCCAATTTTATAGAGAGTAGGGAAATCAACACATTTGAATAGTCTTCTTTAATGGTTTATGAGTATTTATACAGGTTTTTCATTTATCTCATCTATGAACTTACATTAACAATTTAAAGGTTATGGTAGGGACGAGTCAGCTTATGAGGTGATTATAGAGATGGAGTCTAGAAGACTTCATAGGACTTGATGAGATACAGAATAAATATAAGGAAATGAAGTTGTTCCAAGTATGGCGAGGAATTATTTTTTCAATAGGAGTGTGAGCTCAAGGAGATGATCAGGGTTTCCCATCATGAGCTCTCTTCCAATAGGTTTCTCCTTTACTTAGTTTGTAGGCTAGTGTGCTTGTTAGAATTGTTGATTTAGGTAGCTAGTTGACATAGGCATGGATGTATGGATGGTAGGATTGGTTGTATACACATCCTTATGATGTGTTTTGATTGCTATGGTTGCTTTGTTTGGATTGTATTAGTTTAGTTTATATCGTGTTGGCTTGTATGTATATACATTCCCACCTAAGATAGACTCCCATAATTAGGTTTCTAACTTATGCTAGATAATGGTATATTAATATCTATCATTTAACGGTCATGGCGTACTTCTACAATTCTCAATCCATTTTTACTCTCTTAAATCGCTCTATTTTCGCCCCCCATTGGCCCTCTTCACCGCCCCTATCCACCGATGACCTACCAATATTCTACTTTCCATCCTAAATTTGTAAATCCTATGCCAAAGATCTTTGTAACAATCTTCATCTCCAACAGCTGTCCAAGCCTTCTCCGCCTCCTCCAGTTCACCCTTAAATTCCTTAGATTGAGGGCCGACACTCTAGATCCATGTGTTTTCGATGTGGAGATCGCCTGCACTGAGTCGCCAGCTGCCACGAGCATATAAGATGTTTCTACCATGGAAAGTTTGGGCAAAGGAAATAGTTTTGCACTCTGAGAAGATCCAGAACCCAAGGTGATGCATAGATCTGTCGCCAAGCAGAGATGAAGACTAACACATCTTCCATCGGCACCTCACTTGTATTTGACTCCAAGTCCAGCCCTCTCTCTGACTCCTCGAAGTCCAACCCTCGTTTCTATTGCTGTATCTGACTCCTTGAACTGCGTGTAAGGATCCGATAGGTAGTGGAGCAATCGTTCGCTAATGAGTTACTGAATATGCAAGATTTCCTTATTTCTGCCCTCGAAGCTATACCGAAGTCCCTGGATGATTGTTTGCAAGAGAGTCATCCGCTTAATGTTGAAATAATTGCCTCGGAGCTACAACTTTCTTCAAAGTCTTATTCGAGAGCTACCGAAAGAATGTCGAAATTTTATGAAGCTGTTGCATGGAAATGGGGATATGTGGTTGACTTTCGATCTGGTACGGAGAAGGATCCCTAACTATGTGATCCAATTGTTCTCCTTTGTCGTCTGCCTAGCGAGTATCTTGTCTCCTATACTAGTTGTTGATTTGATAACATGCACGTCGCAGTGGGTGCAGAGATGCATGATGAAATAAATGCAAAAATAGTTGTTGTCGAAGTGGAAGCAAAAGTCGCAATTATCGAAGCTGACACTGCAATTTTAAACAGTATTTTCAGTGCATTGTCAAACCCGCCTCCCTCGACGATCTAGCCCCAGTTGTGATTGATTCTTCTATTAATTTTTCTATCCCATATGAGATGAGTGATCCATCAGCTGAATCTGCAGCTTATTTGGATGGTGATGCTAACGTCATTAGTATACACAAAAGAACTACGCCGGTTCAGGTTATTAACAGTGCACATGCTTGCACTCTAGTGAGGAATATGGTACCTTCTACTTCAGGTCGCAAAGACGCGCCCATGCATGACAAAGCTGAAGTTGAAGGCCTTGGAACACCAAGTACAATAGAGGATGTAATATATGATAAAGCTCCGGATGGCGTTGGTGCTATGCCCACTCCTAGCGCTAGAAGGAAATACATATCTAGAAGAAAATCCACTGACTTGTGCATAGGAGCTCTAGACTATTTCCTTCGGACTCCTCTTAGGACTTGACTACAACAGGTGAACACGTTCTTTTATAAAGTACATTTACTCCCATTATTTTAAACACTCTAACTCCTGGCCAAGCGTACCATATAGCTAAAAACATGGGTTTTATTTATAATCATTGCAACAATGATTTGAACCATATTAAACAAAAAGAACTAGAGAGGGCTAACTCTGAGCGTAGATAAAAGCAATCGGTTGGAACGTTAGAGGATTGAGACTCCCTTTAAAATGCTCTAGAATAAAAAACTTCCTTAAAGATAATAAGGTTGATTTAGTTCTACTACAAGAAACCAAAACTGAACTCCCAAATCCATGCTTCATTAGGTCTATTAGAGGCAATTATATATCTGAATAGGCATTCGTCTCAGCTATAGGTAGCTTGGGAGGAATTATAACAATGTGGCGGGCCAAAAAATTTAAGCTCCTTCAATCTATTTGTAACCACCACACTTTACACATAATTCTTCAAGATTTTCAAGATAACCAAATAATTAATGTCACTAATGTTTATGCACCTACCGATAGAATTCTAAGACGGATGGTTTGGACCAAATGTACTGATTTTAGAAACCTCTCTTATGGTCCTTGGATCATAGGAGGGGACTTCAATGTGACTAGGCACATTGGGGAGCGCTTGCCCAGATAGTGCGATTATGTTGACATGGAAGAATTTAACGACTTCATTAACCATAATAATCTGATTGAGCTTCCCCTTATAGGTAGAAAATTTACCTGGTCTAATGATAGAGGGTCTCCTTTGATGGCCTTATTGGACATATTTTTTATGCATGAGAATTGGGAAGATAAGTTTCCCCTTTCCATAGCTTATGGCTTCGCCACTCTCATCTCTGATCACTGCCAAATCCTTCTTAACTCGCATTCTCATTTGCCTAAAATCAGACCTTTTAAATTTGAGAAAATGTGTCTTCTAGAGGGCAACTTCGAAAACCTCGTTATCA
Organism: Allium fistulosum; assembly: GCA_030737815.1. Taxonomy (NCBI): domain Eukaryota; kingdom Viridiplantae; phylum Streptophyta; class Magnoliopsida; order Asparagales; family Amaryllidaceae; genus Allium; species Allium fistulosum. The sequence continues at coordinate 1,001,938,624 of CM060908.1, forward strand.
CAAATGGAACTCGTTGAGCTCCAGTTACCAAAAAATGCAGCGAAAAATTTAGTTCTCATAATTCGAGAATCATGATCTTTTAAAAGAATTGGAATATCGACGTATTTGGTAATACTAGAATTAAAAAGGATAAGATTCTTAATGAGATTTTAATCCTAAATAGAATAAGGGAAATTAGGTTTTTAAATAGTAATAAGATGCCTAAGTTAGACAACTTAAAAAAGGATTTAAAAAAACTAGTGGACCAAGAAGAAATTATGTGGAAGCAACGCACTCATGTACAATGGATTAAAGAAGGCGAAAGAAACAATAAATTTTTCCATCAAATGGCTAATGGTAGATGCCGCATAAATACCGTCAAATCAAATAAAGTTAATGATATTGAAATTATTGAACAAGATGAATTAAATAACATTTTCACAAATCACTACAGGGAACTGTATGGTCGTAAATGCAGTCGAAGAATTCATGCAGATTGGCAATTTCTATATCCGAACTTGGACCCCTCTCTTCGTGAGTTAGACTCTCGATTCACAGAAGAGGAAGTTTGGATAGTCATTAAGGACCTGGTCAGTGACAAAGCCCCGGGTCCTAATTGATTTCCTATGTTTTTTAACCAAAATTTTTGCGCATAATTGAGTATGACATTATGCATCTCTTTAAGGAACTCTACGCAGGTAGCACTTGGTAGGTTAAATTATGCTTACGTCATACTTAACCCTAAAAAGGAAAATCCAGAAGAAATTGTGGACTTTAGACCGATAAATTTAATTAATTGCTCAGTTAAAATAATAACCAAAGTCCTTGCAAATAGGCTAAGGAATAAAATGGATAATTTAATCGACAAAAATCAAACTACATTTATTCAAGATAGATATATCCTAGACGGTGTAGCTACCACTCAAGAATTTATTAACTATTGTCAAAAGTACAATATCACCCGTGCTTTACTCAAATTAGATTTTGCCAAGGTTTTTGATTCAACTGACTAGGGCTTTCTTCTTGACACTCTAAAAGCAAGGGGATTCACTGAAAAGTAGATTTCCTGGATCGAACTTATTTTGAAAACCAATGTGTCTTCCATCGCAGTTAATGGTGTCAAGGGTGGCAAAATTGAATCCAAAAGGGGCCTGAGTCAAGGCGATCCCCTCTTTCCCTTGCTCTTCAACCTTGCGGCACACGTCTTTAACAAAATAATACAATTGGCTATTACTAACAATATCTTACCAAGATTAGGGTGCGATATTACCTCCAATGGAGTTTCTACTCTACAATACGCCGCTGACACCCTTTTACTTTGTTCCCACCTCCTCCATCACATTGTATCCCTTAAGCTTATTTTATATAATTTTGAATTGCTCTCAGTCCTTAGAATTAACTTTCATAAAGGCTCAGTATCAGTCATCAATGACGCCTCTAACGATGCTACAGGTGTGGCTAACACTCTAAATTGTTAGAGCATGAGCTACCCTATTTATTACCTAGGTATACCCATTAGACAAACTAAACCAAAAAGAGAGGATCGGAACATTACTATCGATAAAGTCAATAAAAGACTGCCTTCTTGGAAAGCCAACTGCCTATCGAGGGTAGGCAGGGCAGTTCTAACTAAATCGGTGTTGACAGCAATACTCATTTATTGGTGGTCCTATTATCGCTTTCCTACCTGGGTGATTAAATTTTTTGATAACATAAGAAGAAGCTTCTTATGGAAAGAGGGATCGGATTTCTCCAACTTAAAATGCCTCGTTAATTGGGATATAGAGTGCAAGCCTAAATCGCAGGGCGGACTAGGTATCACAAATCTAAAAGACCTTAACATTTCCCTCTTGGCAACTTCTACTACAATGGTTCCAAAAACATTTATAAACCAAATACGCTTTTGTTTTTCCAGGAAAAACATTTCTAGCATATTTCACATATTTAAATTAGGACTTCAATATAATACTCACTTAGAAACAAAATTTCCTTCTGGAATGATCCCTGGGCTTCCCAGATCGCTTTGAAAGATGAATTCCCTGAGCTCTTCCTGACATCAAACAACAAGAACGATCTTATTATTGATGTATGTAGGCCCCATGATATATTTAACTGGAATATTTCATTTAATCGAAATTTAATAGGTAATGTATTTACTCAATACCAAAGATGTTGGGCGTATTCTCACCCAGAAGATCTCAAGGCCAAGGAGCACCAGATTCTTCCAGGCTTGCCTAAGCTTCATTCGGCATCCCATCTCACTGCCGGACCAACCTACTCCCTACCACTGCCGGACCAACCTACTCCATCTCACTGCCGGACCAACCTACTCCCTACCACTGCCGGACCAACCTACTCCATCTCACTGCCGGACCAACCTACTCCCTACCACTGCCGGACCAACCTACTCCATCTCACTGCCGGACCAACTCCTACTCCCTACCACTGCCGGACCAACCTACTCCATCTCACTACCGGACCAACTCCTACTCCCAGGTGCTACCGGACCAACTCCTACTCCAACCATCTCCGAACCAAGTAATGCCGAACCAACGCTACCAGGCCTAACCACACCAGCCCAGGCCCACCAGCAGCTATATACATCCAAGACCCCTGCCTCCAGCCTCACTCTATAAATAGAGGGGCAGGGGTACAGCAATGGGGACAAGTTTGAGAGCTCAAGCACGGAGAGAATTTTCAAACAACTTTCTTTTACTTGTATTAAAGCTTTGTACTTGTAATCTAAACAAGAAAAGAGAAATAACATATAAAGTGGACGTAGGCACATTCTGGATGAACCACTATAAATCTGCGTGTCTTTTACAGCTTAGCCCCTGCTTTTCATATATTTGCATAAATCACCCAAATCACTAAGAACAACATAAAATCTATTAAATCATACGACTTTGAGGTGTTTGTCCATTTTTTGTGCAAACATTTTTGGTGCTTTCACTGAGAACTAGAAGCTCGAAGCTTCAGCTTCTTCCACTTAACCTTTTTCCTAACAACATCGTTCATCGTTTGGAAAACATGCCTCCCAAGCAGAAAAAAGATGTTAACAAAGGAAAAAACATCGCATCCAGCAGTCTTCCAGATCCAGCGGTCACGGATCAAGTAAATCGTCCTCCTCTAGTAGCAGTACCAAATGAAGGACAGGCTAATCCGACCACTCCTGCCGCAGAACAGCCCGCAGCAATTACTAGGGCAGACCTAGACAGGGTTGTGGTTGAAGTAACTAACCGCTTCACGTCCCAGCAGGAAGCCTTGGTGGACCATCTCATGTCATGCTTAAGGGATGCCGAAGAGTCCAACCGCAACACTGAATCATGGGGCGAGTCCCAGTCCGGAGGATCTCAGAGACAACAAAGATCTTCCTTCTTCGAAGGAGCTAACGGCAGAAGCAGCCATGGTAGGAGCCGAGATCGAGCACAGCCCGAAGTTAGGCCTGAGGAAACGCTTGGAACCGAACCCAACGGGGGAGGTACCGGGCGAAGGTCAACTATAGCTGAGCCTGTCATGCTGCCTAACCACGGAAACGCCAGTGAACGGGGCCGAGCTAGAGTCCAGCCCGAAGTTGGACCCGAGGAAATGCTTAGATCAGAACCCAGTAGGGGAAGATCAAGGCAAGGGCCAACTGTAGCTGACCCTAGCATGCTCCCAGAAGACCAAAGGCAGCCACTGGAAAATATGAGGAATGATAGACGATACCATCCCTACAGGTCATCTGGACGGAATCAATCCCACAGAACAGAACCAAACTCGTTTCTATCTGCTCCAAATTCTGATGAAAGGATGGCACGCTTATTCAGAGAGTGCGTCCAACGGGAGCAAAGAGATTGAGGGATAGGCGCTAGGGTAACCAGCCCTTTCGCCCGCAATATCGAAATTGCTATCACCCCCCGAGAATGGAAGATGCCAACAATGGAACCTTACAAAGGAACCTCCGACCCCGTTGTACACTTACAGAGATACACACAACATATGCTCATGAGTGGAGCGACAGAGGGAGTATTGTGCAAATGCTTTCCACTATTCTTAGCAGATCTCGCTACCTCCTGGTTTTGTCATCTACCCCAGGGATCCATCAGCTCGTGGGAAATGTTGAAAGAAAAGTTTATCAGTCAGTTCCGCATTCATGTAGAACAACCTAAGGACGCTTATTCCTTATCCAGCGTCAAACAGAAACCTGGAGAGAAACTGCAGCAATACCTAACCCGATTCAATGCCGCAGCGGCCGCAGTCCAAGATGCTGATGAGAAGCTTATCCTAATGGCCCTTTGTAGTGGTGTGCATCCGGACACTAAATTTGCTAGAAGGTTGACAAAAGAAAAACCAACTACTTTACCCGATTTCTTCCATGAAGCCGGGAAATATATGAGGCTTGAGGATGCTGCCGTTGAGGGGCAGTCAGGACAGCAAAATAAGGCAACTCATAGCAACGCAACTGCTGTGGCAAGGGACGTTCGAAGAAATGATTCCAGAGACAATGCTGGGGGCAAGAAAGGAGAAAAGCGCCTATATCGGCCAGGACCGAGATTCGACACTTACACTCCTTTGAACGAAACCATCGAAAACATCTTCCTTGCCACCCAAGGCGAAGTTAGATACAAACGCCCACCATACAAGAAGGAATCAGATAACGCGCAGAAGTCTGGAAAGTTCTACCGCTTCCACGAATCTCATGGACATGATACCAATGAGTGCCATCATCTCCGGGACTTGATTGAAGAACACATCAGAAGGAAGAAACTGGAACGCTATGTAAAAGGTCAGGACAGGACTCCAGCTCCTGCCAATGAGAACCCAAGGCTACCCTCACCGGAGATCGGCAGAGGAAACCGCAACACTAGCGGCTCTAGTCAAGAGAAAATAGTGGTCCATACCATCTCGGGAGGACTGCACATCGCAGACAGAAGCTGGAAAGAGATGGAAAGATATGGAAAGTCGCTTAGAGACAATAAAGACTGTGTCAATTCGGTTATAGAAGAGCGCCACCCGAAGCGGAAAGAAAGTGATGACATCACATTCGGTGAGCGTGACCTAGAAGGAAGGCAATACCCTCACATGGATCCCATGGTTATCTCTGCCCGGCTCGGTCCTGCCGAAGTTTACCGAATTCTAGTAGACACTGGAAGCTCAGTAAATATCCTGTTCAAACATGCATTCGACAAAATGAAACTATCAATGAAGAATATATCTCCCTGCGATAAACTACTACACGGTTTCACTGGAGATGCGAAGATGCCCCTCGGGCAACTGGACCTCTTTGTTGAAATTGGAAGCCATCCCCGCTCCGTTGTACGAAAACAGACGTTTGTGCTAATAGAATACCACTCGACCTACAACGCCTTCTTAGGAAGGCCAGCCTTGTCTGACTTCCAAATTGTCCTAGCTCCATGGTGCCTAAAGATGAAATTTCCAACGGACAATGGAGTAGGGGAAGTAGAAGGAGACCAGGACGTTGCTCGAGACTGCTATGTGACTGAACTTCGCAACAACCACAGGAAGGATAAAGGGAAGGGTGTAGAGGTTGCCCTTTGCACGAAAAGTCTAGAAGCATAGCAACTAAAGAAAGCCCCTCCTCTTCGATATACCAGCGACCCTTTAAATGAATTAGACCCCAGGGACAAAGAGGAGGAGGCCACCGCCGAGCCTGCAGAGGCTATGGAGTTTGTATCTGTAGACAAGCACGACTCGAGTAGACTATTGAAAATTGGGTCCCAACTAAAAGCAGAGTTGAAGGAGCAACTCATTGGCTTTCTCCGCCACAACTTGGATGTATTCGCATGGTCACACGCTGACATGACCGGAATCTCCCCCGACGTAGCATGCCACGTACTAAACATTGATCCTACCAAGGCGCCGTAAAACAAAGAAAGAGAAGTATGGGGGGCAGAGCGATCAGCAGCCCTCGATGAAGAAGTAAAGAATCTACTTGCCAATGACTTCATACGAGAAGCCATCTACCCAGAATGGATCGCTAACCCGGTACTGGTAAAGAAGGCTAATGGGAAGTGGTGAACATGCATTGACTTCTCCAACCTAAACGACGCCTGCCCAAAGGATTGCTTCCCACTTCATCGAATCGACCAACTCGTAGACAGCACAGCCGGGCACGAGCTCTTATCTTTTATGGATGCATACTCAGGATATAACCAAATTCCTATGCATGCTCCCGATCAAGACCACACTAGTTTCATCACTGACCGGGGTTTATACTGCTATAAGGTAATGCCTTTCGGACTTAAAAATGCAGGAGCCACCTACCAGCGCCTCGTCAACAAGATGTTTGCAGGGCTAATAGGACAAACTATGGAAGTATATGTGGATGACATGCTGGTCAAGTCAAGGAAAGCCGACGATCACGTAAGCCACCTAGGCGAGATGTTTCAAGTACTTCGCCAGTATGGAATGAAGTTGAATCCTCTAAAATGCTCCTTCGGAGTATCATCAGGGAACTTCTTAGGATTCATCGTCCATGCCCGAGGGATTGAAGCAAACCCTGAACAAGTCTGAGCGCTAAGGGATATCAAGATACCTTCCACTCGAAAGGAAATGCAAAGCCTGAATGGAAAAGTGGCCGCCCTAAGCCGATTCATCTCCAAAGCAATGGACAAGTGCGTCCCCTTTTTCGAAGCTCTAAAGAAAGACAGAGGAAAGTTCGAATGGACTGACGAATGCTTAACCGCTTTCCTTAACTTAATCGAACACCTCCAGAAACCACCGGTACTCTCGACTCCAAGCGAAGGCGAAGAGTTATACCTATACCTTGCTGTGTCATCTCACGCCCTAAGCGCTGCCTTGGTAAGGGAAGACAACTGCACGCAGCGGCCAGTTTACTTCGTAAGTAAGAGGTTTACGGGGGCAGAAGTCAGATATCCTAAACTTGAGAAGCTAGCATACTGTTTACTAATCACATCACGGAAACTGCGTCACTACTTCCAGTCCCATTCCATCAAAGTTCTGACCGATCAACCACTAAGGCAGGTACTCCATCGTCCCGACACTTCTGGGCGACTACTTAAATGGTGCATTGAACTAAGTCAGTATGATATCACCTATCACCCTCGCATCGCCATCAAGGGACAAGTCATGGCTGATTTCATTGCAGAATTCACTACCAACGAAGATAAGGAGCAATTGGAAATAGCAGAAGACATCAAGTGGAATCTCTTTGTGGATGGTGCATCAAACGAACAAGGCTCGAGGGCAGGTGTGGTAATAATCACTCCCAGGGGAAATAAGCTGCACTATGCTATAAGGTTGGAGTTCGCTGCCACCAACAACGATGTAGAATATGAAGCAGTGATAGCTGGATTAGAACTTTCCATAGAAATCGGAGCCAATTCTTTGTGTCTTCATAGCGATCCTTAACTTATTGTTAATCAAATACTAGGAGAATTCCAAGCTCGAGAAGAACGACTCATAACATATTTAAAGAAGACCAAGTTACTTCTCGGCCGGTTGGACCACTACTTAGTCAAACACATCCCTCGGGAAGAGAACCAAGAGGCCGACGAATTGGCAAAGCAAGCAAGTGTGAGAGACAGCGCCATCTTCGGAGTAGTAACCATCTCAAAGCAACTGACCCCAAGTTTTGAGCAAGTGAATCTGATAGCTGCAACCGAAGAAGCAACTTGGATGACTCCCATCCGAGACTACCTACAAAGCGGCACACTACCCAACGGGCGTAACGAAGTCAAGAAAATCTTGAGGAAAGCTTCCCGCTACATAATACAAGAAGACATCCTCTATCGGCGCGGATTCTCTAACCCGTTATTAAGGTGTGTCGCTGGGAGAGAAGCCAAGGAAATCTTATCCAACATTCATCAGGGAAGCTGCGGAGATCACACCGGAGGGCAAACATTAGCAAAAAAGATACTCCGATATGGATATTTCTGGCCCACCTTAAGCAAGGACGCCTTAGATTTCGTCAAAAAGTGTTACAGATGCCAGAAGTTTGCTAAGATTCCACGGCTACCAACAACTGAGATTACTCAAATGACCAGCCCTTGGCCCATCACAATATGGGGAGTTGACTTAATCAGCGAGCTACCAATGGGCCGAGGCGGGGCCAAATATGCTATAGTGGCAGTCGACTATTTCACAAAATGTTCTTCAGTAAAAGTTATTAACTTCTTGATCAAAAATGTTCTGTGCAGGTACGGAGTCCCACTCAAAATCATATCAGACAATGGACTTCAGTTTGACAGCGAGGAATTCGCCAACTGGTGCCGAGAGCACGGAATTCACAAAAGCTTCTCATCGGTAACGTATCCCCAGGAAAACGGACAAGTCAAAGCCGTCAACAAAATTCTGAAAACTCTAATAAAAAAGAAACTCGAAAAGTCAAAGGGCGCTTGGGTGGATGAACTTCCTACGGCACTGTGGGCCTATCGCACATCCTTCAGAACATCAACAGGGCATACTCCTTTCTCTTTGGCATACGGATCGGAGGCTATGCTCCCAGTTGAAACCATTGTGCCTTCCCACCGTAGGATCCACTATAACCCAGAAGAGAACGAAGTACTCCTTCACATGTCTTTGGATCTAGTTGAGGAGAGAAGAAATGATGCAGTCCTTAAAGCAGCGGCCCACAAGCAAAAAGTGGCAGCACAATACAACTCCAAAGTCAAGCATCGTACCTTACAAGAAGGGGATCTTGTCCTCAAACGAATTTTCCCTCGCCCCGGAGCACTAGATCCAATCTAGGATGGACCATATGTAATTCATAAAGATCTCCACAATGGAGCTTATATTTTTTCAACAGTGGACGGAGAGGTGTTCCAGAGGGCATGGAACATCCAACACCTCCGTCGATACTTTTCTTAACTTGTACTGCCCATATGAAGTGAATTAACAAAGAGAATCAGTGGACGTAGGCCTTTTCGTGCCGAACCACTTTAAAAAACCTTGTCTCTTTTTTAACTTGTTCCTTTATATCTTGGCTGCTTGTTAACTTTATCCTTTTCTGTTGAACAAAATCCTATAGCATTTCCACTCAAAGTACTCCACAACGCAACTTCACCTGGACAAGACCTAATAGGTACTATGCGAATCTATGCCCTCGCCAATGAGACACTTTTGCTCCGGCATCCCTCTGCTGCGGGTTAACTCATTGCTCGTGACGGCCCTTAAAGCCAACTGTAATGAGCCGATTATAAGCCACCGAGAAGGCCGACTATAGCCGAGGCAGCTCATTACAGCGTTCGGCTCGCCGGCAACTGTGAACCGACTATAAGCCCCAACATAAGGTGTGGCCAGCCAGGGGCAGTTCACGGTTGACGATCGGCACCCACGCTAGCCGGCCACAGTAAATCGAATAATACCCACGGTTACGGGCCATAATGGCTCGGGTAGTTACTATGCACGATCTCGGCTCCGATGTGTCTTAAGTGCGGCTGTGGTAAAAAAGAATTAACTCCCCACGGAGGCGTAAGATGGGTAACGAATGTCTCCAAGACCCACGGCTAGGGAAAGTGACTACAAAGCCCGTTTGCCACGAACTTAAGCACATCGAAGGCCTTCCGTGATTGGAAGTTTTACTTTTTCACATATTTCAATTTTACTTAAGAAATTTTTCTCCTATCCTCTGTAACAATCCCTGAAGTACAGGACACAGAACAGGGGACATTCACTAATAGAAGCGGATACTCACAGCAAGATACTGGACCGCATCCCTTACTCGGTCACATAGGATATTCAAAGCTGCCATCCACAAGCAAAATTTAATAGGTAATGTATTTACTCAATACCAAAGATATTGGGCGTATTCTCACCCAGTCTCAAGGCCAAGGAGCACCAGATTCTTCCAGGCTTGCCTAAGCTTCATTCGGCATCCCATCTCACTGCCGGACCAACCTACTCCCTACCACTGCCGGACCAACCTACTCCATCTCACTGCCGGACCAACCTACTCCCTACCACTGCCGGACCAACCTACTCCATCTCACTGCCGGACCAACCTACTCCCTACCACTGCCGGACCAACCTACTCCATCTCACTGCCGGACCAACTCCTACTCCCTACCACTGCCGGACCAACCTACTCCATCTCACTACTGGACCAACTCCTACTCCCAGGTGCTACCGGACCAACTCCTACTCCAACCATCTCCGAACCAAGTAATGCCGAACCAACGCTACCAGGCCTAACCACACCAGCCCAGGCCCACCAGCAGCTATATACATCCAAGACCCCTGCCTCCAGCCTCACTCTATAAATAGAGGGGCAGGGGTACAACAATGCAGACAAGTTTGAGAGCTCAAGCACGGAGAGAATTTTCAAACAACTTTCTTTTACTTGTATCAAAGCTTTGTACTTGTAATCTAAACAAGAAAAGAGAAATAACATATAAAGTGGACGTAGGCACATTCTGGCTGAACCACTATAAATCTGCGTGTCTTTTACAGCTTAGCCCCTGCTTTTCATATATTTGCATAAATCACCTAAATCACTAAGAACAACATAAAATCTATTAAATCATACGACTTTGAGGTGTTTGTCCATTTTTTGTGCAAATAGACTTATTAATACTATTAAAACTATTAATACAGATGAACAACATGTCAAGTTAGTATGATGTTGGGACAAAAAAGAAAAATACATTTCCAAATATATGTATAGGTTCCTAATATTCTCTGGAAACTCTACCCTATGGTATTTTAAACCTATTTGGAAAATTAATACCATCTCCCTAGAGTTAAAATTCATATATGGATTGCTTTAGATGATAAGCTCAACATCATCTCTAAATTAGACTCTGAACTAGTAAATAACCCCAATAATAATTCTTACTACTTTTGTTATGTAGCTCCGAAAACCACAACACATTTGTTCTTTGAATGTCATTTCACTCAACATATAATCAGTAACTTATTTACTATATTTGGCCCTGTCACAAATTCTAACATCTCATCCCCACAAGAATTTTGGACTAATTTCAGATTTAACTATAAATCGATCACTTAGGAATTTTTAGACACAACGTACTCTATAACCTGCTGGGGTATTTGGAATTAAAGAAATAAGCATCTGTTAAATAACTCATATCGAAATCCTTCAGCTATTTATATTTTATTGTCTGGTATATTTCGCTTTGGACAGGGGCCTATAGAAGACATTCAGATTGGAGACCTCTTCTTGATAGGCTCACGTACGATACTCCAGCTCATACTGTTCTTCCCTCTCTACTACTTGAAGACCAACCTAGAGATTAGAGGAGACTTGCAACCAACTTCAATCCTTCCAACAGTTCATTCGATCGATTTCTATCAGCCTCACCCCATCAACCAGTCCTGACTTCTTGACAATTACAACACCTACAAGCGCCTTAGCTTGCACCTTGCACCCAGTTCAGACGGCATACTCCATGTTCTTGCATTATTGCACTCTGACTCGTTCAGTAATGTAGAAAACTTCATACACGTCCCACTTCCTAACACTCTGCGCTCAGTCCTAGGACACTTGCATACTGCTTCTTTCGCTACTGCTACTTTCATGCTTTCAGCCTATTACCTAAAGCTATTGCCAATCTTCTCTCATTGTCTCTCAGTCTTGCATCCTATCTTTGCGAGAAACTTTCAATATTTCTTCGCAAATGCTTTAGTGCCAAGCAGACCATGCTGATGCAATCCATGTAGATGCTTCTCCATGTATAATTCTTCCATGTTCTTTAGTTCCATGCAATTTCTTGGTTAACGTTACTTTGTTGTTGCCTGCAATGCCTTTGTTAACCCATACGTGCTTGCCATGCATTGTTATATTTATGTATAATGTAACTCGATTTATTATATTTGTGTGTATATATTAGTAAGACATAGTGACTCACCTTTTATGAACTAAAACCAAATTATAATAATGTAACTAGTAATCAAAAATTGATTATCATTGTTATAACCTGATTAGGATGTTGTATGTAATGGCTAGATAGTTAAAAATATAATTTTTTATCGATTGTAATAAGCAAAAGATAATCTCATTTAATTAAAAAGTGCGAATATATAGTATTCGAAACCAGATATATTATATATCAAAATTGTAGTTCCTAACGACTCAAATCCACTAGCGGTATTCGTTCATTGATTGGGTGTACGGTTTGATTAGAAAACGCGTCGGAAGTTTGACAAACTTGAACCGTCCATTTCGATCCAACGGTGAAACGACGACGATAATCGGGGATGTGAAGAGCACTACGAACAAGTTGTCATGATGGTATTTGATCGGTAAAGAATGGTCAGAATTTGCTAGAATCGGGAATAAAAGGGGCAGAAGTGATGTTCCTCTAGGGATCATTAGACGTGATCGGACTAGGGGTAGATCGCTCGGCTCATCGTGGGAAGGTGATCAATGGCTTCGGATCCAAGGAAGCAGGCCGGAGGCGGTGGCTATGGCTGTTGGAAGTGACGTCGGTTTTTTTCAAATAGTCGCAATAGGGGTAGATGATCCTGTAGCAAAACGTGGAAAAGAAAAATAAATAATAATAATAGTATTAATTATGTTATTAATTAAATAAGTCTTAATCTTTAAAAACCCATAACTCTCGCATAGGACCTTCGATTCACGTGCAGTTCACGTCTTTGCAATACCGACAAGAAGAAGAATGTTTTAGTATATTATTTGCTGTGTTTTTGAAACACTTCTGAAAATTGTCTTATTTTAGCAGATTTCATTATATTCGGGTTCTATTAGGGCATTTTGGTACACGTGTGGGGAAATTATTCCTTGGTTGTACTAGTGACGTTTGACGGTGACATGTTGTGGCTTGATCTAGTAGCTTCATAAATGGTGGGCCGATGGCGAGTTTTAGGCTTGATTCTAATAGTGTCATTGACCGTTAGGCGAATGTCCAACATGGACTTGTTCTTAACAGTTGGTATGTTTTCGCCATTCGAGCTGGGACTTTGGGCTTGGTCCTTTGCACAGCTTTTCAGCATTCAAGATGGGACTTTGAGCTTGGTCATTTGTATACATTGACGCCATATGAGCAGGGACTTTAGGCTTGGTCGTGTATGCATGTTTGTGGTGATCGCGAGTTGGGACTTTAGGCTTGGGCGTGTGTGCATATTTATGGTGATGGAAAATTGGGACTTTGGGCTTAATCCTCACTTAGTGTTTTGGTATATATTAGACACAGTAGACATTTTAGTGATAAAACTCAAAAATTAAAATCTTATTTCAAAGTGCATTCTATCAAAGTTTTGACTAGTTACCGCTAAAGCAAATGTTTAACAAAGCCAAAGCATTCAGAAGACACATAAAGTAGGGAATGAAATTGAGCTAATGTAACATAACTTAATTACCTCAAGTGGCAATAAAAGGAAATGCTTTTGTAAATTTTATAACCAAGTGCATGAGATTTATCGAAGAGCAAATGGAAAACGAAATGAAAACTGAACCAAGATGGAAATTATTCATAGATAGAGCTTCAAATAAGAAAGGAGCTAGGCAAGATACATGATAGTTATTCCGAATGGAAATCGATCACATTATGCAATGAAGTTTGGATTTCCTACCACCAATAATGTCACTGAATAGAATCTATGATAGCCGACTTAACTCTAGCATAGCAATTTAAATCCTAAGTATAAAGATATTTAGTGATTCATAATTAATGGTAAATCAATTAAATAAGGTGTATCAAACAAAGGATGCATTATCGTCCCAATATGTGAAGAAAATTCATGAGATGTTGGTTCTATTCGAAGATTTAACAATTGATCAACGTATTGAGAAAAAAGATTGCTCAAGAAAATTAGCTAGCCAAGTGACTGGTTCGCGAGGTGCACCCGAAGTGAAAATCATAATTGTAGGTATTCAAAAGGATCCCAGTATAACGTTGTAGGAAGAAGGATCGAGTAAAGAGGTCTAGGTAGTAACATGCACACAGGATTAGCAACAGCAGAATAATGAAGAAGATTCCAAAGAAGGAAATAATCAGGGTATAATCTATGTTAGAACAGAATTGATTGCAGATATCCAAGATGATCAATAAAAAATAATTGGATGATACTAATAATTGAATATTTAGAAAGGTATTTTACCGAAGGATAGGAGTAAATAGAAGAAAATGAGATATCAAGCTCCATTCTACACTTTGATAGATGGGAAACTATATAAAAAAAAAGGGTATTCAGTACCATAATTTCAATGCATAACACTTGAAAAGGGAATAAAGTTCCTAATGGAAGCCTATGAAGGATTATGCGCCATTCTAATGGAATAAGACTAGCAAAGAAATTAATAAGACAAGGATACTATTGGTTTCGAATGAGCTAAGACGCTTTAAAGTTTGTAAAAAGACATGATATATGCCAATGATTCTCAAGGATTCGTCGACTACCTACAAATGAATTAATGAGCTTAACTTTTCCTTGATCTTTCGATATATGGGGAATCAATTTGATTGGGCCCTTGCCTATCTCTAAAGGGGGAAGTTTGAGGTAGTGGCAATAGAATATTTTACTAAATGGGTGGAAGCCAATCCATTACCAAATATAATGGCAAAACGAGTGTTGAAATTTGTCATTAAAATAATTATCCATAATGATCAGTGGCCCTAACTCGATATTTTGAAACGATCGGGCAAATTTTAGCCGATCTTGGACTTTGATTGATGTGCGATAGATAGTGTAGGCTCTTCATGAAGTATGAAACTTGCTCTCCAAATTTCGTGCAATTCCGACGTACCGTTTGTGAGATATTGCATTTTCCATGAAACTATGGATCGTTCTAGCTGATTTTGTATGGTCATTATGGAATGATCCGTATTTCATTCCAAGGTTTGGAAGTTTTTTTAGGCGATCTTTTTTATGGGCTCCACTCTTCAATATATTGATGCTCTAAAAGTTTCAAGTGCATTGGCTTTGTAGATTTTGAGATATTGATCGATCTTTGTCGATCTATGCTGTTTTATGGATCATTTTAGATCGATCCATATAAATTCTTCATTTGTCCATAACTCGAGTGTACGAACTCTGATTGACTTGAAAGCTAAAACATAGCCTCATGGGGACTTCCTTGTCACTTTATATTGATTACACCTTGATCGGGATCCGGTCTGAATATGCTCGATCATCGTCCATAGTCTTATATATCATTGATTCTCAAGGTTGGTAACCACTCATTTTTAGTCAAATCTACAGTATCCCGGCCTTGCCAAAATGTGGTATAACAGGAAGAAATACCAAACTTTCATTTGTAGAACATGGAATGGTACCATTTAGCCTATAAACATAATACCTAGGTACCATGGTTTTTAAAAGTTTGGGAAACAGTTCAAAAGTAACGAGAAATGACTTGAGTTGAGCCAAACTGGAAAAGAAGTTATGTTATTTTTGATATTTGGGAAATCATAGTTTGGATAGCCATGAGGAAATTGGAGGTATAACAAAGGGCTAAGTAAAACGCACCAAAGAAAGAAATACAATCCACCATTAAGTTATCCCACTTGGTATCTACGCGTTGATGTGATCGGGCACATCACTGAAAGAGTTAAGAGATTATGTTGTGCATTGGAGGTTTTATGGAGCTATAGTTAGCAAGAGCATACCAATGCTCAAGTTGTTTAGCGTGGTGCAAGATGACACTATCTGTGCTAGTAGCAAGGATTGTTGAAGATTACCGATGCATATAATTGAATCGGAAATTATGTCAGTGGTGAAAGTGGGTTAGTGTGGTCGTGATTCACTTGTTAGAAGGGCAAGGACTGCACCAGACAGGTAGGAAGCAAGTACTAACAAGAGATATATGAGGTATTCCATGGAGCTGAGTCCATATAGAGTCTGTAGAGATGAGTCCACGGTAGAGAACAGACAAGTAGAAAATCCCCAAGGAAAGATAGAATGCGACTTGATTATTGGAAAGCCATCATTAGGTACTTGTGGAAGTGTCTATGTGATGTAGCTACCATAGTCAGACCATTTTTAGTTAAAAAATCATAGATTACCTTTGTATTTAGGTTCTAGTTTAGCTAGAGACCATTGGATGGTAGAAATGGTTGCGATGTGTCAATAGGACATGTTATGGATGATGGATGCTAACAGATGTATTTAGGCGTATTGTTTGGATTGTATTTGTTTACACATCTAGGACAATATTTCCTCCAGGTAGTACACACATTCACATTATCTCTTACTTTTTGTCTAACTACTAGATACGATACGTATGGATGTTTAATTATTATTATGCTAGTGGATGATTTGCATATGGATGTTGCATATGTTTGGATGGTTGTGCATTCATATAGAATTATCAGTATATCATTTAGGATGTTACATGCATTTGGATGCATAGCATGAGCATTTTGCAAAAACAGGAGGTCGACTGAATTTGTAGACCGACTACTCTTTTGCATTAGTATAGGTTCACGTGCATTTCACGTTGCATATATTTACATACTGCATTAGAAATTTTAAAGACCGTGATTGCTCGTGGATGATGGATGAGTAGATTGTCGTAGTTCTTGGTTGTTATGTGAGTTACATTTTTCCATCCTTTAAGATTTCGAGGATGAAATCCTTTTTAAAGAGAGAGAATGTAACACCTTGGAAATTTACGTAAAATTTAACAAGAATTTTATAGAGATTTAAAAGGAAATTGAATTAACACGAAAACAAGGACTTAGAAGAAACATTTCACAGATGTCCGAATTGGCTACGAAACTTGCACCATTTTGTTCATAGTAATTTTCCAAACGATCTTTATAAGTTATCATAATTCGAGTTAGTATAAGAGAGTTATGAGTGAGAGAATGATAAATGGAAATTAAAAATATAAATATAAATAAAACAATGTCAATTCAACCCATGCTTGGGCTAGGTCGACCGATGGTGGTCAACCCCAGACCTAGGGCCGGTCGACCCGTCGATTGCTTGCGCGCAAAGTAAGTGATGTGTAGTCCGAATGGTTAGCTGAGTTGATATTATGACCCAAGATTCTAAGCTAACCTTATTGTTATCCCGCCTTTTGGTTAGGCCGGGATACCACGAATTCGGCTAAAATGGATGGATTGGAAATCGATTACAGTTGAAACCGTGGAAGATAGTTGAATGGATTCGGATGAACAATACTCAAAAAATGGCTAAGGAATTTGTAACATCCTTATTTGATAACATTATTCGGGAAATTTAATTAGATAAATTAAATAGAATAATGATGATAAGGGGATTGAGATTTGAATAAATTATGTACAGGGTCGTGCTTAATAATTAAATAAATAGGCTTTAATTGGTTTAAAGGATAATTAGTTCACACATGGGCATACTAGTAAAAATAGCCTCTTTACTTTACACGGCTATACATTTCTCACTATTGTCTATTCACGTTCATTTTTCTCAAATAAAAAACAAACGCAAAAACCGTAAGAGCCGGCCATTAACAAGAAGGAAAAGAAGAAGATTACAATCTTAAACTAAGGATCAAAGCTAGGGAGGATTAAGCAACAACAAATCTCAAATTCCTTATCAAAATCTAAGGTGAATAATAATTTTATACCATCTCTATTTTATCCTATGATTATATGTTTTCAAATTTATGATTAAATTCGTTTTTAAGATGATATGGATGATGATATGCTTGAATTATATTATGGTTGATTTATTTTAATTCATTTTCCTATGAATTAGTACGGTTTTAGGGTAAAACCAAGAGTCAATGATTTTATAATAACATGGAAAAAAATTATGTTAAGTAAAACATGATTTTAGAGAAGGGTTTTGATTTTCATAATTTTCCGAGCTATAGAAAATTTATTCTGAATTTCTAAAGGAAAACATGATATAATTGGGTTTAAAATTTATTTCGAGTATATCAGGAAGAAATTGGGTCCAAAATTTTAATATGTTGAATTATGTGATGAAAGAGCTTTTCTATGACTTTTGGGGATTTTTCCTAGAGGATTTATTAAGGGAAAATAAATTATTTTAAAAGAGGGACTATTCTGCAAATATTGGTTTTGTCATATGGAAGGGTTTAACGTTATAATGCTTTGATTTGGATCTAATTAATTCGGCAGTTTTTAATTGTAAAGTATTTGAAAAGTTTTAAAGTAGACAATCAAGGGGTTACAACTGGCAGGTTAGTTATAAAGCAATTGTCATGTTTAGCTATAAATCAGCGTTTCAGAAAAAAGGTGGTTCCACCTATTTCGAAGGCACCTTTCGACTCCTTTACCTCTGCACCACCTCAGTCGAAACCATCTCTGTCGAAACCCACATAGTCGGAACCAAGGCACTTGGTATCGATAGAATTGGCACGAAGTGAATTGCTAAGTAGAGGAAGGTAGGGTGTCGAAAGCTATGCTTTCATCAGGGTTGAAACCAAGATTCACTTTTAAAAAGATAAACGCCAGCCTAGTTTTTGAAGGGCTTTCGACTGAGTCGATACCCTATAGAGTCAAAACCTTAGTTTGTTTTCTAAAGTTAAATTTCTGCCTTGTTTTACTTTAAGCTTTCAACATAATCGAAAGCCACACTTTCGAAAGGGACTTTATAAATAGCTTTCGAAGGGGAAGTTTTTTCTTAAATAAGAGCTTCCAAAAGGATTGGTTTCGACCAAGTCAAGACCAAGCCGCTTATTTACCTTTCGACGGCATTGAAGTCATCTATGCTGTCGAAGGTTATTTCTGTTTTAACCAAAGTCAAGTCACTTCCTAAACGCTTTCGAAAGGGGTTAAGGGTTTCGAAGGCAATGGTGTCGAAAAGGGGTTTCGACACTATCCTTCAATATTTTAATTTAGAAGGTTTTTTCTTTCGACTAGATGGTTCCGACACCATCAACTTTTCCCCAAAACAATCTTATAATTGGATTCGAAAGAGATACTTTCGTATATAATCAATTTGACCAAAAGAATGTTTTAAAGAGTAAACCCAATGCCTTCGAAATGGTACTTTTATTTGTCTCGAAGCTATGTTTTAAAGAATGGTTTTTTTGATACCATCGAAAGGTATCACTGGTTTTGAAAGGTATATACTTAGAGTTTTGAAAAGAAGTTTCCTAGGCTTTCGAAGAAGGTCATCCAGTGGTTTCGAAAGTGATGTTTTAAAATTTCAAAACAAATAACCCATTCTCATTTTAAAAGGAAATACCATGGCATAAATAAAGATTTTGGAAATATTATTCACATTGTTATTAATCCATAAATGTATGTTGGGGAAGGGCAGAATAACCAGATAGGTTGACCCAGTAGTGAACATAAATTAAGGAATGTTAAAACCTTAAAACTAAAGATATTGGCAGGGGCCAATAGGTTACAATA
The DNA here is from genome assembly GCA_030737815.1 of Allium fistulosum. Taxonomy (NCBI): domain Eukaryota; kingdom Viridiplantae; phylum Streptophyta; class Magnoliopsida; order Asparagales; family Amaryllidaceae; genus Allium; species Allium fistulosum. The sequence goes on from CM060908.1 coordinate 1,001,957,859, forward strand.
AGCCCATGAAAACTGTATATAACTAATGTTATTGGCAGGGGCCAATAGGTTCATAGTCAGCCCATGAAAACTATGATTTGATATTGGCAGGGACCAGTAGGTTTGTAGTTAGCCCATGAAAAATATATCTGGATTAAGATATTGATAGTCAGTCAATAGGTTCCTAGTCAGCCCATGAAAACTAGGATAAGAGATAAGATATTGGAGTTACCAATATGTTCTTAGTGATCCCATTAAAACTATGATATTGGACAAATAATCCATAAATATATAACAGGATAATAGTAATCCTAGAAACTATAATTGAGACAGATAGTCAAAATGTATGGGGATGGATAATCCAGAATTGATTTACTTATTTTGCATATCATCATAATGTTTTGAAATACTATGCTTTAACCATTGTGGATGCAGAAGCACAGTATATTGTTTTGTAAATGTTTTAAGATAATAGTGAGGGGAAAACCCGTTCCGCTAAGCGTCGTGGTCTCACTAGATATTTAATGATTTGAGATGGTAAATTATTATTCATATGAGGCTTTATGTCTGACTCGAAATTTTAGTTTTCCCCTTAAACTCTCGGGTACCCAATTGATTTTGAGTAGGTTGAGAGTTAAGGTTTCCAGGTGTTCTTTTAGACGAATGTCGCTCTTGGCGTATTTTGTAATAATTATATGTTATCTGAACATGGTCTGCGAACTGGGATTATGTAATCAATTTGGAATATGTTGAAATGGAATGTGGAATTTGTTTGTTGTTTAAATTTTTTCCATATTCTTATGTTTTTGTGTATCAATGTATCTAATATCGCCGTATTTGGTCGCCGAGGATTAATAACTATGGATGACTGCAGCATCCATGGCCGTTAGTTTTGGACCACCAAGTAGGGAGATGTTACAAGTTGGTATCAGAGCATAGGTTTATGAAACTTTAAAAGAAACATAAACCTAAAAGATTTTCCAAACATAATCTAACGAGTCAGATAATAAGATTGGGGTTTGGGTTAACATTATAGTAACGTACTTGTATTTGCTATATATAATTATATATATGTATGTATGTATCCCCTGCTCTCTTAGACCGTTCTTCTGTATCTTACTAAGGCTCATATGTAGATTTATGAGAAGGGAGATATGGAAGCAGGAAACAGAAGAGGAAATCTCGATGGAGGAAGCACCACAACAAATGGAAATGCTCGACCCACTACCAGGAGAAACCGGGGGTGACATGCTAATGCTAGTAATCAAAATATCGATGCCAATGTGAGTGCTGGAAATCCACCTGTAGATATGGGGGAGATATATCAGTTCTTTGTTGGTTTGATGCAAGCTGGAGCTACTGCTGGTGTAGCTAGAAATGTAGGAGGCGCTAATCTTGTGGCTTCAGTTGGGAATAATTATGCTTTGCTGAGTAGAGATTACACCAGTTTAGGTGGGAAGCCATTCTTGGGAACGGGGAGTGCCATAGAGGTTCAGAATTGGCTGTTGCATTGTGAGCGTATATTTACGGATTTGGGCCGAAATGATGGACAAAAGAGGAGGTTGGCCTCTAGACAGTTGCAGGGGTCAGCACTACATTGGTGGAATAGTGTTAGTGCCGGGGTTCCAGAAGAGCAGTTAACTTGGGCTGGTTTTAAAACGAGATTTTAGCAGAAGTTTGTATCTGAGTTTGCTAAGTCTGAGCCGATGAGGAAGTTTATGGATTTAGTGCTAGGAGAGATGTCAGTAGTCGGGTATGCTACTAAGTTTGAAGAGCTGTCTCGATATGGATATGTTGTTATAGATACCGACATCAAAAGGAACAAGAGGTAGGTATGAAGCTAGAATATTTTGCCAGGATAGGGAAATATCACTGAGACACCCTGATATTCATAACCAAGTGATATTCTCAGTAGAGAATACTGACCGAAGTTTTAGCGCTATGTTTAATGCTATGGAGGTAGGAAATGAGTTAAGTCAGGTTCGGGTAGCAAGAGAATTTGTAGATGTCTTTGAGCCAGTCACTGGACTACTCCTGAAAAGAGCTGTTGAGTTTAGAATAGATCTTGTACCTGGAGCCGAACCTGTGAGTAGACCACCTAGCAGGATGACACCAACTGAGATGAAGGAATTGAAGGTGCTGCTAGTGGATCTAGAAGGAAGGAGTTTTATTAGACAAAGCAGTTCGCCTTAGGGAGCGGCCGCGGTGTTCGTAAAGAACCCGGATGGGTCGTTAAGGATGTACATTGAATATCGGAAAAAATGAAAGGACAATTAAGAATAAGTATCCTTTGCCAAGAATAGATGATCTGTTTAACCAGTTGAGCGGAGCTAGAGTGTTTTCCCAGTTGGACTTGGCTACAGGTTTCCATCAGTTAAGAGTGGCGGAGGACAGTATTCCTTTGACATCATTTCAAACTAGGTATGGTTCGTATGAGTGGTTGGTGATGCCATTTGGATTAACAAATGCACCTACTTAATTTGTGGATTTGATGAATCGAGTTTTCCGAGAGTATTTGGATAGTTTTGTGCTGGTGTTTATAGATGACATTCTAGTATACTCTAAGGATGAGAGAGAGCATGAAGTTCATCTTAGAGTGGTACTTGAGACGCTGAGGCAGAATCAGCTAAAGGCAAAGTTTACCAAGTGTTATTTCTGGAAGAAAGAGGTAAAATTTCTGGGTCACATGGTTTCAGAGAAAGGATTGTCAGTTGATCCAGATAAGATCGAAGCCGTGAATAATTGGAAGAGACCAGAGACGGTGACTGAGATCGGGAATTTTCTTAGACTTGCTGGCTACTGTCGGAGATTCATTAACGATTTCTCGCGGGTAGCAACACCTTTAACTAAGCTAACCAAGAAGGAGGTGAAATTTGTTTAGTTCGACAAATGTGAGGAAGTATTGCTTAAGTTAAAGCATTTGTTGACCAATGCACCCGTGTTAGTAGTTCCAGACGGAAACCAGAGATTGGTGGTATATACTGATGCATGTGGAATTGGATTAGGAGCAGTGTTGATGCAGAATGATAAAGTTATTGCCTACGCATCGAGGCAGCTTAGACCGCATGAAGTTAGAAATCCTACTCATGATTTGGAGATGGAAGCTGTGATCTTTGTATTGAAGATTTGGAGACATTATCTCCTAGGGGAAAGATTTGAGCTTTATACCGATCATAAGTATTTATGCTATTTATTCTCTCTGAAGGAGTTGAATATGAGGCAGCAGAGATGGCTGGAGTTTTGGCTGCTTATGATTTTGGTATAGAGTATACATCGAGGAAAAGTAATAAAGTGGTAGATGCTCTTAGCAGAGAACATTAGAATGTGGTGTTAGCTATGTTGGCAGAGTGGAAAGATTTAGAAGCTTTGGTCTGTTGTGATGTTCAGTTAAGATCGACTGCTGGTTCTAGTCAAAGTTCTGCCCAGTTGTCTTGTTTAGAAGTTCAACCAGTATTGATTGAGAAAATTGCTTCTAAGCAGAAGGAGGATCCAATGTTGGCTGAGAGAATTAGAAGGCCTAAGGTTGGAACTGAGATCGATGATCTAAAGGATTTTAGCCTTGAGTAGAGAGGATGGTTGAGAAAGAAGGGACGGTTATGTGTTCCGAATGTGGAGGACTTGAGGAAAGAAGTTCTTGGAAAATGTCATCGGTCCAAATTTACGATTCATCGTAGAGGGGCCAAGATGTATCAGGATATGAAGAGGAGATTCTATTGGGAAGGCATGAAGAGGAATGTTGGCTTATGGGTTAGGTAGTGTGCAAACTGTCAACAAGTGAAAGCTGAATATCAAAAAACGAGCGGGTTGCTTCAGCCTTTAGAGATTCTAGTTTGGAAATGGGATTCGATATCTATGGATTTTATAGGCGGGTTGCCAAGGTCATATAAAGGTAATGAAAGTATATGGGTTATAGTGGACAGATTGACCAAAATTGCCCATTTCATTCCAGTTAATTCAACCAGAACGACACCTGTTTTAGCTAAGTTGTTCCTGAAGGGCATAGACTGCATGGAATTCCTAGCAGTATAGTCAGTGACAGAGATGCTTTGTTTACTAGTGAATTCTAAAAGATTCTACAGGAGGTGATAGGTACCAAGCCAAATATGAGTACTACGTATCACCCTCAGACAGATGGTTAGACAGAGAGAGTCAACAAAGTACTCGAGGATCTACTGAGAGCTTGCGTATTGGACTTTGGTGGATCTTGGGAGGATCACCTACATTTGGTTGAGTTTTCCTATAATAACAGTTATCAGATAAGTATAAGAATGTCGCCTTTTGAGGCTTTGTATGGAACACCCTGCAAATCACCAGCATGTTGGTCGGAGACTAGAGACGGATTAATCTAGGTCCAGATTTGGTTAGAAAGGTGTTAGAGAAGATTGAGTTGATCCGAGAAAGGATGAAGGAAGCTCAGTCAAGACAGAAGAGTTACGCAGATAAGAAGCGTAAGGACCTAGAATTCTCAGTTGGAGATAAGGTTTTCACTAAGGTATCACCCATAAAGGGTGTGGTGCGATTTGGAAAGTCAGGGAAGTTAGCCCCAAGATATGTAGGTCCATTCCACATTACAGAGAGGATTGGAAAGCTTGCATACAGAATAGAGTTGCCGAGCAGTTTGGCAGGTGTCCACAATGTATTTCATGTGTCTCTTCTTCACAAATATATGCATGATTCGGAGACTTCTATTCCTCCAACAGGGTTGGAAGACTTAGTAGTAGAGCCTAATTTGAATTTTGTTAGACAACCAGTTCGGGTTGTAGCTAAAGATGATTAAAAATTAAGGAATAAGACAGTCAGGTTGGTGAAAGTTCAGTGGAGCGACAACGAGAAGGACTGTACTCGGGATACAAAGGACAGGATTAGAGATACTTATCCCGATCTGCCTTGAGGGTATGTCTATATTATATTTATATAGATAGTTGCTAGTTAGTTAGACTAGTATGGTTGTTAGGAGCTGTTACAGAGGATTACTATGTTTAGTATTTAGTCCTTACAAAATTTTAAGGATGAAATTCTTTAAGGGGGGAGCCTGTAACATCTATAATTTTTGATAATATTATTCAGGAAATTTAATTAGATAAATTAAATCGAATATTGATGATAAGGGGATTGAGATTTGAATAAATTATGTAAAGGGCCGTGCTTAATAATTAAATAAATGGACTTTAATTGGTTTAAAGGATAATTAGTTCACACATGGGCATATTCGTAAAAATAACATCTTTGCTTTACACGGCTATACATTTCTCACTATTGTCCATTCACGTTCATTTTTCTCAAATAAAAAAAAACGTCAAAAACCTAAGAGCCGGCCATTAACAAGAAGGAAAAGAGGAAGATTACAATCTTTAACTAAGGATTAAAGCTAGGGAGGATTAAGCAACAACAAATCTCAAATTCCTTATCAAAATCTAAGGTGAATAATAATTTTATACCATCTCTATTTTATCCTATGATTATATGTTTTTGGATTTATGATTAAATTCATTTTTAAAATGATATGGATGATGATATGCTTGATTATATTATGGTTGATTTATTTTAATTCATTTTCCTATGAATTAGTACGGTTTTAGGGAAAAACTGAGAGTCAATGATTTTATAATGCCATGGAAAAATTTTATGTGAAGTAAAACATGATTTTAGATGGGTTTTGATTTTCATATTTTTCCGAGCTATAGAAAATATATTATGAATTTCTAAAGGAAAACATGATATAATTGGGTTTAAAATTTACCTTGAGTATATCAGGAAGAAATTGGGTTTGAAATTTTGATATGTTGAATTATATGATGAAAGAGATTTTCTACGATTTTTGGAGATTTTTCCCATATGATTTATTAAGGGAAATAAATTATTTTAAAAGAGGGACTATTCTGAAAATATTGGTTTTGTCATATGGAAGGGTTTAACGTTATAATGCTTTGATTTGGATCTAATTAATTCGGCAGTTTTTAATTGTAAAGTATTTGAAAAGTTTTAAAGTAGCCAATCAAGAAGTTGCAACTGGCAGGTTAGTTATAAAGTATTTGTCATGTTTAGCTATAATCAGCGTTTCAAAAAAAAGGTGGTTCCGCCTATTTCGGAGGCACCTTTCGACTCCTTTACCTCCGTACCACCTCAGTCAAAACCATCTCTGTCGAAACCCACATAGTCGTACCCAAGGCACATGGTATCAATAGAACTGGTACAAAGTGAATTGGTAAGTAGCGGAAGGTAGGGTGTCGAAAGCTATGCTTTCGTCAGGGTCGAAACCAAGGTTCACTTTTAAAAAGATAAACGCCTGCCTAGTTTTTGAAGGGCTTTCGACTAAGTCGATACCCTATAGAGGAGAAACTTTAGTTTGTTTTCTAAAGTTAAATTCCTACCTTGTTTTACTTTAAGCTTTCAACATAGTCGAAAGCCATGCTTTCGAAAGGGACTTTATAAATAGCTTTCGAAGCGGAACTTTTTCCCTAAATAAAAGCTTCCGAAAGGATTGATTTCGACCAAGTCGAGACCAAGCCACTTATTTATGTTTCGACTACATTGAAGTCATCTATGCTGTCGAAGTTTATCTCTGTTTTAATCAAAGTTAAGCCATTTCCTAAACACTTTCGAAAGGGGTTAAGGGTTTCGAAGGCAATGGTGTCGAAAGGGGGTTTCGACACTATCCTTCAATATTTTAATTTAAAAGGTTGTTTCTTTCAACTAGATGGTTCCGACACCATCAACCTTTCCCCAAAACAATCCTATAATTGGTTTCGAAAGAGATACTTTCGTATATAATAAATTTGACCCAAAGAATAAAGTGTAAACCCAATGCTTTCGAAAGGGTACTTTTATTTGTCTCGAAGCTATGTATTAAAGAATGTTTTTTTTGATACCATCGAAAGGTATCATTGGTTTTGAAAGGTATATACTTAGAGTTTTGAAAAGAGGTTTTCTAGGCTTTCGAAGGAGGTCATACAGTGATTTCGAAAGTGATGTTTTAAAGTTTCAAAAAAAACCCATTCTCATTTTAAAAGGAAATACCATAGCATAAATAAAGATTTTAGAAATATTATTCACATTGTTATTAACCCATAAATGTATGTTGGGGAAAGGCAGAATAACCAGATAGGTTGACCCAATAGCGAACATAAATTAAGGAATGTTAAAACCTTAAAACTAAAGACATTGGAAGGAGCCAATAGGTTTATAGTAAGCCCATGGAAACTGTATATAACTAATGATATTAGCAGGGGCTAATAGGTTTATAGTCAGCCCATGAAAACTATGATTTGATATTGGCAGGGACCAGTAGGCTTGTAGTTAGCCCATGAAAACTATATCCAGATTAAGATACTGACAACTAGTCAGTAGGTTCCTAGTTAGCCCATGGAAACTAGGATAAGAGATAAGATATTGGAGTTACCAATAGGTTCTTAGTGATCCCATGAAAACTATGATATTGGAAAAATAGTCCATAAACATATAACAAGTTAATAGTAATCCTAGAAACTATAATTGAGATAGATAGTCAAAATGAATGGGGATGGGTAATTCAGAATTGATTTACTTGTTTTGCATATCATCATAATGTTTTGAAATATTATGCTTTAACCATTGTGGATGCAGGAGCACAATATATGGTTTTGTAAATGTTTTAGGATACTAGTGAGGGGAAAACCCATTCCGCTAAGCGACATGGTCTCACTAGATATCTAATGATTTGAAATGGTAAATTATTATTCATACTGAGCTTTATGTCTAACTCGAAGTTTTTGGTTTCCCATTAAACTCTCGGGTACCTAATTGATTTTGAGTAGGTTTAGAGTTAAGGTTTCCAGGTGTTCTTTTAGACGAATAAAGCATCCGAAGACGTGCAGGATGCAAGCTTATTATTAGAGTTCTTTTATTTCCACTGTGTTTTCTTGTTTGTTAAGGTATATCGTTTACTTGCCTATCTATATACTCTGATCTACCAAGGGGGAATCTTCATATGTCGCTCTTGGCGTATTTTGTAATAATTATATGATATCTGAACGTGGTCTGTGGACTGGGATTATGTAATCAATTTGGAATATTTTGAAATGGAATGTGGAATTTGTTTGCTATTTAAATTTTTTCCATATTCTTGTGTTTCTGTGTATCAATGTATCTAATATCGCCGTATTTGGTCGTCGATGATTAATAACTATGGATGACTACGACATCCGTTGCTGTTAGTTTTGGGCCTCCAAGTAGGGGGATGTACAGAATTGGTACTTCACCTAAGCAACGGATTAGATCCCCAACTTCTGACCTAATCAAGGTGCGATTAGTGTGAGTGACAAGGAAGGCCACATAAGGCTACATTCCAAATTTCAAGTTGATTGGACTTCGTATGCTCGAGTTATGGACAAAAGAAGGTGGATTGGTATCGATCGGATTAGTGGTAATTTGCTTGGAGTCGGACCCGGAAAATTTGCTACCTGCTTGGAGTCGATGCAAAATTCGCTTGGAGTCATTGAAATTTGAAGTGCTGGATCGTGCTTGGAGTCGAATTTTGCTTGGAAAAAATGATCGGCGCCTGCTTTGAGTCAGAAAGGCGATTACTTCGGGTCTCACTCTGGGTCAACCCTGAAGTGGGTTTTTTGACGATCGTTTTGGCGATTTTCAATGATGATCAATCTATAACTCAAAATCTACAAAGGAAATCGACTTGAAATTTGGAGGTACACCATAAGGACCCACATCATCGATCGCTAGGCCCCACGATGAAGTTGGATCGATCGGTCATGATCCATACGAATCGATCCATAAAACAATTCAAATCAATGATGATCGATCAGTATCTCACAAACGCAAAGTTGGAATGACACAAAACTTTGGTAACAGTAAAATATTATGTAAAGGAACCTACCAGATCGATCGCACATCATTTGGAGAAACTTGAATGATCTGCCTACATCATTCTTGAATGATCGTATCATTTCAGCAAGAATGATCCTAACTTCATGGAAAACGCAATATCTCACAAATGGTAAGTCAGAATGGCACGAAATTTAGAGAGCAAGTAGCTAACATCATGGTAGATCCACAAAAATGATCACACCTCAAAAGGAGCAAATATGGAATGATCTTTGATATTTCCATTTTTCAACTTGACTCCACGGAAAACGCGATATCTCACAAACGGTAAGTCGGAATTGCACGAAATTTGAAGAACAAGTAGACAACATCATGAAGGACCCATAAAAATGATCATACCCCCATTGGAGCTAATATGAATGACCAGCACTGATCGTTCCAATGGTGTGCGATCGATCTAAAAATTGGTGCATTGGGTCGTATGGCTCTGGAGGTTCTTTTGGCGAAATTTCGGCCCGATCCATGCACGTCTTCACCTATAAATACAGTGGACTTGGCTCATTACAAGGGAGCTTCTTCTTCTTCCAATTGAATCTTCTTTTGGCTCTCCTTCCTCACTTCTTTTATCTTCCTCCATTAATTTTATGAGGCAAAAACAACTATACTTGTAATCTTATAGTATAAAAAAAGATTATTGGAGTGGACGTAGGCCGGAGTTTGCCGAACCACTATAAAACGCGTGTTCATTTACTTTTCTGCAATCTGTTCTTTAATCTGTGAATCTATACTTCTCTATTTGGATCTAAATATTGAATATTGGTGCTTTTACTTATAACAGGGATGTTTGTGCCCATTTTTGACCCAAACACATATAGATTAATCTCTAATTTAAACCTTAAAATTTTTATTAGTCATTCAGTAATCTGATGCTGCCAAATTTTCAACTGAAACCTTAATCTCTCAAACCGAAACATCAAAATCAACCCAAATCAAAATTTGAATCAAACCTAAAGTAAAAATTAAGGAGGAAAGCAAGCAGTTAAAGGGGAAACTAAGGAGAGCTATTGACTAAAGGCTAGTTTTCTCAAATCTAGAGGCTAGGCCAAAGGTGAGTGGGAACAGGTGAATAATTTGATTAAAGTAATTGTATTTAAATTATTCCAAATGATTAGAATGCTAGAAACCCTAGAATTGAACTTGTTAAATTTAATTTTAAATTGTCTAAACCCTAAACTCCAGAATTTAATTTGTAATTGAATTAGGGAATTCATTAATTTGACACTTGCTAATGCTAATTGAGAACCCTAAATTAAAAAACCAAACTGAATTGAAATTGGACACTAAGATGACATTAGAAAAATTAGGTTAACTAACTAGAAATTAAGGTTAATTTGAGTTATGAATCGACCTAGATTAACAAAATTAATAAAATAATTAATAGACGTTCAAAAATTGACAAACCCTAACAAAATAAACGTGAACGGTCAACCCTAGGTAGCCTAGGTCGACCATTAGCAATCGACCTAGTGTTGTTCTGGGTCGACCATCTAGGTTAAAAATTAGAAAAATGAACTTTGGTTTAAGGCCCAAATTAAATGGATAAAAATTATGTAATTTAATTAGAAATTATGTAATCAGTGAACTGGCTTATTGGACTAATTTGGTCCAAATTACATGCATGAGAGGGTATGGAAATTTGGTTCCCTATTAAAGTTGGTGCAGGTTGCAACTACTGAACTGGTTTGTAATACTAGTTTGGGCTAAGTTACATGTGCGAGAGGATAACGAAATTTGGTTCCCTATCAAAGTTCGTTAGGGCGATGTATTTTACAATGTTTGATGTTGGTACGACGAAAATATTTCGTAATAGTTGATCTGGTATAGGCAATGAATATCGCACAAACAACGTCGATTAGGGCGATTTATTTTGCATAGGCTCAGGGGCGTTACGTATGGATGGGCGCAGCACTGGCGGGAACGCTTCCTAAGAAAGCCCGGTACTAACGGGAGATCCAGGTATGCACTTCTTCTTGCACAACGTGATACATATGGATGTCAGTGTAGTACAGTAAGTGGCTATAAGTATCGAGTAAAGTAAGTTAGGCCCAGTACTAATACGTGTTCACATACGATGGGGACCATTACAGTACAATAAGAGGCTTTTTGCCACTACGATCCAGAGATGAACATGGGTGAATATGGTGAGTCAACTAGCGAGTTTGCATTTACGGTATTCTTCATCTCCAAGCATAGTGTTGATGTCGTTATGATGGGAGAGTAGTTCCTGTTTTGGTCAATCGTTGGTGTGAGGTTCGATTAGTAGGTTCGACCCATTGTGTTAGATATGAATCCTTAGGTTTTGGACCTTAGGAGCCCACGTACACTAGATTACACTCTACATCACTTAGAGTAGATTTTAAGTTTAATTGCACCTAGTCATCTTATTAGTCTTGCTCTCATTCACCAGACTTTTGTCTGACCCACCCCTTCTCTTCATTTCCCTGCATAGGATGATAGGTCAACAGTTGATTGAACATAGTACGTGGAGGTAGGAGCTTCAAGTTAGAGTTTCCCATATCATTTATTGTTCTTCTTGTAGTTTTCTGTTGTATACAATGTTGTCAACTTGTATTGTAAATTGGAAACAGTGTATATGTAAATCAATTTTTTTTGGAAGCTACTTTTCTGAAAGTTCTATTTTAAATATCTATATTTTAATTTCTTCCACGGTGAGATCTATAAGTGTAGAATGGCATAGTACTCTATCCCTATAATTATGCTCTGTAATGTTTAAAAAACCAAACAGTTTGTATTTCCTAGCATGATTCATGTTGGGAAGTGCGGGTTGTTACAAACACCGAGGTTAGTAAGGCCTTTCCTGATAGTCGATAGGGTAGGGAAGTTGGCATATAAAGTTGAGCTTCCTGAGAAGCCAGCGGGGGTGCATGATGCTTTCCATGTGTCACAATTGCAAAAGTTCTTACACGATACTACTACCGTGGTCAAGTCGAGTTAGCCAGAGAAGGTGGAGGTAGAGAGCGAGTCACTTGTTCGCCATGCACCCGCTCATATTCTTGAGCATTGTATAAAGCAACTTCGCAACAAGGAGATCGGACTTGTTAAGGTCCAATGGGGAGACGATCCCGCAGAGAGTACATAGGAATCTAAGGAGAAGATTCGCGCTACCCACCCACAACTCTTTTCTAGTATGTTTCCAAATTAAGTTTAATATGTATAGACTACTTGTGTGTCAGGATTTAGCTTGGAATACCCGTTAGGTAGAGATCCTTGGATGGTAGGAATGTTTATAAGCATGTTAATAGGACATGTTATGGATGATGGATGTTGGTGGATGTATTGTTTGGACTGTTTCTTTTACACTTTAGGATAGTATATCCTCTAGTTAGTACACACACGTTCACCGTACTCTTACTTATTGTATAGGTTGTTAGATATTATGCACATGGATGTTTATTTGTTGTTCATTTTTTAACGATCGACCTTTTCAACCCACAAAAGTTGACATAATACATCCACGGTATTCATGTTCCAAGCATCCAAGTGCTAAAAAGATAGATTGTTGGAATGAAAGGAAGAAAAGACAAAATAGAATCTCACATCATGACGAGTAATATATAATATATAATAGATCTTTATCAAAGAAAACTATAATATACATACATCAATCAGAGTAAACTTACTTATCATCAGCTTGGACAGTTATAACAACCTGTGCTCACAAATATTGATAAATACAAACAACAAATGTAGCAAAAATAAAATATATGTGAATATGTCTTGGAGGTATCCAGCTCGTCTCCTGAAGCTCCAAAGCATCTATAACTAGGTCTGGAAATATGTTCAGGCCGACCTAAGCATCATAAGAATATAACGCCCGGATCAGTCTAGGAAACCAACATGAGAAACACAAACCAGATGGATTTTAATGTTATAAAATCTTTCAAAATATGGGTATCTTGTAAGACCACACCGCACGTAAATACGGATAGGTTTTTACCTTACGATAACTAGACCATTTCAAATAGAAAATCCATAGATATTATAATAATTTCAAGGGTTTAAAATAATATATAACATAGCTAGAATACTTGCATCTCACGTTTTGATATATTTGGGCATAACTAAGTTCGTACGGTACTTATTGGAGAATGGATTCCATATAATGACAAGACTACTGGGGTAATGCCTATCACAGTACACCTCTAGAAAATTGTACCGAGGGCCTCACATGAACCCCCTACCAACACAAAACGGGCCTACCTGTTACTGGATAGTACCGAATATGTCACCACCCCGATCAACGGGCAACTACCACATATCCCTACCGCATATCCCTTGTTTTAGTCATTCCCAGTTGGTGAGGCTCGAGGCTACAATTAACCTTTTTATATAGCAGTCCCAATTGAAATGCTAACACTGCCCTCCAGGCAACAATGCAATGGCAGCATTCATCCATATAAGTTGTTTAGGATATGAACAAACTAAAGGCATTACTTCTATTACATCCTCAGGATTAGTAGCATGTAGCCCTTGCACTTTAAAGGACTCCATCTTCAATTCCATCATCTTCAAGATGTCTTCAATTCGAACGCTTATTCCTGTTCGAAGTGGTTTTCAGAGAATATATCTGATCTCAGTCTCTCAGAACCGGCAACGATAGTTTCAAAACTGGCCAAGATTTGATAGTCGGTCATTGAACTATCGAGTAAACAAGCAATCCAACCAGAGATTTAATTTCACACGTAAACCCATTAGACGAGGAAATCTTCTATTGAATTAGAAATCGACGAAAAATATTGTGATAAAAATTAACCAGAAGCGCATGATCTACAATTTTAGTATGTGGCAAGTACGGATCGATCCGTAGGGAATTAAAGTGATTTGAAATTCTACTCAATCAAATTAATCCAAAGCTAGAAGTTGTTTTAAGCTAAAAAAATGAAAAAAAAAACTAACAAAAAGAAAGTGAATAAAAATATGAGAATAAAAGGCAATTTAGAGGCAATTCGCATCTCATGATCACATAAATTAACAGAATGAAATTATGATCTCTCTTTTTGGTCATTTGTGAATTTAGTTGATGTGTTTATCATAAGTATGGTCTATTTATGCTATTAATTAGCCCAACATAAACCATCAAACTTTAACACATCATCCAAACCACTTGTTAACTCTCACGAAAATGATAATGAAATTAAAAATAAAATCTATTCTAAGCATGATCTATTTACTATTGATTAGTAATATAGACCATCAAATTTTGATTCTAAAATCCACTTCATTACAAAAATCATATGTTGATGAAGAGGTAATTTGTGTTTATGTTTGTTTAAGCATAACCTATTTGGTGTCAACAACATAGCCTATCAAATTCAAAGTTAAACAACAAAATTTTACGACATCAAAAATTCCATGAAGCATACAGAGAGATCAAAAATTAACAAATATGTTGAATCTACATGATTAAGAGAGCTTCATTACCCCTAAACTGAATGGGTTTAGCTTCTCATATTTGTTATCATTTCAACAAATATAGATTGCAACATAGAACAAAAAAAAAGGAAAAAAGAGAACTAACTAAATTGCATGTAAATAAATCTAATATACTTGCATGAAATAAAACTGCACTAATTGCCTAAAGTAAAGAACAATATTTAAAAGAGCATGAAATTAAATTGCATAAATAAAATTACATAAGAGTAAAAGGCTAAGAAACCATAAAAGAGAGAAAGAGAGTTTATTTTTACAATTTGTGGCTACCACTAAACTAACTAGAAGGTGGTAAGAGCTTCATTATGAAACATAAGGGGGTATTTATACATGGCTTAAACTCTAATCCATATTTTAGGGGACTACCCAAAATGTTCCTTAGGAAGTGTGGTCACCAAGTTATCATTAGCATGAGATTAATCCTCCATTAAATGTGCATGTGCTTTTAATCTCCACTAACATGTGCATTAGCTTCTAATTGTAGATCATGGTAAGTGGGTAGGTGGGGTCCTTGATGATTGCATGAATTCATTTATTTTCATCTTCATTTGTCTTCCATCCTTTGTGCATGCATACATATATGAAGCTTCTTCATATTTGATCTCCATTTCCTATAATTAAAAATAAAAATGTGCAAGTAAATTTTCTCAAATTAAATCATACACAAAATTACAGTTTTAACCCCCAAATGAAGATGAATAAATAATTATTTGAAAACAACTTAGATTTTGTTTTAAACATGTAAAATACCTAATATGCTCATTTATTAAATAAAAGTAGATTAAATATGTAAGTAAAAATATGCACATTTACGTGCACATCAAAACTAAGCATGGTTAAGTACACAAGCAACCACTAAGCCTCATTAATTAATTCTTCCATTAATTAAAATATCCTTTCAAGTATTTTTACCTTTTACAATAGATATATTCACAAATCCTCTCTACTTTTTTCAATACTTGAAAAATATTGATATACTTATCTCAACTGTATAAGTATATTCCCAAACCATATCACTTTCAATACTTAGAAAAATTTTCCATATACTTTTATCAACAGTATAAGTATATTCAAAACAGTACGTTTCAAATAGTTATAAAATGTACCATGTTTGCACCAAAAGTTGGCACAAACACCCATAGATTATATGTAGAGAAAAAAATGAAGAAACCAAAATTAAAACAGTGGAAACCAACAGAAAACAAGTAAAAGATAATGACAAACAGATTTATAGTGTTTTTGCATTGAATGCCTACGTCCACTATGATGAAATAGCTTTATTAATCACTTGAATTTCCGATACAAGAGGGATCGGATCGGAATCTGTAATTACAATGGAGTACAAAGAAAACGACAGCGTAAAAGTTCTCCAAATAAGTTATGAACCTTGTATTTATAGGTGTAGATGACCAAATATCTTCCTAAAAATTAGCCGATACAATCTCCAGATGCAGATGAGTCACTCAAAAAATTTCGTAGCCTAATTCTCAATATCTAATGGTCGAGGCCGATCGGTCTTCCTGGCCACGTGGCGAGCTATGATCAGTTAGGTGGGTCCCTCTCTATGCTAACTTCATGTTTCCAAAGTTGTTTGCATAGTTGCTTTCAGGTTTTAAGAGATATCGATCGATTCCCATTGAGTTGAACTGTTGTTCCAAGTTGTTCATAGCCATAGTTATCTAATCTAATCCCCTACCCAGGGGAAGCACTATTCCATACTTAGATAGTTCTGTAGATTCTATCTCTTGGCTTCGCTTGATCGTTACTTTATATTGTCATCTATGCTTAATCTTTGGACTCTCTCATCACCTCTCTGAACTGTTTTCCTTGTCTATCATCGAGTCTAGCTTGTCTAGTCAGCCTGGATATACCTGAGTCAAAAGGCTGGATAACAGTTGCCTTCCATAATATGTCTTGTTTCGAACATGACGTTCTTTAAATTGAAGCAAGTTAGAGTCACCGAGAGGAATTCCATTCAGTTTCCTGAACAGTCATTATCCTTCTGTTGAATTATATTTCCGAACAATCATATCTTTCTCCATTCATCATGGCGCTTGGTCGATATTTGTCAATATAAATTCGAAGTGTAATCCCAACCTTTGTTTATGCTCGATTCCATTGAGCCTGTTGATAGACTTAGAAGGCTTTGGTTATCTATAGTGACATCGCTTCTATGAGATCCAGGTAATAATTTAATCTATGTTGATTCAAGAAATTAAATGCTAGGTATGTACATGTGCACGTTCATGGGTCATTGTTGATATCATGTAGTTGAAATATATTTGCATTGATATATTCTTCATCATCCATTCACTTATTTTTTTAACATTGGAAAGGGGCATTCGGTACTAATCCCCTAGGGTGGAGATCAGTACCGATTCCTCGGTCCTAATTGACTCAAATAAATTTTGAGCCTAAGAAAGTGGGCCGCGTTCATATATAAGCTATGGACTTAGCTTATTCCACTCCACTTTGCTCATTTGTTCCCTTAACCGATCCGAACCCTTATTTCCCTTCAAAACCATCGTTATCAAACTTGTGCTCAAGGCTATCAAATCACCATCCAAATCCATCACCAATTTGAATCCCTATCTTCCCCTATAATCTTCGTCATTGTCTTCAAATGCATCCAACATCTAATTGCAATCGATTCAATTTTCCAATTCAATTTTAGCCCGAACCAATGGTTGTTTGGGAAAACTCTCGTTTGTTCAACAACCTGATATATGTTGTCATATAAAGGTGAGTTTAGGATATAAAATAAGGCAAGGCGATTTTGATTGTATTTCATGTGAGTTTTAGGATCGGTTTGGATTCATAGGGATTGGCCGATGGTAATAAGTGTTGATGCGAAAGAGATGAAGTGATGAGGAGGGATCGGTCGACATGATGCGATTGTTTGTAGTACTTTGAAGTTGAGCTAGGTCAACCCATCATAGTGGGATTGTTGATAGTGTGGCGAAGGAAACAGTGTGGATGAAATGGAGTGATTGGTCATGATTTGAAGTGGAGTGAAGTGATAAGCGGCGATCAGTGAAGGAGGGTTCAGAAGTAGGCGTATAGGAGAAAAGGAAGTGGAATGGTGGAATTTGGGGGATCGGTCTGTTTATTTACGTGGAATGATCGATGTGATTGGATTCTGGGGGTTCGGTTATTGGCAAATGGAGTTTAAAACAGCCTAAGGCATCGCTGCCTAGGTGAGGGATCAGGTACGATCCTTCGCCTAAGGAGCCTGAGGTGAGTTTCAACTTTGTTCGAGCACACTTGAACTTTGGGACTTGATCACCTAAACTTGTATGCATGAATGAACCCGGGCCCTTCCATAGGAGCATGAACATGTGAATAAACTCAAACATGAACGTTTGCATATCCAATATTGAACTTAAAATTAAACACTTGAACTCCGGGATGAGACTCGACCATGATCTTAGCACTTTGACTTGAATAACAATGCATATGACTTAGAATTTGAATGTTTGGACATTGATTTTGAACTTATATAACTTGAATCATTGGAACCCAAAGTTGCAAACTCTTGAATATGACTTGAACTTGAATAGGTATAAAATATGATCTCGAATGAACTTGAATGTGAATATCGTACTCCAATATGCCGATGATTGATTTCGGAGCTTAGATAAAATCAACAACTGATCGACATGAAAGCCGGTTGGGACAGTTAACAATGATGGTCACTTCGGTTGAATCCCAGAGTCTCGTCACAACTGTCATTTTAATTCTGAAATGTTTATTCTACACCGCACAACACTACACCATACTGCACTAGTTTACACTTAGCACGAGGGAGCAGGTTAATTTTTCTAATGATTACTATATGCTGAGTTTGATAGCTATGAGTTCTAGACGCTTGGAGCGTTTGGCTACTATGGGTTCTGAACAAACTTCTTTACACGATAATTCCGACGCTGAATCAAACACAGCAATGATATATGCTTGAAACTCTATAGGCCATCAATCTGAATATCCTGGAAGCTCTCACCAGATGCCAAAAATTCTTTCGAACTTACAAGCAGAAGTCAAACCAGCACCTGACACTTTAGAAGATGCCATATTTCTAAATAATTCGAAATATTCAGTGGCTTCAAAGATTAATGAAGCTTCTCCCTAGAGACTGTGCATTAAACATAGGATTCTGTACAAGGATGTGTGAGTCCCATCCCGTAATGATAGGGCTCACTTTCCCTTGGAGGGGTATACTGCATGCAACAAGTCATATGTTACGCTGGTTGTGTTTCACCCTTCAATCCTTTCATTCGGAAAATGTTGCATTATTTAAGATTGGCGTCAGCTTATCTGCATCCAAACAGCTATGCGTTTCTGCACTACACGTACATGATATTCCTCGAGTTCCTATATCTTCAGCCAACTCCGAAAGACATTATATTCACTTACAACCTCAAACGGTGAAGAGAAAGCCTCTCGTACACTTTCCTCGAGTCAGTTACCAACCGCCAGGTCGTAACTAGTGCTTGGAATAAAGTGAGCACTTTTAAGAATGAATGGTTCTACATGTAATACCCACCTGGTTTTGTAGAATGGTGGTTGGATGGACATAAGTGTCACTTCAAACTTAACTTTAAGTGCTTTTATTCGAGTCATATCTTGAATTAAGCAGCTTTTTATTAAACATTGTAGGTAGCCATCCAAATCCCATCGACGACATATACTCGGAGGCAGTTTCAGGGCTCAAAAACATACCAATGGTGGATAGAGACATTAGGTCTCTTTTCACCGATGAGCACCTTTTTATCTTCAGTTTACTTGAACAAGGCCGCAACATGAGATTGCCTAGAAACATCAAGGAGGAAGTTATAGAGAGAAGAGGAACCGTTGGGTAAAAAGGGGACAAAGATGATCATGTCATGCCCCTAGTCATAGGGGCTCAAGATGTCGCGAAGGAAGGTGAGGTGAGAGGCGATGCTAATAAGCCCAGTCGTGATGATGTGAGCTTAAGTCATGAGCCCTCGGTTAGATCCTCTCAAGACCTACAGCTCCCCTCCTCAGAAAAAGAAGAAGAAAAAGGCTTGTTTATAAGTTTCACAGAGGGTAGGTCCCCAAGAAATCCAGGTCAACCTCTGCTACTACAGATCAATCTAGCTCTTTGCCTCTAGAAAATCTACTTGAGGGACGGTCGGACATCCCGCTCCTGGACAATGTCAAAAATTATGATTTTGCCAACTTAAGCCTTGGGGGATCTGAATATCCTATTTGATTTGGTGCTGACATCCCCCCTACTAACATAGGAGAGATTACTCTAGCAAGCAAAACTCCAGCAACTGGTCCATTGGAGGGATACTAGGACACTCACGTTCATGTGCACTGTACCACACAACACTTATCCACCTTTAACTCCACTAATTCTTATAAACTTTTATTTTGTTTGTAGGCTCGATGGGATGCTCCGTAACTATGATCGCTTGAAGAGATCAGTGTACTCTCAGCCGTCTTATTTTGGGTCGAGTCGCGGTCCGAACCACGGTCAAGGCAGAGAAGGGTATGAAGGAAGAGAAGACCGAGACCGAAGCCACCAATCTAAGAACTCATCATCCAAGCATAAATCAAAATCCCAGTCTTCTCACCATAAGGTTGTCGGTCAACACCCTACTACACATAGCTGTAGTAAGTCGATGCCTCATGTTCCCACTTCGGCCATTGCACCCGAGCAACATTTGGGTTCTTCTAGCACCCGTCGATCTTCGGAACGCTAGTCTGGCATAGAAGGTCCTGGAACTTCATCGCACAAGCACGATAGATGGGCCCTCTCAACCCCTACTACTCTTGATGCCACTGCTGCTGAGACGTTGGCTGAGCTCAAGGCCACATTTCCTAAGTTGTGCTTTGATGAGTTCAAATTTGTTCCATGTTATCCGGCATTTTGACTCGGCTATATCCGAACTGATTAGACAAGTCAGATTTGACTGTCGCCAAGGCCAGAAAGTCCAAGGCAATGATTATGGGGTCCAAAAGGTCAAGTAAATATGATAATATGAAGCCAAAATCGAATGAAATTGAGAGATATGCAATGCATAATGTTCAGAGTATGGAATATTGTTTAACATAGAAAAGGAATCGGCTATAACAACTCTTAAACATAGGGATCGACCTATTTCAACCAAATAAGGGCAAGTTAATGGGAAACCATCAATATATCAAAATCCATAAGTCCAATGCATATTAAATTTTGTGACCAAGATTTAGGGACCCTAGGGAGCCTACCTTAGGTATCGCACCTCAAAAGGATGAAACAAGAGAGATTGGGCCTCTTTCCTCAATAGGGGTAGGCTAGAATCAGGAAACAATTTACATTGCAGCAAGGATCGAGCAATAACTCAAGTTCTACTAATCCAATTGGCATGAAACTTGAAGGTTAAGTATATTACAATATGGGAAAGCTCCTATAGGGATCGCACCTCCAAATTCCTCCAAAATAGGGATTTGGCATTGATCCTCATTCCTTGGGATTTGGGCCATGTGATCCCTCTTATGGGTCCATATGGTTTTTGAGATCCTTCTGCCGAATTTTCAGGGGATGTTTGGCCATCTTCCTCTATAAATATAGGCTTAATTGTTCATCTTCAGGACATTTACGCTGCTAGTTGCTTTGTACTCTATTGTAACTAAGGATTTTCATCTGATCACTATTGTAGTTAGTTTACAAGGTGATTAATAAAGTTATCTATTCAAAGTGGACGTAGGCAAACAACGCCGAACCATTATAAATTATTGTACTCGTGTTATTGCTTTGATTTTCTACTATTTAATTACTTATTTTCTCTATTTTCATTTTATATTCTTTATTTATTTCTCTTCAAAACCGTTGTTGGGTGATTTTGCCAATTTTTGGTGCAAACATTGAGAGTGAGATTCTCAACCCTATTTGGTCCCTCTACTACTACTGGATTGCATAAATCCCTCAAAGAGATCCATTATTATACTCAAGAAGCTTGCTCGTTCCATTTAGATTTGCAAAAGTCTAAGGAACCATCAGTAATACTTAGGAACGCCAGGTCTATCTTTCAAAACGCTAAAGGAAATGAGAACACTAACATCCAGCAAGGAGGCCTGAGTAATCTACCAGTAGATATGAATGTTGCCAATCTAGTTGATGTCCAGAATCCAGCTGATTCCATCATAAGTGTTGATTTCTACAATCTGATGAGAGAGCTAGTAGATAGCCGCCGACAGTTGAACTAGCAGATTCAAGTCAATATCGATCTAATGAACCAACTCAAGCAGCAAAAGCACGGGAAAGCTAGGAGGGAGCCAACCCCTTATTCTACATCGAAGAGTTCTAGTTCATTAGATGATTATCGCAAACGCAGACGTCGCAGAATTGATGGATATCATGTAGAAGTTTTTTGACATCAATAGGCAAACCAACCTGGTTTGCCGAGGCCGATCGGTGCCGAACCCTCCATAAGGATCGGTACCAATCTCTCCTCAAGAGGAGGAAGCATGCCCTTTCATGTTGGAGCACAAGCTGGAGCTGCTGCGATTGACTTGGACACTGGAGTTTAGGTGGATGCAGACCAGTTACCTCCTCGGAATGATGATGAAGTGAATGTACATGATATACATCGAGAGGATGTCGAGACAAGAAGGCATGGTACAGCTCGTAGACATAGATCGGACCATTCACGTGAGGTGGACACGACTACCGCTTGACTTCAACTATCCAAACGTCGGGCTTGTCGGCTATGGTTAAACAGCTAGTGAGAGTGAGCCAAGGCTTGACCAATGATGATTGAGAGATCTCAAGTAGCCATACCCCGTTCATTGACTATATCTTACATATAGAGTATCCTAGGAGGTACAGTATGCCATTGATGCCTGCCTACAAGGGAAAAATCGACCCCAAGCAGCACTTTATGAGTATGAATGGCTGATGCATTCTACATGAGTTAATGATGCAATAAAGTGTAGATGTTTTCCTATCACTCTCTCTGGCATAGCAATGATGTGGTTTATGAGATTACCATGGTCAATCTCTAGATTTGACAATTTAGCAACGAAGATTGTGGAGCAGTTCCGTATTCATGCAACTTGCTCCAAAGATGTAATGTCTCTATCCAACATGATCCAGGCCCCGAGAGAATCGTTGAAAGATTATTTGGATAGATTTCATACAGCTTTCGTTGAAGTTAGTAATTCGAATGACCATTTAATATTAATGGCGGTAATTAGAGGGATTGATCTAGAATCTGACTTTAGCGATTGGTTAGCTGGCTAAACACCTGCAATATTGGAACGTTTCTATGCAAAAGCATCTAGATATTTGAGAAAAGAGGAAGTTAAATGCTCTAAGAAGAAGAATGTTATGAGACCAAGTGGAGAGGGTGTGTAGAGTAACATTGCAGTGAAACGGTCTGGGTAGAGTTTCGGAAAAGTTCAAGTAAATGTCCAAATAAACCGAACAAAGAAAAAGAAAGGCAGTGTTTGGAACCGTGAACGAAAGAGGGATTCTAGAAGAGGAAAGCCTAGGATTCCAATGTATAATACCTACACACCACTGAATACATCTCTAGAGAACGTTTACTTGTCTACATGCAATACCATGCAATATAGTAAGCCACATCCGAAAGAATCGACGGAGAAATAGAAACAAACTGGAAAATATTGCTGGTTCCACAAATGCTATGACATAACACGAATGAGTGTAGGCAACTCCGAGATATTATCGAGAAATTGATTCAGGGAAGAAAGTCATGGCAGTTTGTTAAATCCCCGCAGGATGGTGGGCAGGTGACATCCGACCCCAACCGAGGATAAGCTCTGCACAGGGCCAAGGAGCCTCCACGGACTAGTGGAAGATTAATTATCAATACAATAGTTGGAGCGTCCAGCTAATAAGAGCTAGCACGAGATGCAGCGCTATGCTAGCGCGATCAAGTGTATGAATTTTGAATGTTGTTTGAGTACAGAAGATGGAGCTCCGACAAAAAATAGCAGCGTACAATGACAGATGATATTGTGTTCAAGAATAGAGATGCTGACAAGGTGGAGGCACCGACGGTCGACCCAATGGTCATTTCGGCCATGATCGGCCCCACCTTAGTCAGGAGGATTTGGTTGATTGTGGAAGTTCCGTACATATAATTTTCAAAAAGGCTTACGATCAAATGAGGATGGAAGCAAAGGACCTGAAACTGTCTAAAGCCCGCATTCATGGCTTTATGGTGCTGCGACCGAAGCTGTCGGAAATGTCAAATTTCCCACGGAGTTGAGAGAAGGTGACCGAAGGAGAGTGTGGATTTTGCCATTTGTTTTCTTGGATGTTGTCTCCATACAATACTTTTCTGGGCCGACCAGCCCTAGCTGAATTCCGGGTAGCTCTTACCCCGTGGTGTTTGACTTTGAAGTTCCCAACTGATAACGGTGTTGGAGTGATGCATGGTGATCAGTCGACTGGATGTGCCTGCTATGTAGTTGGATTGAGAGATGTTCAATAGAAGGAGAAAAGTAAGAGTGTGGAAAAGTCTCTTTGCATCCAAACTGCCGAAGATTGACAACAAGAGCCTGCCTGGGCCTTGGCCCGGGCGCCACAATCGATTCTGTAAAGGCATAGATCCAAGGGATGACCAGGAGGAGCCCAAAGAGACCAAGTCTGCACCGGTTGAGCTGCCGATTGACATCACGGCCAGCCACAACGACCCGTCATGGGTCCTAAAATTGGATCACAGCTCAACCCCCCAATGACGAAAGAACTTGCTGGTTTTCTCCAACCGAATCTTGGTGTGTTCGCTTGGACTCATTCTGGCATATGTGAGTGTAACATCCTCCTACTTGGAGGCCCAAAAATAACGGCTACGGATAATGCAGTCATCTATAGTTATTAACCCTCGATGACCAAATACGGCGATATTAAATACATTGATACACAGAAACACAAAGATATGGAAAAAAATTAAACAGCAAACAAATTACACATTCTATTTCAAAATATTCCAAATTGATTACATAATCCCAGTTTGCAGACCACGTTCAGATAACATATAATTATTACAAAATACGCCAAGAGTGGCATATGAAGATGCCCCCTTGGTTGATTAGAGTATATAAATAGGCAAGAAAACAAATTTTCCTTTACAAACATAACACACAGCGGAAATAAAAGGACTCTAATAACAAGCTTGCCTCCTGCTCGTCCTCGGAAGCTTTATACATCTAAAAGAACACCTGGAAACCTTAACTCTCGACCTACTCAAAATCAATTGAGTACCCGAGAGTTTAAGGGGAAAACAAAAACTTCGAGTCAGACATAAAGCCTGTATGAATAATAATTTACCATCTCAAACCGTTTAGATATCTAGTGAGACCACGCCTCTTAGCAGAACGAGTTTTCCCCTCACTGGTATCCTAAAACATTTCTAAAACCATATATTGTGCTCCTGCGTCCATAATGGTTAAAACGTTGTATTTCAAAAACATTATGATGATATGCAAAACAAGTAAATCAAATCTGGATTACACATCCCCATTCATTCTCACTATCTGTCTCAATTATAGTTTATAGGATTACTATTAACCATACCTTTCGAAGTCCTTGTTAAATATTCACTTTTGAAACTAATGGTACCTTTTGATGGTATCAAAATATTCTTTAAAATATAGCTTCAAAACAAATAAAAGTACCCTTTCGAAAGCATTGGGTTTGCTCTTTAAAAACATTATTTGGGTCAAAATGATTATATACGAAAGTACCTCTTTTGAAACCAATTATAAAATTGTTTTGAGGAAAAAGTTGATGGTGTCGGAACCATATAGTCGAAAGCAACCACCTTTTAAATTAAAATGTCAAAGGATAGAGTCGAAACCACCTTTTGACTCTATTGCCTTCGAAACCCCCAACCCTTTGAAAGCATTCAGAAAAAAGCTTAGTTTAAGTTAAACAAAGAGAACCCTTCGACAGCATAGATGGTTTCAATACAGTCGAAAGGAGAAAATTTGCGACTGGGTTTTGACTTGGTCGAAACAATTCCTTTCGAAAGCTCTTAATTAAGGAGAAAGATACCCCTTCGAAAGCTAATACTTCACCATAATAAAGCAACCTTCCCCAAAAGATATTTGTATAAACCTTTTCTGAAGCATATGTTTCGACTGTGTCAAAAGCTTTAAGTAAAACAAAGCAAGAACTTAGCTTTTGAAACAGAATATGGTTTCGACCCAAACGAAAGCATTACTTTCGACACCCTACCTTCCGCTACCCACAAATTCACTTCGTACCAATTCCATTGATACCATGTGCATTGGTTCCGACTATGTTGGTTTCGACTGAGATGGTTTCGACTGAGGTGGTGCGGAGGTAAAGGAGTCGAAAGGTACTACTATTTGAGGCGAAACCTACTTTCCTGGATTTAAGGCTGAAATTTAGCAACTTTTAGTAGTTACTTTTATAACCGCTTGCTTATTTGTAAGTATTTGATGGGTTGTTGTATAACCTTTCAAATACTTTATAAAGATAACTGCAGCATTTAATCAGATCTAAATTAAGGGAATTATAATGTTTAAGCCCTTCTATTAACAAAACCAGTATTTCCAAATAAGTCCCTCTCTTGAAATAATTTATTTTCCCTAGTAAATCAACTAGAAAAATCCTGAAAAATCATAGAAATTCAATTTTACCATGTAATCAAACATATTAAAATTTCATACCCAATTTCTTCTTGAAATACTCAAAATAAATTTTAAATCCAGATATATCATATTTTCCTTTAGAAATTAATAATAAATTTTCTATAGCTCGAAAAATTATGAAAATTAAAATCCATCTCCAAAATCATGTTCTACTTAACATAAAAAATTTCCATGGCATTCTAAAATCTTAACCTCTCAGTTTTTCATCAAAACCGTGCAAATTCATATGTGAACGAATTAAAATAAATCAAACATAATATTGTTTAAGCATATCATCATCCATATCATCATAAAAATGAATTTAATCATAAATCCTAAAAACATATAATCATAGAATAAAATAGAGATGGTATGAAATTGTTATTCACCTTAGGTATGATAAGGAATTGGAGATTTGCTGTTGATTAATCCTTCCTAGCTTTGATCCTTAGCTTTAGATTGAATGTTTTCCCTCTTTTTCTCTTTGTTAATGGCCGGCTATATTTTAGTTTTTGATTTGCGTTTATGAAGGTGAGAAATGAAATGTCAATGGGTAAGGGTAAGAAGTGTATAGCCGTGTATGATAAGGAGGCTATTTTACTAATATGCCCATGTGTAATTTAATTAATTTAATAACCAAATTAAAGCCCATTTACTTTATTAATAAGCACGACCCTATATATGGTTTATTCAAATCTCAATCCCCTTATCACCATTATTCTATTTAATTTATCTAATTAAATTTCCTGAATAATGTTATCAAAAATTAGGGATGTTAGAGGCTCTCCCCCTTAAAGAATTTCATCATCGAAATTCAGTAAGGACTAAATACAAAACATAGCAATCGTCTGTAACAACTCTTAACAACCATACTAGTCTAACTGACAAGCAACTATCTATATAAATCTAATATAGACATACCCTCAAAGCAGATCAGGATAAGTATCTCTAATCATGACCTCTGTCTCCAAAGTACAGTCCTTCTCGTTATTTCTCCACTGAACTTTCACCAACCTAACTTTCTTATTCCTTAATCTTTTCTCATCTCTAGCAACAACCCGAGCTAGTTGTCTAACAAAAGTCAAACTAGGCTCTACTACTAAGTCTTCCAACCCTGTCGGAGGAATAGTAGTCTCTGGATCATGCACATACTTGCGAAGATTAGATACATGAAATAGATTATGGATGCCTGCCATACTGCTCGGTAACTCTACCTTGTATGCGAGCCTTCCAATCCTCTCTATATAAACTAGAATGAACCTACATATCTTGGGGCTAACTTCCCTGACTTTCCAAATCATATCACACCCTTTATTGGTGATACCTTAATGAAAACTTATCTCCAACTGAGAATTCTAAGTCCTTACGCCTCTTATCTACATAACTCTTCTGTCTTGACTGGGCTTCCTTCATCCTTCCTCGGATTAACTCAATCTTTTCTGACACCTCTCTAACCAAATCTGGACCTAAGACTAATCTATCTCCAGTCTCCAACCAACATGCTGGTGATTTGCATGGTCTTCCATACAAAGCTTCAAACGGCGACATTCCTATACTTGTCGGATAATTATTATTATAGGAAAACTCAACCAAATATAGGTGATCCACCCAAGATCCACCAAAGTCAAATACACAAGCTCTCAGTAAATCTTCGAGTACTTTGTTGACTCTCTTTGTCTGCCCATCTGTCTAAGGGTGATACGCAGTACTCATGTTAAACTTAGTACCCATCACTTCCTGTAGACTCTTCCAGAATTCACTAGTGAACAAAGCATCTTTGTCACTGACTATACTACTAGGAACTCCATGCAGTCTAACTATGTTCTTCAGGAACAACTTAGCTAAACAGGTGTCGTCCTGGTTGACCTAACTGGAATGAAATGGGCACTCTTGGTCAATCTATCCACTATAACCCATATACCTTCATTATCTCTATTTGTCCTTGGCAACCCGTCTGTAAAATCCACGGATATCGAATCCCATTTCTAAACTGGAATCTCTAAAGGCTGAAGCAACCCACTCAGTTTCTGATGTTCAGCTTTCACTTGTTGACAGTTTGCACAGTGCCTAACCCACAAGCCAACATCCCTCTTCATGCCTTCCCAATAGAAGCTTCTCTTCATATCCTGATACATCTTGGTCCCTCCAGGATGAATCGTAAACTTGGACCAATGACATTCTCCAAGAACTTCTTTCCTCAAGTCCTCAATATTCGGAACACACAATCGTCCCTTCATTCTCAACCATCCCCTCTGTTCAAGGCTAAAATCCTTTAGATCATCGATCTCAATTCCAACCTCAAGCTTTCTAATTTTCTCAGCCAACACTGGATCATCCTTCTGCTTAGAAGCAATTTTCTCAATCAATATTGGTCGAACTTCTAAACAAGATAACCTGGTGGATCTCTGACTAGAACAAGAAGTCGATCTTAACTGCACATCATAACTAACTAAAGCTTCTAAACCATTCCACTCTGCCAACATAGCGAACACCACATTCTGATGTTTTCTACTAAGAGAATTTGCTACCTTATTACCTTTTCCTAGTGTATACTCTATACCAAAATCATATGCAGCTAAAAACTCCAGCCACCTTTGTTGCCTCATATTCAACTCCTTCTAAGAGAATAAATACCGTAAAGACTAATGATCGGTATAAAGCTCAAACCTCTCCCCTAGGAGATAATGTCTCCAATCTTCAATGCAAAGATCACAGCTGCCAACTCCAAATCATGAGTAGGATATCTAATTTCATGCGGTCTAAGTTGCTTAGATGCGTAGGCAATGACTTAACCATTCTACATCAACATTACTCCTAATCCAGTTCCACATGCATCAGTATACACCACCAATCCTTGGTTTCTGTTTGGAACTACTAACAAGGGTGCATTGGTCAACAAATGATTTAACTTAAGGAAGGTTGTTGACCAAAAAAATGGACCAACACCCTGGTTTGGATTTGAAAGCACCAGCCCTATTTTGATATAGCAATATCACAGATAACAGATACAGAAAAAGAACAGTAAAAAAAAGAAGATAGAGAATTTTTATAGTGGTTCGGTTGTTAATGAAGCCTATATCCACTTTATAGTTTTACTATAGACCGATTGATGTTACAAGAGATGTTTAATCACAAGGCTTTGATTATCTTAGGCTAGATTGAATTTCTAGAGTTGGTATCCACTAGAGAATCACAGTGAATTCCTTTGGAGATATTTGTGAGGAAGGTAGAGAGCGAAGAATAATTCTAGCAGAGCTTCAGCAACAAGTCCGGAGAGGATCCATTTTATAATGCAGGTAGGATGATATTTATATGGATCGGAGAGCTTCTGGGCCATGCCATATCATCATCAGCTCGCAGGTAGGTAGAAACGACTTAAGGAAGGTTTGGCTCGCAAAACGAGACAAGAACATGGGTCGTTGGAGACCCATGGTCTATGGGTCGCTAGCGACCCATAGACTTGGCTCATTTGCAAGCCAATGTCATAGCCTCTTTTTGTAGTATTCCTTAGCTAGTTCGTTTGAAGGTTTGAGGAGAGGCATGGGTCGCTGATGATCCAAGCACTTTGGATTTTTCTAGAGTTTGGAATTAGAGATGTTTCCATAGTCTTTTATCGTAGTCCTTTCTTTTTAATAGTAGTTCACTAACTGTTTGCACTCAACTGCTGATTGGGCTGTAAGAAGGCTGGTCCCTTGGTTTAATCGATCTTAGTTGTAGTCTCAGTAATATAGGTTGGCTATCGTTCACTCCTTGCCTTAGCCTTTCTGGTTAGGTTCTAATCCATCCTAATGTTACGAGATTGTTTTGCTTTCTAATGGGTCCTGCTGGGTTAAAAACCAAGATAACATTTGTCCCCTAGAGTATGTCTTCGTTGGAAACAAGGCATGCTCTGGAAGTTATCGATTATAGCATCTGTTTACTTGGTTTCAAATAATCGCATTAGAGTCTTGCGGACACGTAGTAAGTTACGCTATTGATCACCTAGTTTTGGTCTCGACTACTACTGCTTGTCGTAACGAATCAAATTCCTCTCCATATCTTCTTGGTGTACTTTGAATTAATGGGTAAGTATCGAGGCTACCATGCAAATTTGGCTTTAGCTTTTCAGCCATTTGTTGAATTTTCAGTGTGAATCATCGAAGTCCACCTCAAGATGTTGATTTCAACTGACTGACTTATGATAGCTGTTCATTTTTTGATTTCAATTCGAATTTCAATTCCTGGTATTGATGATGCAATCTTTGCTTTGTAGTTTATGCAAGGGTATATGTCAGTAGGTAGATGCATGATGTAGGTATGGAGTTGCCCCATACAGTATTAATTCAATCGGCGGTGAAGCTAAGTTTGTCTCGAACGATTATACGCCATTCTGGAGCGAAGTCTTGCTCTTTGTCTTTAGCTTTTTCTTCTCGAGAATTTGGTTAAGTTCACGTCGATGTTTTTGAGTTCCAATGCAATAATTTATTCCAAAATCGGATATAGTCGATGATTCAATCATATCACTCTTCCTATTTC
Organism: Allium fistulosum; assembly: GCA_030737815.1. NCBI lineage: Eukaryota > Viridiplantae > Streptophyta > Magnoliopsida > Asparagales > Amaryllidaceae > Allium > Allium fistulosum. Next base: position 1,001,988,315 of record CM060908.1, read on the forward strand.
TGTATTCCAGTGATCCTGAAAAGAAAAGCTTCCCGCATCGCTTCGGACAGCGGCTCCGTTATCGATCGTTGATCGATAATGGGTAAGTTTGGAAGAGATAATTTTAAAGGATGATACAGATTGTTTTTCAAATGCAAGCAAGCTAGCTACACTAGATTGTTTGTTCGTAGTATTCAGGATACTAGACTCTTCTCATGTAGAAAATACACTGCATCTGCCCCGGTCAACTCTTAGGACCTGCTTGGTCAACATACGTTGACTTCCCTTGGATTCAGGGAGTTGGTTATACGAGGGTATTATTTTAAGTAAAACATACCTGACAGGGTTGAATGCCAAGTTTTGTCATTGAAAATGATTTTTCGGTCATCCAATCTTTAGTCTAGTGGACGTACTTCCACTCCTCTAGAAGCTGGGTCCTTCATAATTTAGGCTTTGCTTATTATTCCTATTATATTAGGAGGACTGATTGCAGTTAAATTACGACGCATAGTTGCTCTTGTAGAGTTGTAGTTGAAGTTCAATCAGGCGCAGTTTTAGCCTTTGGAAACTAGCCATGAGTTGTTCGATTGCGATTATCCTTCTCTAGCATTTTTCAAAATTCAACGCACACTAGCCTCTTTCTTCGGGACTATAGGCTTAATTGCTCGATTCTGAACATTTCTTTTTCTCGCAGTTGCACTTCTTGTGCTCATGTGCAGCATAGTCATTTACTTTAATTCTATACATGTAAGTAATACTTCTTGCGGCCATTTCGACAAATTCTATTTCATGGCTTTGTTCAGAACTATGAAGTAGCTTGGTCTAGCCAGTTCTGTAGCTAATCCCTACTTATGCTCAATTGAGTTAGTTTCAATAAAGTGTTGGTGTAATTGCCTTAGTCCGTAGGGCTGATTAATTTAACTACCGAGCCTACATGTTTTAGGAGACTAGGTTTCCTAAGTTATAAGTTCGATTGCCCTAGTTTGATTGACATGATAACTCCTTTCTTCAAGAATTAGGGACTTTGTTGCTTGATCCCAAGATCTGAGTTTTGTAATGATGTCGGCATGTATTAGAAAGATGCGTTTCTGGCATCTTTTGCTAAAGTAAATTCTTTTGAGTCCCACTTTCCTGGATTTAAGGCTGAAATATAGCAACTTTTAGTAATCACTTTTATAACCGCTTGCTTATTTGTAAGCCTTTGATTGCTTGTTGTATAACCTTTCAAATACTTTATAAAGATAACTGCCGCATTTAATCAGATCTAAATCAAGGGAATTATAATGTTTAAGCCCTTCTATTAACAAAACCAGTATTTGCAAATAAGTCCCTCTCTTGAAATAATTTATTTTACCTAGTAAATCAACTAGGAAAAATCCCCCAAAATCATAGAAATTCAATTTTATCATGTAATCAAACATATTAAAATTTCAGATCCAATTTCTTCTTGAAATACTCAAAATAAATTTTAAATCCAATTATATCATATTTTCCTTTATAAATTAATAATAAATTTTCTATAGCTCGAAAAATTCTGAAAATTAAAATCCATCTTCAAAATCATGTTCTACTTAACATAAATATTTTCCATGGCATTCTAAAATCTTAAACTCTCGGTTTTTCATCAAAACCGTGCAAATTCATATGTGAATGAATTAAAATAAATCAAACATAATATTGTTCAAGCATATCATCATAAAAACGAATTTAATCATAAATCCGAAAAACATATAATCATAGAATAAAATAGATATGGTATGAAATTATTGTTCACCTTAGGTATGATAAGGAATTTGAGTATTGTTGTTGATTAATACTTCCTAACTTTGATCCTTAGCTTTGGATTGAATTTTTCCCTCTTTTCCTCTTTGTTAATGGCCGGCTACATTTTAGTTTTTGATTTGTGTTTGTGAAGGTGAGAAATGAAACGTGAATGGGAAAGGGTAAGAATTGTATAGCCATGTATGATAAGGAGGCTATTTTACTAATATGCCCATGTGTAATTTAATTAGTTTAATATACCAATTAAAGCCCATTTACTTTATTAATAAGCACGACCCTATAGATGGTTTATTCAAATCTCAATCCCCTTATCATCATTATTCTATTTAATTTGTCTAATTAAATTTTCTGAATAATGTTATCAAAAATTAGGGATGTTACAGTGAGATCTCACCTGCCATTGTGGGTCGCGCGTTAAATATCGACCGAAGGCATGTCCCGGTGAAACAGAAAAGGCGTGGCATGGATATGGAGAGATCTGTTGCCCTTAAAGAGGAGGTGGATAGGCTCAAAGGAAATGGGTTTATTTGTGACGCCCTCTACCCTAAATGGGTATCTAATTCTGTACTTGTGAGAAAGGCGAATGGAAAATGGTGGACATGCATTGATTACTTAGACTTAAACAAGGCATGCCCGAAAGACATTTTTTCCCTTCCAAGGATCGATCAGCTGGTAGACTCAACCGCATGACACAAATTGTATCTTTCATAGATGCGTACTCTGAATATAACCAAATCCTGATGCACATTCACGATCAGGAGCGCACTAGTCGCATTATTGATGTTGGATTGTATTATTATATGGTAATGCCATTTTGTTTGAAGAATGCTAGAGCAACTTATCATTGCCTAGTCTATAGAATGTTTAAAGATTGGACTGGAAAGAGTATGGAGGTATACGTGGATGATATGCTCATGAAGTCACGACGATCAAACAAACATGTTGGGGACTTAGCAGAAATGTTCGACATCCTTCGATATTACAAAATGAAGATCAATCCTCTGAAATGTTCTTTTGGCGTTGCATTAGGAAAGTTCTGGGGTTTCATTGTCAATTCTCATTGAATCGAAGCTAATCCCGAGAAGATTCAAGCAATTCGCAACATTCAAGTGCCAAATACCATCAAGCAAGTATAGAGTCTAAATGGGAAGGTTGCTGCCCTAAGCCGATTTATTTTTGAGCCACTAATAAATGCATTCCTTTCTTTGATTTTACTAGGAGAGGGAAAAGGAACTTTGAATAGATGCAGGATTGTGAAGACGCATTTCGAGCTTTGGTGAACCACCTTGAAAGGCCTTCCATCTTGTTAAACTCGGCGGATCACGAAGACTTGTATATCTACTTGGCTATGTCGGTACATGCTATAAGTGCTGCACTGCTTTGCGAGGAGAATCGAATCCAGAGATCGGTCTATTAATGTAGCAAACGATTAACAGGAGCTGAAAGCAACAATTCAAAGATAGAGAAATTAGTGTCCTGCTTGTTGATTGCTTTATGAAAGCAGCACCCCTATTTTCAGCCTCATCCCATCAATATTTACACCAATTAGCCGTTACGACAGATCCTATGACGACCTAAGACGTTTGGAAGGTTACTCAAATGGAACATTGAACTGAGTCAATTCGACATTACTTATCTCCCACGAAGAGCCATCAAGGGACAAGCACTGGCGGACTTTATAGAAGAATTTATTACGCAAGATGATCTCACAGAGAGCGGTGGAGCCTCTACCATTCGCTGGAAAATGTATATGGATGGAGCATCAAATGATCGTTACTCTAGAGCTCAAATCATGCTAGTAACCCCGAAAGATCGATCTATTTGCCACGCTTTGAAGCTTAACTTCCCTCCAATGAACAACGAAGCTGAGTATGAAGCTCTGATTGCTAGACTCAAACTTACCAAACAACTGGGCATAAAATCTCTTGAAATCTTTTCCGATTCACAGTTGGTAGTATACCAAGTCAGTGGAGGTTACCTAGCTAAAGGACAACGACTTGCCCCGTACCTTATCTAAGTCCAAGTGTAATTGACTAGTTTTGAGTATTATGACATCATGCACATTCCTCGAGATTAAAACAAAGAGGTTGACTCATTGGCAAAGTTTGCTAGCACTGAGGATGCACAACAAATGAGCTTGGTTCTAGTTGAAGTACTAGACACTCCGAGCATAAACCAAATGGAAATCGACTAGGTCCTATGGACGAAGCCTGAGAAGGAGTCGTGGATGACTCCGATTAAAGACTATATGCTACAAGGAGTCCTTCCCAAACGGAGGAATAAAAGGCGATAAGTCCTCCGCAAAGCTTTACGATATATCATTCAGGAAGGAGTTATGTATAGAAGGTTTTCTCCATTCTCCTACTCTGGTGTATCGCTCATGATGAAGTGAAACGAATCTTAAAGGAGGTTCATGAAGGGGAATGTGGCGATCACACTGAGGGGCAAACCCTAGCAAAGAAAATACTCCGTTGTGGGCATTATTGGCCGACTGTCAACCAAGATGTTGCCGATTATGCTAGGCGATGTGACAAGTGCCAGATGTATGCAAAAATTTCGAGAGCTCCACCGACAGAAATCACACAAATGGTCAGTCCGTGGCCATTTACCATATGGGGCATAGATATTATTGGTTCCTTACCGATCTCTAAAGGTGATGTGAAGTACACCATCGTTGCAGTTGATTACTTCACCAAATGGGCCGAAGCAGAACCTTTAGCCAGCCACGATCATAACAAAGAACGTAATCAACTTCATTGTCCAAAATATCGTTTGTTGTTTTGGCCTTCCATGAACCATTGTAACTGACAATGGAACCCAATTCAACAATGCTAAATTCAAAGATTCTACTGTCGGCATCATATTGAGAAAAAGTTTATGACAGTTGCTCACCCACAAGCAAATGGACAAGTTGAAGCTCTGAACAAAATCATGAAATCCATTCTGAAGAAGATTTGGAAAAGGCTAGAGGCAAGTAGGTGGACGAACTCCCAATAGCATTATGGGCTTGCAGAATCACCCACAAGTCTACGGCTGGCCATACTCCATTCGCCTTGCTTACGGTTCTGAAGTTGCCATTCCTATTGAACTCGAAGTCCCTTCTCATCGGGTAACGTACTTCGATCCCAGAACGAATAGAGATCTCCTTATAGAATTTCTAGACTTTGTAGATAAGAAGCGCGAAGAAGCTAATTTGAGGGTAGCTGCACATCAAAACCTAGTCGCCCGATACTACAACACCAAAGTTCAACCGAGAACCTTTGAAATCAGCGATCTCCTTTTAAAATAGGAGTTTCTTGCCCCATCGCATATGAATCCTACTTGGGAAAGACCATATGTCGTTGAACAGAGGCTTGGAGAGGGAACTTTCAAGCTAGCGACTGTTGATGGCGTCACACTTCCAAGAGCGTGGAATAACGAGCATTTACGCTTAGTTTATTCTTTTTCATTTAGTTGTATTCAATTTTCGAATTTGCTTTATCATTTGATTTTCTAGATATTTAATACGACAAATTATGTCATTTCTTTCCATTTGGCAAATAAAGTTTAAAAATTTCTTCATATATGTGATTGTTGTAGCTATTACATATTAGTTACGACACCCGACTAACTAGTATTAAGATATCCGAGCAGGTTCCCAGAGTTTGGAGCTTGTTGTTACATAAATTCACAATTGAATTAAACAAAAATGAGAATGGTCTGATCGTTCATTTGAAGATTCACGCTCACAACTTGATGGATGGAATACCTAATAAGGAATGGATGTGACTCGACCATCCGATAACCAAGTTAATCCTACCGAGTGATGGGATAAACATGAATCAAAAGCGATCATGATACGATCGATCGCTCTCTAAGTTAAACCTTGGACTTTGGGGGAAATCAATCAATTCAGGAAAGCATGATCCTACTATTTTCCAAAATAACTCTAAGTCCCTAGAGTGTGGACTAGAATATAAACACGAATTGGGCGCGATCCGATCGCCCGCCAACTAACTCTTATCCCCAGAGTGAGGATATGTGTATAAACAACTAGATGAGTGCGGTTCGACCACTTGTTATACCACAAACTCCGACCTGAAACTGACGGAAGGAGTATAAACTTGTTCAGGATGGAGTTCGACCATCCACTATCTAACTCCAATAACCCAAGACTGGAGGCAGGAGTATAATCACTCACACCATAAAATCCAACGGCATAACACTAGGGCTCGAGCCCAATGTTTGATATAACTTAAGGCAACGACCACATAGAAGCGTTGATTAAAAATTAACAGATAATTATCCGAATTAGCGAGCAACGAATTACAAGTACATTGAATGGAAAAGTAATAGCTCGACTATTAAGATAAAATTCACGTAAGAGTTTGATAGAAAACAAAGAAATTTTATTTGCATATTAAACTTGAAAATTGTGGTACAAGTTTATTCAAAAGCGGGGGCCATACCCGCATAGTCATGGTCAACAAAAAGAGAAATGCAACTATACAAGCTATGCACAAACTAAGCTAAAGTGATGTCAATTTCTTTTGCCCTTTTTCTCTTTTGGATTTTTTGGGAGTGACACCACCCAAGCTTCCACCAGTTCTTCTTTTCGATCCTTTGCCTCCCTTGGCAGGAGAGCTTTTAGAGGTCGGACGGAGTTCTTTAGGAACCGACCCACCAAGTGGAATAACTTATAGTGGGACGAGATTTGGATCGTCGATGTCCATGTCAATAGGTTCAGCCTTAGCTTTATTCTTCAATAACTCCTTTCTTTCGATGCACCTTTTTAAACTGAGATCATCGGTATGTTCGATGGCACCAGTGATCACAACATCATCTGATTCATCTGACAGCGGCTGATCAGTTTTTTCATCATCGAGTGCTCCAATAACTTGAGTGTCGGGCCTTGGAAGTTGGTAGCCTCTGGAGTTTCGGTGAATGTCGGCTATTTTTCCATGGTTGCACTGCTTCCGGGAGTTTGGCTGGGACCCGGAAGACCTGCAGACATGTGGAAACAAGGAAATAAGCCGATAACTATTGGTCATGAGGAAAATAATCTCTTGAATAATGGAGAATAAAGCGGGATACATGTGTCAGGCAGACTTTCAGTTGTTGTTTGAGTGCTCCCTTCTAGAATAGGAGTCAGCACCTTTGACTGATAGCCGGGTCTGTCCAGATTATAGCTTAGATCATGTCCCAAGCCAAGAGAAACTTACGCTCCGGCTGTTTGTAGTGAAGGGGGAACTTTTGGATCCGACTCCGAAGACTCAGCTATGTTTTTCCCTTTGCCGGAGGGTGCTAACATATCAAAGTATCAAAGTTTGGAAGCAAGGTCTAAAGGTTCATCCCCGTGAAGAATCTCTCGTACTAGCTTCTCTTTATCTAAATCAGCTTCACCAAGGGCTTTCTTCTTCATTTCAACAATATATTCCCAACCCTCGGCGAGCGATTCAAGATAGCCCTCTCCAAGAAAACTCAAATCATGATGGATTAGGACTTTAGCATTTTATTCAACAATTAAAGGATCGAGCATGTCCTTAATCTCATTCCAACCAGCTTCTTTGGCATCTTCAACTGGGCCTTGATCTGCTCTCAAACCTCGTTGCAGCCTGCTTCACTTGCCTCTTCCTTAACGACTTCAATTTGAGCAAGTTGCTTGTCGAGTTTAACTTTTAGTCCCCGGGCTTCGACGCCTCTTTGCAATATTTTTGTGAGTACTCCAAAGCTTCGAGTTTTTCTTCCTTCTCTTTTTAAGGAGTTCTTCGAGTTCCTTATCACGGCGGGCATAATGTTTTTTTCTTTTTGCAGAGTATCCAAAGCAAGCAAACCGCTGCGGTTGAGGGCAGCATCCAGCTCCTTTTTGTGAGCTGCTTCCAGATGAATAACCATCTCGGATGTTTCTTTGGCACTCTTTTCTGCCATGGTTAGATTCGCTATTAACTCTGAGATCATTATCTTGATGTTTAATATTCTTTTTATCATGGATCGCCTCTAGCTTAAGATGATCGATTTAATGTTGCCTCTCGATAGACATCTCGAAGATTTTTTCGATTAAATGCCAGAATGCTTCATGCTGTACAAAAACTTCATTGACGCATGCAAGGGAACTCGCTTTAGGACTCCCTGGAATTAAATGGATGGAAGGAAGGAACTTAAGGCCATCAAAGTAAATTTTTGAAAAATTGACCTTAAGTTCGGCCAATTTTTCTACCGTGGAAACTCAGGAGCTCCAGTAGGCAAAGCTGGATCAAAGTTAACAATTGGGCATTTGCTGGACCTATGATCATGGGACTATGTGGAACCAGATGAACCAGAATATTGCTTAGGTGGCACAGCAATTTAAGGAGCATGAAAAGAAGTCTGATCGTCGCTATGTATAGGAAGATTAGGCTGAATTTCCTAATGAGATGATTGAGATTGGGACTTATGTTTAGAAGATGAAGACTCCCTCAAACAATGACTTCTTTCCCGGCTATCATCTCTCTCTCGATGCCTACCCGAGTCTGGACCGTGGTGGATCCATTCTGTATTGACAAGCTCCTCAAGCGATCGAAGGCACGAGATTGAGACATCGCACGTGCAAACCAAACAAGAGTGTATAAGTGACCGTCGAACAAAAGATAGACAAAAATCATGCAATGAAGTGCGCATGATTGTGAGTGTCCTAGTTTTTGCCCGATGGACTAGTTGTTACGGCCTTGCTCATAGGAGTGTTCTCCCCTTTGCTAGTGGGAGGAATGCCATCACCACTCCTTATGGGAGAATAGAGCCCACCAATACTGATGTTGGGGAAGTCATAAGTCATGATATCATCAGGGATCGGGAATTTTGAGAACCCTTCCATTGAGCTTTCTAAATGTTGGGAGGAAGACTCTTCTTCAACGGAGGTGATAATAAACTCGGGATCTTTAGCGGTTTTTCTCCTATGAAGTTTATATGTGAACTTTTTTCCTCTCTTTGTTGGCATTTGAGATTATGCGCCTTGTGATGGTTCGACCACAGACGCATTGCCCGGGTCTACATCATCATCGCCATGCTTGTTGGTTTCAACACCTCTAATTTCGCCATCTTCGGCGTCGTCCTGATCCCCCTCGACTGGGGGAATGACAAGGCTATTAGTACCGCCTTCTTGTTCTGCAGCATTCATTGGTGGTGCAGCGCTTTCCGGAAGCCCGATGCTGTGACCTTCTTCTAACAGCCCAAAATGAGATAACTATTCATCGGTCATGAGGGACATGATGTCCCCGTCCTCAATCGGGGTAGCATGAATTGCAGAAACCGCCCTTAAGAAACTATCGCCTTCTGGGCGTGGATGGACACCTGAAAATTTTCAAATTATTAGTTAGTTCAGGATTTGACTTAGGCTAAAGAATTTTAGAATAAAGTGAAGACAACACTTACGTCCTTCCAACCATCGCCTCGTAAATCCAAGCGGACAACGAACGTAAAACCATTCATATTTAAAGATGGTGAGCTTATTCCAAGCGCCAATTGAACTTGACAGTTGGGCGAAGGGTCGAGGAAAGTGTAAGAAAGGCTTCATGTCCATCATTTGAAATTATAAATGAATATGTTGTCCTTAGGAGATGGCAGGCGGAACAGAACATCCATAAATAGCAAGAAAGTGCCATGAAGAAAAGCATAGTTGTTCGGGTATAGCTGAGAGGGAGCTATTCCAAGATAATTTAGCATCTCTTGGATAAAAGAATTAAAAGGAGGCACACATCCAGCCCATCAAATGAATTTATTGCATGTTGTACATCCCTCTGGGAGTAAATGAGTCCTGTCATTCACTGAAGGGACTAGGACATCTCCAAATAGAATCCCATGTTTAGAGCATAGTCTGCAAAGGGCGGCCTCACTAATTCTGGAGGCTTGGGAATCCGTCGGGTTATTTAGAAATACTACACCTTCAACAGTGTTGGGGGCAGGACTTATATGTTCCGCTGGAAGGACTGGAACATCAGAGTAAAGGTCAGTTAACGGGCTGGAAACCTCCGGTTGGTCAATTTGACGATCAGGAGAAAGTCTGTCCGAAGCAGTTGTAGAACTTGACTCGGCTTTGGAATTGCTAAGTTGTGAAGGTTGTCCAGAAGGCATTGCAGCTAAACGCTCTGAACGCCTAAAGCCCATATCAACTAAACTCAGTAGATAATCAAGATTAGAAAATTTTACCTGCCCCTCGTGCTAGTGTAAACTAGTGTGGTGCAGTGTTGTACAGTACAAAGATAAACAGTTCAAAATAAAAGGAAAAAAGGTAAGTGACGAGACTTTTGATTCCAACCAGAGTAATCGTCACGCTGACCGTCTCAACTGGCATTTTAATTGATCAGTTGTGTAAGATTTGGGATCGACCATCCGCACTCAAAGCGTGAAGTCCATTATTAAAGACCATATGTTAAGTTTTAGTTCATATTCTAAGTCCAAGGAGTTTGGTCGTTCAATTTTGAGTTTGATATTGGATATGCAACTCATGTTGCTCGTTACCATCATCTGTTCAAGTTTATTGAGATGAAATTGGTTCTAATCATTCATGCGAGTGAATATGGATTGATTTTCAAGTTTAATTCAAAGCTTAGAATCAACCAAATAGCCATAGCCAATCCCTCTATATAAAAATAGCTGATCCCAATTACAAAGCCTACAAATGATCCCTCTTATGAAGCAAAATAACTAATCCCTCCATCCTCATACACAAAACCACCAATCTCTTTACTTAGCTGCATTTACACTCATCCTAAAGCAAACAGCTGATCCCTCTCTACATTAGTAGCCAACTGATCCCTTCACTAAACAAAGCAACCGATCCCTCCACTTAACCACGCAACCGACACATTCCTCCTCAAACTCCAATACCGAGCCCTCTATTTCAAAGTTTTCACACATCCATCAAACATCCACTCTGATCCCTCTCCTTTACCTACGTTCCAACTGATCCCTCGCTTAATCCATACACCTCGTCTTCCTTGAACAACTTCGACCATCACCTCTACATCTAACTGCAAAGTTATGACTCCATACGCATCGAACTCTAACCCATCCACCAACGCAATCGAACCCAATATCTCATTGCAAGTTAACGGCTAAAGGAAAGAAAACCTACCTAAGTTTAAAAAATATGAATTGCTCAAGAGGAAATGCTGGATTTAGATTCAAGTTGAGGATGGGCAGTGGTCTAGATCTAGATGAGAATGGTGAATCTAAGGGAGAAGGCGATATTTGATTTGAGGAGAAGGGATCGGGTTTTCATGTTGGAAGAGGGGGTTCAAAACTGAGCTTGAAGGAGATAAGTAAAGTCAAAGAAATAAGATGATGTAAGGAAGGAAAGCCAAATGTTGGTTTATATACGGAGAGTGAGGGTTCGACCCACTATCCTATTTACGAAGTGAAAAAATCGATAAAGTCCTTCAAGTAGTAGGGACCGAGTACAATCCCTAACCTGGGGAATAAAATTCTGATCCTTGTTATATACAAAAAAAAAGAAAAAAAAAGAGGGATGAAGAGAGGAGGGAGGGATCGGCTAGAGGAATGTCGATCCCTATGAATAAAAAAGAAAAAGGAAGGGATTGGCGCTATTATACAAAAAAAGTGAATATGGAGAGGGGGGATCGGCTAGAGGAATGTCGATCCCTATGAACTTAAAAATAGAGAAGAGAGAAAAGGGGGATCAGCTAAAAGAATGTCGACCCCTACATACATAAAAAGAAAAAGGAAGAAGGGATCAGTTACGAATCCTGTATGCATGCAAACATACACATGAAAATTATACAAGGTACATATATATAAAATGCAATGAAATTGCATCTAGATCAATGAAAATTAGCAATGATCCATGAGCGTACAAACGCATCCGGGAGGCAACGACAAGAACATGTACCTGAATGTGCACATGTAGTCTAAAAGATCAATTTTTGAAGTCGATAGAAATTAAATTCAAATCTAAAGCTTTCAAGGTCGAGACCGGACCAGATAGCCAAAACCTACTAGTCTTGTAGAACCGGACATAGATATTAACTGATGGAATATAATCCTGAATTTATACTATTGGAAATTGACCAACCATCATGACGATCAAAGAGAGATTCGATACTTTGGGAAAATAGTTCGACAGGAGGATAGCGACTATTCAGAAGACTGGATGGACTTCTTGTCAATGAATCTAATTGATTCAATTCAAAGCATGTCATGTTCATCATAAGACGTACTTTGAAGGGCAAGGGTTATCTGGCATTTTGACCCAACAATATTCGAACTAATTGGACAAGTCAGATTCGACTGTCGTAAAGGCCAGAAAGTCCAAAGCGATGATTGTAGGGTCCAAAGATCAAGTACAGATGATAATATGAAGCCATGATCGAACGAAATTGGGAGATATGCAATGCAGAATGTTTAGAGTATGGAATATAGTTTAACATAGAAAAGAGATCGACTATAATCACTCTTAAACATAGGGATCGACCTATTTCAACCAACCAAGGGCAAGTCAATGGGAAATAATCAGTATCTCAAAATCCATAGGTCCAATGCATATGAAAATTTGTGACTAAAATGTGGGGACCCTTGAGAGCCTACCCTAGGGGTCGCTCCTCAAAAGGATGAAACAAGAGGGATCAGCCATGTTCCCTCAATAGGGGTCGGCTAGAATCATGAAACAATTTACATTGCAGTAAGGATCGAGCAATAACTCAAGTTCTACTATCCAATTGACATGAAACTTGGAGGTTAAGCATATTACAACATGGGAAAGCTCCCATAGGGATCGCACCCCAAAATTCCTCCAAAATGGGATTGGCACCAATCCCTATTCCTTTGGATTTGGGCCATGTGATCCCTCTTATTGTAACTTTGGATTTGGCACCAATCCCATAGGCTTGATTGTTCATTTTTGGGACTTTTACGCTGCAAGTTGCTTTGTACTCTATTGTAACTTAGGATTTTCATTTGATCCCTATTGTAATCAGTTTACAAAGTGATTAATAAAGCTATCTATTCAAAGTGGGCAAACAACGCCGAACCACTATAAATCATTGTGTTCGTGTTATTGCTTTGATTTTATGCTATTTTGCTTATTTCCTCTATTTTCATTTTATATTCTTCATTTATTTCTCTTCAACGCCTCTATTGGGTGTTTGTGCCAATTTTTGGTGCAAACATTCGCACTTTGCATTCAATTCATCTAGAGGCCAAGAACGTAGTGCTCTCTTATATTAATAATGTCTATGTCTAGCACAGTACAACTCTCTATGTTGCAGAGAGAATTTCTGAGGTGTCGATGGAAAGAAAACATGAGATCGATTGCTCAAGTCTTGAGGCGATCCATGACAAAAAAATTCATCAAGTACTTAGACGAGGAGGTCAAGCAGTTCGGTACGAAGCTGGCCGATGTTGAGAAAAAGCCAGCGAATCTTCTGAAGCTGTTAAGCATTTCCTGAAAGCGCACCAGACTGAACTAGACACTATCGTTCGTAGCATCGGTACTTTAGCCCTCAAAAATGACATTTTACAGAAGGAGGAGGCATTGAAAAAATACAATGATGCTTTGGCCCTTCTTATTAAATAGCTAGAGGAAGAGGTTGAGAAGGAAAAGCAAGAGAAGCTTGTGGCTCAGCTGGAGTCTCAATGATACTGCAAGGAGATCGTTGAGGCTAGTGAAACTAAAATAGAGGCCAATGATCAACTTGTGTAGATAGAAGACCTCAAGGAAGAGGCTAGGGAGGCGGGACAGATAGAGATAAAGGATGAGTTTGATCTGATGTTGACTTATTACAATGCATGTGTCCTGATGAATCGCAACCTCTGCTTCCTTCGAGAGGGGTATCCCGAGCCGCTCATCGAAGCTTGGGATCATATTATAGAGTTAAAAAAGAAATCCCTCGGTGGTGCTGAAGTGGATGAAGAGCAGCTCATGCATGAAATCTTGCATGATGAAGAGCTCGTTGAACTCAGGGCTTCTCGGATTAGCTTACTCACTGATCCAACGATCACCATAAAGGGGAAAGATGGCGGTGAAGCCTTGGGATCTGGTTCCCAAGACCCTCCTACTACTCAAGCAACTAGCGCTTCAAGTTCTCATGCCTCGGAAAAGGACGCGGGCTACGATCCAGATCATCCAACGATGCATAAATCTTTTGGGCTATCCCCGATTTTGGAAGGCGGCACTCTAGCTACGACCGAAGGCCAATCTATTGAAGGTATATCTCTCACTTCTTCGATGCTCTAGAAGGTTTACATCTCACGTCCAATAGTCATGGGCTAACCCATTGGTCTCCATGAAATTATAGGTCCGTCTGCATTGGTCCATGCTCTCGATGATGATGTTTCCCAAGGACATCAGGTGCTGACCATTGGGTCCACTACGACGGTCACTATACAGGTGGTTCCTACCGATCAACATGTTGAGACTCTCAGCTCGGATGCTAAAGTAATAAGGGCTCTGGATAATGAAAAGACTGATAACCAATAGTGCCAGGATGAAGTAGAAGACGTCATAGTGACCCATGCCTCCGAACACACCGATAAACTTAACATGAAGGAGCGCATCAAAAAGGAGGAGCTAGAGTTGCAAGCCAAGAAGGAGAGTCCTAGAGTGGATATTACTCTGCTCCAAGTTATACTGCCAGGCGGCGTCACTCCTAAGGAGGTTGATCCTTCTGTATCCCAAAGTGAGATGGCCTTTATTTCTGAAAGCATCTCTCCTAAGGGTAGAAAGGGTAAAAAGGGGTGAGGCGGAGAGGATGAGGCGGTAACTCCAGAGAATTCACCCGAAGAAGCCCAAAACGGGGAGAAATAGCCTCGAACCGGTTTAGGTAGTTCGTAGTTAGGTAGCTAGTTTCTTTTTGTTGGTCGCAACTGGGCGGGTACGGCCCCCGTTTTTGGTTTTTAGTTTTCAAAATAAATTTGTACTTAGTTTCCTAGTTCCACTATATGAATAAAGATTCTTTCATTTCTATTCATATTTTGGAAATAAATTGTCTAAGTGTTCGAGCTATTACGTTTCGTATTCAGTGTACTTGTAATCCATCCCTCATCATTCAAGTTGCAATTTTTTTTATTGCCTGTTGCTATGGGCATCGATCCAACAAAACCATCTCAAGGCCTCCTTTCGGTCGTGGCCTTAAGTCTTATTAAACACTAGGTGCGAGCCACGGTGTTACATTTTCATGTCCAGCGGTTAAGTGATTATACTCCAGCCTCCAGTCTTGGGCTGGCGGAGCGAGTTCGTGGAGGGTCGGGTCCCGTCAATGATGAGTTTATTCTCCTCATGTCTGGTTCAGGCCAGAGTTGGAGAATGAATTGTCGAATCACGCTCATTCATTGTATTTACACTCTCATCCGCACTTTGGGGTTCACACTTAGTTGATGGGCGGTCAATCGCACCCGTTTGATGTATATACTCTAGCCCACAGTCTGGTGACTGGAGTTGTTCTGGGAAATGACCGAATCACATTTCCTTTGATTAATTACCTTGCCGCCAAGTTTGGGGCAAAATTCGAAGAGTGGTCGGTCGTACGGAGACCATTTTTACTTTATATTCTTCCCATCAAATCTGGAAATGGAATTAGTTAACGGATGGTCAAGTCACGCCCGCTTTCTATTTTATGCATAGCTCATCGGATTATAGGCGAGAGTAAATGGATGAATGGTCAAGTCACGTTCATTTTGTTGAATTCGATTATGGACCCGAGTAATTTGTTGGCCCAAACTCCAGGCACTTGTTGGTTTACACTATGCATATGTGGAAGTAAGTTGGTCGTATATCATAACTATTATATTATGCTCAAACAATTCATAGATATGGAGCAAACTATAGATTTTATTGCAAATTGAAAAGGAAGTGACAGAATCTGTCTTATCACATGGCTTTGATGTAACATCCCCTATCTAAAGGGCCAAAACTAAGCGTTACAGATGCTGCAGCCATCTATAGTATTAGCTTCCGGCAACTAAATACGGCTATGTTAATGGTATGCATAATATCGGAAGCACTTGAATATGAAACAATACACAGATTTCAAAACCCTAAATTACTAAATTATATTTCCAAATCAAATTGTTTCACATTCACGTTACATAACCCAAATCGTTTCCCAGGTTCAGATTAAATATAATCATTACAAATTACGCCGAGAGCGGTATATGAAGATACCCCCTTGGTTGATCAGAGTCATATGGTCATATTAGACCTAATACATAACATCACAACGGAAAATCCATCACAACACAACAATAAACAGCAAGTCTTAAGTAGCTATCTGTTGCCTCCTGCATCCTCTGGTAGCTTATTCGTCAACATTCTAAAACCTAAAAAGAACCCTAACCCTCAGCCTACTCAAATCAATTTTGAGCACCCGAGAGTTTAAGGGGAAAACATAAACTTTGAGTTAGACATAAAGCTTGGTGTGAATAATATTATACATCCTGGAATAATCATGTTTAGTGAGACCACACCGCTTAGCAGAACGGGTTTCCCCTCACTAACATCCTTTTTTTTAAACATATCTTTGCTAAACCTTTCATAAAACCATATACTATGCTCCTACATCCACAATGGTCAAATATTGTAAAGTAATCATTATGTAAACATACATAAATATATGGTAATAATGAACTATCTTTTCAAACAAATAAGTTATGTTTGGATAACTTTAAACCTTTGGCTGACTCAGGCCCACCAGACAATAAAATCAAAATTAACCTAACACCTGTTAGATATTCATCTTTTGGATTATTTATCTTTAACTATATGTTAAACATTTGCCATTAAATATCTGTTAAATACTCCACTTCTAGACATTCTGTAACTAACTTAATCATCTCCCAGGTCTTCTCGATCCTAATGGTTTTTCGGGCTTACTAATAACCTATCTGTATACAAACATATATTCCTTTCGGTGTGTAATCATAATTTTAGTCTACCTGTGACAAAGCCCTACACATTGGAATTTTGGACAACAATTAGCTGGGGCTATTAGCTAATGTATAGGGCGCGACCCCATACTAGTCCCATCTGGATCTCTAATATCTGAGTCATTTATACTTAAGGATCCCCTCCCATAATTTTCCTTGAAACCATTTTCAAAATGATTTAAACCTTTAAATCAAACTCAAACAAGGAAAAGTATATAATCTTTATATTTACTCAAAATCGTATCACCATGTCATATATATCCTTTACTCAAAATTTAGTTGGTGAAAACATTTAACCATTTGAAAGAATCTCTTTCTAAACTTTTGAAATCATCTCTTTCAAAATCAACATTAAACCTTTCAAAATCATTTCTCAAACCTTTCAAATCCATTTAAAAGCAAGCCTTACGAAAGCCATAAACTTTAGACATCCTTCTTTTAAAACCACATTAAATCATTGCCATAGAAAAACTTTTAGAAAACCTTCCTTCATAAACCTTTCGAAACCTTTGAACTAAACCTTTCAAAATCCTTTAATAAACCTTTCGGTACTATTCAATAAACAAACCCTTTGACCTTTTAAAACATAAACCCTCCGAAGGCATACTGGGTTCAATTCAAAATAATCTGGAAACCTTCTTCTAAAACCTTTCGACTTCATTGGAAACAACCTTTCGAAAGCTTTAGGTTATACTTTATAAAACAAGGTTAAATCACCTAAGTCGAAAGCTTCCTTTCAAAAGCATTTGGAGAAACGGCTAGTTTTAAAACAAGTAAACCTTTCGACTAGGTCGGAAGGTTCAAAACAAAACCTTTATATAAAGCGGTAGAAACTCTTCGGCAACGTCGGAAGGTTTCAGAACAAAGCAATAGTGAAAGCAGCAGGAACCTATCGACTATGTCGGAAGGTTTAAAATCTTTCTTTTAAATAATTTGACTTGGACGAAGGAAACCAAGTCGAAAGCTCAAATTTGAAAGCAAAGCAGGCGAAAGCTTTTGATTTATTAAACAAATATATCCCAACCTTTTTGGCCCTCAACCCTTCGGCTCAGAACCTTTCGGCTTTATTCAATTCATTACGTACCGAAATATTTGATACCATATGCATTGAACTTTGACCTTGTCGAGAGCTAACCTTTCGACTATGACGAAAGGTTTGGGGCGGAAGGTCTGTTGCCGTATAGGCTGAAACATGGAAAAAGTGCGAATTTTGTTTTTAACTTAAAAAAGAAAATTTCAACTAACCGGCCTTTGTTTGTTAAATTTTCATTGGTTAATAAACACTTTTCAAAAATGTGCTGCTACTATTACTAAAATTAAATAATCATTTTATTTTACAAAATGCCCCCTCTCCTTAATTAAATATATAAAACATTTAAGTCCCATACCTTAAATAATTTTATATCTTCATCAAATGACTTATGAAAAATCAGGAAAAATTCCAGAAAATCTATTTTAATATATTGCCTAACATATTAAAATTTCAAACCCAAAAGGTTATTATTTCAGTCGAAAATAATTTATAACCCAATAAACAATTCCCTTCACTAGAAAATTAGTATAAAATCCATAATAAATCGAAAAATTATGAAAATAAAAACCCATCTCTAAAATATTATTCCAATATATATTTAAATTTTCAAGGCATTCGGATGTCATTAAATAGGGTTTTCATGTCAAACATATCATAAAAACAAGTATGAACATGTATAATTTCACCAACAACATATATATAGGTTTGAACATCAAAACATGGCATAAACTTAGCAAAACCATTTCAGATCTAGTCATAAAACCGAAAACTAAAAGAATTAGGGATGTAGTGATTATTCACCTTGGCATTGAGATTATAGATGAGAGATTTGATTGTCGAATTAGTTGATTACTTCTCTTCTCTTGAATCCTAGCTTTAATTCTTTTCTTGAGAGTAAAATGGTGGCCGACCTTAGTATTTTTTTTTGAGTGAAATGAGAGTGAGAATGAATGTGAGTTTCTATATCCTAAGGGTTTAGGGTATAAGGTTTTACCATTTTCCATATTGCCGTTCTCATTTCCTAATACATTCTCTAATGTTATTTCATTTTAGTTGACACACTTAACATAGCACGGCTACCATTAACTAATCAAATCCCAGCCTATCAATCTTCACATTATTTATTTTAATTTAACTAATTAAAAATTCTAAATAATGTTAGAAAATATGGGGTGTTATATTTGAATACAACCACAAAAGCGAATTCTAAATGAAATACAACTTAATGAAACAAAACTAAGTGAAATAGCATCGTAAATGCTCGCTATTCCATGCTTTAGGAAGCGTGATGCGATCGACAGTCATTAGCTTGAATGTTCCAACTCCAAGCTTATGATTGATGACATATGGTCGTTTCCATCTCGAACCCACGTTTATGGGGCTAGGAAAGATCTGTTTCACGACAAGATCGCCAATTTCAAAGGTCCTAGGCCGGACTTTAACATTGTAGTACCGGGCGATTCAGTGTCGGTGTGCAGCTGCCTTTAAATCAACTTTTCCACGCTTCTCATCGACCATATCTAGAGATTCCAAAAGGAGATCTCTATTAGTTTTGGGGTCGTAATAAGTCACTCGATGAGAAGGGACTTCAAGTGTCATAAGGATCACGGCTTCAGAGCCTTAAACAAGGGCGAATGGAATATGGCAAGTCGTCGACTTTATGGGTGGTTCTATATACCCATAATGCTGACGGGAGTTCATCAACCCACTTGCCTCTAGCCTTTTTCAAACACTTCTTCAGAATGGACTTTATGTTTTTGTTGATAGCTTTAATCTTTCCATTTGCTTGAGGGTGAGAAACTGCCACAAATCTTTTCTCAATATGATGTCGGCGACAGAAATCCTTGAACCCAGTGCTATTGAATTAGGTCCCATTATTGGTTATGATTGTTCGAAGGAGACCAAAACGACAGATGATGTTTTGACCAACAAAATTGATTGCTTTCTTCATAGTATGGCAAAAGGTTTGGCTTCAGCCCTTTTAGTGAAGTAATCAACTGCTACAATGGCATACTTCGCACCACCTTTGAAAATCGGCAAAGAGCCAATGCTGTTAATACCCCAAGTAGCAAACGGCTATGGACTAACCATCTGAGTGATTTTCATCGACAGGGCTCTCAGCATTTTTACAGACATCTAGCACTTGTCGCATCTTCTAGTATAATCAGCTGCGTCTTGATTGACAATTGCTCAGAAATAACCATAGCAGAGTATCTTCTTCGCCAGGGTTTGTCCCTCGATGTGATCGCCACATTCTCCTTCATGGACTTCTCTTAATACCCGCTTGATTCCATCGTTGGCGATACACAGAAGCAGGGGAAAGAGAAACCCTTCCTATACATGACTCTATTTAAAGGATGTATCGTGACGCTTTACGAAGGATTTGTCATTTTTCATTCCTTCGTTCAAAAAGGATTTCCCTTTGCAAATAGTCTTTAATTGGAGTTATCCTTGATTCCTTCTCAGCCTCCATTTCTAACACCTAATCGATCTCCATATAGCACCTGAAAAGAAATTTCAAAAATCCCGGAACTTAAGTTCTAAAATTTCCAATTTATATTTATTTTATTTACAAATCTCATTTTCAAACAATATTTATAAATTTCACTCCCTAACAAACAAATATATTACAACTAAATATCATTTATAAAATTTATTATTTTATATACAAAAATATATAATAGGCAAAATTATTTCATTTACCTATATTTGAAACAAATATTGTGTCGCTCTATCCTATTAAGTGTTTAGAAATCCCTATCGATGTCATAGCGTCACCAACCAGAATTTATAAATACAAAACGAAACAAATTAACACAATATAAAAACCATTTATAACACTAACAAATATGCTCTCTCATATATATACACTCAGTGACTCATTGTAGGATATTACTACCTTATTTAATATGAGTCAGACCCCACAAAGCTAAGGTTATCGCTAAACCAAAGCTCTGATACCAACTGTAACGACCTGCCTTTTTGACGCTTTAAGCAGACACACGCTTCGTACTCAAACCATTCAAAATGGCAGATTGTTATGGGGTAAATAAGAAAAAGATAAAGAAATAAAACAAGTACAGAATCTCGCAGCGGAATGACAAAATATAATAATCAAATAACAGTTCATGAAGCTGTTTACAAAACATTTGATTATACTTATACAACACAGAATCAGAGTTACACATAAACAGGAATACATAAATAGATGCAGCGGAACAACATGATGCAGTAGAATAATATCATAGATAATAATAGTACAATCTTCGTCTTCATCCTCCAGAAATAAGGTCTTCATCCCTGAATTGCTCAGGCTGACCCGAGTGAATTGAAAAGACAAAACACTTGAGTCAGAACTAAAAGATCTTATGTAAGTTAAATCAACGGTAAATATGCGTGTGACGGCGTCAGAGATGTTTACGGGGTTTGACATCTCCTATCCAGTGTCTAACGTGAGTACAGTAACTTAAGAGATGTTCGGGTCACGTCTCCTAAGGATCCGTTAAACTATCTACTATGTAGTACAATACGCTATTATAATATGTCTACAGTAAAGTAAAAGTATTAAAATAGCGTTAAGGCGTTACCCATATCCCCCTTAACACATTTTATAATATACAGTACCGTACGCTCCTCTGTAAACTGGAGGTTTACCCAGAGGGCACTCCATAGGTATGGTACAAAACAAACTCGTAGAAGGCCCGCTAGGGCATGTGAACACGGCACTCGAGGCAATGCCAGGGTAGATATACCAATTGCACTCCCGGACTGGTGGTAACGCATAGCAGCTACTACTCCCCACCTCGGAACACACTCCCAAATCAAAATCATGGGTGGCCACCAAATCAATCACAAAGTCAGAATATAGTATCGAAGGAATGTGCCCGATCGGAGGAATGACCTCACTTGGCCCGGTATAGCTCCTGTTTTAGTCACATCTAAGCTGACTCACGAGAGTCAGGGTCACGTCATACCTCATACAGAAATTGTTCACCAAACCATCCTACTTCATTTCTGGAATCTCCACCACGTACACGGTTGTTAAAGTGGCTTTCGGTATTAGCAGAGAGTATGACAATATCCGATCCCGGTCTCTTTTAACGACCAAACGCTTATTTCACACCGGATGGTTCTTTTACATTTCAAAAGTCAATTCGCCATTTATATCAAAATATCATATTCTCAAAACCATATCACTTTCAAAATTATATTCACTTTCAAATTCTTATCACATTTGAAATCATATCGTTTTCGAAATCATAATTCCTTTCAAAATCATATTTCCAAATAGGTTAATCCTTACTTCCAAATCATCATATTCAATTAATTATAAAATTTAAATCCCAACTTAGGTTATAACATCATTTAACCATATTCACTTTAAAATCGAGGATTTAAGACATAAACACATCTACTTTATGTAGTTGAAATTTAAAAAGATAGTTTAGATAGTTATAAATATATTTAAATAGTTATAAATAGTTAAAATACTCTAAAATAATTTAAAAATATATTAAAATAGTTTAAATACAATTAAAATAGATTAAAAAGCTTTAAAATAGATTAATTAGGTTTAAATTAAATTAAACGGTTTAAAATAAATTAAATTGGTTTAAAATAGGTTAAAAATAATTTATATAGTTAATATAGGTTAAAATAGTTTAATAATTTTGAAATATTAATAATTAGAAATTTAAAAATAATATATTTTTAAAACAGTTTATATTAAATATGGATTTGGAATTTATATAAATTTAACTATTTATTTTATTTCAACATATCTAGACCATTTCACATTCCAAATCACAAAACCCAATTTCAATCTTTCAATTCAAACTCTAAATAAAATTATTAAATTTTATATTGATTTCAATCCATATTTGAAATATCAATTTAAATTATTCCAATTTCAATACATTACAAAGTTATATTTCAAACAATTCAAATAACTCAATTCTGATAAATTTCACTTATATTCCAAATTCAACCTTGAAATTTCCAATTAAATTCTTTTAACAATTTCTTTAAACCAATTCCAATTTTAACATAAAACTTGAATTTCGATAATAATTCAATTTATATAAAGCGAATTTTATTTCAAAATATAATTTAACAGGATTCAGAAATTAAGGATTTAAAATTATTTAATTTAACCAATCCGGTGTCCGTGTATAATTCTCTACCCTAGGGTCCAGTGATACAGATATTTATCATTTCAATCTGTAATTTAAAATTTTACGGTTATATATCATTTCAAACTGCAATCCCGAATTTAATAATAAAATCCATAAAATCGCTCGATTCTATCATTTCAACCCATAACGATTTTTCCCTAATCTATAGATCGTTCGGATATATATCATTTCAACCCATAGTGATTTTTCCTAAACAATAACTAAGGGAACTTGTAGAGTGATAATAATATATAATTTAACATAACATCCAATCATCCAATATCAACCATCAAACATCCAATACAATCATCATCCAATTACACCAATAAATATCAACAATTAACCAAATATCAATAACAAGCATTTAATTGGCAATTTAAATTCAATAATATATTAAATGACAAATTTTAATTCAAAATAAATTCAAATTAACTGGAATGACGATTTAAATATACCAAACAACAATAAATAAATTTCAAATCATATCACACATTTAATTTAACAAATATAAGAAATTTTAGAAGTTGTGAGTGGGTCAAAACACTCACCTTTGATTTTAAATCGAATAAAAATCCAAATTAGGGCTCAAATTTGAACAGTCTTAAAATTCGTCCAAACCAGCGTCAAAATGTCCGAAATTTTAATACGATTGCAGCGGAACAAACCGCACGTGAATTGGAGCTCGTATGCAAAATTTATTTCGATTAGAACATTTGAAAACAAAATTTAAATAAAATAAAAACAAAAAGAAAACGCACCCAGTACTAAGCAGCCACGTCGCCATCATCAAAACCCTATCTCATTCAACCTGATGCCTGTAGCTGCCATGAAACTTCATGAACGCTCG
This sequence comes from Allium fistulosum, assembly GCA_030737815.1. Taxonomy (NCBI): domain Eukaryota; kingdom Viridiplantae; phylum Streptophyta; class Magnoliopsida; order Asparagales; family Amaryllidaceae; genus Allium; species Allium fistulosum. Next base: position 1,002,012,022 of record CM060908.1, read on the forward strand.
CCGCTCCGATCGCCAACAGCCAGATCAGGCGACGCCGCCACCATCTCCAGCCCGAGGCGCCCCCTCCGACCCCACCATGCCAGATCCGGCCTCACCAGACGTCGTGCGACTGCCGCCATTTCCTAGGCTAACCACGGCGAAATCGAGAAACTTTAGGCCCAAATAGTCGTACCGATCTTCATGCCTCGACACCCTCTACACGTTGCCACCACCCGACCGTCGTATAATCGACAATCCACCGCACAGTCCAATGACCACAAACGAACGGCCGAAACTTCATCACCCAATTCCGGCCATACAGTATTCCAAAACAAAAAAACAAACTGCAGATCTGGGATGCGCTCGTCGAGAGCTTTGAAACGATATATAATTTGATAAGGTTTGGAGGAGTTTGATTTTGGAATTGATTTTTGATTTTGATTTGCAATTTGGGAATTAGGGTTTGCAGCCATTGAGAAAGAGAAGCCATAGAGAATTGTACGTACAGATAATAAGAAAAATGAGAACAGCTAGGGTTTATAATGAGCTATTTATAGGCAGAGCTGAAAATAGAATGAACAGACAAGATTTGATTTGGAAGCTGAACGATAAATGACCTGAAAAGCCTGTTCTATCTCCGAAACGAAAATGGGTCATCCCATATATCAAAATAGATGTTTTCAATATTTTTAAACTCAATGGAACAGGTTTCAAGTCCAAATTCCATCGTATGAAGAAGTTGTGTTAAAATCAGCTTATTTCAAATTGATTTCAATTAAAATTGATTACTAGGCGTTTTGAGCCCGTACGATCAAATGACAACTCCGATCATTACGAAACTTGAAATCCTATAATAATTCACTATTACGGATCCGATGAAACTAGTTTCGTCAAAATCCGAGTCAGTGGCCAAAATGGCTATTTTCATATTGATTAAATAAACTAATATTAAATTAATTAATTCACTTTTTAATTCAATTATTTATTAACTAACAAATTTCATCATTTTTGATTGCAAAGACATTTATAATAAATTAAAATAAGTTTACATATCAATTCAGTGTTAATTATTTCAATAATTATAGTGTTCAATTTCAAATGCCATTAATCCTATTGATTATAATTTAATTCCAATAAATTGATTTTATTTCGTTTCAATCTTTTTATTTAAATCAATTATTATTCTATAAACATAGTTAACATTTTTTTATATTCCATTACATTAATATTTTACCATTTCCATCTTTATTTGTATTAACTACTATATTTCCATTTATATTGAATTTTTTGTCTAATTTATACATTAATTAAAATTTAAGATCCCAATTGATTTGTTTATCTTGATTCCAATCTTTTATTAAATCAATTATTTCCTTATGAATATAATTTACATTTATATATTTTTTATTACATTCATAGATTGCAGTTACTGTCTTAAACCACATCAATGTAACATTTAACTCCATTCAATTATAATTGATTTCCAATTTAACTTAGCAGCCTAAATACATAGGTAACATATAATAATTGTTACCGTTAACTTTTAATCACACTTATAAGTTATTATTTACAAACAAATGTTACAATTGTTTACATAACACTGATTTTATCCAATTATCATAAATTATATACTAATTCATTAATTAATTAAATATCTACACTTGTTTCCTTATATTCAATTTATAGCCAAGTATAACATTTAAATTATTTTAATTAATTGGAATTTCATTCAGGTTGTTAATGATTAGCTTTAATTAACATTGTTACTTTTCATTTTAGTTATTATTTCATTAACATATCACAAATTTTATTTTCTTCCAACATTAAATCGCAGAATCTTATTAAATTACCTATTTTAATTATCGAAAATTTACGGGCCGTTACATCGATGTTCCATTTAAGTAACCTTCCAAACGTCTCGGGTTGCTGTAGGACCTGTCGTAATGGCTGGTCGGTGAGGACATTAATGGAATGAGCTTGAAAATAAAGGTAGAGCTTCCTTGATGCAATCAACAGGCAATAGGCGAGCTTCTCTGGTTTCAGATAGTTCCTTTCGACACATGTAAACCGCTTGCTAACATAATACATTGGCCTCTGGATTCGATTCTCTTCGCGCAACATGCGGCACTTATGGCATGCACCAACACAGCCAAGTAAATATACAAGTCTTCATGATCCACTGGCTTGGACGGGATGGGAAGTCTCTCTAAGTGATGCACCAGAGCTTGAAATGCATCAACACAATCCTACATCCATTTAAAGTGTCTCTTCCCTCTTCTAATTAAGTTGAAGAAAGGAATGCATCTGTTGGTGGCTCTGGAGATGAACCGGCTCAAGGCGGCGACCTTCCCATTAAGGCTCTGCACTTGCTTAATCATTTTGGCACTCGAATATCTCTTATTGCCTGAATCTTCTCGGGATTAGCAATAATTCCATAAGAGTTAGCATGAAACCCAAGAGTTTCCCTGATGCAACGTCAAAAGAGCATTTCAAGGGAATAAGTTTCATTCCATATTTCCAAAGACCACTAAACATCTCCGCTAAGTCATCCATGTGGTTGTTTGATCCCTGGACTTCATGAGCATATCATCCACGTATACTTCCATCGATTGCACGATCTAGTCTTTGAACATCCGGTTGACCAGTCTTTGGTAAGTAGCTCCAGCGTTCTTAAGTCCAAAAGGCATCAAAAAGTAGCAGTATAATCCTTGGTCGGTAATGAAGCTGGTGCTCTCCTAGTTTGGGACTTGCATCAGAATCTGATTTTATCTGGAGTACACGTCCATGAACGAAAGCAGTTTATGTCCAGCGGTTGAGTCTACCAGCCGGTCGATCCTCGGAAGTGGAAAACTGTCTTTTGGGCACACCTTATTCAGGTCCGAGTCATCAATGTATGTCCACCACTTTCCATTAACTTTTCTCACAAGAACTCGATTAGATTCCTATTTTAGGTAGAGGGCATCGTGGAGAAACCCATTGTTCTTGAGTTTATCCACCACCTCTTTAAGCACAGCAGATCCCTCTAGATCCATGCCGCATCGCTTTTGTTACATCGGGACATGTCTCGGGTCAATATTCAATGCATGGCTCATGATAGTCGGCGAGGTCCCACACATGTTAGAGTGAGCCCAAGCGAACACATCAATTTTCGCTCGGAGAAGTTGTTCCTTCATCATCGTTGCCCTAAGCTATGGTCCGAACTTCAGGACCCATGATGGGTCATCGTGGCTGACCGTGATGTCAATCGTCAGCTCAACAGGTGCAGACTTGGTTCTTTGGGCTCCTCTTCTTCATCTCTTGGGTCTATATCTTTATAGAACCGACTGTGGTGCCTAAGCCAAGGCCCGGACGTTGATTGCTAAGCTTCATTAGTTTTGATGAAGATAAGCTTCTTCGCATCCTTTTCTTTCTCCCTTCACTGAGAGTCTCTTAACTCAACCACATAACAAGCTTGTCCAGTCGCCTAATCTGCATGGATAATTCCCACACCATTTTCTATTAGGAATTTGAGGGCCAGATACTAAAGGGCGACTACTACCATGAATTTAGTAAGGTCCGGTTAGCCCAGAAAAGCATTGTATGGAGAGCTCGCATCTATCACTACAAATGGCAGAACCCACACTCTCCTTCGGTTTCCATCTCCTAACTCCATTAGTAGCTCGACATAGCTTACTGCTTCAATTGCGATACCATTAAAGCCATGGATACGGGCGCTCTTCACGGTTTAAGATCTTTGGCTTCCAGAAACATCTTGTCGTATACCTTTTTGAAAATAATATTCACGGAATTTCTATAATCAATCAGAATCTTTCTCACCAAGGCAGGGCCAATCATGGTCGAGATCACCATCAAGTCAATTGTAGGGCCCTACACCTTGTCTGCATCTCTACTTCGAAACACGGTATCATCTATCATGTTCGCTACTACTTTGCTGAAGCACCGTCCTTCGTGTTTAAGTGACATTCAATATCAACATTTCTGATAGCATTCACGTAATGGTCCTTCTCATTCTAGCTTTTATCGGCCAGATGTGGTCCTCCAACAATGGTAATGATAACTAATCTCCCAGCTATCTACCGAGGTTCTTCTGCACTGGACGGAGCTTGTCCTCAATTGGGATCGGATGTCCCTTGCCCACTATCCTGCGGGGCTTTAACAAACTGCTGCAACTTTCCTACTTAAATTAACTTCTCAATAACTTCACGAAGTTGGCGACACTCGTTCGTGGTATGTCCATAACTCTCATGAAACCTACAGTATTTTTCAGACTGTCTCTGCTTCTCCGTTGATTTCTTCGGAGGTGGTTTCTTGTACTGCATAGTGTTACGGATCGATAGATAAACATTCTCTAGCAACGTATTTAATGGCGTGTATGTATCAAAAGATGGGATTCTCGACTTCCCTCTCCCAAAATCCTATCTTCGGTCGCAATTTCCATCATTGCCTCTCTTCTGCTCATTCGGTTAGTTCTGAACATTGATCTAAACTTTTTTGGAACTATCACCAGACTGCTTTACTACTACATTACTTTGTACTCTCTCGGCGCTTGGTCTTGCAGCATCTATCTTCCTAGTTTGCTTTGCTTCCTCCTTTCTCAAAATCTAAGCTGCATTAGCAAAGAAATGGTCCAATTTAGAAGGAGGCTTTCCTATTAATCAATTTCCAAATTCTAAATCAAGGTCGACTCCCCTAGTCAGTGCCATGAGTATTGCATCATCATTTGAATTACTGACTTCTATAACAGCTATATTAAACATTTCCAGAAATATTTTCGGTGACTCCCCTGGAGCCTGGACCAAGCTGGAGAGTGACAATACATCCTTGGGGCGAGTCGTATGCATGTGGAAATACTCTAGGAACTTCTTTGCTAGCTCATCAAATGAAGAGATTAACCGCGGTGATATCTTAGTGAACCACATGGTCGCGGCATCTTCCAAAAAATGGAAAAACACCTGCACTTAACTGCATCAGTGGCTCGGGCAGAGTCTATATGCCATTGATACTTCAAGAGATGCTACCTTGGTTTGGTTTTTCCCGCATAAGTAGGCATCGAAGGTATATAAAAACTTCATGGATATTCTGCATGTAGGATGTTATCGGTAAATGGAGTATGGCTTCTGGAGACTACCCAATCATTGTTAGTCAAGCCTTGACTTTCTTTCACGAGCTGCCTCACCATAGCTGTTAAGTCCGGTGTTTGGAAAGTTGATGTCAGGCAGTAGTCGTGCTCCACCTCACGTAAACGAACTGATCCATGCCTTTGGGCATTGCCACATCGCCTTGGCTCCTCTTGTTCTTGATCCATTTCCTAAGCAGTAGTTCTATCATCATCTCTCGGCTGCGGTTCAACCACATTCTCCTGAGCTTCATCACTTTGATTGATCGTGGCACCTCCAGAGCAAGCTGCTCCTCTTGCATGCTGATCGCCCCTTGATTAGAGAGTTCAATGCCAATCCCTCTGGGGGGTTCGACACTGATCAGTGCCGATCGGTCATGGCCAATCGCCTAATATTGTCTTGATGCTCTAGCTGCATACGCATCTATTTTACGGTGTCTGCGATGGTGATAGTCGTCAAATGAGGAGGAATTTTTCGATCCTGGATATGGAGTAAGCTCCCTCCTTTTCTTTCCACGTTGATCTTTCAACTGGTTCATCAAGTCGATGTTAGCTTGAATTTGCTGGTTGAGTTGCTGATGGTTGTCCATCAGTTCCTTCATTAGGAGCACAAAATCAGCTCTGGTGATGTAGTCAGCGGGATTCTAGGCATCGACAACCACCGATTGTTCATTTTGATCAACTTGTTGAACACTATCATCATCATTTCCTTCAACAGCATAGGAAATAGTAGACTTTCCTTTGGCCACAGCTAATAGCTTCCTTCTAGATCTTATTCAAATCTGAGTAGAAATGGAAACTTGTAGGTAGAAATTTGGATCTATCTCGCAGGTACAGAAATCGACCAATAGATGATGAGTTCCAATCAAGCTGAGAATTCCTTTCTCGGTGAAAGCACCAAAATGTTTACACCAAAAGTTGGTACAAACACCCAATAGATTATATGTAGAGAAATAAATGAAGAAACCAAAATTAAAATAGAGGATACCAACATAAAACAAGTAAAAAAACTATGACAAACAGATTTATAGTGGTTCGACATTGAATGCCTACATCCACTTTGTTGAAATACCTTTATTAATCACTTGAATTTCTGAGTACAAGAGGATCAAATTAGAATCTGTATTTACAATGGAGCACAAAGAAAACAACAGTGTAAAAGTTCTTCAAATGAGCTATGAACCCTATATTTATAAGCGTAGATAACCGAATATCTTCTTTAAAATTCGCCAGCAGAATCTTCAGATGCAAATAAGGTCACTGAAAAATCTCACAGCCCAATTCCTAATATCTAGCGATTGGGGCCGATCGGTTTTCTTGGCCATGTGGTGAGCTGCGATCAATTAGGTGGGTCCCTCTTTGTGCTAGCTTCATGTTTCTAAAGTTGTTTACATAGTTGCTTTCAAGTTTTAAAAGATATCGATCGATTCCCATTGAGTTGAACTGCTGTTCCAAGTTGTTCATAGCCACGGTGATCTGATCTGATCCCTTACCTAGAAGAAGCACTATTCCATACTTAGAATGTTTTATAGAGTCTATCTCTTAGCTTCGCTTGATCGTTACTTCATATTGTCGTCTGTGCTTGATTTCTGCACTCTGTGATCACCTCTTTGAACTACTTTCCTTGTCTATCATCGAGTCTAACTTGTCTAGTCAGCCTGGATATAGCCGGGTCAAAAGGTCGGATAACATACTAATATACTTATCTTAATGATATAAATATATTCACAAATCTTAAGGAAGAATTTATTTCCAAAACCATACTTAATTGGGTTAAAACAAATATCATTTAAAACATTAGTAACCGAGCCCATATCACCATAATTTAAAATGATCATTTATAGAAATCGGGTCTTATTCTTTTTGTAAAAATTCTTTTATAAATCCCTTTTATAAAATTGCTTTATAGACTATTTTCTATTTATAAAGCTCTTTTATAACATTTCTTTCATATTTATAAAATCCTTTTTAAACATTTCTTTCATATTTACAAAATCCTTTTAAAACATTTCTTTCATATTTACAAAATCCTTTTTAAACATTCATTTCTATTTAAATAATCCTTTTTAAACATTCATTTCTATTTATAAAATTCCTTTATAAATCTCTAAAAACATTTATTAAAATCCTTCAGTTTTCAAGGTAACACTAAATACTTTCCACAAAACGATCATTCCATTTATTACTATAAATCCACAAATGTGATTTATTACACTAAATTATAAAAATGATATCCTTTCCCTTTTTATAAAATACTAATTATAAATCTATTTTTTTATTTATATAAGATACCATTTATAAATCTCTCTTTTATTTATAAATTACTATTTATAAATCTCTCTATTTATGCAACATTTTATATAAAACATTTCATAAGTATCTATTCCAAAATAAACAAAATAACTTTATAGATAAATTCCCTTTTATTTTCCTTTAAAAAACATTCATTATTATAATAACTTTTCTATAAAAACAAATACTTCTCAAAATACTTTTAAAACATTTAAAAAAAAGTAGGAGTAAAATAGAGAAGTTCAAAACTCATTTTAAATAGAATATCATAGAAAATCTAAAAGTTAGATTTAAAATCATTCTCCGAATCAAAACCATTTTCAAATCAAAATGTAAACTATAGTATTTCAAAATACTAAAATGAGGCCTAGAGCTACCACTGCACTTAACCAATGCTACTATTACCTTTATTACTAAAAAGGGTAAATTTTTTACACATATAAATGCCATATCCAATATGGCCAACTACCTACTTTTAGCATTCAACCATTTATACAACAAGTATATAAATGGAACTAAAATTAACAAGTATATAACTGAAATTTAAAATCACAATGGCGAGAAATTCGAATTTCTATACAAAATTCCTCAAATTTCATTTTAAATGTCATTCGCTTTTCAAAATCAAATATTCAGCCAGACCAAACCAATAAATCATCTAAACACAAAAACAATAATTTATATCTACTATATATCATTATAGTATTCAACCAAAGGTGAGGTAACTCACCAAAATTCCAGTGAACACCTATGCATTCCGGTTTGATCAAAAATCGAATGGCGTTCAATTTTAGCTCATAATTCCACTAATTTTAGACTTGATGGAATCAATTCCAATGCGTAGATAATGCACTTATAAATGCAATACAAAAGACTGCGTCTCGATTGAACCTCGTATGAAGAAGTTATTGATATTATAAGTTTGAGATTATATTATTATTTAATTAAACTAATTACAAATTTAAATCACAAATCGCCTTCCTAATCCCACTCCCCCTTCTTCCCCAAATCACTTGCATGGTGACACATGCCATGGCCATTTGCACGCATGCAATTTCTCACTCTGTGCTCCATAAAAACCCTCTTCGACTTCACCAACCACTTTATCATCTCGCGTACACCACAACACTAACCATTTCGTCGAGCTTGATCACCTCCTTCCAATCCCGACCTACAACCCTCAATATGCGATAGTGCAAAGTCACATGACCCAATACTCGATCATGACCCCCCAAAGTTGGCCACCAAATGCTATTTCACCCGAGAAACCCAAAGTAAACAACGGCGTAGCCAATCGTTGCCTCAATCGACCACTGCCTCAAACCCTACCCATGTCCTCTAACATCGAACACCGCCAAACATCACCGCTCTTAACAAAACTTGTATAGATTTAAAGCCTATCTCCATACGAGTTCGATGAAGCTTGTTTCGTGATTTTTAGTTAACCAGACGATTTAATTTTTAATTTTGAATGGAGGAGAGTTTGATTTCTTTTAATAGAAAATAAGAAAAGTTAGAAGGGTGAGAAGAGATAAAATGAAATGAATGGAGGAAAATTCTTAGTTTTGGTTTGATTTATTTATAATTTTCCGAAACGTCGCTACATAGAATTTTGTTTGTGTATAATGAACGACAAAACAAAAATACAATCGCGCATAAATATGAGATACAATCTCAAAACAATAATAAAATATACTGGTTAACTTATTCTATGAAATTTCAAAAATATCATCGTTTGCCAAAAAATATGTCAAACGATAATTTAAATATTTTTCAAATTAAAAATTATGAAAAATTCTTATAAATTGAAATAAAAATACATCCTTAAAATCAAGTTGTTTTATTAATAATTGATTTTCTTATTATTTATCAAATGAATCAAATCTGAATATTTAAATAAATTAAATATTCTCATTCGAAATGTTAAAAATTTCGAGTCATTACAATTTAATTAAGCATTATGCATATGGATCGAATGGTTACGCATACATGTAGATGGACACGTATATTTACTTAGGATGTTGCATACATTTTAGATTCATGGCATGAGCACTTACATGACAGGAGGTCGCTAGATCAGGAGACCGCCTACTCTTTGCATTAGTTTAGATTCATGTGCATTTCATGGTGCATATATGTATACATGCTACATTAGAAGATAAAGATAAAGATGAAGGCAAAGTCTTGTGGCAGTTTACCTATCTATTTATGTTTTCAATATATTCTGTTGTGCCCAATTCAGACATGTTATTATTGCTTTTGGATATTGTATTCTAGATTTTGAGATGATATATTGTATTTCTGAGATATGGATTTTTTTTATGAAATAGGTAAATTTTTCTGTTATTATATTTTTTTCCTTTCCGCTATGAAATTCTGATAGCATAAATAGATAGCTTTATATATTGTTTATTGTATTAATTTTACCAACCAAGAACTAGCTTTGGAATGGGTATATGGTTCGATGGGCTTTTATTAGGTCGAAAATTAATCCCATTTCGAGGTGGATTGTTACAATAACTATCATTAGGTAACCCCTTGGTACCTGAGTAGTCATGAGTACTACACTGCCTAACACTTAGAGAGTGTTACTTACTTTAATCTTAACGGATATATCGATATCATTTCTCGAAACATCTTAACCAGTAATATTTAAAAGAATAAGTTATTATACAATGTGATAAACTTCTCATAATTACAATATTTTGTAACTACTATCACATAACATATTACTTAAGGATTTTATAATCAATGTATCTTAAATTAATTACTTAATTAACCATATAACAAAATATATATTAGAAATCAAATACCTTAATTATGAAAAATGTTGGTTATCGAGTTAGATAGATGTAATAAATTACACGATTATCTTTAGGGCATATTCCTAACTCTATCAACAACGACGACAACACCAAATGTCTCCACGATGATAAAACCTGCTTTGAGCATTTGTATCTAGTGACTTGCAGTAACAATATCAGTTACATGTATCTTTACTTTTATATCATTAAATCCATATTCCTCCCACATGCATTTATACATACCCTCGTTAATTGTCATGTTATCTAGCATCGCATCGCATATGAATCCACAAGATTTTGTGATCTTCCTTCATGCAATTTCAACTGTTTCACAAGAATCCAATGACCGTAATTTTCTTTTTTAGGCATGTCCTTCATACCAACAATGTATGATCTCATAACTTGAGGCATTTGCATTAAACAATAATCAATAACTTGATTGTTTTCGGATAATTTGTTTGTTTGACCTCGAGTTCTGCAAGAGAGCCTAGGAATAGGATTTGACGCACACAACAAAGAATTCTCAACATGTTTAAATAGTAACATATCACTTTTTGTTGATTTTGACTTTTTGGGCGGCCTATCCCTAGTGTTCTTTGCTATGGGTTCAAGTTCTGTTGTTGGCGGAAAGGCTAACACTTTTAAGTTGCATTGTAACATACCCTCTAATTATCTAGAGCTTTTTCATATCTAGCTTTAATTACCTGAATGTTGAGTAACTCCTGAAATCATGAGTGGCATGATTTAAAATCGAAGGAGTGCATGAAAATTGATTCTGGAAAGAATCAATTAACTTAAGAGGTATACGACTAATAGACATTTTTAATTCCATTAACATAAGCGCACAAGAGAAGTCATTAACTTGCCACAATGTTCATCCATGGGACTAAATGCTACAACTGATGTTTTTTAGCTCTAGCAAAAGTAAGTCCAGTGCTTTATAAGAGACTAATCCTAAAAGAGCTTGAAACATGGGTTCTTCTCTAAAATGATATATTGATCTAAATGAACTTGATTCAAACACATGCACTGTAGGCACGGCTTTGATAAGTGAAAATTTGACAATAAGCTTAGAGAACTCATTTTCTCTATAAAATTTTCTAACATTGATAAGAGCCCAAATATGTGTTCTGTTGTTCCCCAACTAATAACGCAAGAGCAATAAGAGCAATTGTGAACTAAGCTCCCATCAAAGTGTGGGAAACCATATGGAAGCAAGGCAATGTGTAATGATTAGTCTTAAAGGTGCAATATATGAAAATTTGATGAAAACATCGTGCATGCTCAACACATTAGGGTTAACCGAAAAAAGATCGGATAATTGATTGGTAGAAGGATCGTACTTATGTTGAACGGGATAATGAGCATCCATCAAAAATTTCATGAATTGCTGCATAATTGATCTTCCCTCTGTATACTGCAATTTAAGTTTCATTTTTGCATCATAAACATTTCTAATCGTATAATAGTAGTCCACGTTATCGACTTTCAAAGCAGATAAGATATGTCTTGGTCTCGCTCCACTTGTAGTCCTCATTTCAACTGTTTTCAGCTTGTTATCTTTGATTCTTGCCACTTACGCATGACTAATAAGTGGCTGAGGGAGGGGATGACTAGGTATTCCATTTTTCGTTACAAACCCCCACTTTTCATTAGAACGACGCGTTTAAATTAAACTGAATGGACAATCACACTTTCTACCTCCACTTCGTCTTCCTTTTTGCTTTGTTTAGGAACACGATCTTTCGCTTTATGACTACAATATTCAACACTGCGTTCACATAACAACATCCATGATCCCTTCCCGTGTTCATACTTTTGAGGTCGTGTTCTAATAGCAGTTAGGCAATTGACGATCTTCCATGTTCAATGCACCAACATCATAATGACTCTTTTGAATCAAATAACCACACAAGTAAATCATTTATTAATTAGAACAAATGATACAACACCGTACTTAAACATAAATGGAATTAACAAATGTACCTCGTTGGTTATAAATAGTGGTGTAAAACTGGAAATTATACGTAATCACTGTTTGATATGTCATTCTCCTCCTCAACATTCTTATCTTTTTCATCGATCGAGACATAAAAATGTTCTCCTCCACCTCGGGCATGGATTTTTCTTTTCTCTAATAAAAAATAAAAAATTAGTTGCAACTACATCACTACAAAGTAATTCGGTATAATGACATCGAAATAAGTTTAAATTGTCGACCCTCAAGTCGAAAATACTTTAAATGACAATATGTTGCCGTAAAGTATTTCATTATAATGTCAAGTGCTTATGATAAAGTATTTCGGTAAAGGGAATCCGATATAATTTAACTTTTTCGACGTCCTTTGAAAGTACATTAAAATGACACAATTTTACCGTGAACCTAGAAAAACTAAGACAACATTTGGAAGAATAACGCTACGACCTTGAACTATTAATGCTCGGCGTCGTCCTGTTGCTTTTGGACAAGTAAATCGACTCTATACAGCCGTTATACAATTTACACATCAAACTAAATTCGACATACATAGGCCGTTATTTATACGACTCAAGCATGTCGACATACATAAACTTTCAGAAATGCAGTTCTCGCAGAAAGGAAAACGATAGTACCACCCACTATACATTCACTATCTTATTTTTTGCACACTGACAAAGACGTAAGCAAGAAAGTTACTATTTTCTTGCCAAAAAATACAAGCTTTAAATCATGTTACAAAAAATTCTTCAACAACCATAGAAGCATATTTTCCATTACCAAAACATGTCGACCAAACTGAAACCAGAAAAACATCAGCTTTTCAGCACATTTCAATTTCTGCAGTCTAAAACGAAGATTAAAGAGCATGTATAGTGGAGTTTGGTATATTAGCCACTGAAATTGAATGTAAATGCCTTGACTTAAACATGCTACCTATTAACTTAAATATCATTGACAAACTCATCCTCTGAACTTGGACTTTGTATACAGCTGCTAACACACAAATCCAAAACTGGATTGGATTTGTCACCATTTATGAAAACGAACCATATAATATATAATTAAATACTACCGACTACACCATAATAAGGTGCCGGTTCACTCTTACATTCAATATAAGTTGCTTTTAGGTCTTTGTTTTTGTTTTTATATATCCATATTCGCTGTCCAGCGTCAAATGAAGATGATATGTTTGCATCCATAATTTAATCCAACATCAACAAATACTTAAAAAGGTTGTGCTTCTATGAATGCATATGATAGTTATCTTTGCGTTAAAAAGCGAAATATTATGATGGATTAAGTTGTACCTAACAGATCTAATAGATAGAGCATCAACATCACTTAATAGCTATCATCTACTACAAATCTTGCCTTTTAAAATGCACACGTGACACATATAAACACAAACTACAAAATAATTGGCGTGCCTTGCTTTCAGCCAGAAAGTTGGAATATTGAAACAGTCGTAAGATGATACTGAAGTGATAAACTTGTTTAAAAGAAACAAAGACCGTGTTCTTGTACGAAACTAAAAGGCATGGAAAAAATGGTATTTGAAAGGAGAGTGAAATTTGATTTTTCAGCGAAAAGAGAACGCGTTAAACAGCTATTTAATGCTTTGTCATGAATAATTATTTTATTTATTGTTTTATTTTTTTTAAGTATGTTTAAATAATATAGTTAAATGAATTTATATTATTTGTATATATATTATGGAATGCTAAAAAATCCGCAATAAAAACTACAATTTTATTAGATGCTAGTTCTTTTGAAATACAAATATAAATACACTACTATATGTTTTGTTCATCCTACTTTCAGCCATACACCTAATTATCGTACATGTATTCTTCGTCTCACATGAAGAACCTACACTCGACCGGTGTCTCTGATGAGCGTAAAGAGTAGCAGAGCGATGCATATGTGAAGAGGTTTGGGGACGTGAAGCAGTCTGGAGAGACGAAGGAGTATGGAACTCAGTATCATCTCCCATGAGAAAGCCAGCATACGTCTAAGTATTAAAATAGGAAGTGGTAGATGGAGACACCGGCACAATGTACTTGCAAGAGAGAGTTCCAATATAGCCTTCAACCATTATGTTCAACTCCCTAAATTTTGACGACGAACTTCAAATTTTTTTGTAATGCTCGGTCTTCATCCCTACCTACAGTGTCATTTTCCATATTCCAAAATCCACCTTCAATCTCCAGCAACCAGGTTCACGGGTTCCAGGAGCACTTCAAGTTGACTCGCTTGTTCTTCATTTGGTTAGTTGTATACTCCATGCTCATCCGTGCGTTGAACACATCAATGATAGTCTCATACCAATGGCCAACAAGTCTACTGCAAGAATCGATGTTGGTGTAGCGTATGTCTATGAATGTCAATGCTCGTTCAGTGTTCTAGTCTACGATGTTTCTAGTAGACTAGCCAAAGGATTCATATGTGGACATTCAAGAAAAAAAGAAAAACAATAATAAAATCGAGAAAATTAGAGATGGTAGATAGAAGTATGGAAAAACATGATTATGAAGAAATTTACCTAAAAAATCAAAGATATACACGATAGAAGGCCTTGAATTTTCGGTTTGGAGGTGTATAAAGGGTAGCTAGAGGAAGAAAATGAAGAAGGGGGTGGTTTATTTAGGGAATTAATCAATGACTGTATGGAGAAATTAAACATTGGCGTCAGACGTGTCCGACACTTCCAGCGCATCCGAAGTCAACGATTCATTTTCCACGGGTCACGCTTTAATGGACAATTTTGATGGACCACCCCTTTATGCGTCGCCAACTCCAACTGTTCATTTTTTGGCTAAGTCGTGGATTTCAAATATTCAGACTCCAAAAATAATTATAGGAAGCATTCTTTTTTTTCTCTTTTTAGAAAAAATGGTACAAGATGTACAAAAATTCAGCTCTATCATAAAAAATTAAACACAACTACATGATTACTCATTTTCCACTGTATATTACTATTTTGGTGATACCATACCGTCTTTATGTAAAAAAAAATCGGTGCAACATTGAAGTTTTTCTTTTTAAATTTCAATGAAATGCTACTAATTTGCTCTTTATCTTATTATGGCTCCATTAACAATTTTTTACCTTTAACATGCCCTGGATTCCTTCGTACTACATATAAAAAACTATATCTCTAAAAAATTAATGGATTTCATTTTTATATATAATTTATTTTATTTTATTTTACTTTTTTACACTAAAAGTGATATTTGATTTATGCATAGCACTCATTTTGATGTTTCGAAGATTCAAACCCAAAATATCTAGAACCTCAGTGTAACGACCCCGGATTTTATAAATATTTAAATTGATAATTAATTTTATTTTTGAATTAAAATTGTAAAATTAATTGTAAATTGATGTGAGTTTCCCCGAGTTCCAATAAATTCTATGTTAAATCATTTAAAATTTAAATATTGTATATATGTGATTTGGATTTAAATTTCAAGAAAATGGATTGATAATAATTTGAATATATATGTATATATGTGTATATATATTGAGTTTGAATTTAATTTTAACTGAATAGATTTGAAATGATATATATATATATATATATTGATAATTGAATTTAAATCTCAATATAAATGGTTTAAAGATAAATATAAAAAATATAGATAATTGATACAAGTTTAAAAATAAATAACTTTAAATTTGAAATTGATGGGTTATGTTAAAAATAAATTAATAATAAATATTTAAACTAGAAATAGAAATAAATAAAGGATAAATAATAAAAATATAAAGTAAATATATAAATCTTAGTCTCATGTTAATAAATCTTAATAAGATAATACAAATAGAGTAGATTACAAAAGTAATAAAAGTAAAATAAAAATAGAAGTTCACTTATTTTATAAAGTAATAATAATTTATACTTAAGCTATGAATAAAAATAAAAACATTGATATATAAGATGAATTATAGGATTGTAAAATATAAAGTAACCCATAGATAAAATCTAATCACATATTTAAATTTACATTATAAAGTAATGAGACAAGTCAAAAGGAAACAAAACCATATCCTCAAATATGAACAAACAAATAATATAAAGGTCTATATACAAGCAAATAAAAGGAGACAGTCAAATACAAAAGATAAAAATATAAACAAGTAACATACATATAGGATAAATATGAATTAACTTGTAAAAGGAAACAAGAAATCTATATGTGAATAAAGCTTGCAAAGGAAAGAACAAATTAAAAATACATTTGTACAAGATAATTAATGCTATGATCCATCAGGCCCCAAACTAAAAATTATTCAGCCGAGTCAAACAAGCAAAGCAAAGAAAAATCTCTGATGCTTGTACAAATACATTTTTATCACCCTATATGGTACAAACAAAATAAATAAAAACTATATCACATGTACCATTATATCCCTATATACTTCCTCACTTCAGTTCGTTCATCATAACTTAGCAAGCTTGAAAGAAAAATAAACATTTTTATCTTACAAACTCATCAACCTGGAAAAGCAAGATCAAAAACAAAAATACAAACTTGAAGCATATTCAAATTTCCAGATCTCTGCTCTACCTCTGCTTTTTCAATGTGAGTAACATCACTCTTAACAAGTTTAAATATATGAATATGGTTGCATGTAAATCTCTGTGATAAGTATGTATAAGTGAAAATCTGCTGTGAATATATATGGTTATATAGTGTGCATGCTGTTGTATATATGTGTACACTGTTCTTGTTTTGTTTTCCAGGCTTAAGATTTCATTTAAATCCATTACCACTTGATCTAGTCTTTGATAGGATTTAATTTACAAACAAAAATTGTTTATTTGATCATAGACTAATGTTTAAAATTTTAATTAAATTAAAATTTAACTTGAATGTCTTTGAAAACTAGAAGCAACTGTGCATATTCAAGTCAAGTGAAAATTTAAGTATCTTAATTTATTAAGATAAGTTTATAAACTGAAACTTCATACAAAAACTTGATTTTTAAAAGAAAAATTACAATTTTTAGAATTGTATTGGAAGAGCAGTTCTGGTTTGACCAGAATTATGTTTTGAGGGGTTTTCTGATGATCTCGATGGTCGTGGAGATCGGGATCGCGTCTGGTGGTAGTGGAGTGAACGGTGGTTGCAGGAAAAATAGTGAGATGGTTGACAAATGATCGTGGTGGCGGCGGCGATCACGTTTAGTCTGTAGCCCTAGTTTTAACTAGGTTGAGTAATTTGGGTTGTACGACATCTCTGGATGATCGAGTGTGACGAGGATCTGGGAGATGGTAGAGGAGATGTCGACGAAAGTTTGGCCGGAGTTGCAGATTTCTGGTGGTCGGAGATGCGAAGACGAGGCGTTTTTCGATGATCTATTTTGGGTTCCAGTTCCATTGAGTTGTTCGATTTCGATCGATGATGGGTTTGAGCGATCTGGGTGGTCGGGTTAGGTAGTGGTGTCGTCGATGACTGGTTGAGGGGATCGGTGATGGTCGAAAGGCGTTGGAACGCCGGTGCACGTGCACGAATGGGGATGTGTATCTATGTTCTAGAATGGTTGGGGAAGAAGATGAAGTACTCGGGTTTGTCTCGAGTAAATTGGGTGATTGGCTCAAAGTCTTGGGGGTTGGACTCGAAGGAGATATGGGGTAGCTCGGGTATAACCTGATTTCCAGGTTTAAACAGAACCCTGTTCTGTTTCTTTCAAATTTAAAATGAAATTCAAATTTTAAAGTCAGGTTAAAACGGACTTTTTAATTTTAAAAGTTTAAATCCAGATTTAGGTTTAGTTCGAATAAACTTTGAATTTAAAAGTTAAAAAAAAGGGAATTTGGATTTTAAATCAAAGTTTAAATATTTAGAAGGTGGGTATTCAGGTCTTAAACCTGATGGTTTCAGATTTAAAAAAAAAAATTAAAATCTGGAAACAAGATTTGAACAGTGGTTTAAAATTTTAAAAGTTAAATTCAGTTCCAAATTTTAAGTGTTTTAAAACAAGTTTAAATCAACTAGCTTTTAAAAAAAGTAAATTTGTTTCAAACAAATAATTAAACTTGATTTTTGATAAAGTTCTTTTATAAAAGAATTTTAAATGGAAGGCTAAATATTTGTTTTAAACTTGAATTTGCAAGTTAGAATGTAATGTAATGGAATTTAAAAGCTAATTACTTTGTGTAACTAAATTAATGATCAAAGATTGATTAACCAAGTAATTAAGGGTTAATTACTTTAAAGAATAATTAATAAATGTGGTTAATTAATTAGGGTAATTAATTTAATAATAATTAATTAAAGGTTAATTAATTAATAATTAAGGTTAACTACTTAATGAAATTGATTACCTAATGTAATTAATAAAAGATTATTACTTAATGAAATTAAGGGATAATTACTTTGTGTAATTATATTAAAGAATGATTAATTAATTAAGATTAATTACTATAAGTAATTAAAGGTAATTAATTACTTGAAGATAATTACTTAATTAAAAGTAATTAAAGGATTAAAATTGATTAATTAAATGATTAAAGGATAATTGCCCAATGTAATTAATTTGTGATTAGAGATAATCATTTAAGTAATTAATTAAGGGTTAATTAATGATTAATCAAAAGGAAATTATTAAATGTTTTGTAATTAATTAATTATTAATGTACCATGACTAGCCAATTCATTCATAGAAGTTAATCTGATTTAAATCAATCAGATAATTAAATTGATCCTACTTAAGGATGTTTGGATGTTATTGGATGTTCAATTGTTTAATCGCCTTGGTATGTTATGCTTTGTGATATATTCTGATTTGTGTGTGACTTGCACTTTAGTTATTTATCTAGGATGAATGTAAATTAGTATCTGTAATATTTATATATCTGTGATCTGTGATCCGTGATCTGTGAATGGAAGATAAGCGTTATAGTTATACTGCCTATCAACTATATTTCTGTATTTTGATCTGATTGATGATGATGTTGCACTACTGTGTGAAACCCCTGGACTACACCATACACACACAAATATGGATTTCACGTGGAAATTGGTTAAGTCACAGATGATTTAAATTTAATGTTTTGGAAATTGAAATTTTAATTTTAATTGATTTTGGAAATGAATTTGGGTTAAATGTTAAAGCTTTTGAAAAGGAATTTTTAAGATAAAAGTTATTTTGAATAACTTGGTAAAATTTCCAATTTAAATAATTTAATTTGAATTTGGATTCAAAATTTGGAATTGAATTCCATAATTGGAAATTATGGTTAAAGATGTTATAAATGTGTTTATATGAATTTAAACCATTTTAAAAGTATGGTTTTGAGAATTTGAATTTAACCCAAAGACTTTAACTTGTATAAATGAATCAGATTTTCCAAAATGAAAACTGTTTGTTTTCAAATAATAGAAGCTTTCATATAAGGAATGAAATTCCAATTTAATTAAAGGAATTTCAAGTTTGAATTGGAAAATGGTTTTCCAAGTTATGAATAAATCTTCGTGAAAGATTGTTAAACTTTGTTTTGAAATTGGAAAAGTATGTCTTTTGTATAAAAGGTTGAAATGGAATTGTTTTGAAAGCTATCAATTAAATCTTTGATTTAAAGATTTAATGAGTTAATCCAACTGAAATGGAAATCGATTTGAAAATCTATGAGTAGATCTTTGTGAAACTGGGTGAACTTTGTGAAATGAATCTTTTTATGTAAAAGATTAAAATGGTAATGTGTTTAAACCATTTGAAAGAGAAGTTTGGGTAATAAGTTGTGACTTAACTGAAATCCCAATATCCATATGTTTTTAAATATGCGCTCGTTATTCGGTTTAGCCGGGAGAGGACCTTTGTGTCATATAACCCATTCTGAATAATGATACGTCGTTATGGATAGCATTTGAAGACCGGTGGTGAAGACCAGATATTTTCGAAAACGAAAGGACAACTCGTCAAATGTCTCTGCATCGACTGGTCCCCGGTATAGAGATTTGATCACCCTTTGTGATGGGAAGTCCAGACGTGATTAGAAATTATCCGGATTTGCAAGGGCTTCTTCGGAAGTGCCTTCGGTTCTGTTCGAACCTGGAACAGACTTGTATGGTTGTATGTCTGACACTACACTTTGAGATATAAAGCTGATTTCTTTCAAATACATTTCTGTTTGGTGGCGGTGATTTATTCTCTTAGCTTAACACCCTTCTGTGAGACGTACGAGCTCAGAGGTTATGTAGTTGAAGGTTATCAGTGATATACTCCCAATTTGGTAGTGTGGCATGCTAAGTGTTGCTGTGTGTTGGTGATCATTTGTTGATCAAAGCATGGCTTTCGTGTAAAGCGTAGCTTTGTGGACGATACCTCATCGAGCCTCACAGACCGGAAATGGTCGAAATAGTAAAGATGCGGCAAGGTTTCAGGGGTAGCTCCCCTAGGTTATGTCCATTCCTTTTGGAAAAGGGTGGTATTATGGTATGGAGCCCTGATACTTACTCATGTGGGCATTGTAGTATATTTATTACTGTGTGATGTTGGTGTAGAGGATCCTCAGATAAAGGTCGCAAACGACCGGGGGTGGAATATCTCAGGTTTACTACCCGGGAAGGGGGTAACCGGCCTTGTGTTGGCAGAGAGCCAGGTGGTTCTCGGGGCGTCCCTCCAGAGGCATTCCCATGTGGCATAGGAAGTTCCTTAGCCTGACCATTTGTTGGAAAATCCAAAGAAACAATACGAGCCTTGTACGGATTTAGTTGTAAAACCTGCCATTTAAAATGGTAGTTATAGCAGGCATAATATAATGGTACCTATGCTGGCTAAGATTAATATTGTATTTTCGAAATGATTTTGTACACTATGCACTAGTAATAATATCAAAAGAGTTTTTCTTGCGTAGTAAGCATATTTGACTATCATAAGAAGAAATCTCCTCCAAGTCTGCGTTTGCATTGTGTGTGTGGTGGGAGGTCTTATGGTAGTTTCATTTTCTAAAAGCATTGCGGATTTCAATGTTTAAAATCCTTTTGTGTTTATTTTAAAGATAAACTGTTTTTGTTACTCACACCAGTCCCACGACTGACCTGGAGTTTATTGTTCCATTCCTAAACTCTGGGTGCCCACAATTTTCCACACGGGCAGTCTAGAGTTTGGTTTTTTTCAGATAGTCAGGTTTAGTAGATTATCTGGAGCTAGATCAGTTTCTGGAGTTCACGACTGACGTTGCTTATCTTGGTGCAACGTGATGGTGGTTCAAGCTTGATGTTGGAGTTTGGAGTCATTCTCTTTGTAGATCATTTGGAGTGATCTCTTCCATTGTTGTTATTTCCGCTGTAGCATTGTATCATATCTCTGATATTGCTGTGTATTATTGATATCATTGTTGTATATCATTCTGGATATTGTATTCATTGGAATTGTATATGATATCATTCATTTCTTTCTTCCGCTGTGTTGTTATACTTACTGTGCTATAAGCTCCGACGAGCCAGATTCGGCGTTTGAATCTGCGGCATTCAAGTAGAGGTGAAGTACGGGTGCCGATTTTCGAAGGCCGGGTCAGGATCGTTATACTCAGTCTAGAACTTCAAGTTGAGAACGTGAAGTGTAGGTGTTTTCCCCTCTTCCTGAAGGGCTTGGCAACGATGTGGTTCTACAGATTGGAATCTAAATCCATATCATCTTATGTAATATTGACGAATAGATTCTTAGATAAGTTCCGAGTTTACTCAGTTCAGTCAAAGGATGCGAGATCCTTGGCTAATTTACTTCAAAGGTCCGGCGAGATATTTTTAAGAATTATTTGAAGAGGTTCAACGCCACCATGATGGAGGTGAAGAAATCATGTGATGACATTGTGGTAGATGGCTTTAATAAGTGCAATAAATAAAGCTAAAGATTTTGGTAGATGGCTAAAGATAAAGAAGCCTGCTACCTTAAAATATTTCTACAAAAAAACGAATCAATTTTGTGCTTGGAAGAGACTGCCCGGAGGAGAACTTGGATGCTGATGGTAAGGATGGACCGAGCAACGTTGTTCAGAGTAATGGAGTTGTCAAGCAGGACGGTGACAGCGGAAATAATGTAGGAAACAAGTGAAAGAACCCAAACGCTGGTGGAAAGAAGCAAGACTCAAAAAATCATTTTTGGTTCAACCACGACAACAAATATACGAAGTTTACGAAATCTGTATAGAATATTTACCTTGTGATGCAAGGAACTGAAGGATATAAGAAGCGCTCGGGAAAGTATTGTTATTTTCATGAGACTCATAGGCACAACACGAATGAGTGCCGACATCTGAGAGGTGTGATTGAGAATCTAATCAAGAAGCGACTCCAACAATATGTTAGAAACTCACAAGTAAGTGGGCAAGGGAATAGTCAGCCTTTGAGGTAGCCGCCCTAAGGTTACAGAGAAGGGCCCAGTGGAAAGGGTCCGAGACCACCAAATCGCAGCATAATGTTTGGTGGTCCACATCCCATGGAAAAAAACTAGAATGAAATGGAAATATATGAAAGTTCATTAAGGCACTCGCCTTATGAAATGCGTTATGCTATAGAGGAAGGAGTTCCCACCAAACAGCAGTGGAGAATATACGATGACATTGTCTTTTGCAGTAGGGATGAAAATGGGGTCGAGGCACCGACACTCGATCCAATGGTGAAAAAGACCATGATTAAGCTGGTGACTACACACCAAGTGCTAGTGGTTAGTGGAAGCTCAATCGATATTCTTTTCAAGCAAACTTTCGATAAGATGCAACTCAACGAAAAGGATCGATTGTCTTGTAAATCCCGTATACAAGGATTTACCGGAGAAGTAAAGGATCTGATTGGTTGCATCAAATTGTCCGTGCAATTTTAAGATGACTTCGATAAGGCCATAAGAGCTCGGAACTTTGTTGTGGTAGCTATATTTTCTGCTACAATGCCTTTTTGGGCTAACCAACCATTACTGATTCTAGGATTGCACTCGCTCAGTGGTGCTTAATGATGAAGTTTCATACGGGTGAAGAAGTGCGAGCAATTCAAGGAGACCAAAGCACATGTCGAAAGAGCTACGTCGTAGAGCTTAGAGAGACCCAACGAATGAAGAAAGGAAAAGGTAAGATAATGCTCTCTACATCAAATCCGCGTATGCATAGCAATTACCATCTAAGCCTTGGCTTGGGTTTACCACTGGTTGATACAAAGCTATGGACCCAGGAAAAGTGTTGGAAGAGGTAAGCGCAAGACCGGTGGAGCTGATGGATGAGATGTAAGTAGTTGAAGATGATCAGATAAAGATTGTTCAGATTGAATCTCAACTCAGCTTGAGACTGAACGAATTGATAGGGTTTCTCTGAGCGAACAAAGAAATATTCATTTGAACACATTCCAATATATGTGGAATTTCGCCTGAAGTCATGTGTCATGCACTAAATGTTAACCCCATCTTTCCTCCAGTAAAACAAAAATGATGCAGCAAGGAACCTGAGTGATCCACTGCCATAAAGAAAGAGGTGAATAAGCTGAAGGCGAATGGCTTTATCTGTGATGCATTGTACCTAGTATGGGCATCAAATTGAGTAATAGTCAAGCAAGAAAATGGAAAATGATGGACATGTATAGACTATTCAGACTTGAACAAAACATCCTCAAACGACTACTTTCCGCTGTCGTGGATCGACCAACCTGTTGATTGAATAGCCAAACATGAGCTTATATTCTTACTCCGGCTATAATCAAACTGCAAGGTACGCCCCCAATCAAGAGCATATGAGCTTTATTATGGACTTGGTACTATATTTCTACAGAGTGATGTCGCTCAGTTTGAAGAATGCTAGACCTGCTTACCAATGTTTGATCAATAAGATGTTTGTCGAACAAATCAGATGAACAATAGAAGTCTATGGGGATGATATGCCGGTAAAGTCACGAAAATCAACGGACCACATACTTGATTTGAGAAGTTTGATGTGCTGCAAAAATATGGAATGAAGTTGAATCCAATGAAGTGTTCTTTCGAAGTCGCATCAGGTAAGTTTTTAGGGTTCATTGTGAAAACGGAAGTTCCAATATACGAGCGAATACGAAGCTACTATTCAGAATCTATCGTAACACCTCAAAAAACCACTAATATAATCAGAGCCTTTGAAAGGAGAGGATCTTTACATTTACTTGGCAGTATTGTCTCATGCATTGAGTGCAACCTTGGTATGTGTAGAGTGTCATGTACTATACATCCGATGTACTTCTTATTTATGGCATCGAGAAAGTTGAGACTCTAATTTTAAGCTTATTTGATAAGGGTGTTAAGAGATAAACCCCTTAGACAAGTATTGCATCGTCGATTACTGAAATGGAATATCAAAATGGGTCAGTACAAGACCACTTATCATTCTAGGAAGGCGATTCGGGGACAAGTATTGATGAATTTCATTGTCGAATTCACTATACAAGATAATGAGATGGAAGAAGAGCTGGTCTAACTTTCTCAATGGAAATTGTATGTTGATGGAGCAGCTAATGACCATAATTCCAGAGCTGGAATAGTTTTAATAACTCCAGAAAGACGGAGGATTTGTTATGCGTTGAAGATCTAGTTCTGTGCCACGAATAATAAAGTTGAGTATGAAGCATTGACAGGGAAACTCAATAAAGCAAAAGAATTGGGAGTGAGGACACTGCATATTTATAGCGATTTCCAATTGATGGTTTTCTAGATAAAGAAGGAATTTCAGGCTAAGGGTACACGAATCGCCCCTTATATGTCAAAGGTTATAGAATTACTGGATGATATCGAGCACTACACGATAATGCACATCCCTTGAGAGGAAAATGCAAATGCTGAGTCATTATCCAAATTGACAAGCTCTGGTGATGTGTAGCTTTTGGGAATCATGTCGGTAGAAGTGTTGAAATCTCCAAGTATAGACGAGACAGATATTGAGTACATCATGGAGATTGAAGAGGAGCCTTGGATGACTCTATTCAAGAAATATTTGTTGCAGGGAACTCTTATAAAGAATCAGAATGAAAAAAGGAAGCTCTTGCATAAGATACCATGATACATTATGCAAGACGGGGTCTTATTTCAGAGAGGATTCTCTGCCATCTGTTAAGATGTGTCGACAAGGATGAGCTAAGAAGATCCTAGTGGATGTTCATGAAGGAAGTTGTGATGATTACATCTAGGTGCAGAACTTGGCAAAGAAGGTTCTTCGTTATGGATATTTATGCTCAACTATCAACCGAGATGCTGTAGAATACCCAAAGAAGTGTGACAAGTACCAGGGATTTGTGAATATTCTAAAAGCCTCGCCCAGTGAGCTTGCGTAGATGGTTTAGCCAGTGTTATTTTCTATTTGAGCAATTGGCATCATTGGAGTGCTAACGATGTCTCAAGGAGTGAAATACGCAATCATTGCAATGGACTACTTCTCAAAAGGGCTGAGGCGGAGCTTCTCACCATGATCACTTTGGCGAAAGTGATCAATTTGGTAGTAAAGGATATTTTATATAGATTCAGAGCACCACATAAGTTCATAACAGATAATGGAACTAAATTCAAAAGTGCAGAATTCTATGCTTGATATCGAATTGTGAAGAGCTTTTCAATAGTAGCACTTTCTTACATGAATGGCCAAGTGAAGACGGTATAGAAGATAATCAAATCCATCATGAAGAAGTAATTGAATTGAGTTAAGCGTAATTGGGTAGATGACCTATCATTAGCGTTATGGGCTTACCGGACCCAAAAGTCCACAACCGGATGTACATACTTTATTCACTTTGGCCTACGGAATCAAGGCTATGATTCCAATTGAAGCGGGATTCCTTCTCACAGACGAATGCATTACGACCCAAGGTGAAGGAGGAACTATTACTATCATCCCTTGACTTGATGGAAGAAAAAGAAAAGGCTAATCAAAGGGTAGTTGTTCACCAACAAAGACTGGCAAGACAGTTCGATGACAAAAGCTAAAACTATACTTTCAAGATAAGTGACCTCGTTTTGCAATGGATCTTTCGAGTATGAGGGAACTTGGCTAGAATTAGGAAGGACCCTATGTGATAGGTCATAAGCTTGAAGATGACACTCTCAAGCTATCAATGGTCGATGGAATACCAATTATACGGGCATGGAATAGTGAGCATTTATGCCGCTATTTCACTTGATTGCTTTTTTACTTAAGCATTACATTTTGTTCAAATCGGATGTATCAAGGCAACATTTACCACAGAATTTGAAATAAAGTTAACTTTCTGAAACAATAGAACATTATTCTTAAAGTTTGACTCTATGCTACAAGATCAATGGTTCGAACAGATTTTCTATGTTCTGAAAATCGAATGTTAAATACCGAAGATAAGTACCTATGGATAGCTTTGAACTATTATCGGATCTTCGTAGTATAATCTAAATGTAGACAGATTGGATATTTCGCCGCTTCATATCTTATCTTTGACTAAAGCCCAAAGATAGATGAGGTCAAAGACAGATGCCCGGAGATATGCACCACGGAAACCAATACCCAATGATAGGCATTGGTGCATAATCGAATTTATGCAGATATAGAACTAAGTTATATTGGTGCTCATGTGAACATGGGAGAAACATCGTATAATTTCATTGCAACATCATAACAAAGTTTTATTTACACATGAACAGGAAATGTTTGACCGATAATAAATAAAACTAAGTAATAGAACAGCACTAGACAATTGTGAAAATTTATTTATACGTACATTAAATAAATGCATTGCACAGATCACAAAAACAGACAAGTATAATATATAAGTAATCTTATTATAAAAAATTATATATTTATACGGGTAGAGTACATATGTGCATACGTAAAAGATGCAATAAAAGTAAACGAGACAGATTTGAACAAAAACTATATTCCATTAATTCATCTTTTATTAACAACTATGGGAGGGCGAACCCGCTCAACACTAACCTATGTAAAATGGACAACAAAAAAGCAAAAAGACTAAAAGTAAGTCTTCTAGGGTGGCAGGATCAGTCAGTTCTTCCCCCTCTTGGTGTTCTTCCCTACCTTTGATGGAGTCCGGCTCTTTGCACTTACCCTTCTCAGGGGTCTTCGATGGCATTCAGGCTTCGTCTTCGATTGTCCAATAAAGATCGTCAATAGTTAGGGCAGGAGCTTTCTAGGATGTTTAAATGGCTCTAAGGGCAAGAAAGGAAGGTGGTCTAACCGAGAGTGGGGGCACAGGCATAGAAATGGATAGTGACATAGGAAGATCAGCTAGGTTGGGCTCGATTTTGACTTTAAGAAGTTTTGAAGTATCCTTGGTCTTTTTAGCTGCCATGTATAGTTCATGCCCCAAGGCACCCATGATGACCACATCTTCCTCTTCGTCTATGGAGTTTCTTGGTTCATCTATGTCCTTCAAAGTATCGATATGCTCTTCATCTGGACCAACGTCAAACCCGAACGACGAAGTAGGAACGTTAAAGGAAGATGAGACGATCGTCGTCGAAATGGTTTTGAAGTACGGGTGAATTCAAAGATATACCTCATGATGGTGGCATGAGTTCAGAAGAGGTGACCACAATCTTCCCCTTCCTCATGAGTTAAGTGTAAGAGCTTCAAGGGCAGACACAAGAGGTTCGAATTAGGGCATATCCAAACTGTACCCCTCAGGAATATCGGCAGCAATGACTATGGGAGTAATGGATTTTGGAGTCACGGCGGCCTTAAAGCTAGCCGCCGCAAAAGTGATAATCTCCACCTTGGGCTCCTCGGGATTGGAAACAGAAGTTTCTTCGGCTGATTCCTTCAAATCAAAACAAGTTGGAACCCTAATGGGTGTCTGTGTGGAGTCTTCAGAATCCCACTCTGTCCGACCCTTAGCTAAGGCCTCAAGATCTTCTTTTTCAAACAGGACGTCTTCCACTGCATCCTCATCAAATTCGTTTCCCGCCTTCTCTCTCTTAGCGGACTATTTCATCATACACGTTAGCAAGAGTCTCGGGCTAGGTTCCATCGAACCATAAGATATTCTTTGTTTTGACGACATTCACAGAGAAGCCAAAGATGGTCTTCCCTAACCCTTCCTCAAACTCATCACATTATTCGCATGCTTGTGCGAGGAGAGCTTCAAGCTTTGCAACTCTTCTCTCAAGTTGTTGATTCTTCTCTTCTACATTGAAATTTTCTTGGCATGTTGCTTGCCCTCTTCTTCATGTTTCTAAATCAGTTGTTGATGTTTAGCGGTCTCGGCATTGGTAGTGTTTAGCCATAGGGCATTAGCATCAATGATGGCCTAAAGAGCCTCTTTCTCATTCGCCAATTTACCACTTCGAGTAAGGGTCATTTGGATTTTATCGTTAAGAAATATATATTGATGTTCAAGACTACAACTTCAGAATAGTGCTTTTTTTGTTTTTAAGTTCCTACTCCTTTTCGACCAGGGCCTTCTCAACTTTATCAAACTGGTTAGAGAGGTTTTTTTTTAATCTTCTCATCTTTCTCACTCTCTTTTTCCATCATCACTTTGTTAACCTTATTCTTCTTATTGACATATGCTAGGCTTCTGGTCAGTTTCCTCCATAGCTTGTACTGTTCCACCACCATCTTAAAGAGAGACATCCCCACTTCTAAATCTTGATCGGAGATGTTCATGACCTTGTAGCTGGATTTGACCCCAACTAAGTCCAAGTTGAGATGCTGACGTTACATCTTCAGCCGAGTAGTAAGAGTTAGGTCATTGGATGGTAGGAATTTCTTTTCCCGGCCTTTGGATAAAATGGAGGATTAATGTAGTGGATAAAGAATGTGAAGGCCTTGGTCTGTAAGGAGCATGGACCAATGCGTGAGAGATTGGAATGTCAAAGTCTTGTGGATCGTATATTATCTAACTTGTGTATAATATGCAATTGTATAAGTTAATGCAATAGTAGACAATAAATAGTAAAGTATAAAAAGCGTGCAAACCAGATTTTTTATACTAGTTCGGACCTCCCGTCCTACGTCCAGTCCCGAAGCTCCCCTTTGGTATTTCCTTTAAACAAATTACCATCACTTTGCCCAGAGGAATAGGCTAATACACAAGTATCTCTGATAATCTTGTGTTCCAAATAACGCAGTTTTTGACTTATAGTACAAATCTTCCTATGATCTCCTTTTGAGTATATGAATATGAATGATTTGAGTTGTAGAAAGTGATTTAACCAAAATTCTATTTTGGTTATAATAGATTGAGAGTATGTGAATAATGTGTATGCAAGAGAGTGCTTAGAAATCAAGAGAGTAAAGAGTCGATTTATTCAAGTTAGATAATTTCTACTTCTCAATCAAAGTGGTATTTATAGATTTAAAAAGGTGCATATGAAGAGTTGTTACTATTTGAGAAAGTCTATTCATTTTAATAGCTGCAACCTTTCGTTGAAAGGTGATTTCCTTTTGTTTCAAAACGGAAGTGTCCATTCAGAATTGACAGTTTTAGCCCATGACAAACGTCTGTGGTAAAATCCTCAAACGTCTGTGACTTGTTTCAATTTTAACCCGAGAAGTGTCACAGACGTTTGTGGTTTTATCACAGATGTATGTGGGGTGTAAAAATAGTTTCACCTTAATTTTGATGTACATGAAATTGTGTGTGCTTGTGTATGGATATATACTCAAGGAGATCTTAACAATATTATATTTAGGACTCTTTTATAGTCAAATAATCTTAGTATAGTCAATGAATCTTCTTTTCTCTTTGAGTCTCAATATCTTCGAGTATGGTGTCTTCTTGTAGCATATATCTGCAATCTTGATAAGGTCTATATATGATATATGTATATGATTGTATAGTTGTTATCATTGGAACATAAATTGGAGGTTCTAACAATCTCTCCCTTTTTGATGATGACAACTATACAATCAAAAACCAATTATACAGGCAAATATCGACTATAGAATAGAAGTATTATTATGTTTGTCTCCCCTATGTATATGCGTCTCCCCCTATGTATATTCATAGATTTAATCTTCCATTTATTGATGATGAAAACTATACAATCAAAAATCAATTATACAGTCAAATATCAACTATAGAATGGAAGTATTATTATGTTTGTCTCCCCCTATGTATATGCATCTCCCCTATGTATATGCATAGATTTCTCCCCCTTTGTCATTATCAAAATGGAGGGTAATGATATAAAATACGGAGATATTAAATAGTCATAGCATGTTATATCACTTCAAATCATGGAAAATCAAATATGAAAGTTCAAAATAAAATTAGAAGCAATTGTATCAAAAGTTATAAATAGGAGAACAAACAAGCATAAGAGTTGCAAAATAAAAAGAAAATGCTAATTGTGTTGATTTTGAAAATAAGATAATCCTCCGGAGTTCCCATAATACTCCCAGTAAGACGATGGATCTTGCTCATATGTACCCGGCCATTGCGTTTGGTCATTGTACTCCTCATCTTCGCAAATTGAAATGCCTTGAAATGCCATGTAAGATGGTTGTTGAAAATGTGGAGTATCAGACACGTGCATTCCATCACTGTCTTCTTCTTCCTCGACTTGTGCATGAATAGGAGTCTTTCCTCGGTCACCTCTATCGTGTGAGGTACCTTCGGGCGAGGCTTGGGAGTGATATACTGGTATTTAAACCCAAGGTGGAGGTGTTGGGGAAGGCGAAGATGATGAGCGGAAGGAAGATCGGCCACGTACTTTGCGCATCACTTTGCCTAAAGTGGAGACCACTTTGTCCAAAGTCTTTTCCATCTTTGTCATCTTAGTGGAAAAAGAACGTTCCAGTCCAGTCATTTTTCTGTTTAAAGCTCGCTGATTGGCCGTGATTATTTTTTGGCTTTTGATTGCCAAATCACGAAGAGATTTATTTGGCGTTGGTTCAACGCGAGCTTCTTGTATTTCTGAGTCCGAATAATATTCGATGCCATGACTAGTGGAAGGTGGTTGTTGGGAAGGATGAGGGGAGTAGGTTTGCTGAGGAGCGCTAGTTTGAGGAGGACCATGATGTTCTTGTTGTTGTTGAGTCCATTGGTTGAAGGTGATGATATGAGGTGGACTTTTTGGAAGATGCATCAGTGATAGATATCGTGGTCCACTATCTTTTGTTGGAATTTCTTCGTATTGTGATATGTACGAAGGAACTCTAAGATTTTGCAAGATGCGCATTATATACGGAGCATAAACAATGGAACGACGATGTTGAGACCAAAATACTTTAATTTGGTCATGAATAAATTTTGCCCAATTAACTACTAGGCGACCAAATATCGCATACAAAGCTCGATGGTGATTGGAATAAATTTGTTTATGACTACCTAGACAAGGAATGATGGTATTAATTATCATTTGATTTAATAGTCTAGCATATGGTCAAAGGTTAATGGATTTCCATTGCGACATTCTATCTTCCCATATTCGATGGGTAACTTCATCCCTAGGTAGAAGACTGTGATCCGGTATATCGGTTAAATCAATCCACTCATAAGAACATCCTAAAATACAACCAACGGTATACACATCAATTTTAACTTCTTTTCTATAAACACTTGACCACAACCAACCATCATCATTCTCCGGATTCCGAATCTTCGAACTACATAGATTGGAGTAGAAGAGGTAAATAGCTAGAGGATCAATGATTACCTTATTTGCATCATAGCTTATTAAGTTGCAGCAACCGGCATCCGTAGTAATTTGTAGAATTTCATATTCTATTACATTGCTAAGGCGATAAAAAGGACCGGAGTGGATCTTCTTTTGGGAAAGCGCCTCGAATCATTTGATTGCATTGACATTATTGTGGAGCCATTGGTTAATGTGAGCTTGTGTGACCGGGGCTTGAGTGGAGAAGGAAGATTGGCCTTACTTTTGCTTCTTAGAGACGGTAACCTTCTTTGGAGCTATTGATTGAAGAATTTGAATGTTTTGAGAGCTAGAGTTTTAGGAATTAGGAGTTGAAATAAAGGTAAAGTGAAGAGAGGAGTAAAGTTCTTTATAAACGGCTGTTGGAAAATTGTTGCCAGAGCAGCGACAGACATCTGTGGCTACAGAAGATTTAAACAGAGAGTCTTGACAGACGTCTGGGAGGTTTCCACAGACGTCTGTGGTTATAGGGAAAATTTTCCTGTAACTGGTGACAGACATCTGTGGTATATTCACAGACGTCTGTGATATGTAATTTCTGACATCTAGAGGAAAATTTCAATATGAATGAAAATTTTGTTAAAGTTTTAATATAATAAACAGTATACATACTAAAAATTAATAAATAAACATAATTTCTATGATGTGTAAATAAGTTATAGTTTTTGCCAGAGAATTCAGAATTATTGATTTGTTGTATATCCCACGAAGTTGGTTCAACTTTTGTATCGTCAAGTAATAGCTTTAGTGGGAACCAACTTGGACGAGCTGGAGTGTCAATCCAAGCTTGGTTTGAAGGTCCTGGTTTGCACAAATTTCTTGGAGTAATGTTATACGCTTTTGTAGGAGTTTCTTGTAATCGAGGAGACTTTTGATGTATGCAATTTTTTGTTAGTGAATGACCACAAATTGCTAGAATACATTGTTCGAGAAAATTTAGATGAGATCCTAGACGTCATTGCTCATAATACATTTCACATTGAACGCCGATCATTTCTTGTTGATAGTGATATATCTCATCGACTTTGTCAGTGAGAGATGTTGATTTCAGATCAATTGATCGTTTAGCTTTCTTTCCTTTAGGCGAAAAGCCGATGTGGTATGTTGGTGATGCAATAATGTTTAGAGAGACTAAAGGAGTTGATGTAGGTGTGGATTTTGTTGGTGATACTTAAGTGATATCTGACGAGGGGGATTTATAGTTGATAGTTGAATAAGTAGAGTCGTGATCGGAAGACATTGTATTATTTGCTTTAAACATTTATTTGTGTTTATTTATGTTTAAGTAGAATAAAATCTGAATTTATAAGATAAAATTTTACTATATTTAGAAAAATAAGATGAGAAAATTGAGTTAGGTCATAGGAATTTTAACAGAAATTAGTTTGTTTTAAATGGTTGTTAATTTTAAAATTTTATGTGGTTGTTGTTAATTCTAAGTTATAAAATTAATTATTCAATTGAAATTGCATATAAGTTATTAAAAATTTAAGTGAACAAAACATTATTTCTATAACTTTAGTTAACCAATTCATTGAACGAACAAATTCCTAGATCCCGTCTTAATTTAATAAAAGTTAGTTCACTTAACGGTTTTGTAAAAATATCAACTATTTGATTTTCGGTATCAACAAATTATAGAGTTATTATTTCTTTTTCAACATTATCTCTCAAAAAAGAGTGACGAATATCTATATGTTTTGTTCGTAAATGATTAGTTGGATTTTTAGATAAATTTATAGCACTAGTATTATCGCAATATATTGGAGATTTGTTTATTATTTTTCTAAAGTCTTTAAGTGTTTGTTACATATATATTATGTTAACAAGAAAACTTGTCAACACCCCAAAGTAGATTTAAGAAAAATGTTAGCCCTTTTTAGGTCACTCTTGGTTAAGAAGAGGAAGTTAAGGTGTGGATACTTCTTTTGATTTACCCTTTCGAATAGGTTTTCATAGTGGAGATTTTCCTTTATTGACCTTTCGACTGAGTCAAAACACTTATATTCCCTTCTTTTTGGTCTTTCAAGCCTGTCGAAGTTGTTTGATTATCTCTTCGAAACCTTCCTTTTGAAACAGTTGCATAGCAGTTAAAGGAAGGCTCTAAGGATTCAAGGGTAAGGTTTGTCTAGGTGGGTTTCGACCTTGTCGGAAGCTAGATTCTTAAGTGATTTGGGCTTGATTTTGAAATCTAAGGTAAAACCAGTTAGGATCAAGGTTTCGGCTCACTAAAAGGTGAGTGTTTGATAAACGATGGTTTAGAGTTAAGGGTTTGGATTATTTGGAAAGCAGGGGTTTCGACCCATTCGGAAGGTACCTTTCGATGAGGTCGATACCTGTAAAACATAGTTAGATCTAACAAAAGCCTTCAAAACAATTGTACAATCAAAAATACTGAAATCTTCCCTTTATTAATCCAATAATGGCTATGCTGATCAATTTCCCCAATTTGATTTTTAAAACTTTGCAAACTTAAGAATATACAAGTCTGGAATGAATGAATTCGGGATTCCATAAACCAGACCCCTTGGGTCTTATTTATAAACGCGGGTTGGCACCTTTCGACCCAGAGCTTTCGACTTGGTCGAAAGATGGCTACATATACTTTCCAACTCCTTTGACACTTGCGCATCCCTCTGCAATGCTTTCGAATGGGCTTGAACGCTTCCGTCTTCATCGAAAGGGATGGTTGCGCCTTTTCTCTTTCCGTCGCTTTGTTGTCATACGAAGTAAAGGTACGAGCTTTCGACTCTACCAGTAGGTAGTTTCCAGCGGTTTTGAGGTTGTTGAAGTGTTGGTGGTTTCGACATTGTTAGTAGCTTCCGAATGTATGCTTGCGACTTGATGTAGAACCTTCCCCGGATATTAACGGCTTCGATCGGTTCGAAATGCTTGATTATGCTTTCGAAAGGGTTATCTTAACCAAGTCATCTTTCTAAGTAGTTTGAATGAAGACGAAACCTTTGGTATCGAAAGGTTTGGTGCACACATGAAGGATTGTCCTTCATTGTCTTCAAAAGGTTTTCCTTAACTCATTCGAAAGGTCTTCATGGACGTGGAAGCACCTTCTTCGAAAGGGAATCACCGAAGCGAAAGGGTGCTTTCGACCCTTTCGACCCCTTTGAAAGGTTATAATACTTCTAGTCTTTAGCTGTAGCATCCCTTCGACTCATTCGAAAGGTCTTGTTGGAGTTATTTCCTCTTGTTCTTCTTCGTCTTCTACTCATTCCGGTTTGGACAAGGTTGAAAAGGTTTTTGGTATTAACATATTACTTGAGCACAAGCTAAGGCAGCAGAAATATATTTGGCTTCATATGTTGAAAGAGAAACACAATTTTGCTTTCTACTAAACCACGAAACTAACGATTGACCAAAAATGTGACATGTGCCACTTGTACTTTTTCCATCTGATTTAGATCCACCAAAATCTGCATCGCTGTAAAATAAAAGTTCAAACATACTGCCTTTTTGATAAATTATACCATAATCTTTAGTGTTGGTTAAATATCGTAAAATCTATTTAACTGCCCGATGATGTGATTCTTTAGGTTGTGCTTGAAATCTTGCACATAAACAAACACTCATCATAATATCTGGTCTACTAGCGGTTAAGTATAGTAAGGATCCTATCATGCTTCGATATAGTTTTTGATCGAACTCTTTTTCATGTTCATCTTTGTCTAGAAGAGTAGTGGTACTCATTGGAGTGGGTTTACATGATGTATTATCCATTACAAAAAAAATTAGTAATTCTTTACAGTATTTTCTTGATTTATAAAAATTCCATTATTTAATTGTTTTATTTGTAATCCTAAAAAGAAATTCAATTCACCCATATGAGACATTTCAAATTCGTTTGTCATTATTGTAGAAAATTCAGTACATAAATTTTCGTTAGTAGATCCAAATATAATATCATCAACATAAATTTGAACAATTAATATCTTTTTGTTCTCTTTTAATAAATAATGTTGTATCTATTTTACCAATTTGAAAATCAGAATTAATTAAATGTGATTTTAATCAATCATACCAAACCCGAGCTGCTTGTTTTAAACCATATAATGCTTTTTTAAGTTTAAAGGCATGATCTGGATATTTTTCATGAATAAATAATGGTGGTTGCCCTATGTAAACATTTTCTTTTATAAAACCGTTTAAGAGAGCATTTTAACATCCATTTGAAATAGCTTAAAGTTATGATAACACGTAAAAGCAAGTAATATTCTTATGGCTTCAAGACGTGCCATGGGTGCAAAAGTCTCTTCATAATCAATTCCTTCTTCTTGATTGTATCCCTATGCCACTAATCTTGCTTTATTATGTATAATATTTCCACTTTTGTCGGCTTTGTTTTTAAAAACCCATTTTGTTCCAATTACCGATTGATTGTTTGGCCTTGGTACTAGTTCCCAGACATTATTTCGTTCAAATTGATTAAGTTCTTCTTGCATTGCTAAAATCCAGAAATCATCATTTGATGCTTCCTTGTAATTTTTTGGTTCAAAATTAGATATAAATGCTACATTACTCATTTGATTTATTTGTCTTCTAGTCGAAACTTTGTTATCTAGATTTCCAATTATGTTATCAATAGGATGATCATTTAAAATACGGGGTGGTGATTTCAAATTACTGTTATTTTGATTATCATTATTATTTTCAATCATAGTTTCAGTGGCTCTATTTTGATTAGTGTCAAAAATTCTTCTTCATCTTTATTTATATTTTTTAATTTTTCATCAAATGAGACATTAAAACTTTCCTATATAACATTTGTTAGTTTCTTAAAAATTCTGTAAGCTTTACTTTGATCGGAATATCCAACAAAATTCCTTCATCTGCTTTTGAATCAAATTTACCAAGATTATCTTTTGTATTTAGAATAAAACATTTTGATCCAAATATTCGAAAATATGATACTTTTGGTTTCTTATTGTAGAACATTTCATAACATGTATTTTTAGTCATAGGTCTAAGAGTTACACGATTTAATACGTAACATGCAGTAGCAACTACTTCGGCCCAAAAATTCTTTGGTAAGCCACTGCCATTTAGGAGAGTTCAACCACATTCTTACAAGGTGCGATTTTTTCTTTCAACTACTCCATTTTTTGTGGTGTTCATGGAAATGAAAAATTATGAATAATTCCCTTTTTATTATAAAAGTTTGTAAATAATTCATTTTCAAATTCACTAACGTGATCATTTGTTGTACTTTTTATTTTTAAATCCATTAGAGTCTTAATTCGTTTAGCAAAAATTTTAAACATTTTGAATGTATCACTTTTATGTTTTAAAAATAGCATCCAAGTATATCTTGAAAAATCATCTATAATTACAAAGACATATTTATTGTGATTTATCGAATGTACTTGAGTTGGACCAAATAAATCCAAATGAAGTAATTCAAGAGGTTGTTTAGTAGAGATTTCCTTTTTAGATTTAAACGAGCTTTTCTTTAATTTTCCAAGCTGACATGCATCGCATAGATTTTTAACTTTGAAACTTATTTTGGGTAATCCTCTTACCAAATTGTTTTTAGCTGATTTGTTTATATATTTGAAATTTATGTGACAAAATCTTTTATGCCATATCCATGGATAATCATGATTTGCGGTTAAGCATAAATCATTATTATGATTAATATTCATGTTTAGAATATAAATATTTTGATTTCTTGTTCCTTCAAAAATTAAAATTTTATTTTGATCAAAGGTATTGCATTTATCTTTTTCAAAATCGATTTTAAATCCCTTATCGCATAATTGGCTTATACTAAGTAAATTAAGTTCTAAGTTTTTAACTAATAAAACGTTTGAAATAATAGGAGAAGCATATATATCGGCATTGATGACGTTTCCAATTCCGATAGCATATCCTTTGGAATTATCCTCAAAAGTGACTGTATCACCGTCCATGTAAGTGATATTTAATAGCATGTGTGCATTTTCCGTAATATGTTTGAAGCATCCACTATCGAGTATCCATTTCTCCTTATTATTAGTTTTATTTTTGGGTACCTGCAAAATTAAAAAAAAAAATTGGTACCTAATTTCTCCGTTAGAGTCCTATGTGTTAGTACGAGAAGGTAGCCATATCCATGAGGGTTTGGAACCTTTAGAGATGTAATTTTCATTATGAATTATATCTTTTAGATATACATCTATGTGTTTTTGTCTAATCATTTTGTTATTTGTTTTAGGAATCCATATTTTAATCATTTTTGTTTCTTTATTTTCATGTTTATATTTTGTTTTTCTAAAATTTGTATATAATGTACTACACTTCTTAAATCTTTGATTATTATTAGAAACCGGATTATTTCTAGAATGTTTATGAATTTTTTCATTAAATCCTAATCACTTCCTATTTCCTGATGGTTTTGAAATCTTTATCAAATTATCTAGATTTTGCTTTTCTTTATTAAATTCTAAAACATTATTAGTAATTTTATATAATTTATTTTTGAGATCGGAAATTTCTAAATTAGCTAATTCTAAATTTTGTTTTAATTCATTCTTTTCTTTTTTTTAAGTTTATAATTCTCTATTTTGTTATTCTCTATATCATGTGTTAAAGTAGCATTTTGAGATGATAATTTTCTACATTCTTTTTGTGCTAATTCTAATTCTTCTTCTAAAATAATTTTCTCGTCTTTTAACAATCCAATTTCTAATTCGACTCTCTTTAATTTTTCCACATTTTCTTTACTTGCTTTTTTTTATTCTCTATACTTATCATCTAATTCTATACTAATTTCAAGAATTTCATCATATGTTAATTCAAAACATACCTTATTTGTGTTAGGCATGAAGCAAACATTTGCTTGTTTTGAGTCACTGTCGCTATCGGATGATGAGGAAGAGTCGGAATAATCCCAAGTTACTTGAAATGCTCTTCTCTTTTTCTTGAAATTTTCGAATTTATTTTTCTTTTTATCATTGTTGAGTTGTGGACAGTCTTTCTTCATATGGCCAAATTTATCACAGCCGAAGCACATCATTGATGTTTGATTTGAGGAATTTGTGCTGCTGTTGTTTTGAAATCTCATCATCTTTTTGAACTTCTTGAACTTGTTGTAATTTTTGGCTATGAAAACAATCTCATCTTCTTCCAAGTTGGAGTTGTCATTACTTGCATGAAATGTGATGTTTTTCCTTTCTTGATTTTGTTCTTTTCTTGCATGTAAATTAGCTTCATACGACATCAGATTTTCTATCAACTCTTCGACTTTGAGTTGGGAAAGATCGTTAGCTTCTTCGATGGCTAAAACTTTTCTTTCCCATTCATTTGTCAAAGAGTTCAAAATTCGTGTGACTAAATCAAAATCGTTGAATTTAACTCCTAGTGCCATAAGATCGTGTTGTATTGTTTGAAATCTAGCATACATATCAACAATTGACTCGTTTGATTTCATTTTAAAAGATGAAAATTGATTTTGTAGAATAGAAATTTTTGTTTGCTTAACTTTGTTTGTGCCTTCATGGGTAATTTGTAATGTACACCATATATCATAAGCAGTAGTGCAAAGGATGACTTGTAAAGGTTCATTTTTATCGAGTGAGCAAAATAAAGCATTCATAGTTTTGGCATTGTTAGATGCTTCTACTTTTTATACATCAGTCCATGTGCCAATATTAGTATTAAGTGCTTCATATTTATTTTGAGTTGCTAGCCATATTTCTAATCCATTTGCTTCCATAAAAATTCGCATGCGTCTTGACCAATAAGCATAATTAGAACCAGTAAATAGTAGGGGACGAGCAGTTGATTGACCTTCTTGAAATGTACTTGTCATTTTAATAATTTCAATTACGTGTTACTATAGATTGAAATAACCTTTGCTCCGATACCAATTGAAAGTCTTGTGGATTGTATATTATCTACTTGTGTATAATATGCAAGTGTATAAGTTAATGCAATAGTAGGCAATAAATAGTAAAGTATAAAAAGCGTGCAAACCAGAGTTTTTATACTGGTTCGAACCTCTCATCCTACGTCCAGTCTCGAAGCTCCGCTTCGGTATTCCCTTTAAACAAATTACCCTCACTTCGTCCGAAGGAATAGACTAAAACAAAAGTATCTCTAACAAACTTGTGTTCCAAATAACACATTTTTTGACTTATAGTACAAATCTTCCTATGATCTCCTTTTGAGTATATGAATATGAATGCTTTGAGTTGTAGGAAGTGATGTAACCAAAATTCTATTTTGGTTATAATAGATTGAAAGTATGTGAATAATGTATATGCAAGAGAGTGTTTAAAAATCAAAAGGGTAAAGAATAGATTAATTCAAGTTAGATAATTTCTACTTCACAATCAAAGTGGTATTCGTAGATTTAAAAAGGTGCAGATGAAGAGTTGTTACTATTTGAGAAAGTCTATTCATTTTAATAGTTGTAACCTTTCGTTGAAAGGTGATTTCCTTTTGTTTCAAAACGGAAGTGTCCATTCAGAATTGACAGTTTTAGCCCATGACAGACGTCTATAGTAAAATCCTCAAACGTCTGTGACTTGTTTAAATTTTAACCCGAGAATTGTCACAGACGTCTGTGGTTTTATCACAGATGTATGTGGGGTGTAAAAACAGTTTTTCACCTTAATTTTGATGTACATGAAATTGTGTGTGCTTGTGTATGCATACATACTCAAGAGGACCTTAACAGTATTATATCTAGGACTCTTTTATAGTAGAATAACCTTAGTATGGTCAATGAATCTTTGTTTCTCTTTGAGTCTCAATATCTTTGAGTATGGTGTCTTCTTATAGAATATACCTGCAATCTTGATAAGGTCTATATATGTATATAATTGTATAGTTGTTGTCATTGAAACATAAATTGGAGGTTCTAACAGAATGTTGTTGCTGATGGTGACCCAAGAGATAGGAGACGATGACATAGTTTGGCTCTTTGGAAATGGGCTCCATTCAAAATAAGGATCCATGGAACAGGAATGCGGAGATTGGCTTCGAGATTGATCGGAGCCAGAGCCCTTGGAGTCCCATGGCACTCTCTGGAGTCTCTTTTACGGTCGGTTCAGTGGTTTCTTCTATCTTACTCCTATCTTCTTTCTCTCTCTCTTTTCTCTCTGCTCTCTCTCTCTCTCTCTAGGAGGCTCATAGCATAGCTGAGATGTAGAATGGACGGAGAGATTGCTGCCTATCTTCTTGCTGAGATGGCCACAATAGCCTTTGTTTTTGTGCGTTGTACCTGAAAGGAAAAGAAAACAAAGTTACAACTCAGGAATCAAAAAAGAAGAACGTGCGAAGCGCATGTGTGTACCGTTCTTAAGTGTGTTGTTGGTGTACCCTATTAATTCTATGGACCAAGGTCGGTCGGTAGGCAGGCATGAAAAGACGTCCTCGCCTTCAGATGGAAGAAAGAGAATATCACAAAAGGCGTTCAGGAAATCTTGAAACTTTGGGATATTGAAGTTGAAGTCGCGAAGGTCCGTGAACCCCAAGTTAGGCAGTGAACCATAAATTTCATCATGTGTCAGAAGCAGAGATGACTCTCTGATCGGGCTCTTATGGGGATCAGGTTCTGCCTAGGTGATCCTCTTCTTGAACTTTTCGATCGAGTGGAAGCTGAGATCCCTTCCTCCCCGGCATTCACAACAATTGATTCATAGCCTTTATTTTCTTCTCCATCACCACCTCCTTCTTATACCTCATCATCCTCTTCTTCATTTTCATCTTCTTCATCAACCTCTACCTCACCGTCATCTTCTTCATTTTCATCTTCGTCTTCAACCTCTACCTCACTGTCCTATTCTTCATCTTTGAAAAGTTGTGTCGGCTAGCTCTTCCACCTCAATAATGACTCTGTATGGACTGGAGCGGAGGGACCCATCTCGGCTTATGGAGCAGCCTGAGCGATGTCGGGAGGAGGCGGCACGAAGTGGACTCTTCAGCTATTGTGTAAAAGGCGGTATTGGCGCGGTCGTAGGTCGATAATGGAAGGGTTGTCTTCCTTTCATTAGCTGGAAGAACTCTGAGGTCGTGAATAATTCGAATTAGAGCATCGTTCTCGACTCTTGGGGGGAAAACTACAAAGGAAATAAAGCTAGTTAGCATCTGGAACAAAGTGAATTCAACTGAGGCGGAATAGGAATAAAAGACTTACATTTAGAGAGCCATCTCTCTTGGAAGCCATTTGGGCACTGGACAAAGAAGTACTCATCCCTAAAGTAGTTTTTTTGTTATGGAGGTCTATGACTACCCTACAACCATGGAATGCTTCAAAGAATACAAGTGAAAGGCTGTGTGGTCAGCTTTTGAAGCTGTAAAGGAATTTGACTTTGGCGAAAGAAGGCCACTTACCCAAATGTCCTACGAAGATAATGTGAACGCTCAAAAGCATAGCTTATGCATTGGAGTGAAGTTGCGAAGGAGCCAACCTCATACATAGTAGCGTGTTCTTAAGGAAGGGATAAAGGGAAGAACCGCCCCAGGCACACATGTACCGGTTGTGTTACCCAAAATTTTGAGTGAACAAAAACTTCCTGGAGAAGCTCCCAAAGTCGGTACGTCCGTTGAATCCTCGCTTAGCCAGCTGGTTACCCCCGTCAGTGGGCAACCAGTCCATCATCTTCAGCGCCCAACCACGCCTACTCTTCATCCGAAGACAGACACCACGGATGGAAGCTCAACCATCACCACTTCCTTTAGGATCACTAAAGAACGGCGGGCCTCGAAGCACGTCAGCCCGATTCAGCACGGCCTCATTCCGCATCCTCTCTGGAGGTTCCTGCACCCAGCTCATCCGATGTCGTTCCCGCATACCAGGACGACTGCCTCCTCAGACGTCTCCTCCTCTTCCATGCAGAACGAT
The DNA here is from genome assembly GCA_030737815.1 of Allium fistulosum. Lineage (NCBI taxonomy): Eukaryota > Viridiplantae > Streptophyta > Magnoliopsida > Asparagales > Amaryllidaceae > Allium > Allium fistulosum. The sequence goes on from CM060908.1 coordinate 1,002,054,633, forward strand.
GGACGAAGCCCTTAGGCGACCCGCCTTTCTCAACAAGGTACCGAGCGCTCTCAACATTCTAACGATCCTCTGAATCCGGCCAGCCCATCTCTCCTAGAAGCATAAGCCCAAGGTTGCGCACCCGAGCTTTCCTTGACATCCTTTCACTTAGCAGCCAGAGCTGCCCCCGGCCTCTTCGGCACTCGCCTGATTCGGTCTTTCATCCCAATCCATGCATCAAGTACCACACCTTCCGTGCAACGCCATTCCTTAGTGGCTTTCCTCCCCCTCTAAGGTAGGGTCCACCCTCGGCACGATCCTAGTATAAGAAGTAGCTCCACTCTCACATGACCATCGGTCGACTTTGCTCTCCACACGGCTGCAACCGAGCCTTGCATGTCCGCCTTCCGCCGGACGCTCGGGTCATTTAGAGCTGACACCGGACATGCCATCTCGTGTGGCCCAACTACTCCTACACAAGGATCCGCTCGACCGCGGTAAACCGACCACCTTATGTCCTTAGCAATCTTAAACCTACCAGCTAGGACCATCCGCTTAACCCTAAACAGCTTACAGCGAAGTACCCTAACAATTCCCACTCCAACTGCTCTGAGGTACACGCCATCAGAAAAAATTATTGTTCCTCTTCCAACAGTACTCCATGCGCAGTCCTTTCTTCTCCCCCACCTACCAATAGCCAATCAGAACACCTGCAACCTTTCCTAGGTCTGCCATAGACCCTTCTTTCCAGTTGGTAAGCAATCCGAGCCGTGGGCTCAAATCTGCTTTCCAGTTGGCTCCCATCCTACGTCCCCTCCAATCCATGTCCCAAAGCCTCTCCTACACTATTATTCTACAATCTCGACCATTCATTCAGACCCCACATCCTATATATATACCCGATGTCATACCATATGGCAAAGGAATGGACAAAACGATTTCTCCAACCCATCTCCCTCAAAAGCCTCTCTAATGGCGGCTTCGCCCGACTTCCGTTAGAGAGAGAGCCTCCGTCAAGCTCTTCCATTCAACCCACCGTGCTCTACCCATCAAGCTCTACCACCATCATCGCCTCCAACAGTAAGCTTATCACTCCAGCTAGCGGCACCTCCTTCTAGCACCAACCTTCCAACCACTGCCAGCAACCCCTCCTTCAAGAGCTCTTTCGTCTCTGAGATGCCTCCTCAAGGGACGGCCCTCACGGTGGGTCTTCTCTTAGGTCTCGTCCCCGCGAGACCCTAAGACTACGATATTATACTCTTGTAATATTTAGTCTAGTCTCCTTCTTGTAACAGTCAGTAAATTGTAAGAGGTCGGTATAGTAAAGAAACATCACAGTGGACGTAAGCCGCACTGGGCCGAACCACTATATGTCGTTGTGTATTTACTTTCTATACTTAGTTCTCCTTGGGATCATTCTCTGTCGTCTCCCGCCATGGGCAAGTCTCCATGTCCGCTCTAGCCTGCCATACTCCCTACCATGGACAAGCGACTCCATCCGCTCATGCCCATCTCAATCCACATTCCCCACAAGCAACGGCCCAACAGCAAAGGGCCCATCCGACCGCCCTCCGCCTAGGGGTGGTCGGCCCGCAACCAACCTTGTGGCTCAAACGAGTTCATGCACTCCACCAACGACGAGCCTTCCCTCAGTGATCGACTCGTCCAAAAAGTAAGCCTAGCATCGGTGCGGCGGTATCCAGGCCAACGCGATCGCGTTCCGATGTTCGACCGGGTTTTTTGTACTTGTGATGAAAAATCGGATCAGCATTCTGGCGCCCACCGTGAGGCTCGATCCCACGACCACAAGGTTGAAAGCCTCACAGCAGCGACGTCAACCCGCATCATTCGACATCCCAGCTTCAGTCGCAAAAGTTTCCTGGTCCTCTTCCTCCCTCCAACCAAGAAAAAGGAAGACGGACCTAAAGAGATAGGAATTCAGATTCCTATTCTATAGTCTCGTGTTCCACAGAGAGAAGCAGCCACAGTCTCGTGTTCCCCCGAGATGTGGTCTCGTCTGCGTCCGTCAGTCCTCCTGCATCCTCACCGTGCGCTCCACGGACCAAGTACTGCGCTGGTTGGCAGAGCGCCCCCCCCCCCCCCCCCGCTCTCCTTCCTTCTCCCTTACAGTACTAGCAGGCAACCCGAGGGCGGTACCTCTCGACTTGAAGGACGGGACAGGAGTCCGAAGTTGCGGGGCATCTTCCCTACACCACCACCAACAGCCTCGAATTCCAACCCTTAGCTTCCTCCCGAGACCATCGATAGCGGATTCGAGCATCAAAGGGAAACCTCGGAAAATACTCCGAGTTTGCAAGCTTCTCTTCGGTCTCACGTGGCACTCCCCATGAGCAGCATGCCTAGCGAGAGCTTCTTAGCCCCCTCTGACGGGCCGCCACGGCCTCCCTCCAAAGCTGGCATGCACGCCCTATGCAATCTGCAACATTCTGGCATCCATAGCCACACGTCCTACTTCAGTCAGAGCTAGAGCCCTGAAGTAGACTCACCTCTTCAGCCATTTCATCCAAGCAACTCGGGCGGCACCAACATTCTTGCAACTCCCCTCATCAACGTCCTCCTCCAGACCCGGAGGCATCCACCACTGCCTAGGAGAGTCCGATAAAAGCAAGCCATGGCACATCCAAGGTCTCACGAGGACTGCCTGAGATTATGGAATGCATCCAATCACGCCCATCCTATTCATCCGGAACAGTAAGCGGACCACGACGCTACAGTTCGACACGGGTTCAACTCGTGCTCAGGATTGTATCTCCATTCAATCGGCGGTGTGTCCCCATCGCAGACCTCGGAGGCGGCCACGCGCTTCAACTCACGCCAGGAAGCTCTGAACCAATGAGGCGCCCGCAACGCGCATTTCGACTGCTACTCGATGTTTGCTTGGAGTCGGCACGACATGGATCCCCCCAGACAGATCCTTCTCCAGCACTCCTGCAACTGTCTCAATCACAGCCGTCCACCATCAGCTCTCCAAATGACGCAGCACCAGGACACCCGAACCCACATGGAGCAACCAGAGACTATAACGGACTGCATTGTTCACTCCCGCCAAATCGAGCAATGCCCCCAACTGCTCTGGGCCACGCAAGGGATGTCCTCCTAGTGTTCATCCCCAATTTCCAGTTAGTAAGAAGGCGGACACACCAGCGAGCCTCTCAATCAGCACGCCCACGGCTCGGGGGCATCCCGTCTTCGAAATCCAGAAAACTACAAGAAAAAACCCTCCGAGTCCACACTCCAATTCCCAGCCGCTCAGTTCATCAGCAAGCCATGGTCATTCTTCCTCATCATTCCAGGATCTAGCCAGCGCTGCCGCCAGCGACCCTCTCCCAATTGCGGTCGGATAGTGCCGCCTTTTGCACGAGCTCTCGTCAAAGCCTCTTCTAGGGACGACCCTCCTAGTGGGTCTTCCCTCGGATCTGGATCAACCTGAAGCATTCAAGTCCACCCTTGCAAGCAAGGACAGACTTCAGGGGCAAAATTTTAACCAAAATTTTGGGTAAACACAAACTTCCTGGAGAAGCTCCCAAAGTCAATCCGTCCGCCAGATCCTCGCTCAGCCAGCTGGTTACCCCCATCAACGGGCGACCAGTCTACCGTCTTCAACGGCCAATCGCGCCTACTCCACATCCGGAGACACCAGGGATGGAAGCTTAATCCTTTGCCATCACCATTTCCTTCAAGATCCCGAAAGAACGGCGGGCCTTAAAGCACGTCAGCTTAATTCAGCGCGGCCTCCTGCCGCATCCTCTCCAGAAGTTCCCATGCGCGGCTCCTTCGGTGTTGTTCCCGCATACCAGGACGACCACCTCCTCAGACGTCTCCTCCTCTTCCATATGGAACAGCCGGATGAAGCCCTCAGGCAATTCGCCTTCCTCAACAAGGCACCGAGCGCTCCCAACATTCTGACTATCCTCTGAACCCGGTCAGCCCATCCCTCCTAGAAGCATAAGCCTAGGGCCGCCCCCGGTCTCTTCATCACCCGTCTGATCTAGTCCTTCATCCCAATCCATGGGCCAAGTACCACACCTTCCGTGCAACGTCATTCCTCAGCGGCCTTCCTCCCATTCTAAGGCCAGGATCCGCCCTCGGCATGATCCTGATATCAGAAGTAGCTCTGCTCTCATGTGACCGTCCGTCGACTTCGCTCTCTACATGACTGCAACGGGACCCTGCATGTTCGCCCTCCGCCAAACTTCCGGGTCGTTCAGAGCTGATACCGGACTGGCTATCTCGTGTGGTCCAACTACTCCTATACAGAGATCCGCCCGACCATGGTGGACCAACCGCCTTATGTCCTTAGCAATCCTAAACCTACCAGTTATGACCGCCCGCTTAACCCGAAATAGCTTACCGAGAAGTACTCTAACCATTCCTAGTCTAACTGCTCCGAAGTACATGCCATTAGAGAAAAGTATTGTTCCTCTTCCAACAGTTCTCCATGTACAGCCCTTTCCTCTCCCCCACCTTTCCAATAGCCCAATCAAAACGCCTGCACCCCTACCTACTAAAGCATGTCGTCTTTCCTAGGTCTGCCTAGACCCTTCTTTCCAACTGGTAAGCAATCCGAGTCGTGGGCTCGAATCTACTTTCCAGCTGGCTCCCATCCTACATCCTCTCCAATCCATGGCCTAGAGCCTCTCCTACCCTGTTATTCTACAATCTCGACCATCCATTCACACCCCACTTCCTCTATATATACCTGATGTCATACTATGGCAAAAGAATGGACAGAACGGTTTCTCCAACCTATCTCACTCACCAACCCTCTCCTCCTCAAAAATCTCTCTAATGGCAGCTTTTCCCCAACTTCTATTAAAGAGAGCCTCCATCAAGCTCTACCACTCAACCTACCGTGCTCTACCCACCAAGCTCTACCACCATCATCGCCTCCAACAGCAAGCTTATCACTCCATCTAGCAGCACCTCCTTCTAGCGCCTACCTTCCAACCACTGCCAGCAACCCCTCCTTCAAGAGCTCTACTATCTCTGAGATGTCTCCTCAAGGGACGACCCTCCAGGTGGGTCTTCCCTCGGGTCTCCTCCCTGCGAGACCCTTAGACTAGGATATTATACTCTTATAATATTTAGTCTAGTCTTTCTCTTGTAACAGTCTATAAATTGTAAGAGGTCGATATAGTAAAGGAACATCACAGTGGACGTAGGCCGCACTGGGTCAAACCAATATATATCATTGTGTATTTACTTTCTGTACTTAATTCTCCATAGGATCATTCTCTGTCGTCTCCCGTCATGGGCAAGTCTCCATGTCCGCTCCAGCCCGCCAAACTCCCTACCATGGGCAAGCACCTCTGTCCGCTCTTGCCCATCTCAGCCCACATTCCGTCGAGCAACGACCCAACGGCAAAGGGACCATCCGGTCGCCCTCTGCCTGAGGGTGGTTGGCCCGCAACCAACCTTGTGCCTTAAACAGGTTCGCGCCCTCCACCAATAGTGAGCCTTCCCTCCATGGTCGACTCATCCAAAAAGTAAGTCTAGCGTCGGGGCGGCAGTTTCCTTGCCGGCACGATCGCATTCCGAGGTTCGACCGGGTTTTCTGTACTCGTGACAAAAAATCGAGTCAACGGATTGCATACTACGTAACCATCGTGCGTGTTGTAAGCTCTTTGTATGGTTCAGGAGCTGGACCTTTTTAGGAGGAATCCCGTGTCAGGTGCAAATTCTTCTAAGGTCTGCATTCGTTATCCTTGTAGACGGAGAGTCCGACGGGTTTTCAAGAATCATTATTCCAGTGAAATCTGCATCGAGAGCGATATTACTTTGGAGCTCCTCGACTATCATAAATGAAGCGATCTCAGGCGGAAGTTCTCGACAACAGTGAGGTCGGTGAGCCCGTGTAAGAGTAGATATGGGAGTAGAAACGGAGCTAGAAGCTTCTACCGATGGACCAGCATTAGAAGCGGCCACTACAGTGGAAAAGATATGCTCAGTGTCTATGAGGCTTTATACTATACTAAAAGCTTGAGAACGAGCACGGCCGGGTAATTTTAAATTCTGTTATTTACTTTTAATAAGTGCTCCCACGTATGGCTGATGTATAGCTTCCAACGGATGTCGACGTGCGTTGACCAATCAGATTTTGTACATCGACTAGGGCAGTGTAGTTTCATATGCAGTGTCTCCTGTCCTTGGCACAAGCACTTTATAGAAAGCCCGTCCATATGGGAAAATGAGCTTCGGCATGCGATGGAATTATGTATTGAATATTACCCACTAACGTATGATTTATGCTAAAGGGACTGGAAGGAATCCAAGGTGGTATGGAGCTCTGTCTTTATAGGACGAAGGATCTTTAACAATCAAATTCAAACACTAATGGGATGAACATCCTAGAACATATCGACGTTCGAGTTCGTTGGAAGTCAGAACGCATCCTTCGAGGAAATTCAACAAATCATCTCGACTGAAACCCAGAAACGAACCATTGCCAGGTTGTGTCATAGAAGTTTCCTTCTCATCATCATCACCATCTCTCCTCTTGGTAGTTTATGGCCTTTGAATGGTTTAGGATCAGCAGTGTTAGGCGATAGCGGTGTTGATGGGAATGGACCGACAATGGCCATGGAGGCAAGGAAAAGGGAAGCAACGACGTTATGTGGTGTGGCAGCGCCCATACCTTAGTTTAGAAGGCGATGTCGAGTTGAAATCGACGATTGAAAGATGAGAATGGATCGGTTCTTCAAGATGAAGTGGATCGACAATGAGAATTCTTACTTGGATCTAATTGTGACAACGTATTGCTGCTTGAACTTAAGTCGAATACAATGAAGGTGATAACTTCTCAAGGGCAAGAGTAGAAAAATAGTAAAGGCTAGAAAATGAAAATAAGTGAAAAGAAAAATTAAGTGTTTTAATGTATACCCAAGAAGAAAATCAAGTCGATACCGATCCATTAAAAAGAAGAAGAAAATGAATAGAAACAACGAAAGAAGTTTACCTGATCAAAGAATGGAATAGCATTCGAAAACTCTCAGCAGTGATCGAAGACTTCAACATTTACATACGTTGAAAAGACGTAACTTTCTAGTTGTTTGGAACAAAGTGTCGATACTCTCAGGGAAGATGCAACGTTTCACCAAAAAGACTCAATTGCTGGAAGCGTCTTTGCAAATTTGGATTCGATCGTACATCTCGATCTAAAGCATGTTTTGTATTTACGGAACATACTTTAGAGGGTAATTGTTATCCGATATTTGAACCGAACAACGTTTCAATGGAATGGGACTACGAAATGATAAAGGAATAAATCAAGGATGGTGTTTGCACAAAAAATGGGCAAACACCTCTAAGACGTTATAGTAGGGCTATGAATACTGTTTGCAGTATACAGCTACCTTTTGATGAATTTTTGTTGTGAGTGTATGTGGTAGAAAATCAATAGTTTGCAATAAAAAATAAATAAATGACTGAAATGTAAAAAGACACAGAATTTATAGTGGTTCGGCTTGAATGTGCCTACATCCACTGTTCCTCTTTTATTATCTCTTTCATATCTGATTACAAGTACAGGCTTTAAATATGAATAAACTTGTTGTTAGGAATAAGGATTTTCTCTCTCAAAGTTGTCTACCATTGTTGGTAGAAGCTTCACTATTTTCCATCCATTTTTATGATGCCACATGCCTAGTATTTATAGAGTGAGGTTGTGGGGAGAGGCAGCTGAGTACATGCCTCCTAGCCTTTGGTTCAACCTTGCTGTTGTTCCACTGCTGTGGAATGCTAGTTGAATACTATCCTGGTAGCTCCCTTCAGTCGCCCATCCAGACCTTGGAATCTTGAATGCTGGAAAAGGTAGGTTCACCCCTAAGAGCTCAGAAAAGAGTGGATCCAGCACCAGAAGGGCTGGACCGGATATGTTTGATGGGTCTGGCCCCAGAAGGGCAGGACCAAGTAGGGGCGGCCCCGGACCAGATGGGTCCGGGCCAGGTGGGTCTGGCCTGGTGCTGGACCAGGCGGGTCCGGCCCTAGGGTGCCGGACCAGGCTGGTCCGGCACAGCCAGACCAGGTGGTCTCTGGTCCGGCACTGTGCATTCCTGGTCCGGCAATGCCGGATCAGGTCTGGTCCGGCACTGTGCCGGACCCGTAGGGTCCGGCCTGGGACCGAACCAGGTGTCCGATCCGAGAGGGCCGGACCTATGCGAGCCTGATTTTGTAGGGCAGTTTCTTTGCTGGTTTAGGCGGGACCGGGCCTTGGCAGAAGCGGTCTTTGAGGCTTTATTGTCGGACCGTGTTAGGCAAATGTTAGAATGACCATATCTTTCAAACCGTTGTTTGGATTGAGACGCGATTCGGACCGGTGCTTACATCTTGACCTCGCGAACATTTCTAAGCAGTTTTGAGTCTATTACAGGACTTTGACAATTTTTCCTCTGACTTCTCATATTCACTATGCGGTGGGCGAGAATGCCCATAACATTTGCCCCCCAAAGTATACTTTCGCGAATGCAAAGTATGCTTTGTTTGATCTAGCGTTGCCTTGCCAATATTGTAGGTGTCATCCTGGTGTTTGACTATCCACATCTCATCATCGTCCCCAATATGATTTTCATTTCGTTAGCTAGATGTGATGCTTCGTTTGTCTTGATGAGGACTTACTGATCACTTGATGTCGTTTTTAATTATCCTTCATTTGGCAGGGCGGTATTTCTCCTTAGCCTTCTTGTTTCTGGCTTCGAGGCCTTGAGTAGTACGTGGACCCGGTGATATTCCCTTCGTGGTATTTGACTTGGGACCCGTGATGTGGAATTTTTGGTTCCGACCATCGTATGGTCAGCTTGAGTGGGCACGGCCTCGCCATCTGATTGCTGAGTTTGTATATTTCTTCATTAATTCTTTCTCTGCTTGGGTGCATGCGCGGACAAGGTCAATCATTGTTGAATTTGATGGAGTAACAATTTTTCATCGGAGGGTATTCGTATGTAAAATATTTTGCATAACGTCATTAAGTGGATGTTGGCCAGGTCTGACCAAGCTGGGCTAATAAGCTTATGTTCCATCAAGTCCGGTAAAGTGATGCTATTTGGAGTAATTCCTTGCTCCTCTGTTAGCCCTTCCGGGATTTGCCCACAAGCACAATTGTATAAGATTATCTTTGCCAAATTCCTTGGTAGTTTGTCTACTGATATCTCGTATATCTGTTTGGAGTCGACTACTGGCAAGAGTTTAATGGGGTAGGCGTTGGGTCTGAGCGAGTGGTCTTGGCTCTTTTGAGCGGAGCTCAAGGAAATTTGTCGGCATTGTGAATTAGGAGTCCAATTGCCAGTCCAGTTTATGCCGATTATCGTAGTTAGATGTCTCCGACGTGGGGTGTCTATTGGTGACATCGGCTTGCTTTCTCTACATTGATCGGGTAGAATCAACCTTTCAACTCAAATGTCCCGCTGGCTTTGGCGGTAAAGGATCGTCATATTCTGTTGACTTTACCTACAAGTTTAGGGTCCTTTCGGGCCTAGTGAGGTCAAGGACTTTCATCCTTGCCTTAGAATTAGTTATAGACTATTAATACATTTTTATTTGGAATTTTACCATAGATATGTGTTAGAGTCATCCCGCGTGTCCCCGGGATTGATTTATTAGGTAAAGGTATCAAGATATTTGTGTTAAAATAGACTTTAATATGAATTAATTACATTCGGAAGGTTAGAGATCGAATCACTTCTACTTTGTGAGGTCATCATAATTCGAAGTGATTCCTTATTACTAAGGTTTAGAGAGTAATTTGGGGGGACGTGGCAGTCCACAAATACTCATCACATCCTCCAGAGCTCCTTCTAGCGGCGTTGTCAAAAGTCGGCCGGAAGCACTCGTTATTTGTCTAGGTTTGCCCCCAGCATAGTGCACTTGGTTGCTTCTCACAACATGCTGCCTTGTATCATGAATGGGTTTTAAACTTGCGAACTTACGGTTATGGTTCCAATGTGTTGTTACCAAGCTTTGCACTTAGTTTTTCTCAGGTTACATAAGTGTGCTCAGCTTTGGGAGAATCCTTACAATTTTTCGAGGCGAAGTTGGCTGGAAGGGATATTCTATTTCTTATGGCAATGTTGGATTGAAGTTCTGCTATCTCTGATGGAGTTGAGTTGATGCTCCGTTTCCTTTGGTGGAGTGGAAGCGAATAAATGTCCTGCTGTGGTTGGCAGAGTGGAATTCATATTTCTACTATCTGTATGTAATGCCACAAGACTAAAAGAAATTGTTAGAAGCTTCTAGTTTAAATACAACGAACTATATTCTCCGCCAAGAGAGTCCTTCTAAACTTTAGATTCATGGCACGTAAGCTAGTTGCCCTGATTGTGGATTTTGGTGACATATGGTTTGTCAGCCCAACCCTGTGTTACAAGGGAGTGTAACTTTTGCGACTACCGTACTTAAGATTTAGAGCCGGGATTCGCACACAGTAACTACCCGGGCCATTATGGCTTGTATCGTGAGTATTATTCGATTTACTGTGGCCCGGCTAGCGTGGGTGCCAATCGTCAACTACGAACTATCCCTGGCTGCAGCCATGCCTTAATCGTGAGATTTATTATCGGTTCGCACTTGTCGACGAGGCAAAAGCCAATGATAAACTGCCTAGGCTATAATCGTGCCTAATCCGTGGCTTATAGTCGGTTTATCATTGCTGGCTGGGGGACCAATCGTCAGCAGTGAACTACCCAGGCTACTTTCGTGCCCTTAGTCATGGTTATCTTGCTTTTACTGTTGCCGTCGAGAGCTTGCGATTAATTGCAATAGGAATAATATCAGATGAGCAAAACATCAAAAAAAATTAGTGGTTTCAGGTAATACATGCTTTTTACAAAATGAGAGAAGTAATGACGGGGATGCTGGAGATTCCTTCCTTTCCCCAAACACCTTTCCCGTCAACTGTCGACAGAATGTAAGCTCTGTTGCGGAGATCCTTATGAACAACAAATGGTCCTTCCCAAACTGGATCTAGTGCACCTGGATGGAGAAAGACTTGCTTAAGAATAATGTCTCCCTCTTGTAACTCTTGGGGCTTCACCTTAGATTTGTATTGTTGTGTCACTTTCTGTCCGTGTGCGGCGGTTTTAAGGGCGTCGTTACTGCTTCTCTATGTCCGTGTGCGGCGGTTTTGAAGGCGGCGTTGCTGCTTCTCTTCTCAACTTGTTTGGCCCAGTATGCTTAAAGCAAATAGAATATGTCATGTTGCTTTTTTGTAGGAGGCTTGGTAGGCCCCCAGTGCCATGGGTAGTTCGTCAATCCACGCTTCTTTGGATTTATCTAGTTTTTCCTTAATTAGTGTCTGCATTTTGTTGACAACTTCAACCTGCCCATTGACATGGGGCAACTCCTGTTATGAGTCAATCCATGCTAGGCTTCGAATGCATTCATTCTTTGAGTTACTCAAGCTAGGTTTGTGTCTGGATGCCCGACCGGTATGTCATTGCCAGGGAAAGGGGCGGTCGTCAGCAGTGAACTGCCCAGGCTATTGCCCTTAGTCATGGCTATCTTATTTTCACTGCTGCCAACGCATGCTTGTGATCTAGGTTGCTAATCACAAAAGAAGGAGTGGTTATAACAACATAGGTGTTAAGTGAATATAACTATGTGCGTTAAGTGGATATAACTGCATATGTGTTAAGTGAATGCATTAGTCTCTTGCCTCTGTCAAAGGGAAAGAGTGATTTAGACCAAACCTACCGCTTCGAAAGAAGCGTAAAGTACCCGTTTGTGTAGTATGCTTGATTTAAGATTTTCTCTTGGATAGGAATTCTCGCTTGGTATTTTTGTAAGAATCTGTGGAACCTCCTTTGCAGGGCCATCTGTTGTCATGCGTATGACATGTGTATGCGAGCATATCGTGTGATCGAAGAGCTCCTCATAAGGATTTTCTACAAGTACTCTATTTGATAATGAGGGTTTTATTGGACCAAGATTCTTGTTTGGCGTTTTAGTGCCGCCTCTTAGCGGTCACTGGTCTAGTCATTTTGTCAAGTTGACCCCAGCTAGTTTGGTGGACTTATGGTGGATGTCCCTAGTGTGCATCCTGCTATCCTTAGTTCGTAATCAATTTGAATTGTGTTTTTTGATTATTGGATCATGATGGAGTGGTGGAGCTAGTACCTTGATTAGTGACTACTATGTCCTAGCGGTTTACTATATATATATTTCTGATTCGTGTTGAATTGTGATATGAGGAATAGTGGTGGTGGTTTTGGATATCTCTCGCATTTCTGCTGCGAGCCAAATATGTTGGAATTGCTGGAGCTCGATCTTTCAAAGCCTTTATGTACAAACTATTATGTTATCCAAGTTCTCGGCATATGTCGTTTCCATTGCGTCATCTTCCTTACCCTTTAAGGTAACACCATACTCAAATGGATGGCTTCTCTTTGACCATTGATCATTCGAGCTCCGGAGGCAGAGAGTTGTATCTCTTCCATTTTGCTATAACATTTGTATTGCAAGCTGTGCTAGCTTCCCTGGATGACCATCTATCTGAACTCCTGAGAGTGATGTTTCCTCATCTTTATGTGCCTTGCTGACCCAATGGAGAGGTCATGCATAGTTATAGGGGCTAGTTTGATTTTTTGTCTTTACTTCGTGTAGCGTGTAAGCACCCTCGGGTCGATCAGCACATGCAACGGATTTACGAATCCTTCCTTCTCCTTTTTCCAAGGATGGAGATCCAAGAGTAGATGGTAGAACCCTGTAATAGCTTAAGATTAATTAGAATGAAAGAAAATTAATTATATAGTACCTCCTTTGTGCCCCCCGTTTATCACCAAGTGTGGACATCTTGGCAAGTGTCTAAGGGGCCGGGTTAGCCCCTTATAAAGGTTTGTGGTGGGCACTCAAAAAAAATTCCTGGAGGGTGGACTAGTAACTCTTGGTCTTATCTCCTTCTCTTTTCATATTTGTTGAACATATCCCTAGGTAAGGAGAGCTATTGACATTATTTGAATCATGTCTGGTACGCGTTGGATTGGTGATGCCTTCGTGCATGATAGGAGTGACGAAGTGCCGTGCTTGTCATATCTTAGATTTTGAGTACCCAATCATCATGACTTCGGTCTTCAAGTTGTGATATTTCGATCCATCAGCGGGATCCCAATTGTAATGCTTTGATTTGATGCTGGATGGAAAAAGGGTTGTGCTTGGGGTTCATTTGGTTATGTGGAATGCCACATGTATTCTCTAGACTAGGACTTTCGTTGAGATCGAATACTTCTGTCTGCCCTAAGCGTGTCAAAAGTTTATCCACCAAAGCTTTATATTGGGAAGTGAAGTGTTTACTAATTTCAATCACAACCATGTCGAATTCACATCCGATAATTTTTAGCACCGGAAGGTTATTAGACTTGTCTTCCTGCTTTTTCATATCCGGATAGTTGTTGCATTCTTTACAGCGGAGTTTTCTCACTTTAGGCGGCACATCGGGAAATTGTTCTCCTTCCCTTCCTAGAGAGTTTGTACTTTTCGAGAGAGATAATTCAATTTTCGAAAAGGATTGGGAGGTTTTGTAGCTGCGAAGGGTTGATGGTCCAACTCTTAAAATAAAGAGAGAATCTTGAGATAGAAGATGTAGCTCCTCAATTCGAGAAATGGTGATTACAAACTTGAAAAATGAAGAAAAGGAGAAAAGCTCTAATTTCAAAGAAACAATGACTTTACATCAAGAGAAAGGACTTCGAGTTTGGAGGGAGAAAAGGATTTCCTTAGAACTGTAATTCTATATTTTACTAGGGGAATAGGTTCCCCTTATACAAAAGAGGAAGATAGTTTTCTCATGTTAAAAAAGCTATGCTTCCGGATGGAAAGAGAATAAGATTTGATTTTTGATCTGAAAAATGACTAAGTGTTTCTTTTGATCAAAACAGTGTTTTTTATCTGAAATGAGAAAAGAAGATAGAACGATTTCAGATCTAAGAAATGAATACATGTTTCTTTTTGGTTGAGAAATAGTGTTTGCAGATTTGAAATAAGAGAAAAGAAAGATAGATTTTTTTATCTTCAAGGAATAGTGATTGCAGATCTGAAAGGAGAAATAGATTTTGCTAAAGTAACGGTTTCAGATCTGCGAGATATAGAGTATTTTAATCCAAGAAACAATGATCTCAAACTAGGAAAGTAAGAAAAAGAGAATCTCTCTAAGAAGACAGTGACTTTAGATCTGAAAAGAAAAAGGTATAAATTTTATTAAAAAATGTAATTTCAGATCTCAAGACTAGTAACAAGTTTTCTTTTGTGAAAGAAAATAATGATCCAGATCTAAACAGAGGGAAAAAAGAGGTTTCTTATGCCAAGAACCATGTTCTTGAATTCCAAATGAGAAAAGAGAGTTGGCTTGATTTTAAATCCAAAGAATGAGTACATATTTCTTTTTGGTCACGAGACATGTGTTTGTGGATCCGGAATAGTAAAAGTAATATCTAAGGATTTAAGATCTAAGAGATGATTTTTTTTTTACTAATAAACAGCGGCTGTGGATAGTAAAAGTAGGATCTAAAAAGCGGACAAGAGAATTTCTCTATGTAGTAAAATGGATGTCCAGATCTGAAGAGAAAAGGAGGATTTTTGTTTTATGTAAAACAGTTAGGGTAGATCTGAAAAGAAACATAGATTTCAGATCTTAGAAAAGGGGAGAGTTTATTAAGAATAGAAACGATAATCTCAAGTCAGAAGATTAGAAATAGTAGGTTTCAAAAGAAAAGGAAAAGTTAGAAAGAGAGAATTTCCTTTTAAAAAAGGAAAGTTCATTCGGGCAAACACCTCCTAGACGTTGTAGTAGGGCTATGAATACTGTTTGCAGTATACAACTACCGTTTGATAAATTTTTGTTGCAAGTGTATGTGGTAGAAAATCAATAGTTTGCAATAAAAAATAAATAAATGACTGAAATATATAAAGACACAGAATTTATAGTGGTTCGGTCTGAATGTGCCTACATCCACCGTTCTTTTATTATCTCTTTCATATCTGATTACAAGTACAAGATTTGAATATGAATAAACTTGTTGCTAGGACTAAGGATTTTCTCTCTCAAAGTTGTCTGCCATTGTTGGTAGAAGCTTCACTATTTTCCATCCATCTTTATGATGCCACATGCCTAGTATTTATAGAGTGAGGTTGTGGGGAGAGGCAGCTGAATACGTGCCTCCTAGCCTTTGGTTCAACCTTGTTGTTGTTCCACTGCTGTGGAATGCTAGTTGAATACTATCATGGTAACTCCCTTCAATCGCACATCCAGACCTTGGAATCTTAAATGCCGAAAAAGGTAGGTTCATCCTTGAGAGCTCAGAAAAGAGTGGATCCAGCCCCAGAAGGGCTGGACCGGATATGTCTAGTGGGTCCGGCCCCAAAAGGGCTGGACCAAGTGGGTCCGGCCCCAGAAGGGCTGGACCAAGTGGGGGCGGCCTCGGACTAGATGGGTCCTGGCCAGGTGGGTCCGGGCTGGGGCTGGACCAGGCGGGTCCGACCCCAAGGTGCCCGACCGGACCAGACCAGGCTGGTCCGGCAGTGCCGGGCCAGGAATCTGGTCCGGCATTTGCCAGACCAGGTGTCCGATCCCAGAGGGCCGGACCTGTGCGGGCCTGATTTTGTAGGGCAGTTTCTTTGCTGGTTTAGACGGGGCCGGGCCTTGGTAGAAAGCGGTCTTCGAGGCTTTATTATCGGACCGTGTTAGGCAAATCTTAGAATGACCATATCTTTCAAACCGTTGTTCGGATTGAGACGCGGTTCGGACCGATGCTTACATCTTGACCTCGCGAACATTTCTAAGCAGTTCTGAGTCTATTACAGGACTCTGACAATTTTTCCTTTGACTTTTCATATTCACTATGCGGTGGGCGAGAATGCCCATAACAGATGGAGTTTCAACGAAAATACTAAGTATTAAAGGAACAACGAGTGTGTTGCTTGAATAAAGTATTACTATTATTATCAAAAATTAAAACCAAGTATTGAAGCAACAATATCTATCCATACCCATCAGTCCAAAGCTTGAAATGGAAACCCACTTTGCTTCTATGCTGATTCTACATGCAAGTTTTGGAGAAGGCACATCGATTGGTACCGATCAGTCGGTATTGACGTTGCCTCTAAAGATCTAAAGCTTGATGACTTAAGCAACGCTAGGAAAAGAGCAATGATTTGGTCAAAGAAATTCAGTGATTTTTGACAATTTTACTCATTCGTGCTCCTATCTTCTCCAATCTGAATGTTTGAGCAATTCAAAAGAGATCTGGTGACTCTAATGCATGGATTCATGTAAAGAGACTTTTGATCGATTTTACAAGAAGAAATTGAAAATCAAGCAATTATATTCTTGTAATTCAGTTGTGATAATGAAAAAATTCATCGAAGGGAACATAGGCTACAAATTCATCGAACCACCATAAAATCTCTACGTTATGTTTTTGCTCTCTCTCTTTTCTTTCACTTCGATTTCATTTTTGTTATTTGAAATGTTTGTCTGTTTGACATGCAAATAGGCTTAGATCACGATTCCAATTTGTAACCTCGTATATGTACAGAAAAAACATTTTGGAAAGTTCACGATGGAACAAAAAAAATTGTTACCATATCCTAATCAAGTATTAATTAAGATAAGATTCTCACAACCACTAAAAGAATTAATACAATTCAAATGGATTATAAAACAATATATGCTAATATCTTCCCACCTGAAACGAATAGAGAAATAAGAAAGAGACAATTTGGAGTAGTTTACATTGTCATAATGATTCACACAACCAAAGATGTTAAAGCTTGAAGGGGCATAAAATCAACTACATAAAATATGTATAAATTTGACCAAAATAAATCAAAGCCAAACCGAGTCAAAGAACAAGAATTTATCTGATTTCAATGAGAAAAAAGAGTTTGCATTGTAGCCAACTGTGCTAAAGTATCAAAATGACAGCTTTATCCTACTGAACCCTCCTGAATTCCAATCAAACCAAGGAATTATGTCCACGAAACAACAAACACATCTACCTGTCCGCCCAATTCCAATTTCATCGCACTTATTTACTGTTGTTGTTGTTTTTGTTTTTATATTATCTTTTTCTTTTGCATAGTACCAACCCCAATCACAAACCATTTTTGACTCTACCTACTTACCAGGCTCAAAATCTATCATGACTTAAAAA
The DNA here is from genome assembly GCA_030737815.1 of Allium fistulosum. Lineage (NCBI taxonomy): Eukaryota > Viridiplantae > Streptophyta > Magnoliopsida > Asparagales > Amaryllidaceae > Allium > Allium fistulosum. The sequence goes on from CM060908.1 coordinate 1,002,071,768, forward strand.
TCACACTAAATTAAAATCAACACCACTGACTGTTAAATCTACTTCTTTTGGATAACTGGATGGGCAGAACAGATAGAGGATACAAACAACAGGTAGATTTGTTAATTAATCTTATGATGAATAGTGAAAAATAAACCTCAGGCTACAATGTAGTCAGATGTATAATTCAAGGCTACCATTGACTGAGGAGTTCTGAAGTCAAAGAAATAAGCCAGTTCAAACCAGACAAAACTTCATTTGCTGTTCTACAACTTGAAGATATAATATTGAATACACAACTTAATGTTCTATGACCATGAATATCTATGTTCATAGCCATATAAATTCTTGAAATGGTATTCAAAAGAATCTCAAATTTGTAGAGCTCTGCCTTAACGACAAGAGACATCATCTTTTCAGGGTCAGCTATCAAGATTTCTTGGATAATGAACTAAGGCAGCTATCTGTTGTATTCACTCATTTACTATATTCCATGTTACTTGATGTTAGACCAAACAGTTGAACTGTTTGCTTTGACTGAGCGCGTGACAAATAACAACTGTTTTAAAGTCAGTTCATATTCATTTAGATGACAGAATAATAGTCATAGAAGAAGAAAGAGGGGGGAAAAAAAAAGAAAAAAAAATTCCCCTCAACCAAGCTTGGCATTAGACAGATTATATTGGCAACTGATGTAACTAAACTTTTTAAATGATAATATTTTATGTAAAGTTCTTCAAAGAAAGATGATATTTTCTGTAAAGCTCTTCAAAGAAAAATGGTAATTTTTGCAAAACAAATTCAGCAACACAGGCCTTACTTAGGTCCTTTCCGATCAGTATGCAACATGCTATTTTTAATATAGCTACCGACTCTAAGCAAATTCTTAGCAACGCCAGAGGCCACCACTTCTGCGCTCTTTGTAAATCTGTATTATTGCATTTAAACTTCATTACAGATCCACGATTATAATAGATTTGTAGCATGGGACAAAGAAGTATGGATATGTCATTTGTTTTAGCCTATTTCCATATTACATCTCCTTCTATTTTAAGGTTTTAGTGTTTTACACCATAAATACACCTACAAATTCTTATCTACATCAGCCCTCGTAAATTATTATTGTTGGTAAAATTGAGGATAACGACAGTACATGTATTTGAAAGAACCATTTTGACCAAGTACAACTAACCTGGAATGCAAATACTAGAGAAACACTACTACAAGCAAAAAAAGTTGAATTGAGGACATTGCTTTCAAATTTGTTAAAAATAAATTAAATGATGCAAATCACCAATAATCTTGCATGAATCAAATAAGATAAGGAATTAAGCATTTACCTAGTTGCAAAATCTGGTCTTGATGTATCGCGTACCATCCGAGAACGAATAAAATACAGATCTATAAAATTGCCAAATGATTAGGATTTATCGATAATAGGATCACCGTAAGTTAAAATAAAATGCTGAATTATGAAATGACTTGCGTTTGATCATCATAAAATAACACTTTTGACATATATTTATGAATTATCTGAAGTTTAAATTTCAAATCTGCAAGTACTGCAGGCACGGCTAGTTCCAACAAGAATAATATTAGTCCAGTTAAATTGTATGAAATGCGTCCCACGGAATTGATTTAATCAGACTAACGATGATGCCTGACATGACAATAACTAATTATGACAGTGAATGATGTAGTAATTATCTTTTGATATAATATAACAATATCTTTACTATCGTTTTTACTTACAAAGTGTGACTAGAATATTAAAAACGAATTTGAATAAAAAGGCAGACAGACTTTTTTGTGGTGCAAATGCCAAGCAGTAGAAATGCCTTTCAGTTTTCTTATATGGTTATATTAAAAAAATAGTATATGGAATTTCTTTTTACATAAAAGGTTAAATTATCAGAACACATTAATCAAGAAACTAGCTATTAAAAATTTCTTCACATAACTATTCTATATTTGTGAGGTGGAGCCTTGGTGCAATGGTTAGGTCACTCGCATGGTGATTTGGACACCCAGCTTTGAGTCCGGAAATGGTCACTTCGCAATGCGAGGGAAAGAATGCGTACATTATCGACCTCCGCAGAGCCCGCTATCGTGCGGAAGCCTCGTGCACTGGGTTCCACCTTTTTTCTTAACTATTCTATATTTCTACGACAAGGTGGAAATTGTTATTATCTTTTAATCTTACATAAAAAAATCACAAAAAGAAAAGTCCTTTACAAATAAACTTTGTTTAGGAAAATGATAACTTATTTCAAATTTACCTTCATTAACCAACTTCATCCCAAAAAACAAATTATTTAATTTATCTCATTGCAATCTTCATGAAATTTTTTTGTTACCATGTCATGTTACATTATTTTTCTTCTTATATAAAAAAGGATTTAAATAAACAAGTTTATGTTTATATTTTGCTAGATGTTACAAAAGAAACTTTATAAAAAATTCGTGTATATGATATTAATTATAAATAAACTTCATTTCTCTATTACAGTTTAATTTAAAATTATCAGAAGATAAAATAGAAAGTAACTATGAAAATATGCATCCCCTCTTTTTTTCAGCATTATCTTAGAATTTTCATATTTATTCAAATAAAACAAGCTTTTTCTGCAAGTCAAAAACAAAAACTAGTTTTGTATTTTCGCTGCAAAATATTTTAAATTATTTAAACAAACAAAAATTTCTTACAATTGATTTTAATCGCGTATTTGTTATAGTTTAGTATAAACAAATGATCATTTTACTATGTTTGATAGGTTTTGCCATTCATGTCAGACAAAAAGTAAAATTGATCAGATATTGTTTTTTCCTTTATCATACCATTCTTAATTTTATTTCTCTTTATACATATATGAATCATAGTAACTTTATAGAATTCAATTTTCTACTCTCTATTCATGTATATCTTAACTTTTGAATATTTATTTATTTATTTTACATTGCTATTAAAAGGAAATTAAGTTCTTTATAGTATCAAATTTTGGGGGAAAATATCTCAGAGGGTGTTCAAATTTTATTTTTATTTTTATTTTTTCTGTTTTCTAATTTCAAATCCATAATGTTTTTAAATATTCAATTTTTTAACAGAACGTAATTGAATATACATCTTATTCTGCTTTAGATGATAATAACTTAGCTCTCGATTTTATTTTATTTTGCACTTTTCACGAATATAATTGATGGTGCAAAGTTAGACGTTGATTATTCCACTCCAGTATGTTTTTCTCCAAACCTTTTTGTTAACAGCACGTGCATCAATCGTACATACCAAAGAATTAACAATAATAACAGTATGAATCCAACAGCTAAGATTTAAATGCAAAGTGATAGATACAGGGATGGGGTTGAATCTGGCTTATCACATATAGAGTTATGTTCAATATCACCGATATAATGCGGTATGAGGTATTTGATTTGCATCTAAATGTGGTCTATTAGATCAATATAACCAGTTGGTCGATAAACATGTTATATAGCGATAATAGACAATGACAACTAATGATGTAGTCGATATCAACAGTTCTGACTGATTAATGAATTTAACTGACAAGACGGAGGTGCAAATAAGTTGTTAGATATAGGTTATAAACGAATCTCGTGTAAAATATAAACATATACAAACATATAACACACATACCTATATATATATAGACACACATACATGTATGTATACACACACGTATGTATGTATACATATAGAGGGGGGAGCGAGAAAATCAAGGAAATTTACGGCTGTTAACTTGAATTGTGCAAAGCATTGATACACGGAAAGAGAAAATTGCAAAAAACGAGTCCATTAAACTAAAATGAAAAAGGTGATGTCACAAGAGAATGTTTGAATTATTGTGCACAAAAATGTTTGATGCTTATATTACTTACTACAGCAATAAAATACTAAGCAACCTGCTCACTTTGCTTTAAAAGGCATTTTGATGATTTCTCTCCCTTTTCTTTTCAGGTTAACCTTGCTTGTAATTCAGTATTTTGTCAAATTTGTTAAGGTGGCAAAATGATTTCATTAAGCAACCTATGGTGAAAATGCCTTATGAAGTAGAGTGAAGTAAATATCTTGAAATTGTTACAAGGAACTGGCATTAGCTGCCACTGAATAAACTTGTCACAATTTTGAAAATTTGAGTTGGCTATATTATTCGTCAACTAACTAGCTTAAAATAAGTTTAGTTGAATCTTGAAATGTGTTTGTTTACATTGCTTTGATTATTATTCTAATGGCTACAGCATTGCGAACTTTTGTATTCAAACCTAATTCTATCTAGTTTATATTTGCTTTGATATGTTAAAGATCACTAATAACCGATAAGGCCTCTGTGCTCTGCAGACATAAATTTTCAGGAAAAAAAGGGTTTTGCTATGCTTCATTATTGCTCGAAACAGCACTGATAACGATACAAGATAGTCATAGAAAATGTTCCAATCAGTTCCTCAAATAACCTTTTGTCAATTCTAAGTATATAACTACATCCTCTTTTGTTTATTGTTGCAACACTTATACTGAAGTAGTTCGTAGAGTTTATTTGATACAAGTCTTACATGTTTAACCCACACTTTCATTAGGAACTACTTTATACATTCATTCTGCCAAATTTTCATTGTAAGAATACAAACATAACATTAAATGAATTGGTCAACAACAACCTACAGCCAAAAATTTGAAGGAAAAAGGTAAATAGCCTAAAATTAACCTTGTAAGGACAAGTGAGCAAAGTCAGCACAAAGGAAATGCAAACAATCCGCCCATTTTATATAGCAAAACAGAAACAAACAAAAAACTATAGGATAACTAACTTAAACACTATCGACGTATATTCATTTTGCTGGACTGCATAGAAAAACATTATAGGAGAAAGGGATTTATTTATTTTTTTTATCAAGCACATCACACTTTGAAAACAAATTACAAACTTCGATCATTTTTTGCCATGTTGGCACCAAGTCAGCACTTTGTAATGACGTGATTTCAAATCGCCCTGGTATTAAAAAAATATAAAGAATTTATACAGCCACATTTTCAACTCGTGCAACTGTCATTTTTTAATAATGAAATTGCATTGCTGCTGCAATTTGTAATCACACCAGTGTAAAATATTTTCTTGATGCCAACCTGGTTAAAAAAAAAGGATCTAAGTTTGTAAATTGTTTTCAATTAAGCATATATTAGCTATTACTTTTCTAAAGTGTCTCAAATTGATTAAAAATAATGCTAGAAGAATTTATTTTACAGAAATGTCCAAACAGAAAGAAAAAAATAGGCACACAGCAAAGTAAACAATAAGCTTGGTTATCTTAGCTTTAATGTGTCTGCAAATGTTAGCTAAGTGCGTACACAATAAGAAAATATGCACATATTACCATCTTTGACTTGTATCTGTCTTCTGCCTGTTGCCTCTTTAGCAGTTGATTTTTTCCCCATTAATAGCTGTGTTAATGACAATTATAAAACCCATCAGAAAGAAATAAGGTTTAAAATCATACATATTCATACGAATGTAGTGTGGCAACAAGTGGAAATTAGGATCCACCCTATGCTGTTCAAGGCAAAGTGGAGCGCTAGGCGCTAAAAAAATCTTTAGAGTCCAAGCGGAGTCCGGATGGAGCCTGGACGAAAATAAGTGCTCGCTACATAATTTGATACAAATTTACTTTTCATTAAGTAGCAATAAGAAAGTAACTAGTTATAATAAGAAACTCAGTTTGCGTTGATCATCACTATTTATTATTGTAAAATGAGTGATATATATAGACACAATTCAAGTTATCGTTAATAAATTGGGAAAAGGAACAAAATCCTATTATAGTTTACAGCAGAAATAAAACTTATACATACTAAAGTTTATGCGTAATGAAATTTATGTCATAACTATAAATAAATATTTGTGTACATAATAATCATGACATCATAAAAGACAATAATAACTGTGAATAATTTATTTTTATTTTTGACTGTAGTAGAATCAAGGTTCGAGATCTCGGTTTCGGTCTTTTGTAATTTTAGGAATTTCAATATAATTCGTTAATTTCGGGAATTTCGATTCTAGTTTCAGTTTCGGATATCATTGTTTATTTTTCATATAATTACACATATATTTGTTTAATTTATTGAAACAAAACGTATAAATTATATTTGATTAAATAATAAGATATAAAAGAATAATACTGATTAATTATAAATATTTATAACACTAAAAAATGTTTATTCATTATTTCGTTATCAACTTTTTTAGTTACACCATTCACATATTTTGTGAATTTATATGTTTCCTAAGTTACAATTTTAAATTTGATTATTCATGCATTTGAAAATCAAATTAATTCTTTTTTGAGACTTCTTTTTGTTGTAAAATTTAAAGTTCAACGGTTTCTATTGAATCAGAATTTCAGATTGGTTTTGTTTCGGTCCCTACCGAAACCTAAACGGAATGATCGGAATCTCAGTGTTTTGGTCGAAACCTCAAACCTTGAGTAGAAAACTCCGGGTTATATTCCAAAAATATTTAAAATGGAATTTAAAAATAAATAGAATAAGAAAGTGAAAGGAAGAACCGTTAAAATCATATTTCGAATAAGTGAAAAGTTAATGAGAAATTATTATTGAATATTTGTTTTTTAAACTAGAAAATCAATTAAGCAAGATTTGGGAAACAAAAATACACGTTTATTTTTAATTATAAAAAGACTTTTTTTAAATGATCTTCTATATATTTTGATATGAAATATATAGTGTAAATAAATTTTAAAATTATATTAGAAGATGAAGAACTCCAATAAATAAACAAAATAATTGAGTCGTATTGGTGTAATTACATTTAATTCGGTCTAAAAAAAAAAAAAATTATACCAAAAACGCCTAATTTTTTAGCGCTTTAAGAAAAATTTAGCGCTTAGACGACGCCTCAAACAAGAGGCGTATAAAGCACCAAAGAAAAAAAGCTAAGCGCTAGAATTGTCAAATAGCGCCTAAGCGGCGTCCGACGACGCCCCCAACAGCATTGGATCCGTCCCTTATTTTCAAACTTAATACTTGAAAAACCCTTCTCAAAAATAAGTTTCACGAAACACATATGTCGATGTTTTCATTTTAAACTGCACATTTTTGCTGTTAGAACTGCAAATATTTGCAGTTTAAAATGCAAATATGTGCAGCTTAAAATGCACATATTCGTAAAATAAATATTTGCAGTGTGGACTGTAAATATTTAAAGCGTAAAATGCGCATTTTTGAGATGTAATCTGCAATTTTCATTTTACAAAAATGTGCCGTTAGAACTGCAAATATGTGCAGTTTAAAATGCACATTTTCACTGGAAACATTGACAGTGTTTTTCGTGAATACTGTTTTTGACAGGGGAGGAAATGAATTTTGAAACTTCTAAAGAGTGTTTGAAAAAACGTCAACAATATCAAAAGCGGAAATTTAAAATTTGATGAAGAAATAATATTAACAAACAGTCAGCCAACAAAATCTTATTATGGTGTAAATAAGGAGGGGTAATTAGTGTAAGAAAACCAAGCAGGCAGGAGTTTCAGAGGGATCACTGGCTAATTTTTCTCTGAATAAAACATTCAATGGCCCAAACCCATTACTTGAAACAGTAATTAGTAGGAGCACATTTACTCACCACATCAAACCCGCTTGTTTACTTGAAAGAGACTAAGTAAATTGTCGATCATCATTTTCAGTTTATAATACAGATTACTACATATTAAATACTATACATGCAGAAATTTCTTAAGAATGATGCTTTACTGGCTCTGCAGTTATCAAATGAACTTCAGGATATTATTAAATATGAAGTACATTTCCTCCTAACTCCACTAAAATGTTTACTGGTGAAATTTGGCTAGCATTCGCTTAAAGAATATGCCACCAATTAAAGACTGGCAAGGTGAATAGATGACTGGAATGATATATGGCATAGCCACATTTATCTATTGAGCAAAATTGTAAAAGGCTGCTTCATTTTGCAAGACCAACTATTGATGTTCTTCATCAAATAAAACTGGACTTAAAAGAGTCGTAATATAATTTGCGACAAGTGCCTTCTCCGAGAAGATTCCATATACAACTTGACAAGTGCCTTCTCTGAGCAAATCGAACTGTAATTTTTTATTTTATTTTTGTCTAATAAAAAAGCCTGAGCAATTAGAAAGGAGTTCCAGCAAAGAAAAGGAGAAAAACCGATTCAGGTAAGCAATAGATATGAAAGAAACTTAGAACTTTGGAACGGAAGCTCTTAGTAGATGAATTAAGAGCTTCAAAAGATAGGGATTTAGAATTTAGGTATTAGAATGTTCCAGCAACAAAGATCTATTCAGCTGTGCAGGTAGTGGTACTTTGCTATTCGATTTAGGGTTTACCGTGAAGGGCGGTGGAGGCTGGTACGTGAGTTTGGAATTTATGGTTATACGGATATTGATACTGGGTTTGGCTTTTTTAAAAGGAATCGGGTTTCTTTCTGTGCTTTTGCTTTTATAGATTTTCATATGCGGGTTGCTTTGCTACTACATAAGCCCAAACTAGTACATAAATGAAGAAATTTTGCCTAAAAGTAAGCAACCCTCACACACACACACACACACACACAAAAATAATAATAATAAAATAACAATTGATCCTTCAAAATTTTCACAGCATTAAATTACCATATAGTTATGTATTGTTTAACGTATGTTGTAGCCTATTGTAAAAGTATATGACATTGTTCCCCAAAAAAATTTATTTGTTCTTTATGATTTGGAAAAGGATATTATAAATAACCAATAAAATGGACCTTAAGACTATGAAAAGTAAAATAATTAATCAATATGTGCACAATTTTATTTTTGATAGGCCAGAAAGGTTTTTTTGTTTGAAGTCAGAACAAAAAAAAAAGTTGCACATACTTTATCGAATGAACATACATTCCTACATAGCAACTAACAAGAGTACTGTTTTTATTTTAAAGAAATGTGCACTGATTTGATTGATAAGCGTGCACATTATCAAAATTCACAGCTTTTAAAATTGCCAACGGTTTTAGATCTGGTAATTTATTTCGACGTTTCCAGCTCTTTTTTTTATAAAAGTGGAAATGGTCAGAATTCAAAGCATCATCTAGTTTCAATCTTGCATTTGTTTTGAAATAAACCCGACAAAAGATGATAATGGTTAGAATTCAAAACTATAGTCAAATAAAATGAAAAATCAACAGTCGGTCTCAAAATAGTACATTATCTGGTGTGAATATAGTAGTATTTTTTGCATTTTTGGTTAAATTTAAGATCGAATATTTACCACAAGAAATCAAATGTATCTCAGATCTCAAGATTGAAATAAATTATGTGTGGTGTTGAACAACGATTCAGGGAAGACGTGATCTAGTAAAGTTTGATAAAATCCAAGACAGCTGGTTTAGATGGGAGAACATGGGCATACAGCAAGACCTTTATTTATGTGCTTATGTACATGTATATTTCTACGAAAAAAAGACACATGCACTTTATAACAGATAATTAATAAATATGTGTATGTGCATTTGTGTGAAGTTGATCCTATCAGATCACGGCTTAAATGAATAAATAAATATATGAAAGCCTCTTTGTTTCTAAAACTCATGAACTTGTGAATGTTCATGTTTCAATTGCTTACTATGATTTGCAAGTTAAGGAGCACACATGTATAGGAAGTCGTGCAGTTCTAATAGGCCTGCTCAGCTACAATCCTTGATTTTGACCAGTGAAAATTAATGTATCATTGGACGTTAAATGACATTTGGGGAGCTTGAAAATTGTGTGATTTTTAACGGTTAAAATTGTAAGTAAAATTCCAGGAAAAAAATCAGAGAAATAAAAAAAGTATGCTTATTTTATTTAGAAAAGCAGGTAGGAAAGTAAAATTCGTGAATTAAAATAGTTAGTTGCTAATATAAAAAGGAAAGGCTTATGCACTTGTACAATATGTTCAATAAAATTATTGTTGATGCTAATGGTGTAAAATAATTTGATAACTTTGTTATATTAGCATCTATAATACAGGCACAAGAAGGGCAGCAGTGGGTAAAACGCAACAAAATATAAAAAGAATTAATGGAAGAAAAAACACGCATAAAATGGAAAATTCATATGAGAATCGTCATTGGTCATAAGTCATAGATTACAAATGCAAATTATGTGCTAAATAAATTGGTGTATCTTTGATCATATGTATATGTGTGTGCACGAGCACACGTGTGTGTCTACATATAATATTATATGTGCACACACACTTACTACCAGAGAAGCAAAAGTGGCACATCAAAGCACATAGTGTGTAAAGCTGCTTAAAGTAACCGTATATGTTTCCAAAGTGCATCAATTTGACTACAACATGCATTGGAGCGCATTTAACTGCATGGGTCATGATAAAGTAGGCTCAACATAAAATGAAATCTGATAAACTAAATATTGCAATGGACCAAAATAGTCAAATTGATTGAGAATTTAATAAGAAACTGAAGTACCTCATATCCACTACAAATAGGTAGGTGTGTTGGGTTGTATTGGTCATTTGTTGACGAATCTTCATTATGTAAGAAAATTGAATATCCAACACATACATACTTAAAATAAGAAAGCTTCCCTTCCCTACCAGCTGCTACTTTGTATCTGCCCGGCATGGAGGACGACACTAACATAGAAAAATGATTTACCGATTTAAAAGATGAAATTCAACTTTGAATAAAGATGAGTAAAGCGTGTATATTCCCCATCATGATTATATTGTAATGGACGTATATCCCCACAAGCATGTTATAAACCATGAATGGAACTACCATGAAGTTTCCTGACTCTTTGGAGGCTTCTCACTTAAAAAGAATACATGTGATTTATTGTTTGCAGTATGTAAGATGCAGGAATGAAATAAATCAAAGGAGATTTTAAACAACTGAACCTCACAAATTTTCAGCTTTTGCTCTGATTCTAACACATCTACTTTTCCACTGTTAAGATATGCAATAGTACAAAATATATCTATAGTTTTCCACTGTTAAGATATGCGATAGTACAAAACATATCTATAGTTTTCCCATCAAAAGGTGCCAAGTGGTCTAAATCAGTGTGAAGATAAATCTTTTTTTTCATGTATTATTAACGGAGAGGTGACTTTATACTGTACATTCATGAAAATGAAATTACAACCACAATTATTTATCAATAATAATCCATATAATTGATGACATATGCGTAAAAGATTTACGGTTAACCATCATAAACCGTTGTGGTAACGATTATAAAATTTATTAACTATCAATAATGGTTGCAGTTACGGTTGAAGTTAACCACAACCGTAACACAGGGTGAAGCTATAATCTTGATTACTTGATAGTTAACACGTCAAGCATATGTATAGACTCCTTTAGGTGATAAAATAAATAAAAAATTAATTAAAAAAACACACCAATAACAAGTTTCCACCTAAATAATTTACTAGTGCAATGTCCAAAAGACACTGCACTTTACAATGTCTGCGTTTTCTGTCAGCACAACTTCACTTTTAAATTAGCATTGACATAGAAAGGAAAAGGAAAAAATCATTGATGATGTGTACACAAATTTACATTATAATCACACAAGTGGGTTGGAAATGCTCTTGGTATAATCATAACAAATTATTCAAACTGAATTATACTGGGTATTTCAATTGCACAATTTGATCGCTTTTACTCACAAAATGAATTGCATTTGCAATCATGTTAAGTTTATGGATCACAAATGTTAGTATGTTACTAGTTCTAATTTCAATCGTCAACTTAAATAAATCATAAAAAAAAACATGGCGAGCAAACAAAGGAAAAGGATGTAATGGAAATTTTCAATAAGTGATCATTTAAGAAAATACTCAACAAATAAAGCAGATAAAATAGCAAGATTGAAAGAAATAGAAAATTACCTTTAGGAAGGGGAATTTGAGTGCCAAGACAAAGTGGGTTTTTGCCATTAGATTTGAGCTTCGAAGAGTAAAAGGCGCAGCCTTTACAAACCTTGAATTCTTGTTGACTCGTCTTTTTCGCATTGATACTGTTATTATTTTCTTCGCTGGATTTGTGGATCGGGTCACCGCCGGCGCCGGTTGGTATCGCGTCACTGCCGGTGGCTACCATTGATCGATTAACAATTTCTTTATGATCAAAAGTTTTGGTTGGTTCATTAAATTATGGGATTACTTTTTAAAACATGAAAAATAAAGAGGGTTTTCCAAAAGAGAATAGAACTCTTGCCAAAAATGGAAGAAGCTCTTTGCCTTTTTTCAGAAAAAAGTAATTGCAAATAAAATTGGGTCGAACAAACAATTTAAAAGAATTGTTTACTGGGCAATCTTGTTACGTTGTTCAACAAACTAATAAAAGCACGAATGGCATGACAGAATGCAAAAGAAGACTACATAGCCTCAATCTCCTCTTGTATTAGTGGGTCATATTTAGATTAGTTGATCCAAAATTAACTGAAAATTAGGTTGAAGGGTTTCCCCATGAACTAATAAATTTTTGGAAGAAAATTTTAAATGTTTAGTTTAAATAACAAAATGACTTTCGATGAAAAATTATTATTTTCTTGCAAAAACGATGAATTTACTTTGGTCCTTGGAACTAAATATTTTGAAGTGCTGAAATCATATTGCTCGTATTGGGAAGCATTTAAGTGAAAATCCATAAGTATTAAACTATAATAAAATCAGCTAAAAATTGTAGAAAATATGAAAAGGCATCAACTAATTAAAATTAAAATAAATAAATAAATAAGACATGGTCATTTCGGAAGTAGATAACAAACTCAACGAATGCATCATAAACATATTTTAATCTATAAAACATTCCAAAGGTATTAGAACCATATTTATTGTATTTTGGTTATAACAATTATATAAGTTGTGCTACTAAATTGGTAAATATATACAAGAAATTATAGCAATAATCACAAGTGCTTAAATAACAAAAACACGCTGATTCACAAGTGGAAGATATTTATCATTTATAGCGCTCAAGTTTTCTTCTTGCTTATCTTTTAGATCATTGTTAATAAAACTCACAATCACGCGTGGCTTATATGGTACTATATTTATTTTTTAAATGATTTTTTATTTAATTTCCAAACATGTTCAGGAATATTAAACTAGGAGACTCGTACTTTAGTAAACAGATTTTTATGGTGATACAAACTCTTATATGTTTTGATCATCATGCGAAAGAAATTCTAAATGTTTTGAACATGAAACAGAATCATACATCGACGCGGAATGTTTTCATATCGACATACTTTGTCCTTATAAACTTCAATTTTAGAGGTATTCAGAACTATTTTTGTATTCAATATGTCAATAAATTTTTATATGCCAACGCAAATTATATTCTACGACGATGTAAAGGTTTAAAAGTCGATATATGTAACAACTCAAAATTTAACCCGTAATAATTAATTCGTTAATTAACTAAAAATAAAATAACTTTACGAAATTATCAGAATTGAGCCACGGGAGTTGCACCATTATGTCCGTGGTAATTTTCTGGTCAATTTCCATATATAGAACGTTAGAATCCGAGCTAAAATGAACGAGATATGAATTAAACAAAATAAACATAATATATATATATATATATATATATATATATATATAGGCCAGGTCGACCGGCCTGTCGACCTGGGCACAAGGGCGGTCGATCGCCCGGTCGACCCGCCTTGTTTTTTTAGTGAACGAACGAACGTTCATTCGAACGTTAGTGACGTATTTTGCATTCTTCAACTCGATCTGGTCCTTCCGTTTCTGCATCTGATGGCTCCTATTCAGCCTATGACGTGGCTGCATCCTATTCAATCCCCAAATTCAATGGTCTGAGATCCACTTCTACCCCTATAAATAGAACCTTAGGCCTAACATTTTTTTCTCATTCTAAGATTTTCTCCAATTGGGTTCACCTATTCAGGAAAGACCCTAAGCGGAATAATTTTCCAAGAAGGAAATCGTTTTAAATAAAAATATTTAACAACCCCAAGTGGATTCGTGAAGGCCTAAAGGGAAGAGCTAAGGACCAGAGATGAGTGGTTGTGATTATTTTAAATTTCTTTAAGTAATTTAAAATAATAGGGTTTTCAATAGTTGTAGTTTTACTACGATTTTTGGAGTAACATTTTTAGTAATTTTATTTACAGTTTTAGAATTATTTTCAGTCTATTTCTTCTAGCTATTCTTTTTAATTAATTTTAGTTTATTTCTAGCTTTTTCATTTATTTACAGTTTATTTACAGTATTTTAGTTTATTTACTGTTATTTATGCGTTATTTACATCTTCTTCTTACGCCTTGGATTTCCTTCTATTTTCAGTTTTCTTTTATTCCTTCTTCTTCTTCGCGTATGGATTAGAATTGAATTAACGTGAAATTGGATTAAATTATAAGAATTATGAAATAATGGAGTATAAGATGTAAATTATAAAAACTGTAATATAAATGTAATTGGACTGAAATTATACCTAATTATGGTATTAATTGGATTGAATTAAAGAGATTGGCCTAGTTATAACTTAGAATTATAACTAAAAAGAATAAAAGAAGAAAAGAAGCTTATTTTCACACTTACACCTGGAGTTAAGTAATAAGCATGATTATAACGTAGGTTATAATAAGAGATAGAACAGAATAAGGCTTATTTTAAGACATAGGATAAATTAATAAGCATAGATAGTAAGAACAAGAGTAAAGGCTTATTTAAATAATTTATCTAAGTTAATAAGGAAAGAATTAAAGAAGGACCTGTACCAAATAGCATTCTCCTATTATTTTCTATGGGTACGGTGTTTCACATAAACCTGAAGTGAGACGAGTGGGCACGCTTATGCTAGTCGTGGTAGTAATTGGTCAATGTAGAGATGTTCAAATCACGGGGGATTTGGACAAGGGCGCTATTAGATATTGTTTGGATGACGGACCAGTACCAGCAGCATTCTTCTATATTTTCTATGGACACAGTGTTTCACATAATCCTAAAGTGAGACGAGGGGCACGCTTATGTTGAGTCGAGGTAATAATACGACCCAATAGGTGGAGCAATAGGTAGCATGAGCATGGTGGCAGTTACGCGTGCGACTTTCATTTTAGTGCTTAGTAATCGCTATGAGTTCCAAGTGCTTAGTATGTGTGTCTTTCGTAGACACCATTGCCTTCTGTGTAGGGAGCTATGTATCGTCTAGTCCACTGTGGGTGCTTTGTGTATCTTTCGTAGTTACCATTGGCTGCTATGTAGGGATTTATATAGCGTCTAGTCTGCAGTAAGGTCTATGGAGTAGTAGGCCGATCAAAGGGTAGAATTAGGATTTTAGTCTAATTATAGAATTAGGATTTCAGCCTAATTATAGGATTAGGAATTCAGCCTAATCAAGCAGCTATCAAAGACAAGTGCAAACAATCAAAGTTGACATATCTTATCAATTGTAATAGTTTAATCATATTTTCCAGTTTATCTTTTTCCTATTTTCTTTGTTTCCTTTTGTATATACTAGAACTATTGAAGAGTCTATTACTTTTACCTTGCTTACAGATTCTAGTAGTTACTATCACTCGCTATTTTCCCCTTTTTCCCCTCATAGGCAATCAAGGGAGAGGACAGTAGATTGTAGTTGCTCGGAGGTTTCTTGAAGAAGATTCTGCTATGTATTTCCCTACTTTTATTTCCGTTTTTCTTTCTTTGTACTGGCACTTGAGAGGGATATTCATACTCTGATTTTTGTTGAGACTGTGAGTTTTTATTTCATGAGACATATTGGGTTTTAAGACATGTATGTTGTATTTGGTATTTGACTTATTTGGTTTATGAAGCAATTATGAATATTTTGTTTTGAATAAGTTATTATTTTAGTTTCCGCTGTTTTTACCTAATTTTGTCTTGTGAATCTTAGTCTATGTTAGTTTCAGTTATACCTACAACGCACCACGCCTTTTAATGTGTCCTTTTGGGTATATTAAGGGTTGTGGGGTATTTCAATATAACCTTTATTTTTGTATTCAAAACTAAAGATTGTTTTACATGTTGAGACAAATATTTTTGATCGAGATAATCTTGAATATTTTACACTAGGAATTTCGAATTTTCGGTTTTTAACTTTGTCAACACTTGTACTTTTATGTTGACACGATCTTTTACTACTCAAAAGAATACAAGCATTTTGCATTAGGCTTAATTTACCTAAACATTGATGTGGACATACATATTTGTATGTGACATAAACTAGGAAGTTGAAGGAAAACATATTTTGTTGACTATTACCATTTTATCCATTATTTATGATAATGGTAAGTTTCCTTTCAATCCTATACATAAGGAAATTTTGGACACTAATTCATTTTTGTTTTGCTTTTAAAAATTTATTTAAGCTCTCAATATCATCTTGCTTTCAAAATAAAAGTTCTATCAAAATTTTCATAATTCCACTTTATAAAATCCTACATTTCACACAAGGACACCAATATATTATGGAGTTTATAGGATAATTGCATTGTATGGTTAATATCTGATTGCTATTGGAGAAAGGTTAACTTCGACGAGTTATATTTATATAAGGGAGAGATAAGAATATCTTCCCTTGTTGTGACATAAAATAGGAGTACTGTTGTATGATCACCCTCCACACTCATACTACTATCGACGGGTATTACCGAGTAATATTATTTGATAATACATATAATGATGCAATATTGGGCTGTTACACATGAATATTCTCTTCACTAACACCGGTGTGCATTTCAAAAATCTCATATAACTCATTACGACATGTTCAGTATCGACACAAAGCAATAAACGCGTTTCCAAGATACAACAAAACCCAACAAAAAGTAAATAATAGAGATCACAAAAGTTATCAATGTAGCGGTAAAGTATCGTAGATGAAATATACAAGTCCAAGTGGGTCTATAAAAAAAGAGTCAAATGCCCACTATCTCATAAAAATATCAAAGTATATTTACATCACATACATCTCACCTAACATCAATACATACAAGAGGCTACCTAATTACATATATACACTATCCTGCTAATACTAGCCTCCAAACTATGTGCAACATATGTAAGCTGGTCACTTCGTCCCTTAATATGAAATGTCTCAGATTGAATCGAGTATTATGTACTTAACACATGGGTCAGACTATGTCTAGAATGTGGATGTCAATATATATTAACAATTGACATGGTATAATCATGTGTAACTCAAAGTGACATATAAATATGTCAAAGGTATTGACATACCTCAAAAACCATGCATGTATATCATCACCCATAATAAAGTGAAATCAAACTACACATAAAATGGTATAATATCAAAATGGGTGAGCTAAGTACGCAACAGACAATAATCAATACCCAATAATCATCAAATGTAACAATGAAATGCTCTCAGCTATGCCACTATTATCTCTCAGATAATCACAAATTAGACATGAATAGGGTCCGTCATACTCAACATATTAGTAAATAACAAGCAAGTATCCAAGCCAAACAAATATCAAACACAAATATGACATGCTCTAATCCATGCCACGATTAGCTCTCAGCTACCCATCTAATAAATTCGACGTCTAACCCCTCAATATGACGTGTTCTCAACATTGTAGATTATCTCGCAGGTAATCCATAACACACTGTTGGAACTGGGCCAGCTCGCAACGGAAGTTATGGTGAATTTCAAATTTTTTTACCCTATTAAATCTTTGTAGGTTAGCTCGTAGCGGATGTTATGCGATTTACATCACAATGGACACGTTAGCTCATCCAATATGCAAGTATATATTATCTAAATATATGTGTGTGTTTATATACTATTATTTATATATATAAGTATTATAAATAAATAAATAAAATATATAACGTTTCGTTTAAATAATTTTATATAAGTATATTTATATATATGTGTGTATATTTATATATATTATCATTTGAATAAAATATTAATATTGCATACATATTATTATAATAGATTTATTTAAATATAAATAAATTATCTATAAATATTAAACTAATTTATTTAAACCATGAGAAATACATATACATATATAAATATATATACATAAATAAATATATAATAATATATAAATATATATATATATATAAATTAATAAAATAATTTTTTATTTTAAAATATAAAAGTCCAGGTTTTATGCACTACAGCTTAGAAAATACATTTAATTAAATATCCATTTGAAAATTAATATAATATTGATTAACAATTTATTTCAAATTTTAAATTTTTGGAAAATCCTAAATGATATTTTATGCTTTGAAAAAAATTTCCACAATCTTTTTTAGTTTAAAATAATTTTAAAATGATTTTTCTTTTTTCAGTCGAAATTAAATAATTAATTTAAAAAAATTGCCGAGAGCTTCATTATTGTTAATATTATTTTATAAAATATAAAATATAATGGGGTTTTTAGGTTCAGGAAAAAAGTTGGAGAAAAATTTAGTTTCAGGAACAAGAAGTTTGCTTTTTAGGCTAAATGACGCTTTTTAGTGTACATCACAGAATGATAGTTATAACTATCATTTTCTGTTTACACTAAAAAGTGTCCTTCAGACTAAAAAACAAACTTGTTGTCCTTGAGAATATTTTTTCTTGCAACTTCTTCCATATGCCTATTTTCCTGAAATATAATTTTCATAATATATTTAAATTAATATAATTTATTTATTATAATGAAATAATTTAAATAATAATAAAATATTAAAAAAATTATTTTTCCACTGTTGAAAATTATCATATCTTTAATTCTTTACAAGTAAAATTATATGACTATTTTTTATTAAAGTTTGATCTTGTAATTAATTATAAACTATATATATATGCAATTAAATAATATATATTAATTTGATAGAAAAAATATATTTTTTATTTAGAGCTGTACCAACCCATGTACTATTTGATAAAAATTTATTTTTTTATTGTTAATATATATATATACACACACACACATGCATACAACCAAACAACTCTACAGCAACATCACTTGCATATTAGAATCGTCACCTAACTAACAATATATATAATATATACATTCATAATAAAACATTGTAATTGAGAATTAATAACTATATTTTGATTAGAAACATACATTAATCCTAATGCATTGAAGTACACCTTGAAAAGATGATTTCTACCCCTTGAAACTGATTCAATAAATAGTTAGTTTTTGAACCGTTGACCACCAACTATCGGATATCGACCGAATTAACTTGATTTGAACTCGATGAGATGGAGAGAGACCAGTAGGAATTTTGACCAGCAAACATAGAGGAGGAGGCACCCAAAAAAATCTCAAATAAATTTAGAGATGCTTACATAGTGGACAGAAAGGAGAGAAGTGTGGATTTGATCTCATACCGATTCTCCTTTAATTTGAACCATCCAAAATCACCCATTTTTTAACCTAATTTTAGCCGCCCTATACCCATATTGCTGTTGAAATTTTCAGCCTAATGATGAGCCTTAAACCCAGTTTAAGCTTAAACAAAGGATCATGCAATTAAATCAATTTAATCGTTTATCAATATCGTATATCGATTGATATATTTATAACTATTATAAATATATTTAATAATATTTATTCATCAAATCATAATCAAGTTTTATAATTAATATTTCATAAATATTAATTAATTTAATTAATTCATAAAAGTTATAAATTAATTAAATCGTTTGGTCAAAGGAGAATTCATCGTTTCGCTTGTGTGACTCGTCAGGTATAAATTTGGTCAGCGATTAATATCAAACTTTTCGAATATTAACTTTCACACGTCACTTAGCACTTAGCAGGTGGTGTTACATTTTGGTCAATTTTATCGCTTACTTGGTTTCAGTAAAAATCCAATTTTACTTTATTAAGTGTTACCCGATTGTGATTATTATTTACACCAATTCTCTTCTTCAAAACTATATCACTTTGAAATGGTCAAAATTCCAATATCGTTCATATTCAACTCTATAGTTCAAACACAATATCCTTGGTTTAATAATAACAATTATTATTAACCGAAATGCTCTAGCTAGAGACTTTGACTTTGAGTTGACTTTAGTTGACCGTGATACTAACCTCGTATAATTGAGGAGACGAATCCTCTCTTGAATAGTGCTTCACTTCCAATACTTCCACTCGATCCAACTGTAGTCACTCGATGGATGGCATGGCATAATTTAACTATAGGTAAAGACGAAGATTTCATATTGAAGATCGACAGTATTCTCAAGTCGGAAGAATTATGTAAATCAGTCACGTTGGTATTTTCTATTTGACCTTAGTTATATTAACCAACTGAAAACTATCAAGTGAGTTGTTCCATATATATCCAATAACTATTAGTACGTAACCTCTAGGTGCTCCCAGCAGCCATGAGTAATACACTGCCCAACATTTGGAGAGCATTACTACTCCAGTCTCGATGGATACAATAATATCCAGTCTCGACGCATCTTGACTATGAACATTTAAAATGGTATATATTTTTCTGTTGTGATAAATTACTCATGCTTACAGCACTTTGTAACTACTATCAAAAAACATACCATTTATGGATTTTCAATTAAATATACTTTTAATTAAATTAATTAATCAATATACTATATTATGTCAAGTATATAATAGAAAGAAAACACCTTTTATTTCGAACAAGATTGGTTATCGAGTTAGATATATGTAAAATTACATAATTGCCCCTAGATCATACCCCTAACTCTATTAGTCTCCCACTTGCACTTGGGGCCAATTATGGAATCTTATTCCTACTTCTTCAATTGGTTTCCTCAAAACCAATCAGGTCAATCCCTCAATGAACTGGTATGCTATTATATTTTAATTATCTACTATGTCGATTAACTCTCCCTGATGTTGATAAACTACTTTATCATGTGGAATAATTCAGAGTATGTCTCCCGACTTCTAGTCGCGACATTGTTATCATATAACAATTTTATGAGATTCTCAATATTTGAAATCGCCCTTAGCTTAGTCTTAAATTTATGCATTTATATTTATATTCATTGCTTTTGTTGCGGTGCTATTCAAGGCGATGTACTTAGCTTTTCCATTCAATTAGCCACAGTCTTTCATTTGGAACATTTCGACTTAAAGATTCTTAACTTGAATTTATTATTGACATATTATACTCAATATCACTTATCAAATTTGAGTCCGAACACTTCTTCATAAGGAGTTCGTTGTTTCTATAAACAGTTTTTTACTATTTAATAAATACACGAGAACACGTGAAACAACCATTTAGTGATATCTATTTGGATTTGATATTTGCTTCATGTATCAAATACATATACAAATCGCGATATCATAGACAATATAATGTGTATGATAATTCCTATTGCTGATGCATAAGGAATCCATCTTACATATTCCATATTGATCATTTTAATATGGTGTTCTTGCATATCGTTTGGGACATTCCCATTATCTTTTATACTTACTATAAAAGACATCATTTACAAATCCAATGTCGAGTATTAAAACAACTAAAGCCAATTCTAACATAAGTACATCGTTAACAATCAGTAGTATGTTGTTTACTTCTGGATTAGAAAAATCTATGTACCTTTTGATGCTTTTTCTTATGAATACACGCTTCCTCTACATTTTGACTGATAATCTAACTATTTTATATTTGTATCAAAGCACTTGTTCAATTTTGATACTTTTCAGAATGATATTTTCATATCCGTTCTTGGATCGTATCCGAAAACCTACAAACTCAGTATCGGTGCTACTGACTTCGAGATATGTTGGTTGTTATGTGCAAATAGACTATTCTAAATCATATTTATAACTTTATGTTTCAACACATATATACCAAAACATAAAGTCTAACTAGGCGATAATTATGTGAATAAATCTGAACCAACTTGAGTGCATTGAATGGTGAATCTGTTATGTTGATTTCAACAATTGAAATTCATGGTATTATTCGTATTGATGTAGCTCACTACATTCCAACTACATATTTCTTTTCTTTAAGACACAATTGCGACCAATGGATCATATCCCTTCGGGTATAACTATCAAAATCATATTTTGATAAAGTACTTGAAATTTATTTTGGATCTACGCATCATGCTATATCATAGAGTCTGTACTCTTAATGGTTTAATTAAATAATTGAGAATTATTTATTCTTGACATTGATAAAAAACTCACAGTTTCTCTTTAATGTACAAGAATACTCATTAGATGTTCTAATGTATTTGTGTTCATTTAGGTTCGATCAATTTCATTTCATTCCTTGTAATCAGTTTTATCATTGGATCGTATCCAAGTTCATTTTATACCAATGATTTCTTAAGGAAATTCCTTCATTAAATTAGTATTTCTTAAAACAACGTTTGTTTCTCAGTGCAATGGAACAGGTATTCATAAACATTTTATGAATTTCCTTACAAAACTGATTTTGTCTTAGTTCATAATATATATATATATATATATATTCACAACATAAATTAGTCATCTAATGACAATCGTTCCCAAAACTCACTTGAGATGATTCATACAAGATTCCTTACGTACAATTATTACATCCAGTTTTTCGACTCGCATAACCTGCTAACTCGTTGGCATAGGATATGTAGGTGTTTTTTATAAACTCTTGTCTTGTATGGTTTGTAAACTATTCTTTGGATGATATTAATTTAAACCTTATGTACTACGCTTCGGTATACACCTTATAAAAAGAATTTTAACTCAAGTTCACCCATCATTAATTGTGCTTTTTCCAACAAAGTTCGATTACTCTTTATTAATACATCAACGTACTATAGAAATGAGTGACCTTTGAGACTGAATCTTTATTTATACTAGGTACATAAGAAACTTTTTCTAATATACTCACATATTCGATCAAATTGAATCATTTCCATCGCATGTTATATTATTTACTTCTCTTCTATATTCTATGAGCTTATCATACACTTATACATGTGTATCAAATACACATGTCTATGTATGTGATGACTCATCGGTGAATATGATAAAGTATATGGAACCGTTTTGGTATTAATAGACTTATGATTGCATACATCTATATGTATCAATATAAAGAGTTCATCAACTCTTATGACGCTCCCACTATATAGGCGCATAGCCCTATAATTATTTGAGATATAATTAACTAGTATCATATGATTCATTATCATATAATAAAAGTTATTTCCCAAAACTACGCCTTAGTCTACAATTCCAAAATAATTGTAGATAACTTTAGATATTTCAGTATTTTCCAATGCATCACCTTTGTTATGAAAAAATACCACATTATCGTTTTATTTCATAATGAATATTCATAGTATTCACGTTGAAATATAACTATATCTATTTTTCAGTCAACACAGAAAAATAATCATTATTTCATAAATAATGTTCGGTATGTTTTACAAATTTTTTTTTTGTAATTTGATGCAATCAATAAGTGCTATATGGCATGCTTTCACTATTTTTGCCATTACTAGAATACCATCAGAAGTTCGAAGGTCCATTGTAACATCTTGGAAATTTAACGAAAATTTAGATGGAAATTTAATAAGAAAATTAAATTAAACTAAAATAGGGACTTAAAGCAAATTTTCACGAACGTTCGAATTTAGCTATAAAACTTGAATAATTGTGTTTGTGGTGATTTTTTGGATGATTTTCATATATAACGCTTCGAAATATGGGTTATGGAAAAGTTATGGGCATTAGATTGAATTAAAAATTTTAAAATTTAAAATTTGTAAGTCCACTGATCGACCTATAAGGGTTCAAAGTCAACCAGTAGCGATCGACCATGGTAGGGGCGGTCGACCTGAACGCAAATAAAATGTGTGTGTTATCAATTTTACAAAGACAAGATGAACGAACCAGATCGTTTGCTTGCAATTGAAGGCTATGATGAGTGGACAGGATTTTCTGAAAATACTCCCTAAGCTAATCTAATGGCCCAAACTAAAACTTTACCTCTATAAATACTATACTAATGAAACCCTAATTCTCAATTAAAAGTTTATTATAACTAAACTTTGCCAAAAAATTTCCTAAACCTAAACTCTAAAAATTCCCAAAAATCAAATAATTCGACATAAAAGACTAGAAGCTACTAAATCATGATGGATCAAGGCGGAGCTATCGTTTTGGGGGGACGATTCTCAAGTATAAGTATTAGGAAGAGCTCAGGCTTGAGGTGAGTAGGAACAATTTTGATAAGTTGATTATTGTAGTTAATTTAAAATATTTTAATTGATTAAGATGTTAGAAAACCCTAAATTGAATATGCTAAATCCAAAATTAACATGCTAAACCCTAGATTTGGATTTAAAACCCTAGTTTTAAATTGTCAGTAAACTATTAATTGGAAATTGATGTATATACCCCTTCTCTCTTAAAATTGAAAACCCTAAATCAATAAACCCTAAACTTAATTGCAAATTGATGAGTAGACTGTAATTAGGGTTAATCAAATACTGTTAATGACCTGAATTAAGTAGATGAACAATCGATAATCGAAATTGGAACGAACCCTAATTTTACTCGTGACCGGTCGACCTGGAAACCTTAATGGTCGACCGGTAGCGGTCGACCATTGGGTATAAGCGGTCAACCATTCGTATTGAAAACTGCAAAATTCAACCTCGGCCTAAGGTTCAAATTTATAAGTAAAAATATATAAAAAAACGTGAATTGTTATGGCCTATTTAATGGCAATTGGATGCATGTTAGGACTTGTAGGGAAGTTAGTTCCCTATGATAGAACGCTAGGTCAATGTGGTGTTGGGTAAATATTCTTTATCCAAATTTGGAACTTAGTAATCGACTGGAGGCGAAGTATTTTCGCAAACGACACTCATAGGAGGTTCTAACGGTGGGCGTGCAGACTAGCACAGATGCCTGATGGAGTGGGTCCGACACAACCAAAGTTCCTAGTATGCACGATTCCTGACGCACATGATATAATTAGAAAGGAGGACCCAGAGCATGCGTGGCCAACGCTACGATTGAGAGGTGGAAGCGAATGCAGACGATGAGACATTTTGACGGGTTGGCATTTCGGGTTCTTCCTCTCCAGGCACAGTGAGGGGGAATCATTCCTAATAGCCTAGTGGTGGTGATAGTAGTGGGAATTTATTTCCACAGTAGCCTAGTGGCAGTGTTTTTCATTATTAGTAGCCAAGAGGGCGGTGTCTTATACATTGAGTAGCTCTAGAAGCGATGGTCGATCGTTAGACATGAAATTCGATCCTTAGTTCGATCCATTGAATTAGCATACACAATTTGTAGTGTAGGAATGTACTAGACAAAAACCATTATGTAACAGTCCTTAGGAATTCATGGACACTTGTATCACATCCTATATCATTTAGAGTAGATTTAAAGTAACTGCATTCAATCATCATATTAAACTTGTACTCATTCACCTGATTTTATGTCTGACCCATTCTCTTTCCTTCTTTTCCCCCACCACTGGTGGATAGGGTAGCAGGTGATCGGCCATTCTATTTGATACTTGGAGAGTTGAGCTTATCTTTTGAGACCACTTTTACCAATTTTCTCTCCATGTATTTTTCTATCTTATCGGTACATTTTATTGCTTTTTTCCAGACTTAGACTGGTATTTTCTATATACTCTGTATTGGATCATGTACTGGTTTTCTGAGATTATGATTTGGATATTTTCTGAGATTGATATTTTTTCCATGTTATATGTTTTATTCCTTCCATTGTGAGTTCAGGAGGTTTAGTATAACTTAGATTATATCTGCTTATATTAGTCTCTATGATGTGAAATATTATAAACCCAGATCATCCACATTTATCTTGGCATAACACGAGGCCGAAAGCCACACTAAGCTTTAGATCGGCGTGTTGAGATGTGCGGGTTGTCACATCCATCATTCACTTAATATAGATTATTTATTTCATATATCGTAACTAGTTTACATCGATAGTGATCAAATATCTTGAACTCAAAGAAACAAATCTCATAGAAAACAATTTTCTACATGAAAAAACATTTTGGAATAGAAATCATATTTCTCATTCCAATATTAAATGTCAATTATTATTATTACAATTCTCATTTTCGATGTTTCTTTATGATGCAGAAGCGACCATTCACTCTCTTCATCCCAACTGTACCTTAAATCACATTTATATACATTTGTTTTTCTTTCTAAATGATCAAATCATTCAAAAGAAAACCCTTACTACAATATCATAACGAACTCTTTATAAAAGCGCATTCAACTATCCTTAATATTTAAGGACATCAAATATGTTGCATTTTACGTAAACCGACCAAACCGACAGTTCAACGATCAAATTCTTAGATCTTTCTTGTAGTTTTGGTCTAGTGTTATATTTTACACAATACGATCCTTTTGTAGTCAATCAAATTGAATACTCAATCCCACAGTATGTTTATTGGCTTATTTCGAATGAAATAACTTCATCAAAGTATCATACATTACGAACCGTGACTCTTTCCCAATAACACTTATATGCGATGGTATATGGATCAATACTCATAGTCTTATATTACTTTTGATTTCGAAACTCATAGAATGCAATACACGGTCTTGATCAAATAAACATGTAAGTGACCAAATTATGAACGTATTTAGTAGTTGTAAAATTAGGCGCTTGCATGGGTGTTGAAATGTTAACATGCTATAAGCATTTATTAGTAAGTATATGTTATATTTCTATCTGTCTATTTTCAATTCAGTTTAATTGTATATCTTAATTGATAAACATTTTATCAATCTTATTAATTGCACAAATTTATCAATGTAGATTATTGTAGCATTATATAGAATATGTTCTTACAATATTAGAAAGGTTAAATGTTAACATTTTGTTTTTCTAATAAGGCTCCCACTAGTCTTTTATGTTTCACCAAACCCTAAGTCAAAACATAGAAGCCTTTTGACTTTACTAGTGGGTGTTAGGACTTGTCTGTCTTAGAATTCTGACCTTGAGTTTGCTCAACAAGTCATAGCTCCACGGACGATGGATAACTCCTTATCGGTTGTATCGTATACACTCCTAGCCCTTTGTACCTTGTTCTAATTCACTTCGACCTTGAGTTTGCTAAACAAATTGAAATGAAATTATTCACTCGTACTTACCATATCGCAATGGCCTATGTATAGTACATGTATCTTGAGTTTGCTCAACAAATAAATATAGTTATCTTACCTCGTCTATTCAATATATTAATAGTACTATACATAACATCCCTAGCTTGAGTTTACTCAACAACTAAGGAGTATGCAAGTGTTTTATTATATATATATATATAGTAGAGGACACATCGAAAATTACGGTATACATACATATACGTATGTATTTATTACTTAAGTCTATTTAAGATTTCTTTAATGTTCCCTCTTTAATTTATACATTCATATCATATAAGTTTTATTATTATATTACTTTTATATTTCATATTACTTATGTAATAGTCTTATGTATAATATTATATTAACTAAATCTTATTTAATTAATTTTAATCAATTAACATTATAATTAATTTTATATTAATTTAATATAACATTTATATTGAATAATGATTATATACTATAACCTTCATAGTCAAACACATATATCATATATATGTGTATATTATTTAATTAATTAACCTTTAACTAATTTATTTAATTAAATAATTTTAATTACATTTAATTAATTTTGAAACTCATTTATATACAAACATGTATACTTATGTTAATTTAACATTTTAAAACAACATAACATATATCGAAATATATAATACATGTATATACTTATTAATTAACTTATTTAATTAATACATTTTATTATTCTTATTAATAAATTTATAAATTTTGAAATTAATTTAAATTAATTTTCAAACATTTTGAAAATTATCATTATACTATAACATTTATAATATGTATAAATTATATTTTAAATTTGAAAATTTTATATTTTTAATTTTCAAAACAATTTGAAAATTTATATTATAACATTTATAATATTTTTCTTATTTTAAATTTAACTTTTATTTTTAATTTCAAAACAATTTTTGAAATTAGCATAAGGCCCAATTAAAATTGAGCCTTTTCTATCGGGGTTAACATTTTGGGCTTACTTCATCATTTTGGACTAGGCAAGTAGCTAGGTCGGGCAGAGTACTTGATTATCCAAACCCAACCTTAGACACTACTTTTTTAGACACCCTATTATATGGGTAGGCTATAATTAGTTAACCCTAACATGACTAATGTAATACCCCTAATTTTTAATAACATTATTCAAGAGATTTTAATTAGATAAATTAAATAAAATAATGTAAATGTTAAGTGATAAGGGGATTGATATTTGAATAAATATTTAGTGGCCGTGCTTAATCAATTAATTAAATGGGCTTAAGAATGGTTTATAGGATAATTAATCTACATAATGGTATATTGGGTATTTGTCATACATAACCTTTACCCTAATATATATATATATATATATATATTGAGTACTTAGGCCTTTCACGTTCACTTTCATTTTTCACAAAAATGCAAAAATTAGAAGGGAAGCAGGCCATTATTAGAAAGGAAAAAGAAGAGATATTCAAATAAAAAGCTAAGAAATTTAAGAAGGGGAATCAATCTCAATCTCAATTCACTTTCCTTATCATAATCAAAGTGAATAATAATTCCATCTCTATTTTATGAATATATGTTTCAGATTTGAGATTAAATTCGTATATATGATGTTTGGATAATGATATGCTTGAATTAAAGTTTGTTTAATTTAAACAAGATTGTTTGAATTAAAATTTGTATGGTTTTAGAGCAAAACCGACAGAAATTGATGTTTGAATGCCATGGAAAAATTATATGTTATGAAAAACATGATTTTGGAGTTGAGTTTTAAGTTTGATAATTTTCCAAGCTATGGAAAGATTATTATAAATTTTCGAATGAAAATATGGTTAATTGGGTTTAGGAATTTATTTCAGAAATTTTATTGAGAATTTAGGTTTCGAAAGTGATGTTTTAAGGTTTTTAAAGCCTTAACTTTCAAAGCAAATAACCCAATCTCATTTTAAAGGAAAACTATGGCATATAAATAAATAAAGTATTTTGAAATGGAGTTTTTGAGGAAGTCTTAATAGGTTAAAGGAATTAACCAAGTTATTATGTTTACTTCTTCGTATGTATATATATATATATATTCATATTGAAATGAACCCGTAACGGTACCTTAGGGAAGGGCAGAATAACCAGCTAGGTTGACCCAGTAGTGAATATAAATTAAAGATATTGGTAGGGGCCAATAGGTTCACAGTAAGCCCATAAAAACTGTGTATAGAAAAAGATATTGGCAAGGGCCAATAGGTTCATAGTTGGCCCATGAAAACTATGATTTAATATTGGTAGGGGCCAATAGGTTCCTAGTCTGCCTATGAAAACTAGGATAAGAAATTAAGATATTGACAGATAGTCAATAGGTTCCTAGTCAGCCCATAAAAACCAGGATAAGAAATTAAGATATTGATAGTTAGTCAATAGGTTCCTAGTTAGCCCATGAAAACTAGGATAAAAGAAAAGATATTGGAGTTACCAATAGGTTCATAGTGATCCCATGAAAACTATGTAATTGGACAGGGAGTCCTTAAACATTTAACCGGTTATTAGTCTGCCCATGAAAACTATTAGGTTAATAATAATCCTAGAAACTATAACTGTGACAGATAGTAAAAATGAAAGGGGATGGGTAATCCAAAATTGATTCACTTGTTTTGCATATCATCATATCATATTATTTTGAGATGTTTTAACCATTGTGGTTGCAGGAGCATAATATACGGTTTTATAAAAAGGTTTTAGGATATTAGTGAGGGGAAACCCGTCCCGCTAAGTGGCGTGGTCTCACTAGATATCTAAATGATTTGAGATGGTAGATTATTATTCATACCAGACTTTATGTCTGACTCGAAGTTTATGTTCTCCCCTTAAACTCTCGGGTACTCAACTGATTTTGAGTAGTTTGAGATTTGAGGTTTTCTGGTACCTCATTAGACAATAAAATCTTCTGGAGACGTGCAGCAGGCATGATAGTTATCTAGAGTTCTCTTTTATTTTAATTCTGCTATGTTGTTTGTAATGACAAAGTTGTCAAATTGCCTGTATATACTCTGATCATCCAAGGGGGCATCTTCATATGTCGCTCTTGGTGTATGTTGTAATAAATATATTTTCTCTGAACGTGGCTAACGATTGTGGGATTATGTAATGAATTGGAAATATTTTGAAACGGAATGTGATCTTGTTTGATATTTTAAAATTCTTCCATATTCATGTGTTTCTGTATATCAACGAATCTAACATCGCCATATTTGGTCGTCGAGGATTAATAACTATGGATGACTGCAGCATCCGTAGCCGTTAGTTTTGGGCCTTCAAGTAAGGGGATGTTACAAATTGGTATCATAGCATAGGTTTATGAAAACTTAAGCAATTTAAACCTAAAAGCTTTTTGAAACATAATCCAATGTATCAGAGATATGATTGGGGTTTGGGTTAACGCTATTGTAATGTACTTATATTTGATATATATAGGTATATATATATATAAGTACGTATTCCCCTCTCTCTTAGACCGTTCTTTTGTATCTTACTAAGGCTCGTATGTAGATTTACGAGAAAGAAGATATGGAAGCAAGAAACGGAAGAGGAAATCTGGGTGGAGGAAGCACCACAACCGATGGAAATGCTCGATCTAACACCCGGAGGAACCAAGGTTGACAGGCTAACGCTAATCAAAATGCGGAAGCCAATATGGGCGCTGGAAATCTACCAATAGATGTAGGGATGATGTATCAGTTCTTTGCTAATTTGATGCAAGCTGGAGCTGTTACTGGTGTTGCTGGAAATATTGGAGGATCTAATCTTGTGGCTCCAATTGGGAATAATTATGCTAAGCTGAGCAGAGACTACACCAGTTTGGGTGGAAAGCCATTTATGGGAACGGAGGATGCTATCGAAGTAGAGAATTGGCTGTTGCACTACGAAAGAATATTTGCTGATCTGGGTTTAGAAGATGAGCAGAAGAGAAGGTTGGCCTCTAGGAAGTTGCAAGGGTCAGCACTTCACTGGTGAAATAGTGACTGCCGGAGTTCCGGAAGAAGAGTTGACTTGGGCTGATTTCTGAAGGAGATTTGAACAAAGATTTATTTCTGAGGTTGCTAAGTCAGCATTGATGCGGAGGTTTATGGATTTAGTTCAGGGAGATATGTCAGTTATCGAGTATGCTAATAAGTTTGATGAGCTATCTTGATATGGATACACTATTGTAGACACTGACATTAGAAGGAACGAAAGGTTCATTTGGGGACTAAGGCCCGAGCTTGCTAAGTTAACCCTGATACATATCCGAGATCCTAGTAATGTATTGGTGGAGATGGCAATCTACCATGAAGAGATGCTTGCTGTTTGTGCTAGAGAGAAGCCAGTTGAATCCCAGGGTCCTCAGGGAAAGAAGAGGAAGTTCTTCAAAAAGAAAGGAGCCTAGAAGGGAGATACGACCAATAAAGCAAAAGTTGATTTAGTCAGCTACAAATATGACAAGAAGGGTCATTTTGCAAATGAATGTTGGTCAGGCAAGGGGAAGAAGACTGCGGATCAGAAGCATGTTAAGTGCTACAACTGCGATCAAGTTGGGCATTACAAAAATCAATGTCCAGAACCAGTTAGGGTGGACAAGGGAAAAGTTTTTGTTGTTGGACCATCATCTGCTAAGCCAACTGCAGTTGATAAAGGGAAGATTGTGAGGGAAGGTACGTTTTTGATTCAGAGTATTCCAGTTAGGATACTATTTGATACCGGTGCATCACATTCATTTATATCTCAAAATCTGGTTGATAGGTTATGCTTAGAACCCACCTACCTTGTTTCTTCCTTAAGGGTTGCGAATCCAGTAGAAGGATATGCAACTCTAGGGATGAAATGTGACCGTTAGAACTTGATTTGTTAGGTCATATGTTTGCATGCAGTCTGTATGTTTATGATTTCGTAGATTTCAGGATCATTTTGGGAATGGATTGGTTGGGTGGATATGAGGCTAAGATATTTTGGTAGGATGGGGAAATATCAGTAAGACACCTCGATAGTCATAACTGGATCATCTTCTCAGAGAAGAATTCCAACCAGAGTATTTGTGCTTTGTTAAGTGCTACAGAAGTGAGCGAAGAGTTTAGTCAGGTTCGAGTTGCAAGGGAGTTTGCAGATGTTTTTGAGCCAGTCACAGGACTATCTTCGAAATGAGCTGTTGACTTTCAGATAGATCTTGTGCCAAGAGCTGAACATATCAGTAGACTACCTGGCAGGATGACATCAACTAAGATAAAAGAATTGAAGGTGCAGATAATGGATCTAGAAGGAAGAAATTTTACTAAACCAAGCAGTTCGCCTTGGGGAGCAGCCACGGTTTTCGTGAAGAAGCTAGATGGGTCGTTAAGAATGTGCATCGACTATCGTAAGCTGAACGAAAGGACGATCAAGAATAAGTATCCCTTGCCGAGAATAGATGATCTGTTCGATCGGTTGAGTGGAGCCAGAGTGTTTTTCCAATTGGATTTGGCGACTGGGTTCCATCAGTTGAGAGTGGCAGTGGACGGTATTCCTTTGACAGCATTTCGAACTAGGTATGGTTCATACGAATGGTTAGTGATGCCATTTGGGTTGGCGAATGCACCTGCTTTCTTCGTGGATTTGATGAACCGAGTTTTCCGAGAGCACTTGGATAGGTTCGTATTGGTATTCATAGATGACATTTTGGTGTACTCGAAAGATGAAAGAGAGCATGAAGATCATCTAAGAGTAGTGCTTGAGACATTGAGGCAGCATCAGCTAAAGGCGAAGTTTTTCAAGTGTCATTTTTGGAAGAAAGAGGTCAAGTTTCTTGGTCATGTGGTTTCAAAGGAGGGTTTGGCAGTAGATACAGTTAAGATCAAAGCTGTCAATAATTGGAAGACCATAGATAGTAACCGAGATCAGAAGTTTTCTCGGACTTGCTGGCTATTACCGGAGATTCATTGGATATTTTTCACGGATAGCAGCACCTTTGACTAAGTTGACCAGGAAGGATGTGAAGTTCATTTGGTCCAACAAATGTGAGGAAGGGTTCCTTAAGTTAATGCATTTGTTGACCAACGCACCAGTGTTAGTTATTCCAGATGGAAACTAAGGGTTGGTGGTGTACACTGATGCATGTGGAACGGGATTGGGAGCTGTGTTGATGCAGAATGGTAAAGTCATTGCCTACGCTTCTCTCGACCGCTTAGACCACATGAGGTGAGATACCCTACTTATGATTTTGAGTTCGTTGTAGTGATCTTCGCGTTGAAGATTTGTAGACATTATCTCCTAAGGAAGAGATTTGAGCTATACACGGATCATAAGTCTTTAAGATACTTATCCTCTCAGAAGGAGTTGAATATGCGACAGTAGAGATGGCTGGAGTTTTTGGCTGCTTATGATTATGGTATAGAATATACTCTTGGGAAAGGAAATAAGGTAGCATATGCTCTTAGCAGGAAACATTAGAATATGGTGTTAGCTATGTTGGTGGAATGGAAAGATTTAGAAGCTTTGACTACTTGTAGTATATAGTTGAGATCGACTGCTGGTTATAGTCGGAGTGCTGCTATGTTAGCCTGTTTAGAAGTGCGACCAGTGCTGATCGAAAGGATAGCTCCTAAGCAGAAAAAGGATCCAGTATTAACTGAGAAAATTAGAAGGCTTGAGGTGAGATCAGAGATCGACGATCTAAACGATTTTGACATCGACCAGAAAGGATGGTTGAGGAAGAAGGGACGCTTATGTGTTTTGAATATAGAGAACTTGAGAAAAGAAGTTCTAGAAGAATGTCATTGATCCAAGTTTACGATTCATCCTGGGGGGACCAAGATGTATCAAGATATGAAGAGGAGCTTCTATTGGGAAGGCATGAAGAAGGATGTTGGCTTGTGGGTTGGGCAGTGTGCTAACTGTCAACAAGTGAAAGCCGAACACCAGAATCTGAGCGGGTTGCTTCAGCCTTTAGAGATTCCAGTGTGGAAATGGGATTCTATATCCATGGATTTTACTGACGGGTTGCCAATGTCGAATAGGGGAAATGAAAGCATATGGGTTATAGTGGACAGGTTGACCAAGAGTACCCATTTCATTCCAGTCAAGTAAACCAGGACAACACCTGTTTGGGCGAAGTCGTTCGTGAAGAACATAGTTAGACTTCATGGAATTCCTAGT
The DNA here is from genome assembly GCA_030737815.1 of Allium fistulosum. NCBI lineage: Eukaryota > Viridiplantae > Streptophyta > Magnoliopsida > Asparagales > Amaryllidaceae > Allium > Allium fistulosum. The sequence goes on from CM060908.1 coordinate 1,002,106,075, forward strand.
AGCATGGTCAGCGATAGAGATGCATTATTCACTAGCGAATTTTAGAAAAGTCTACATATAGTATTAGGTACCAAGCTCAAGATGAGTACAACATATCACCCACAGACGGATGAGTAGGCTGAGAGAGAGTCAATAAAGTACTCAAAGATTTGTTAAGAGCTTATGAATTAGACTTTGGTGGATCTTGGGAAGATCATCTACATTTGATTGAGTTTTTCTATAATAAAAGTTATCAGACTAGTATAGGAATGGTGCCTTTTGAAGCTTTGTATGGAAGGCATGTAAATCGCCAGCATGTTGGTTAGAGACTGGAGACAGATTGGTCTTAGGTCCAAAGATGGTTAGAGAGGCGTCACAGAAGATTGAGTTGATCCGAGCACGGATGAAGGAAGCTCAATCCAGATAGAAAAGTTATACAGATAAAAGGCATAAAGACCTAGAGTTCTGAGTTGGAGACAGGGTTTTTATTAAAGTGTCAATGATGAAGGGTGTGATACGATTTGGAAATTCAGGAAAGCTATCACCGAGATATGTTGGTCCATTCCAGATTATAGAGAAGATTGGAAAGCTCGCATACGAAGTAGAGTTGTCAAGTAATATGGCAGGTATCCATAATGTATTCCATGTGTCTCATCTTCGCAAGTATGTGCATGATCCAGAGACTACCATTCCTCTGACAGAGTTGGAAGAGTTAGTAATAGAGCCTAATTTGACAGTTGTTAGACAACCAGTGCAGGTGGTGGCGAGAGATGAGAAAAGATTGAGATCTAAGACAATTAAGTTGGTGAAAGTTTAGTGGAGCGACAACGAGAAGGACTATACTTGGGAGACAGAAGACAAGATTCGAGATACTTATCCTGATCTGCTTTGAGGGTATGTCTATATTAGATTTATATAGATAATCGTTAATCAGGTAGAATGGTATGGTTGTTAGGAGTTGTTACAGATGATTGCTATGATTAGTATTTGGTCTTTATTGAATTTCAAGGACGAAATTCTTTAAGGAGGGGAGCCTGTAACACCTCTAATTTTTAATAACATTATTCGGGAGATTTAATTAGATAAATTAAATAGAATAACATAAATGTTAAGTGATAAGGGGATTGAGATTTGAATAAATATTTAGTGATCGTGCTTAATCAATTAATTAAATGGGCTTAAGAATGGTTTATAGGATAATTAATTTACATAAGGGTATATCGGGTATTTGCCATACATAACCTTTACCCTAATATATATATATTGAGTACTTAGGTCATTCATGTTCACTTTCATTTTTCACAAATCGCAAAAATAAGAAGGGAAGCCGGCCATTATTAGAAAGGAAAAAGAAGAGAAATTCAAATAAAAAGCTAAGAAATTTAAGAAGGGGAATCAATCTCAATCTCAATTCACTTTCCTTATCATAATCAAGGTGAATAATAATTCCATCTCTATTTTATGAATATATGTTTCAGATTTGAGATTAAATTCGTATATATGATGTTTGGATGATGATGATATGTTTTGATTAAAGTTTGTTTAATTTAAACAAGATTGTTTAAATTAAGATTTATACGGTTTTAGAGAAAAACCAATATAAATTGATGTTTGAATGCCACGAAAAAATTATATGTTATGAAAAACATGATTTTGGAGTTGGGTTTTAATTTTGATAATTTTTCAAGCTATGGAAAGATTATTATAAATTTTCGAATGAAAATATGGTCAATCGGGTTTAGGAATTTATGTCAGAAATTATATTGAGAATTAGGGTCTGAAATTTTGTTATGTTAGATAACATGATCAAAGTGAATTTTTGTAATTTTTGGGGATTTTTCTTAAGTGGTTTACTGTAAGAATTAAATTATTTTAAGAGGAGGATCTAAATGATTTAATTGTATTTTTAATGGAAGGGCTTATCTGTAAAAATTACTCTTGATACTTATCCAAAATTTAAGAGGTGGTAATTTTTGCAAAGCATGTAAAAAGTTGAGGCAACCAATCATGTATTTACACGTAGGCAGGTTAGTTAGATATAACTTGTTTTAAGTGGCTTTAATCAGCCTTTACCCAGAAAAACAGGTTTCGCCTCTATTAGAGGTACCTTTCGACCCTTACCTTTTGCCTTCGATCAAGTCAAAACCCCACTAAGCCAAAACCAGTACACAAGGTATCACCTAGATGGTACGTAGTGGATTGGAGGAAAGGCGGAAGGTATGGTGTCGAAAGCATTGCATCCGATATAGTCGATTGTTTTAGAAAGTGGTATCACCTAGATGGTACGTAGTGGATTATTTTAAAAAGTTAAGTGCCTACCTTTGTTTTACTAAAGCTTTCGATATAGTCGAAACATATGTTTTCAAAAGGAGTTTTCTAATAGCTTTCAAAGGGGTTGCCATTTTCTGTTTTAAAAATAAGGACTTTTGAATGAGTTCCTTTAGTTGTAATTAAATGCTTTCGAAAGGAGGGGTTCCGACCTAGTCGAAGCACTGCTACCATTCTTTTGCCTTTCGAGTGTATTGAAGCTATCAATGCTTTCGAGGGGCAGTGTTTGTTTTAAAGATGTATTAAGCCAATTCCTAAATGCTTTCGAAAGGGTTCATGGGTTTCGAAGGCAATGGCTTCGAAATGGGGTTTCGAAGCTATCCTTCAGTGTTTGCTTAAATGTTTTGAAGCTTTCGAAAGGGATGGTGCCGACGCCATCAAGTTTTCCCCAATACTTTTATATGATAAAGAATGGTTTAGAAAGAGCTACTTTCGTTTATATTCACTTTGACCCAAATGATATTTTAAATATAACCCAATGGTTTCGGAAGGGATACATCCAAAGGTTTCAAAAGGGGTACTTTCATTGGTTTCGAAGCTATGTTTCTAAAGATTAATAAGGAATGTTTTAATACTTTCGAAAGGTATATTCTGGTTTCGAAAGAGATGATTTAAAGAGCTTCGAAAGGTATATATGTAATGTTTTGAAAAGAAGTTTTCTATGCTTTCGAAGGAGGTTATCCAAGGGTTTCGAAAGTGATGTTTTAAGGTTTTGAAAGCCTTAACTTTCAAAACAAATAACCCAATCTCATTTTAAAGGAAAACCATGGCATATAAATAAATAAAGTATTTTGAAATGGAGTTTTTGAAGAAGTCTTAATAAATTAAAGGAATTAACCAAGTTATTATGTTTGCTTCTTTGTGTGTGTGTATATATATATATTCATATTGAAATGAACCCATAACAGTACCTTGGAGAAGGGCAAAATAACCAGCTAGGTTGACCCAGTAGTGAACATAAATTAAAGATATTGGCAGGGGCCAATAGGTTCACAGTAAGCCCATAAAAACTGTGTATAGAAAAAGATATTGGCAGGGGCAAATAGCTTCATAGTTAGCCCATGAAAACTATGTATAGTTGATGATTTCAAAAAGACAGGTTTATAGTTGGCTCATGAAAACTATGATTTGATATTGGTAGGGGCCAATAGGTTCCTAGTCAGCCCATGAAAACTAGGATAAGAATAAGATATTGATAGATAGTCAATAGGTTCCTAGTCAACCTATGAATACTAGGATAAGAAATTAAGATATTGACAGTTAGTCAATAGGTTCCTAGTTAGCCCATGAAAACCAGGATAAAAGAAAAGATATTGGAATTACCAATAGGTTTATAGTGATCCTATGAATACTATATAATTGGACAGGGAGTCCTTAAATATTTAACCGGTTATTAGTCAGCCTATGAAAACTATTAGGTTAATAGTAATCCTAGAAATATAACTGTGACAGATAGTCAAAATGAAAGGGGATGGGTAATCCAGAATTGATTCACTTTTTTTGCATATCATCATATCATATTATTTTGAGATGTTTTAACCATTGTGGTTGCAGGAGCACAGTATATGGTTTTATAAAAAGGTTTTAAGATATTAGTGATGGGAAACCCATTCCGCTAAGCGGCGTGGTCTTACTAGATATCTAAATGATTTGAGATGGTAGATTATTATTCATACCAGGCTTTATGTCTGACTCGAAGTTTATGTTTTCCCTTTAAACTCTCGGGTACTCAACTGATTTTGAGTAGTTTGAGAGTTGGGATTTTCAGGTACCTCATTAAATGAATAAAAGCTTCCGGAGACGTGTATGAGACATGATAATTATCTAGAGTTCTCTTTTATTTTAATTCCGGTGTGTTGTTTGTAATGACAAAGTTGTCAAATTGCCTGTATATACTCTAATCATCCAAGGGGGCATCTTCATATGTCGCTCTTGGCGTATGTTGTAATAAATATATTTTCTCTTAACGTGGCTAACGATTGTGGGATTATGTAATGAATTAAAAATATTTTGCAACGGAATATGGTCTTGTTCGATGTTTTAAAATTCTTCCATATTCATGTGTTTCTGTGTATCAATGATTCTAACTCCACCGTATTTGGTTGCCGAGGATTAATAACTATGGATGACTGCAGCATCCGTAGCCGTTAGTTTTGGGCCTCCAAGTAGGGGGACGTTACAATTAATTTAAACCGCATAGGCTTTTGGGTTCTAATACCATTGTTGGAACTTGGCCAGCTTATAGCGGAAGTTATGAGGGAACTTTAATTTTTTTTACTATATTAAATCTTTATTGGGACAATGAAGTCTAATTCATTTAGAACATTTCTATATTTTATTTAAATAAAATCTTTTATTTTATTTAAATTTATAAATTATATATATTTTATTTAATTTATGTCTTGATATGTATGTATATGTATGTATGTGTGTGTTTCTGTTTGTGTGTATCATATACACATATATGTGTGTGCATGTGTAACATATCAACCCGTGTAAGGTATAACATGCCTGTGTATATATATTGGGATTTACATCGCAATGGAAATGTTAGCTCATCCAATATGCAAGTATATATTATCCAAATATATGTTTATATACACGCACATACTAATATTTATATATAAGTATTATAAATAAATAAATATGCATGTATAATGTTTTGTTTAAATAATTTTATATAAGTATATAAGTATATTTATATGTAAGTACATATGTTTATATATATTATCATATGAATAAATTATTAATATTACATACATATTATTATATTATATTTATTTAAATATAAATAAATTATTTATAAATATTAAATTAATTTTTTAAACATTGAGTAATACATATGTGTATATATAAATAAAATAAACTTTTTTTGTTTAAATATATTTATATATGTATGTATATATATACACACACAAATATATGTATAATAATATTATGTATATGAATTAATAAAATACTTAAAATAATTTTTTTATTTTAAAATATAAAGTCTAGGTTTTGCGCACTACAGTTAAGAAAATATTTTTTTAATTTTAAAATAGATTTAATTAAATACCCATTCGAAAATTAATACAATATCAATTAAAACTTTATTTCAAAATTTTATTTTAAATTTTTCAAAAATCTTAAATGATATTTTGTGCTTTGAAAAAAATTTCCATAAATTTTTTCGATTTAAAATTATTTTTCTTTTTTCCTGTCGAAATTAAATAATTAATTTAAAAATAAAAAAATGTTTTTTTATTTCTTTTCCAAGGGTTTTCTTATTGTTAATATTATTTTATAAAATATAAAATGTAATTTTCATAATATATTTGAACTAATATAATTTATTTAAATAACAAATTAAGTTAAATAATATTAAATAATAATAAAAAATTTATAAAAACTATTTTCCCACCATTGAAAATTATCATAGCTTTAATTCTTTACATATAAAATTATATGACTATATATTAATGTTTGATCTTATAAAACTATATATATGCAATTAAATAATACATATTAATTTAATAAAATATAAAAAAATTATTTTTTATTTACAGTTGTACTGACCTGATGTATACTTGATAAAAAAAATTATTGTTAATATATTCATACATGCATATAACCAAACAACTTTGCGGCAACATCACTTGGATATCAGAATCTTCACCTAACTAATAATATATATAAATATACATATATAATAAACAATATAATTGAGAATTAATAAGTATATATTGATTAAAAGCATACATTAATCCTCATGCCTTGAAGTACGCCTTGAAAAGATGATTTCTACCTTTTGAAACTGTTTTCGATTCAACTGATATTTAGTTTATGAACCATCGACCACCATCTATCAGATAACAAAGAATTAACTTGATTTGAAATTGATGAGATGGAAAAGACCAGTAGGAATTTCAACCAGCAAGAAGACCATTAGGAATTTCGGCCAGCAAGCATAGAGGAGGAGGCAAAGAAAAAAATCAAACAAATTTGGTTAGAGATGTTTATATAGTGGATAGAAAGGAGAGAAGTGTGGATCTGATCTCATACTGATTATCCTTTAATCTAAGCCATCCAAAATCAAGCATTTTTAACCTAATTTTAGCCACCCTATACCCTTATTGCTACTAAAAATTTCAGCCTTATGATGGGCCTTAAACCCATTTTAAGCCTAAATAAATATTATGCAATTAAATCAAATTTAATCGCTTATCGATATTGTATATCGATTGATATATTTATAGCTATTATAAATATATCTAATAATATTTATTCATCAAATCATAATTAAATTTTATAGTTAATAATTCATAAATACTAATTAATTTATTTAATTCATAACAATTATAAATTAATTAATTGTTTGGTCAAAGGAGAATTCATCGTTTCAGTTGTGTGACTCATCGGGTGTAAATTTGATAAGCGATTAATATTGAACTATTCGAATATTAATATTCACATGCCACTTAGCAGGCGGTGTGACATTTTGGCCAAATTTATTGCCTACATGGCTTTGATAAAATTCAATTTTACATTATTAAGCGTTACCCGATTGTGACTATTGTTTACACCAATTCTCTTCGTCAAAACTATATCATTCTGAACTTACGGAATTTGGTAATGTCAAAATTCCACTATCTTTCATATTCAATTCTATACTCCAAACACAAAGTCCTTGGTTCAATAATAATAATAATTATTAACCGAAATGCTCTGGCTAGAGACTTTGACTTTGAGTTGACTTTAGTTGACCGTGATACTAACATCATATAATTGAGGAGATGAATCCTCTCTTGAATAGTGCTTCACTTCCAATACTGCCACTCGACCCAACTATAGTCACTTGATGGACACCATGCCATGATTTGGCTATAATCAAAGCGAAGCTTTCACATTGAAGATCAATAGTATTTTCAAGTTGAGAGAACTGTGTAAATCAGTCATGTTAACATTTTTTGTTTGACCTTAGTTATATAACCAATAGAAAACTATCGAGTGAGTCGTTCCATAGTTATCCAATAACTATTAGTATGTAACCCCCAGGTGCCCTCAGTAGTTATGAGTAATACATAATACACTGCCCAATATTTGGAGAGCGTTACGTACTCTATTCTTAACGGATACACCAATATCCAGTCTCGATGCATCTTGACTAGGAACATTTAAAATGATATATTTTTTGTTGTTGTGATAATTTACTCATGATTATAACACTTTGTAACTACTATCACAAAACATGCCATTTGTGGATTTTCTATTAAATATACTTTTAATTAAATTAATTAATTAACATAACACATTATATCAAGTACATAATAGGAAGAAAACACCTTTTATTTCAAATAAGTCTAGTTATCGAGTTAGATACATGTAACAAATTACATAATTAACCCTAGGGCATACCCCTAACTCTATCATACACATGCATACGAGGTTGACTACTTAATGGCTCTTAGCCTCAGAAATAGTCATATCGACTCCCAACCGAATAATCCACAATCTCACAAAGGTGAATTAGTGTAGTCTATTTCATCACATCAATGACTAGACGAGAGACTAATAAGATCTTAGCTTTACTTTATGGGCCTTCCTTACACGCTCTCAGCACTACCCTTATAGTCTTAGGTTACCTCGACATCCATCATGACCCATTATCCATCTTACAACAACTTGCTTAATGATGAAACCAGACTAATCGAAAATAGGTGAAATAGGTACATTTCAAAAAATATATCTCATTTTGGAATTATTTGTGAGTCAGCGGAATAGTGATCTTAAGGCTAAATTAACACTAGAAGGGAGGGGTGAATAGTGTTTAATTGATTATATGAACATTTCTCAAATTCTATAAGATTCTACTTGGAATGATATAATTAACAATCACAGAAAAAGTAAATGTAGTAAAAGTAAAAAGGAAAGAACAAACCAAGATTTTATACTGGTTCAGAGTTACCCTACATCCAGTCCCGCATAATTCCTTGTACAGATTTCTTTTCAACTAGTAAATGCAAACACAATATCGATTTCAAAGCTACGAGATGCACCCACCAGAATCCCGACCTCTGGGTAGAGTCACTTGATATCCGGGCTACAAGCATACCCACTATATTTATGAGCTACTATGCTTACCCAATTGATTTTATGGGCTACAATCACACCCACAAGTATAGCAGTATGCTTTGATAGAGTTTTACAGACATAGATCTTTGATCTTGATTACAATTGATCCTACAACTCTTGAATAGCACTTTGATCTTAGTTTGAGTAAGAAAGATGATAGAAATCAGAGAGTGGATGAAAGAGATTCAAACTAGTAATGATTGAATTTGATTCTGGTTGAATTTCGGCAGAGTTTGGGTATATTTTGATTAAAAATCAAGAGAGTGAAAAGAGGAGATAAAATTAAGATAGTAGTTAATGAAAATTCATTTGGAAGTGTGATATATATAGGGAAATAGCAGTCATGTCAATTCGCGAAGAGATACGACGAAAAGACACTTCCACTTAAAATTTGAATTTAGAAATTTACGGCTAGTATGTCGACATATAAGAATTGGATATGTTGACATATACTTCAAAATATTGAAATTCACTTTATGAAAATTATTTTGAAAATCCGTTGCTTTGTAAAATAATTTGATACTTTGTAGAATCATTTAAATATAGTTTATACACATTTTAATCAAAATATAACTTAAAAAAACTTTATAAATTTTGAAAGATTTAATAAGAATATTCAATATAATGTAAATAATATATGTAAAATCAATATAGTTATAAATTATTAGAGCATAAACAAAAATTCAATATATATAAACTTAAAATCACTAAAATATTATCTTTATAAGTGTAAACGATTGAAAATCATTTTGAGAAATATTTTGAAAAGATTATTTTAAAACAAGGGTATTTGAAAAAGAATTTAAAACAAAATTAGAGAAGGCGAGAGAGATTAGGAAAGTGCTATTAAGGTTTTAACATAAATTCTATGACTCTATAACTTATCTGAAATACCTTGAAATATTAAACTCTTAAATACTCATAAGCCTTCAATTATCATCATCTTGAATCTACTCTTGATATCATCATCTTGAATCTACTCTTGATACCGTACAGTCTTCTTAATCAACAGCTGTCTAATATCCTGTAGTATATACTATATATAACTTGATAAAACATTAGTATCTATATTTTATATAATGTCCTATAGTTGTTATCATCAAAACCAAAACCTAAGGTACTAACAATCTCACCCCTTTTGATGATGACAACTCCGTATATAAAATATAATATAACCCCCTAGGTTACAAAACTCCCCCTTAATCTATGCCTAGATTTTATATATTTCTCCCCCTTTGTCATCAACAAAAATAACCAACTTAAACTATAACTATAACTCTTACTCTAATTCTAACTCTAACTCCCCCTAAACAAAATACTAATTGATAAATATATAAGAATTATATATGAAAATGAGAAAAAAATAAGTGATATGTAAAATCAGATAATCATGAAATAATCATAATCAATCCAAATATTCATCTAATCTAGCAAAGTTAATGTCATACACCATTCAAACAAATCCACACAAATCGAACCAATCAAATCCAAACTCAATTAAGTATTATTATTTATATACAAATAAATCTATTTAAACTAGACATTTTGAGGAACTTCAACCCATCAACAATGCCAAAGATTGGTTCTGCTTTGATAGCATACTAATGTTTTTTGTCTTTGTTGATGGTGCACTCTAGATTGGTGGTTGGTTCTTCTTTGTTCAAGGCAGAAATCATCCACTGAATCGCATTGAACTGCATTTCTTGCTCCTTGATCATGTGCATTTGACTTAATTCTAAGTGCATCAGATTTCTTTGGATGAAAGAAAGAATGTTCTTAAATGATTCAAGAGTTTGTTCGAGGTTTTCGGTTGTGTTTTTTGATAGGAGAAGCCATTAATTTTTATTAGAGTTTTAGAATGAAAAGGAGTGAAGATAGAGACTGAAAATAATTATTTTCTGGAATGAATAAGTATATATAGAGGTAAGAAGTTGTTTGAAATGATTTGGTGTTTGGTAGTTATTATTTGTTTAATTTTTTTTGAAAAATGGCTGTTATATTTCGACATACATCCGTGGCATATGCACTATAATTTTCAAAACCACTTTTTTTACTTTTCTATTGTATTTGGCCTACGCTATTATATTTGTATGACTTTCTAGAGATAATTGACAATGTATAATAGTAAGAAATAGAATTTTCATTGATAATAAGGATGAGTAGAAGAAATAAAAGAATGATACATGAGATTCAACATAATCTTAAAACTAGAAAATCCAAATACAAAGATAGCTTAAACAAACAACTAGAAAGATATGGATGAAGATAAAGAAGAACCACCAAGCTTCTGAATGATCTTTCCAAACAATTTATCCATTTTGTTGGAAATTGAGATAAATCTCTTTGAAAATGATTTCTTAAGCTTCCTTTGGTTGTGAATGATCTTCTCTTGAGTTTTGAGAAGATCTTCGTTGGATGGATTATGGCATATTGATACTTTCCAAGGGAGTATCCTCCTCCTCTTCTTGTTCTTCCTCCCCGACTTCCATTTCCTCTCCTTCCTCTTCCTTTACCTCCTCTTCTCTTATTTATTGCTCCTCTTCCCAAGCTAACCTTTGTTCCTTTTTCCCAAGCGTTTCATAAGGCTCGAAAAAGAGTGAAATATGCATAAGTGAAATGTTGGTCTTGTCAAATGAGGAATTATTTCATCTTCTTTAAGGTCAACACCAAAATAATTGAAAACATGAGTAAGATACACACCATGAAATAGTGTGTTTTCATGTTTAGAAAGATTTTTAGGAAAATTTTTATCCAAAATGACTTGAGACCAATTTATGTCGTATTGACCATAAATGGCGAAAAGGGCTTTGAAAACTATTTCTGTTAGGTTATTATAGTTACCCGTTCTAGGAGTGATACTTTGTCGCAAAAGAAGGCTTAAAAACCTTGCTTTAACACGCAAGTTTTTGTTTTTAAATTCAAAATCATCACCACTTTCGAAAATGTCATGAATTACTTCATGATTTTGAAAATCAATTTGAAAAGTTGAAAGGTCCATTCCATTAGATTTGCATCCAAGAATGTGACCTAAAAGTTCACAATTTAGAAAAATTTGTGTCCCATTAACAGTATTCCGAACTTCTCCTTCTCTTCCATCATAAAACTTTCCTTTTAAATTTGCATAAAACATCTTCACCAATTTTGGGTAGCAAATGAAATCATTTTGAGAAGTGTCGATTAAACCAAGAATTTCATTTTGCAAACAAAGATTGGAAAGATCATAAGTAGGAAAATCTTCAAAAATAGCAAATCTCCTGGGAAAGACTTCTCCGAAAGATATATACTCAATATAGGCTTGCATAGCTTCTTGGTAATTGAAAAGATACTCTTATTTTCTTAAAAAGCCTCATGGATGCCTTAGTATTGCTTAATGATGCCATTGAAAAGTAGTTTAAAGATAAAAGAGAGTTTATGATTTCTGATTTTGATAATGAAAGTGAAAAATGAATGGATGGAGATAAAGTAAATAAGTAGAGAATCAAAGGGCACGTTCTCTGGTCAAGAGACAACTTTTTAGAACATAGGAGTTGGTTAAAAGGTGGAGGGAAATTCAAATTTTGACTTTGAAATTAAAATTCAAAATTTGTGTACATATGTAGACATATGCAAGTGGGGTATGTCAACATATATGTCAAAATTTTCAAAATGATTTTTATTAACTATATCCTATTTTATTAAATATATCTATTTATAGTTATTCTATTTATAGAAAAATAATTTTGAAAATAATTTTATATATTTTATATTACTATTATATTATTAAAATATCTAAAATATTTAAATTTAAAATATAATCACATAATATTCAACCAATATTATTATAATCTATAGGATATTCCTAACAACCAATAAAGTAACCAAAAAAATTAATTCAAGAAATTTAAACTTTTGAAATATTAAAAGCGTACATTTTTCCGATCCATTTCACCATTATGTTCTGAATTATGTATTATTGTGAAGCACATGTTAGCAATTTCTGTATCTGATTCATTATCACTTGAGGATATGTCTGAATCGTCTAATGTTGCAGTATAGGATCTTCTCCGTTTTCTAAATGAATCAACATTTGGTGTAGTTTTCAGTTTACCCAGAAGTGGACAGTCTTGTTTTAAATGGCCAGGTTCATCGTAGTTATAACATCTAATGCCATTTCCGCTTCTTTGATTTTTGTTGTCATTTCTTTGGAAATTGTTCATCTTCCTATATTTTAGAAATTTTCCTTGTCATAAAAACAATTTCTTCTTCATCATCGCTGTTTGAATCCAGACTATCCGTTATTGCATTAAAAGCAATAGATTTCTTCTCTATTACTTTGCTTTCTCTCCTGCCCTGCATTTGTGCTTCAAATTGCCAATTAACTTTTCAATTTTTAGAGTGCTAATGTCATTAGCCTTTTCGAATGCAAGAGTCTTTTTGATCCCATTCAGGAGTAAGTGAATTGAGGATTTTTCTAACTTGATCCTCCTTAAAAAAACTTTTACCCGGTGCAATAAATGAGTGTATTATATCTTGGAATCTACTATACATATCAGATATGTACTCATTTGGACTCATTTTGAATAATTGAAATTGGTTTGTTAACATGGAAATTTTGGTCTGTTTAACCTTACGTGTGCCTTCATGTGTAACCTGCAAAGTTCTCCAAATTTCAAATGCAGATTTACATATAGATACTCTATTGAATTCATTTCTATCTAGTGAACAAAATAATATATTCATAGCCTTAGAGTTACGTTGTGCAACTACTTTTTGGTTAGAAGTCCACTATGCAAAATTAGTCTCGGATTCAGTATACTCAGTTTGTATGATATTCCAAGTGTCCAAACCAATTGACTGTAAATAAATTTTCATTCTACATGATCGATATGTGTAATCACTACCACTAAAAAGTGGAGGTCTTGCAGTAGATTGTACTTCAACAAATGAGTTACTAACAAGTGTATTAATAGTGCTACTAACAGTACTATTACCAGTGTTGGTAGCCATTTAAACTTTTTCAAAAATCAGATGATGAGTATTTTGAAAACCAATGCTCTGATACCAAATGTGAGTCAGCGGAATAGGGATCTTAAGGTTAAATTAACACTAGAGGGAGGGGTGAATAGCGTTTAATTTATTATATGAATATTTTTCAAATTCTTTAAGATTCTACTTGGAATGTTTTAATTAACAATCACAGAAATAATCAAAGAAAAAAGTAAATGTAATAGAAGTAAAAGAAAAGATCACACTAGGATTTTATACTAGTTCAGAGTTACCCTACATCCAGTCCCGCACAATTCCTTGTACAGAATTCTTTTCAACTAGTAAATGCAAATACAATCTCGATTTCAAGGCTATGAGACATACTCTTCAAAATCCCGACCTCTGGGTAGAGTCACTTGATTTCCGGGCTATAAGCAAACCCACTAGATTTACGGGCTACTAAGCGCATTCAATTGATTTTACGGGCTACAATCACACCCACAAGTATAATAGTTGATTTGATAGAGTTTTGCAGATTTAGATCTATCTTGATTACAATTGATCCCACAATTCTTCAATAGCACTTTGATCTTGTTTGAGTAAGAGAGATGAGAGAAATCAGAGAGTAGATGAAAGAGGATCGAACTAGTAATGACTGAATTTGATTTTGGTTGAATTTCGACAGAGTTTGGGTATATTTTGATTTAGAAATCAAGAGAGTGAAAAGAGGAGAGAAAAATAAGAAAGTTGTTAATGAAAATTCATTTGGATGTCTAGCATACATAAGGAAACAATGGTCATGTCCATTCACGAAGAGATACGATGAAAAGACACTTCCATTTAAATTTGAATTTTTAAATTTATGGCTAGTATGTCGACATATAGGAATTGGATATGTCAACATATCCTTCACAAACAGAAAGACACTATAAAAATTATTTTGAAAATCTGTTGCTTTGTAAAATAATTTGATACTTTATAGAATCATTTAAATATTGTTTATACACATTTTAATCCAAATATAACTTGATAAAACCTTATAAAATAATTTTGAAAGATCTAATAAGAATGTTAAATATAATGTAAATAATATATAAAATCAATATAGTTATAAATTATTAAAGTATAAAAAAAAATTCAATATATATATATAAACTTAAAATCACTAAAATAATATCTTTACAAGTATAAGAGATCGAAAATCATTTTGAGAAATATTTTGTAAAGATTATTTTAAAATCAGGATATTTGAAAAACAATTTAAAACAAAATTAGAGAAGGCGAGAGAGATCCGGAAAGTGCTATCAAGGTTTTAACATAAATTCTATGACTCAATAACTTATTAGGAATATCTTGAAATCTTGACCTCTTCAATACTCATGAGTCTTCAATTCTCATCATCTTGAATCTAGATATCAGCATCTTAAATCTACTCTTGATACCGTACAGTCTTCTTAATCAACACCTGTCTAATATCCTGCACTATATACTATATATAACTTGACAAAACATTAGTATCTATATTTTATATAATGTCCTATAGTTGTTATCATCAAAACCAAAACCTAAGGTACTAACAACCTCCCCATTTTGATGATGAAAACTCTGTGTATAAAATATAATATAACTCCCCTAGTTATGAAAATCCCCCTTAATCTATGCCTAGATTTTATATATTTCTCCCCCTTTGTCATCAACAAAATAACCAACTTAAACTAAAACTCTAACACTAACTCTTACTCTAATTCTAACTTTAAATCCCCCTAAATAAAATACTAATTGATAGATATATAAGAATTATATATGATGATGAGAAAAAAGTGATACGTAAAATTAGATTATCATGAAAGAATCATAATCAATCCAAATATTCATCCAATCCAACAAAGTTAATGTCATATACCATTCAAACAAATCCACACAAATCAAACCAGTCAAATCCAAACTCAATCAAGTATTATTATTTATATACAATCAAACCTATTTAAGCTTTACATTTCGAGGAACTTCAACCCATCTACTAGCGCCAAAGATTGGATCTGCTTTGATGGCATTCCAATCTTCATCATCTTTATTGATGGTGCACTCTAGATTGGTGGTTGGTTCTTCTTTGTTCAAGGCAGAAATCATCCATCGAATCGTGTCGAAATGCCTTTCTTTCTCCTTAATCATCTGCATTTGACTCAATTCTAAGTGCCTTTGGTTTCTTAGGATGAAAGAAAGAATGTTCTTGAATGATTCAAGAGTTTTTTGAGGTTTTCTATTAGTTTTTGGATAGGAGAATCCATTAATTATTATTAGAGTTTTGGAATGAAAAGGATTGAAGATGGAGACTGAAATAATTATTTTCTAGAGTGAATAGATATATATAGAGGTAAAAAGTCGTTTGAAATGAATTGGTGTTTGGTAGTTATTATTTTTTAATTTTTTAATTTTTTGATAAATGGTTGTTATATGCCGACATACATGCTTGGCATATTGTATTTGGCCTAAACTATTATATTTGTATGACTTTCCATAGATAATTGACAATGTACAATAGCAAGAAATAGAATATTCATTGATAATAAGGATGAGTAGAAGAAAT
The DNA here is from genome assembly GCA_030737815.1 of Allium fistulosum. Taxonomy (NCBI): domain Eukaryota; kingdom Viridiplantae; phylum Streptophyta; class Magnoliopsida; order Asparagales; family Amaryllidaceae; genus Allium; species Allium fistulosum. The sequence continues at coordinate 1,002,122,048 of CM060908.1, forward strand.
AAAAGAAAGATACATGAGGTTCAACATAATCTTAAAACTAGAAAATGCAAATACAAAGATAGCTTAAATTAACAACTAGAAAGATATGGATGAAGATGAAGAAGAACCACCAATCTTTCGAATGATCTTTCCAAAGAATTTATCCATTTTGAAAGTCTATAGGATCTTTTTAAAAAATACAACCTATATGTATACGTGTGAGAATGTATATTACTAACTATTTTAAGCAGAGAAAAATAATTAAATATAAATAAGATAAATAATAAAAGCGATCACACCATATATTTTATACTGGTTCGGACCTCCCGTCCTACGTCCAGTCCCGAATCTCCCCTTGGGTATTTCCTTTAACCAACTAACCCTCGCTTCGTCTGGAGAAATAGGCTAATACAAAAGTATATATCTGACAATCTTGTGTTCCAAATAACACAGATTTTGACTGTAGTACAAATCTTCCTAGGATCTCCTTTAAGTATGTGCATGTGAGTGCTTTGAGTTGTAGGAAGTGATTTTACCAAAATTATATTTTGGTTATGATATATTGAGAGTATGTAAGCAATGCATGCACAAGAGAGTAAGAAATTAAGAGAGAATATATTCAATTAATTCAATTCAGTTAATCTCTAAATCTCAATTATGGTCGTATTTTTATATTCAAAAAGATGCAGATGAAGAGTTATTACTTTTAGATAAGATCTATTCATTTTAATGGCTGCAACCTTTCGATGAAGAGTTGATTTCTATTCATTTAAAGAAGTGTTTATTCAGAGTTTTGTAGTTTTTCAAATAATAGACGTTTGTGGGGAAACCAAAGACGTCTGTGCCGTTAGGAAATAATTTTCTCGAGTATTGTCACAAACGTCTGTAGGGTTTCCTCAGACGTCTGTGGATGATAAATCTAGTTTTCCAATTTATGTTAGTGTATATGAAATCGTGTGTGCATATATATACTTAAGGAGAGCTTACAATGTTTTATCTAAGACTCTCAATACTCTATAATAACCTTACAAATCATAGCATGGTCCATAGATCTTTGTTTGTCTTCGAGTCCCAATATCTTTTAGTATGAAGTTCTCTTGTAGTATATACCTGTAAGCATGAGACTGTATAATATATATATGATTGTATAGTTGTTGTCATTGAAATATAGAATGGAGGTTCCAACACATTTTGTTGGAAATTGAGGTAAATCTCTTTGAAAATGATTTCTTAAGCTTCCTTTGGTTGTGAATGAACTTCTCTTGAGTTTTGAGAAGATCTTTGTTGGATGGATTAGATGACATATTGATACTTTAATGCCATTAAGAAGGAGAGGCAAAGGTGGAGGAGTTATCTCCTTCCATTTACTCATACTTTAATGCCATTACAAAACAATTTTGACCATTCAAACACTTCCTAATTTTGACTAAATGTTTTGAATTCTAAAACAAACAATTTCAAATCTGGTTTTAATTTAGGAAAATTTTCAACTTGGAGATAAAATTATATATGTGTATGTATGTATGTATGTATGGATGTGGTATCCGGTCTTTTGACACGGCTATATCTAGGCTGACTGGACATGTTAGACACGATGATAGACAGAGAAGGCAGTTCCAAAAGGTGATTACTGAGTCCAAAGATCAATCATAGATGACAATATGAAGTAACCGTCAAGCAAAGCCAAGAGCTGTATTCTATAGAACATTCTAAGTATGGAATAGTGCTTCCCCTAGATAGGGGATTAGATCAGATCACTATGGCTATGAACAATTTGGATCAGTAGTTGAACTCAACGGGAATCGATTGATATCTCTTAAATGAAAGCAACTATGCAAACAACTTTAGAAACATGAAGCTAGTATGGAGGGGGACTCACATGATGAGTGACTCGAGATACCCCTCTCCAAGGAAGCGAAGGTTACGATTCATTAGGACACATGCATTGTAATATATCAGCAGCGGATCGAACTCGTCCTTTATCTCTATCAGGCCTGCCTCCCTAGTCTCTTACTTAAGGGCCTCTATCTGCACAAGTTGATTGTCAGCGCCTATATTAGCTTGGCGAGCCTTAACGATCTCCTTATAGTATCATTGAGACTCCAGTTGAGCCTCAAGCTTCTTCTGCTTTTCCTTCTCAAGCTCTTCCTCAAGCTGTTTAATATGAAGGGCCAAAGCATCATTGCCTTTTTTTAGCGCCTCCTTCTTGTTCTGTAAAATGTCTTTTTCAAGGGCTAAAGCACCGCTGCGATGAATAGGAGTGTCTAGTTCAGCTTGGTGCATTTTCATTAAACGCTCGACGGCTTCAGAAGACTTGTTGGCTTTTTTCTCAACATCGACCAACTTCGTACCTAAATGCTTGACCTCCTCATCCAAGCACTTGATGATGTCTTTGTCGTGAATCCCTTAAGAGTTAAGCAATCAGTTTTGCGTTTCCTTTCCATCGACACCTCAGTGATTCTCTCGACCGCACGAAAAGTTGTACTGTGTTGGACATAGACATCATTAACATAAAAGAGCATTGTGTCCTTGGCCTCTGGAGGAATTGAATGCAAAGCAGGAACAAATTTTAACTCATCAAAGCATAACCTAGGAAATATGGCCTTGAGCTCAGCCATCTTCTCAGCAGCAGTGGCATCAAGAGTAGTCGGGGCTGAGTGGGCCTGTCTGTTATGCTTGAGGGATGAAGTGTCAAGACCTTCTATGCCAGAGTGGTGTTCCAAAGATGATGGGTACTGGAAGAACCCAAATGTTGCTCAGGCACAGTGGCCAAAGTGGGAGCATGAGGCAGCGATTTACTACTATTATGTGTAGTGGGGTGCTAACTGGTACCTTTATGGTGAAAAGAATGAGATTTTGATTTATGTTTAGACAACGAGTCCTTGGATTGGTGGCTTTAGTTTCGGTCTTGTCTTCCTTCATGCCCTTCTCTATCGCGACCAAGGTCCGGACCTGGACTGGGCCCAAAGTAGATGACTGAGAGTATGCTGATCTTTTCAAGCGATCATAGTTACGGGGGTGTCCCATCAAACTTGCAAACAAAATGAAAGTGTAAGAATCATTGGAGTTAGAGGTGGATAAGTATTGTGCGGTACAGTGCACATGAATGTGAGTGTCCTAATGTCCCCCACAATGGACCAGTTGCTGGAGCTTTACTCGCTGGAGTAATCTTTTCTATGTCAGTAGGGGGAATTTCAGCTCCAAATCAAATAGGAGATTCAGACCCCCAAGGCTTAAGTTGGAAAAATCATAATGTCCGACATCGTCCGAGAGTGGGATGTCCGACAACCCCTCAAATAGATTTTCTAGATGCAAAGAGCTAGACTTATCAGCAACAGAGATTGATTTTGGTTTCTTGGAGACATGCCCTCTGCGAAACTTATAAATGAGCCTTTTTCCTTTTCTCTTCTCCGAGCCAGGTAGTTATGGGCCTTGGAAGGATCCAACCGCAGGCTTATGGCTTAGCTTATAGTGTCACGACCGGGCTCATTAGCATCTTCCCTCACCTTGCCTTCCTCCATGACATCTTGAGCCCCTTCGACTGGAGACACAATAAGATCATCTTCGTCACCTCCTTGCCCAACGTCACCTCTTTTCTCTACAATTCCTCCTCAGTGTTTCTAGGCAGTCCCGTGCTACGGCCTTCTTCTAGTAAGCCAAAGACAAAAAGGCACTCCTCGATGAGAAGAGATCTGATGTTTCTATCCCCCACCGGTATGTTTTTCAATGCTGAAACCTCCTTCGAGTATATGTTCCCGGTGGGACGTTGATCGATACCTGCAATTTTCAATAAAAATTTGCTTAATTCAGGATATGACTCGAATAAAAGCACTTAAAGTTAAGTTTGAAGCGACACTTATGTCCTTCCAACCACCGTCCCGCAAAACCAGGTGGGCAGCGCATGTAGAACCATTTATTCTTAAAAGTGCTTAGTTTGTTCCAAGCGTCGGTTACAACCTGGAAGTTATTAACTGACTCGAGGAAAGTGTGCGAGAGGCTTCCCCTGCACTGTTTGAGGTTGTAGATGAATCTAATGTCTTCCGGAGTCAGCACATGATATAGGAACTTGAGGAATATCATGTACGTGCAATGTAGAAATGCATAGCTATTCGGATGCAGTTGAGCCGACGCCAATCTTAAATAATGCAACATTTTTCAAATGAATGGATTGAAGGGTGGAATGCAACCAGCCTAGCACATAAACTTGTTGTAGGTAGTATACTTCTCCGAGGGCAAGTGAGCCTTATCGTTATGGGACTCGCACATCCTCGTATGGAATCCTATGTTTGATGCACAGTCTCTGGAGAGAGGCTTTATCGACCTTTAAAGCCACCGAATCTTCTGGATCATTTAGAAATATGGCATCTTCTAAAGTGTCAGGTGCTGGTTCGACTTATGCTTCTAATTACAAAGGAATTTCTGGCATCTGGTGAGAGCTTTCAGGCTGTTCAAATTGATGGCCTGGAGACTTGGGCAGATATCATTGTTGAGCTTGATTCAGCATCGGGATTGTCGTATGAAGAAGTTTGTTCAGTGCCCATAGAAGCTAAACGCTCTGAGCATCTGGAACCCATAGCTATCAAACTTAGAAGATAGTCATTATTAGAGAAAATAAATCCGTTCCTCCCATGAAAAGTGTAAACTAGTGTGGTGTGGTGTAATGTTGTGCAGTGTAGAGATAAACAATTCAGAATTAGAACAAAAGTTATGACGAGACTCTGGGATTCGACTAGAGTGGCCATTATTGCTAACCGTCCCAACCGGTTTTCACATCGATGGTTGTGGATTTTATCTAAGATATGGGATCAATCATCGGCATACTGCAGTATGAAATTTGCGTCCAAGTTCATTCGAAACTTTATGTTATACTTGTTCAAGTTTAAGTTATATTCAAAAGTGTGATACTTCGGTTTTTGACGATTCATATCATATAAGTTCAAATGAAAAGTCTAAACAATCACATTCTAAGTCATATGCATTGGTATTTAAATCAAAGTGCTAAGGTCATGGTCGATTCCCATCCTGGAGTTCAAGTGTTTAAGTTCAAGTCCAATATTGGATATGCAAACGTTCATGTCCGAGTTTGTTCACATGTTCATGCTCCTATGGAAGGGCTCAGGTCATTCTATGCATACAAGTTTAGGTGGTCTAGTCTCAAAGTTCAAGTGTGCTCGAACAAGGTTGAAAATCGCCTAAGTATCCCTAGGAAGGGGGATCATACCCGATCCCTCACCTAGGCAGCGATGCCTTAGGCTATTTCGAACTTCATTTGCCAATAACCGACCGATCCCTTAAATTCCCCCATTCCACTTCCTTTTCTCCTATACACCTGCAACTGATCCCTCCTTCACCGATCGCCTCTTATCACTTCACTCCATTTCAATTCATGACTAATCGCTCCATTCCATCCACACCGATTCCTTCACCACACTATCGATGATCCTACATTTTAACTTTGTCCCCAATACATCATCATCTTCACCACACTACCGAACCGTCGTTTCAGATCCACCGAAGTGGAAAATCCTCATTGCCTCGTCACACAATCCCAATCATATAAAATTGAAATGAAACCCACCTATATACGTGAAATTGAGTATAAATGCGAGAGAAGGAGTCAGGTTTGGTTCGACTTGGAGACGTCAAAGTTGGGTAACAAAATGGTACTAGTGAGGGTGGTGGATCACTTAAAGGTAATGGCGAATAGTTTAAGGAGGATGGAAGTTCAAGTTGGTGGAAATTTGTAATTTGTAGGGGTAATCTTAAGTTTAGCAATGGCGGACGTGAAAGAAGCTTAGGGATCAGTTTGGTTCATTTGAATAAATGAGACTAGTGGGGTGAGAAAGCTAAGTCCATAGCTTATATACCGATGCGGCCAGCACTACCTGAACCCTAAAATTCCACATATATTAAGGGATCGATACCGATCCCCCTGTTGACGGGTCTGGTATCCAACGCCTCTTACCATCTCTAGAAAAAAGAGAAGAAAAGAAAATAGAAAACTGCAATGCTCTTTACTTTAACTACATGATATCAACAACGACCCATAACCGTGTAAGCGATCGCGAGCCAATGACAAAAGCGTATACGTGAATGAACATGCACATGCATATCTAACATTCGATTTCTTGAATCGGTCGAAATTGAATTATCATGTGGATTTCTCAGAAAAGAAGTCACTACAGGTAGCCAAGGCCTACTAGCTCAATTGGTTAGCTCAATGGAAAAAAACATGGAATGTTATCAAAAAGTTACAATCCAATATTTATGATGTCATACATCGACCATGCGTTACAACAAACAAAGAGAGATACAGCTCTTTAGATAGATAATTCAATGGAAGGGTAACAACTGTTCGGAAAACTGAATGGAATCCTTAACTGCGACTCTAAATTGCTTCGATTCAAAGCACATCATGTTCGAAACAAGACGTACTATGGGGGACAAGTATTATTCGGCCTTCTGACCCGGCTATATCCCGGATGACTGGACAAGTTAGACCCGATGTTAGGCAGGAAGGTAGTTCAGAGAGGTGATCATAGAGTTCAAAGATCAAGCACAGATGACAATATGAAGTAACGATCAAGCAAAGCCAATAGATGGACTCTATAGAACATTCTAAGTATGGAATAGTGCTTCCCCTAGGCAGGGGATCGGATCAGATCACTATGGCTATGAATAACTTGGATTAGTAGTTCAACTCAATTGGAATCGATCGATATCTCTTAAAACATGAAAGCAACTAAGCAAACAACTTTGGAAACATGAAGTTAGCATAGAGGGGGACCCACCTGACCGATCGCCGCTCCCCACGTGGCCTGGAAGATCGATTGGCCTCGATTGCTAGATATTGGGAATTGGGCCATGAGATTTTTGAGTGACCTCGTCTACATCTGGAGATTCCGCCGGTGAATTTTCAGGAAGATATTCGGTCCTCTACACCTATAAATATAGGGTTCATAACTCATTTGAAGGATCTTTAGGCTGTTGTTTTCTTTATACTCCATTGTAATTACAGATTCCGATCCGATCCCTCTTGTACTCGGAAATTCAAGTGACTAATAAAGTTATCTCTTCAAAGTGGATATAGGCACTCAGCGTCGAACCACCATAAATCTGTTTGTCGTTTTTTTACTTGTCTTCTACTTGTTTCCTCGGTTTCAGCTTTGTTTTCTTCATTTATTTCTCTACATATAATCTATTGGGTGTTTGTGCCAACTTTTGATGCAAACAGTATGTATGTATATGTATGAATGTACGTACGTACGTATGTATAATTGCAAATTATATTTAAATATAAGATAATATATATATATATATATATATATATAAAGTTTATAGTTTTGGTATGTTTTAAAACATAAATTTAACAAATAGAAACTAGCTTTAAATTAAGGACGATTCAAAGTAGGTTTGTGATTTTGGATAAAATTCCACTTGTAAATTTTGAGTCAAAACAACCTTTAAATATATGCAAACAATGACCAAAATAATTTAAATTCATAACCAACAAACATACAAAACATAAAATCAACTTTCAAAATGGTTTTGATACTTATGTTTGTGTATATGATAATTATAAAATTACAACAATTAATTAAAATTATTTTTCAATGAAAAATGGTTTGTATATTTTTTCTTTAAACATCGATTTTAAAATAACAAAAAAAATCAGACAACTTAGGCATATATGAATTGGTTGAAGAAAGATAGGAATCAAAACTATATATACAAAATGAAAAAATAATCAAGAGTGATATCATGTCTGAAATATAACTACATTACTGTCATATATGTCCTAATTGAATAAAATTAGAAATTGCCTTATAGATGTTGGTAAAAAATTTACACCTTAAATAAAGAAGAGAACTCTTAGATCCAATTAAATCATCTCCAGATTTTGCAAGGATCTGAAGACCACCTTTTCTTTTTATTATTTTGATTTTAATTGAATTTGCTTTTAGGAATTTTTTCCTCCATGGAACCCATGAAATTTTGGCCATTAGAGGGAGAGAGAGTAGAGTAAGAAAATGAATTGTTAGGAGAGTCAAAGAATGAACAAAAAGAAATTTTGTTTAAAAGAAACAATTAAAACCTTTCAAATTAAAGCCTTTCCTCTTTAATTATTCATTAAATTTCAATTAAATCAAATCCCTCCTTAGCATGCATGGCCATCCATAGATAAAGGCTAGTTGGGCCCTTAGAATTTCCAAAACAACTTAATAATTAATTAATTTAAATCAAATTTAAATATTTATCGATATCTTATATTGATATGTGTATATATAAATTTTATATATGCACTTTATTAAATACTAATGGCATTCAAATGAATTAAATAAAATATAATAAATAAATTTAATAAATATTAATTAATTTACAACGATTATAAATTAATTAAATCGTGTGGTTTTTTGAAGTATTCATCTTTATGGTTATGCGACTCAAAGGTGTAAATTTATTCAACGATTAATATCGAACAATTCGAATATTAATGTTTACATGACACCTTAGCTAGAGATGTGACATTTTGGCTGAATTTATCGCTTTACACATCTTTTTGGTAAAATCCAATTTTACTGTTATAAGCGGTACCCGGTAGAAACGATTATTTACATCAATTCTCTTCATCAACACTATATCACATTAAGTCTGGTTTTAGTCAAAATTCTAATACCATCCACATTTAACTTGATTAATCCAAATACAAAGTCCTTAGTTCAATGATAATTATTATTATTAACCGTACTGCTCTAGTCATAGACTTTGAGTTGAGTACAGTTGATCGTGATACTAACCCCTTATAACTGAGGAGACAAATTCTCTATTCAATAGTGTTTCACTTCCCATACTTTAACTTAGACCCAACTATAGTCGTTTGATTTACGCTATGTCACGATTTAACTATAATCAAAGTGGAGTGTTCACATTGAAGTTTCACATTATTCTCAAGTCGAGGGAACTGTTTAACATCGTCACTTCATGATTCTCTGTTTGGCCTTATTATATTAACCAACAAAAAACTTTCGAGTGAGTCATTCCATAGTTATCCAATAACTATCAGTACGTAATCCATTGGTGCCCATGGTAGCCATAAGCAATACACTATCCAATATTTGGAGAGTGTTACATTCTCTAATCTCGATGGATGTATTGATATCTGTCTCAAAACATCTTGACTAGAAATATTTAAAATAAAATATTGTTTTAATCTGATAAGTTTCTCATGATTACAACACATTGATATTACTATCACATAACATATCATTTAAGGATTTTTATTTGATATACTTTAAATTAATTACTTAATTCATTATATCATAATACAACAAGAATATAATATAAAAAACACCTTTTGTTTTGAACAAGATTGGCTATCGATTTAGATATATGTAACAAATTACGTATTTTCCTCTAGGGCATACCCCTAACTCTATCAATCTCTCATTTGCATTGGGGTCAACTATGGAATCTTATCCCAACTCCTTGTATTAGTTTTATCAAAATCAATTAAGCCAGTCCTTAAGCGAACGGGTATGTTATATTTTTAATAATCTACTATATCATTCAATTCTCTCTAACACCGATAAAATGCCCTTATAATGTGGAACTCTTCAGTGTATGTTTGTGACTTCTTGTGATCTTTAGGTTCTATTACCAAATGTATCACAGCAAGGTTATCATATTACACTGTCATGAGATTCTCGACATTGAAATCACTCCTAGCTCATTAAATTATGCGTTTGTTTATATTTCTTTTCTTGTAGACTATTTAAGGCGATGTGCTTAGCTTCCATCTTAAAGTTCTTAACTTAAGGTTGAACATGAATTTCAGATTGACATACTATATCGGTTCACTTATAAAGTTCGATTCAGCATGCTCCTTCATAAGGAGTTCATTATTTCTATAAATAGCTCTCTAGTACTTCATAAATACTCGAGAACACTCTAAACTATCATATAGTGATTTTAATTAGATTGGACACTTTCTCTGTATATCAAATACATAAGGGAAATGCGATATTGCAGACAATATAGCATGTGTGATAATTACTACTACTAATGCATAAGGAATTCATCTTACATGCGCCAAATTAAAAAATTTAATAAAGTGTATGCGTATATCATTTGGGACATTTCCAATATTCTTTTATACTAATTATAAAAGGTGTTAATTTCAAATCCAATGTCAAAAGTTAAACAACCAAACTAAACCGATTTTAATACGAGTACTGTAATAACCCTAAAATTTTGCAATTAATTAAATAAGCTAATTAAATAAAAAAAGGCAGGTTAAACAAGAAGGGCAAAAGGAAATGAATTAATAGAAGAGAATATGAGGCCCATGCCCAACTTATTATAGGATAATATACATTACTCATTTTTACTTATTCATTTTATTCTACTCAAATTAAAATAAAAGCCAGAGAAAACATTTTAATTGTGCAAGCTTAAGAAGGAAAATAAGAGAAAGATAAGAAAACCCAAGGTAGAAGAGACTAAGAAGACTAAAGTTATACATCCTAAAGATCTAAGTGAGTAGTACTTAATCCTTCTAATCTGATTTTTTATATATGTATGGGATCTGTTTAGATCTATATGTTTTTATGTATGATGTGGTTCATACGGGTTTACATGCAAAGTATAAAAGGATTAATGAATGTTTTGGGGGAAGGATGTGCATACATGGGATGTTTACATGTGTTTTCCTTACTCTAGTTATTTCAAAACTTAGTGAAAGTTTTATATGATGTTTAAGACCAGATTTGGGAAATGGGTTTACATTTTAAGAGATTTCTTAAGCTTATATAATCCTATATAAATTTTTGAAGTTGTATGACATAAAACAAACAAGGAAAATACTCTAAAATGACGAAATAAAGTTAAACCATGGAAGAATAGGGGTTCGGGCAATTTTAGGAAATTTATCAGAAGTTTCTGTAACAAAATAGAGGTAAAACCGGATAAAACCGCGTAAGGGAAAAGTGGTAATTTGGGGGACGCAGGGGAATACAATCCATGGAAATATATTAATCAAGGGTTAGGAAAGAGGAAGACAGGATCCAAATTGTTTACTGCAAATAACAGAAAGTGAAATAAGATCAAATAGGATAACGACACATGTAAAGGCATTGTTAGATATGTCTGAGTTTTTGGGTAATGGCATTGGGGCGGTGGCTCTAAATAAGTAAGGGTACGACACTAAATATAAAGGAATCATACCGCACTAAAATTTAGAGAACAACACTTAATAAGTAAAGTGTAGAGCGTACTACACGGGTCAATGGGACTACGCTAAAAGGGAGAAATGTATAATACTTATAAAAGATAAGTAAATAGGACTTGGGGAGAGGCCAAGTCAGAACTGAAAAGGGATCCTGCCTTAGAATGAAAGGACAAAGTTGGAAGGGCTATTGATGCCGGGTGGGGTCGCTCACTCGAATGCACATCCAAAAAAGGTGAGAAGAGGCATTCAACTTCCAGGAACTGCGGTGGGGAAGGCCAAGTAGTTCCAAATTAAACAAATGTTTAGAGGCTGCATGTGGGTTTCTTTACGGTCTACTAGATGGTTCCAAACAGTTTGAAAAAAAGCAAATTACCATAGTGGGGTGACGCCAAGCAATAAGGATATTTAGTAAATAAATATAGAAGGACTGCAGGTGGCTGTTTCTTTATAGTCCAAGGCAATTAAATACTGTAGGGGCTTGGGTCAACGCAATTCGAACTAAAGAATGAATTTAAAAGGATACTACGGCGAGCGATTCTAAGTGGTAATAGATAAGAGAAACTTTTAAAGAACGAATTTAAAAGAATATTGCAGTGGGCAATTCCAAATAGTATGAGTTAAGAGATAAGCTTTAATTGGAAGCTAAGTAAGTTCTATGCAGGGGCGTAGTACCAATACTAAATTAACATATGTAAGAACTATGCGGGGCACTGTGTCAAATACTTTAAAAGAATGCATTATGGATCAAAGAAGAATTTATAAAGGAAACTAGGTGAGTCTGCATATGGAGCACAATATTTTATACTTAGATTCAAAAACAATCTAAACTAGGACTCCGATGGGGTCAGCACGGATTGGTAGTAGTAAAGAAAATCTACTTAAGGAAGCGTTTAATTGAAGACGTAAATAAGAATTATTTTGTGTCAGAAGTCTAAATTGTTTCACATATGATTGGTTGAATAGTGAGGGGAAAACCTAATCTATGTAGTGCGGGTTGGACTCACTATATGTTTTTTTGAGACAGTGTTATTCACACTAGACTTTATGTCCGACTCGTATTATTATTATTGTTTTCCCCATAAACTCATGGGTATTCATTTGAGTAGGTTGAGTTTTTGGGCTTTGATAGGTTTGGAATAATGGCTGTAGTATGAGGACTGAAGACGGAGCAGGAGGCTCTTTATCTAATTAAGATTTTGTTTTCGCTGTATGATGAAGTGTGGGTCGCATCTTCATATGTGGACCCGAATCTTTATGATGTTATGTTCTGTTATGTTTAACCCATGTGTGGATACATATTTGGGAAATATTAATCGAAGTAATTGTAATGAAAATTAAAAAGATACTACTATGTAATAAAATCGTATTAGTTTGCTCTGTTTACTTTACTTGTGTTTCATATTATACTGAACTCACTTTAGTCACCGAAAGATAATTTTGGTGACGACAGCAACATCATCAGCATTCATATTCGGGTTTCAAGTAGAGGATGTTATAGTTTAGTATTGGAGCATAAGTTAGGGACACCTAAATAAAAAAGTGCTAACAAAAGATAAAAGCAGTGATAAAAATAAAAACACACACACTGGGGAGGGGATGTGCATTATATAAGTATATATAGTACTTGTATATTGCTCTATAGGTATCTATAGGGAGATATATCTATTCTCCTATTGTGATTTCACTTCCTATCTTTTCCTTTGATAAATACTTGCTTAACAGAAAAGTAAGATGGATTTGAGAAGAGGACGAATCACAATAGAAGGGGCAAGTGCAAGAAGTGAGACTGAAGGAAACAGACTAATGAAGGAAGGGAGGAAAGAATTCCAAGAGCAATAGGGGAGGAAACTGCACCGCCAACTTACGAAGCTTGTATGGATGTGAACGTCTTATTTAGACAATTCATGGCCCAGATGATGCGGGAAGCTATACCAGAGGCAGTATTGCTGAGAGCTACGGTAATGAGGGAAGATTTCCCAAGGATGAGCAAAGATAACAAAAATCTGGGAGAAAAGGTATTTACGAGGAAAGAGCCTGCGATAAAAGTGCTAAATTGGTTGAGAAGCTGTGGGCATATATTTAGTAACTTAGGACTGAATGATGCATTGAAGAGAAGACTGACATCATGGAGGTTACAAGAAGATGCACTGGATTGGTGGAAGACCGTAATTGTAGAAACCTCAAAAGAGGGAATCACCTGGGAGCAGTTCAAGGAGAGGTTTGAGCTCAATTCATATTGGAGTCTCAGTAGAGTGTGTTGGTGAGGGGGTTCATTGACTTGAGGAAGGGCGACCTTACGGTGGAGGGGTATATCCAAAAGTCTGATGCATTGGCTAAGTGTGGCAGGGAGATCATTAACACTCTATGAAGAAAAATGAGAAGTTTATTAGAGGCTTGAAGCAAGGGCATGATCATAAGGTGATGGCTTATCTAGCTTCTCCTTATGATTTTGTAGTAGACACGACTAGAAGATATGATAGCATGTATCAAGAGAAGTGAAGGGTGGAAACGAGGCCCAAACCAAAACATAAGAAGAAGTTCACCCGCATACACTAAAGGCAAGAAGGGAGTGTCGAAGGAGAAGGATGTAGTTGCTAATACTGAAGTTGCCATTGCAGAAGTAGTCTACTACAACTACGGACAGAAGGGACACTATGTTTTTTAGTGCCCCATACCTAAGAATGTTTCAGGGGTGAAGTGCTTCAAGTGTGATAAGACGGGACATCTAAAGGACTGCCCAAAGCTTAAAGTGCAGGTATATACTTTGGAGGGACCAAGGGAAGGACCATCTATAGAGGAGACAGGAAAGGGGAAAGTCTTAGAAGGTACGACTTTGATTTATGGTATTTCAGTTAGAGTACTATTTGATACTAGAGCTACACATTCTTTATAACTAAAGATTTGGTGGATAGACTTGGGTTAAGGGTTACTTATTTAGTCACTTCCATACGTGTAGTTAATCAAAAAAGAGGGTACGCCACTCTCGGATTGAGATGCAGTAACCTAGATGTTGAGTTAGGCAGGTATAAGTCTTTTATGATCCCTACATGTTTGACTTCATAGGCTTCAGAGTTATTTTAGGGTTGGACTGGCTGGAAAGGTATAGCGTAAGGGTGCACTGAGCCGAGAGGATAATTACTTGAGTCATCTTGACCATAAGGTAGGGTGTTTGTGGTATTGGAAGAATGTTGAGAATTATGCAGGGTAGCTTTATATGCATTAGCTTTGGAGGAAGAGGAGCTGGGAGTAGTACGAGTAGTGAAGGAATTCAGGGAGGTGTTTTAACCGGTTTCGAGGTAGCCACCCCTAAGAGTGGTAGAGTTCCATAGTGACTTACTACCGAAAACTGAACCATTTAGTCCACCTCCTAGTAGAATGCCTTCGAGGGAGATGGTGCAACCGAGGAAGCAATTGGTAGAGTTAGAAGGAAAGAGCTTCATAAGACTAAGCGGTTCACCATAGGGAGCAGCGATAGTGTTTGTTAAGAAGTCTGATGGGTATTTGAGACCATGTATACACTATCGGAAGCTGAATTAGAGGATGGTGAAGAATAGATATCCTTTGCCAAGAATAAATGACCTATTCGATCAGTTGAGTGGAGCTAAGGTGTTTGTGCATTTATACTTGGCTACAAGGTTCCATCAACTAAGGGTTGCAAAAGAAATTATTCCTTTGATTGCATTCAGAACTAGGTATGGTTCTTATGAATGGTTGGTTATGCCATTTGGGCTAACCAATGAGCCTGCATTCTTCGTAGACTTAATGAACATGATGCTCCGAGATAAACTAGATAGATATGTGTTGGTGTTCATAAATGGCATTTTAGTGTACTCCAAGGATGAAGAGAAGCACGCAATTCATCTAAGGCTTGTGCTGGAAACATTGAGACAACATAAGTTGAAGGTGAAATTTTCTAGGTGTCATTTCTGGAGAAGGGAAGTGAATTTCCAAGGTTATGTAATTCGAAAGAAGGATTAGCGGTAGATTTAGAAACGGTGGAGGCAGTAATTGGGTGGAAGAGACCTAAGACTGTGATTGAGGGAAGAAGTTTTCTGGGATTGGTTGGTTATTACAGGAGCTCTAGTAAGATTTCTCTCATATAGCGGCACCAATGACTAAGCTGACTAGGAAGGGAATGCAGTTTGTTTGGACGTAGGAGTGTGAGAATGCATTCCAAGAACTGAAGCGTAGATTGACAAACGTGTTTATGTTAGTAATACCTAAAGGGAATAAAGGTATGACTGCATATACAGATGCGTCAGGGTTGGGGTTAGGCACAGTATTGATGCAGAATGGCAAAGTAATTATTTATGCATCTACGCAGTTACGACCACATGAAGTTAGGTATCCAACGCATGATTTGAAGTTGGCTATAATGGTCTTCGCATTGAAGAATTAGAGACATTGTATCTTAGGGGAGAGGTTTGAGTTGTATATTGACCAACAAGTCCTTGAGATGTTTGTTATCTCAGAAGGAGTTGAACATGAGGTAGTAGAGACAGTTAGAGTTCTTGGCATCGAATGATTTTAGGATAGAGTATACCCTAGGAAAAGGCAACAAAGTAGCCGATGCATTAAGATGAAGATAACAAAGATGTGTCTTGGCAATGTTAGAAGAATGGACCGCGTCAGTAACGTTGTTTGCATGTAATGTGCAGTATAGGTCTAGTGCAGGATCAAGCGGTGAAAACATGATATTAGCATGCTTAGAAGTTAGACCTGCACTGATAGAATGGATAGCTGAACTGTAGAAGAATGATAAGTTTTGCGCAGACACAGTAAGGAGTTTGGACTCAGAAGCCGAGGCAGTAGAACTGAAGGGGTTTAGTGTGGATAAGAAAGGAGTACCGTGGAAGAATGTCGGGTTGTATATTCCGAGTACAAGAGAACTGCGAAAGGAAGTATTAGACGAATGTCATTGTTCAAAGTTTACCGTACATATTGGAGGTACTAAGATGTACCAAGATATGAAGAGGAGTTTCTTCTGGGAATGGGTGAAGAAAGATGCAGGAGAATATGAGAGAAGATGTCTTACATGCCAGCAAATAAAGGCAAAACATCAAAAGCCAAGTGGGCTCCTACAGCCTTTAGAGGTTCTAGTGTGGAAATGAGATTCAGTATCTATGGACTTCATAGATGGATTGCCAAGGACAAGGATATGGAATGAATCCATATGGGTCATAGTTGACAGACTAAGTAAGTGTGCCCATTTAATTCCAATGAAAGTTGAGTGGATTGCATCGAAGTTAGCAGAGATATACGTGAAGATGATAGTGAGACTGCACGGGGTGTCTAGCACTATTATTAGTGACCAGGATTCGCTATTCACTAGTGAATTTTAGAGAAGTCTGCAGACGGTATTTGGTATAGAATTGCGAATGAGTAGCGTGCCATCCACAAATAGATGGGTAGACTGAGAGGGTCAACAAGGTCCTAAGAGGTTTGTCTGGAGCATGTATTTAGGACTTTAGTGGATCTTCAGAAGATTGTCTATATCTTGTAGAATTCTAATATAATAACAGCTATTAGAGAAGTGTTGGGATGACTTCGTTTGAGGCCTTGTATGGAAGGCTGTGTAAGTCGCCTGCATGTTGGTTGAAAGCAGCAGATAGGGTTGTGTTAGGACCAGATGTGGCGAAGGATGTTACTAAGAAGTAGAGCTAATCCGAGCAAGGATGAAAGCAGCACAGTCTAGGCACAAGAGTTATGCAAACACAAGGAGAAAGGAACTGGAGTTTGCAATAGGCGATCAAGTGTTTGTGAAGGTTTCTTCAATGAGAGGCGTGATGCATTTTGGGAAATCTAGGAAGTTAGCACCCATATATGTAGTACTGTTTGCGATCATAGGAAGAATTGGAAAGGTAGCGTATAAGGCGGATCTTCCTAGTGTTTTTGTAGAGATTCATAATGTATTTTAAGTATCATGTTTGCAAAAATGCATTAGGGACTCTGGGGCAGTAGTTGATCAGATGGCGGTAGAAGACTTGGTTATCAAACCAGATATGACATATGTGCGCAAACCGATTTGGAAAATAGATCGGGACAAGAAGTGGCTTCAAAACAAGATAGTGTAGCTAGTATGCATTCAGTGGAGCGTAGATCGGGAGGACTACATATGGGAAACGGAGGATAAGGTTAGGAGGACCTATCAAAAATTGTTTGTTACAGATTAGCGCATATGCTATGTATCGAGTTGTGGTGATGTAGACTATATATATGTGTATATATATATATATATATGTGTGTGTGTGTGTGATATTATGGTTGTTTGTTGTATTAGTAGGAAGTACGAGTACATTTTGTGTATGCATGGATTGGGAATTCATGGGGATGCTTAGGGTAAGCATAAAAGAGAGGACTAATCTCTAGTCGACCTTAATTGAATTTCGGGGCAAAATTCCTTTAAGGAAGGGAGACTGTAATTACCCTAAAATTTTATAATTAATTAAATAAGTTAATTGAGGGAAAAAGACGGGTCAAACAAGAAGGGTAAAAGGAAGTATATTAATAGAAGCGGGTATGAGGGCCCAGGCCCAACTTATTGTGGAATAATATAAATTACTCATTTTTACTTATTCACTTTACTCTACTCAAACTAAAATAAAAGCTAGAGAAAACATTTTAATGGTGGAAGCTTAAGAAGGAAAATAAGAGAAAGATAAGAAAATACAAGCTATAAGACTCTACGAAGATTAAAGTTATACATCCTAAAGATCTTGGTGAGTAATACTTAACCCTTCTAATTCAATTTCTTATATATGTATAGGATCAGTTTAGATCTATATGTTCTTATGTATGATGAGGTTCATACGAGTTTACATGCAAAAGTATAAAAGGATTAATAAATGTTTTGGGGGGATGTGCATATATGGGATGTTTACATGTGTTTTTCCTACTTTAGTGATTTCAAAACTTAATTAAAGTTCCATATGATGTTTAAGACTAGATTTGGGAAGTAAGTTTACAGTTTAAGAGATTTCTTAAGCTTACATAATTCTATATGAATTTTTGAAGTTGTATGACTCAAAACAAACAAGGAAAATACCCTAAAAAGACAAAATAAAGTTAAACTATGGAAGAATAGGGGTTCGGGCAAGTTTTAGGGGATTTATCAGAATTTTCTATAACGAAATAGAGGTAAAACCAAATAAAACTGCACTGCAGAAAAAGGGTATTAGGGGGGACGTAGGGGAATAAAATCCATGGAAAAATATGTTAATCGAGGGTTAGGAAAACGAGAGACAAGATCCAAATTATTTGTTGAAAAGGACATTGCAAATAACAGAAAATGAAATAAGATCCAATAGGATAACGACACATGTAAAGGCATTGTCAGGGATGTTAGAGTTGTTGGGTAACGACATTGGGGCGACGACTCTAAATAAGTAAGAGTACCGTGCTAAATATGAAGGAGTCAGAATACGCTAAAATTTGGAGAAGAACACTTACTAAATAAAGTGTAGAGCATACTACGAGGGTCAAAAGGACTGCGTTAAAGGAAAGAAATGTACAATACTTATAAAAGATAAGTCAGTAGGACTCGGGGAGAGTCCAAAACAGAATGGAGAAGGGTTCCTACGTTATAATGAAAAGACAGAGTTGGAAGGGCTATTGACGTCGGGTGAGGATGCTCACTCGAATGCACATCGAGGAAAGGTGAGGAGAGGCATTCAACTTTCAGGAACTACGACAGGGAAATCCAATTAGCTCTAAATTAAACAAATGTTTAAAGGCTGCATGTGGGTTTCTTTGCGATCTACTATGGTAGGGTGGTTCCAAGCAATTTGAAAAATAAGTAAATTACTGCGGTAGGGTGACGCCAAGCAGTATGGAAATTTATTAGATAAATATAGAAGGACTGCAGGTGGCTATTTCCTTGTAGTCCAAGGCTTAACTAATTAAATAGTTAAATACTGTGGGGACTGGGTCAACGTAGTTCGAACTAAAGAATGAATTTAAAAGGATATTTCGACGAGTGATTCCTATTAGTGATAGATAAGTAAAGAATGAATTTAAAATAATACTGTGGTGGGTGATTCCAAGAAGTATAAGTTAAGAGACAAGCTTTAACGGGAAGCTTAGTAAGTTCTGCGTAGGGATGCAATACCAATACTAAGAATTACATAGGGCGCCACGTCAGATACTTTAAAAGAACGCTTTATAAATCAAAGAAGAATTTATAAGGGAAACTATGTGAGTTTGGGTAGGAATCGCCGTATTTTATACTTAGATTCAAAAATAATCTAAACTAGGACTCGAGTGGGGTCAGCGCAGGGGCGCAATAGTAAAGAAAATTTGCTTAAGGAAGCGTTTAGTTGAAGACATAAATAAGAATTATTATGCGTTAGAAGTCTAAAGTGTTTCATATATGATTGGTTGAATAGTGAAGTGTAAACCTAAAACGTGCAGTGCAAGGTGGACTCACTGTGTGTTTTTTTGGGGACAGTATTATTTGCACCAGACTTTATGTCTGACCTAT
Organism: Allium fistulosum; assembly: GCA_030737815.1. Taxonomy (NCBI): domain Eukaryota; kingdom Viridiplantae; phylum Streptophyta; class Magnoliopsida; order Asparagales; family Amaryllidaceae; genus Allium; species Allium fistulosum. The sequence goes on from CM060908.1 coordinate 1,002,141,733, forward strand.
GTTTTTATTATTGTTTTCCCCATAAACTCATGGGGAATCATTTGAGTAGGTTGAATTTATGGGCTTAGACAGGTTTGGAATAATGGTCGCATTAGGAGGACTAAAGACTGAGTAGGAGACTATTTAGGTAATAAAGATTTTGTTTTCGATGTATGATGGAATGTGGGTCGCATCTTCATATATGGACCCGACTCTTTATGATGTTATCTTCTATTATATTTAACCCCACGTGGGCACGTATTTGGGAAATATTTACTGAAGTAATTGTAATGAAAAGTAAAATGGTACTACCGTGTAATGAAATCGTATTAAATTTCTCTTTACTTTACCTATGTTTTCATATTATAATGAATTTACTTTAGTCACCGGAAGATAATTTTGGTGATGACTGCCGCATCATCAGCGTTCATCTTCGGGTTTTAGTTTGGGGATGTTACGAGTGCATCATCAACTATCATAAGTTTGTAGTTTACTTATAGTTTTAGAAATACTTTAGTACTTTTATAATGATTTCTTTCGGAAACACGCTTCCTCTTTATTTTGACTAAAATTCAAACTATTTGATTTCTTTGCCAAAATACTTGCTCAACTTTGATTGAGCGATGCTTTCGTATCATTTTTGGATCATATTCAATACCCACAAACTTAGTTATCGCTCCCACTAACATCGAGACATTTTGGTTGTTGTGTGAAAATAGTATTCTAAATCGTTATTTAGAATTTTTTTTTCAACATATATGTATCAAAACTCAAAGTCATAACGAACTATAAATCTTGCGAGAAAAAACTGAATTAACTTACACTACAACAAATATATCCTATTACAACATCAAAAGATGTTATAATATGGATTTCACAATGTTTTTGCAAACGTGGTATTAGGCCAAGTTAAAATAGGGTCGGTGTCTTTTAAAATAGATGTTGCAAAAAAGATTGTAATTGTTATAACAAGAACATTTTTAGATGTTGTGAAATATTATTTACAACTTTTTTAAACATTGCAGAATTTTTTGTATAACCTTTTCAAATGTTGCAAAATATATACAACTTTTAGAAAATAATGATTATATAGACGTTTCAATTGTTTTTAACCCGCAGCTTTATACTAAATACTATTATTATAGAATTGAAATTTCAAAATTTAAAAATCTAAAATTCATCAATTCAAATACATAGAATTTATTGATTAAAACAATAACACTTTACATATAATACAACATTCACTTTACTATGATATTCAAACAATGATGACACAACGTTCACACTATATCACATCCACCACTAACAAAACAACCTTACATAGAGCCATTCACACAATCTCATCCAATAAAACATTGCTCAAAAATATATTACAGTTAAAACAGCTAATGACCTAATTAAGATTAGAACACATCAACCTTAACAACGAGTAGCAAAGCTGTCACCATTAAAAATTCCTTACAGGTATTAGGATATCCTTCAACACCTACCTAATAAAGCATCAGAGCTTAACAAGATTATTCAAGACAAAACAGGAATTCAAAGGAAGACAAAAACATAATTGACAAGATTCTCAAATGAAAAACTTGCTGCAAATGCAATCTAATTGGTTTGTAATGAAGGAAGTAGAGAGATCAACGCAAAAAACCTAATAACCATTTGTTACAGCACATTCTACTCATTGTATTAAATGATATATTGGTATTATTCAACAAATACTCCACTGCAAAAACACCTAATAACACTTGCTGCTCAACCTAATGTCTTAACCTCTACATTGCAGGTTGAACCCACACTCCCTACAACCATGTCCGACACTACAGTTGTGCTACAACTTCCCTCCCAAATGTTAACTTAGTTGGTACAAACCTTCTACAAAAATAAATTATCCTTCTATCTCCCCAGTTGAAGCTGATCTTCAACCCATGGGCCGTAATGCTTCTTTCTCAGCAATTCAACCCACTTTGCAATACTCTCAAGCTTCAAAACCAAAAATGACCAAATTAGTTAAACAAATGTGACTACCTATCTCAACATCGACTCTCTCATATATCTTTCTTATAATAGAAGTACCCACTACATGTAAACAATACTTTGGCAAATAGACAAAATATAAAACAACAATTTGACAAGTAAACAATATGTACGTCAAATTCATGTACATAATTAATAACGTGAAGAACCACTATAAAACAATACTCTGAAAAGGTATTGTGCATGTGCTAACATAGACATAATTAATTCAAATTCATGTACTTAAGTTCGTGTATGAAGCTGATTTGCTTCATCGTTGAAATTGATATTCATACTTTTTTTAGAAATGGCCTTTAGTTTTTTCATCGTCTTATTTGTGCGTTGTCGCTGGATTTAACAAAAGTACCACTTGCTTACCCTCTAAGTTTAAGTGTGTTTTTTCTCTCTTAGGCTCATCATATTTTTTTTAACAATCATGTCAAAAAATAAATATATGAATTTGAAACTGGAATCAGCACGTACCTCATTGTATTTTAAGATTCTTTTATATTAAACTTAATGTCTCATGAGAATTCTTACTTCTTAGGCAAATTAGCAACCAAATCACCATTACGTTCAACTCTCTTCTCCACACCAACCCCTCTACTCCTCATAATCACCCTTCAAATCACCACTGCCTTGTTTTGGAGGATGGACGAGATCATTCCATTTTCAGCTGCTTTAGTTTATCGAACGCATAAACCAAAGCGTTCAATATCTAGAGCATCATCAAATCATTGCATTCAACATTTAAAGCATCATCAAATTAATGCGTTCAACTCTCCTTCATGTCCTGAATGATCCCATAAATCAAAGCCACTCCTTCAACCAAATCACCACTATAAATAAGTAGTTGAGATCAGCTGAGTTCTTTTGAGATCCGATCTTCGAGCTATGGCAATACGGCGCTAAGTGGAGGCGACGATGGAGGTGGGGAAGGAGCAAATGTAACTAAAAAATGCCTTGTTCGTCTAATTGAGAAGTGGTGTGAATTATAAATTTTGTTTAGAATATTTTAGGTTTTTTCGGTAGTAGGGTGTTATAGGGATTAGATTGCTACTATGAAGAATGATGGGTCCTGGTAGGGAAAAAAGGAGGTGTAATTTATGTGAAAATTTGGAGTTGGAGCAAAAATTAGGGTTTGAAGCCAAATATTTCAGTTTGGAGCCAAAATAAAACTTTTATATGTCAAAGAAGAGAGTTATGCTTTTAAGTAATTATGACACTCGGGTTATTGCAGTTATCGTGCAAAGCCAGACCAAATGAGTATTGAGATTTGCAACGTAATGTTTATATTTTTCGAATTTTCAATTTTTTTTAATATTTTCTAAAATTTTGAATATTTTACAAAGATTAAAATCCATTTAAAATTTTAATTTTTTTATTAATTATTACTTCGTAGGAATTTACTAGTATTTATTAATTATCGATTTTTAAATAATAATGATATTAAATACTAAATATTATTTATTAATAGTAATTATACAATATTAACTATTTAATAGTAATTATTAATTATTAAAAGTTTAAATAATAATTATTAATCATTAATTATTAATTATCATTTATTAATTATTAAAAATATTTTTTACAACTTTTCAAAAAAACAGTTTTTAAAAAATTATAAGATAACTTTAAAAGGTTGTTATAAATCAATATTTTACAACGTTTTGGGAGAAAAGTTGTTAAATTAATGTCACTTATTTTGTTATTACATTTTGATAATTAATGTTATTAGAAAATTACTACTTGATAATTATTATTTTGATATTTATATTTAATAATTAATATTGTTTTTACATAAGTGAGAATTTAAATCTTAATGAAACTATTGTAGTTGTTTGTCATTTTTATTTAAATTCAAATATAAATTGGATATACCATTATCCACATTTTAACTACATAGCTATAAATTATTAAATATAAAAAATAATTATTGATTATCGAAAATAATTAGTAATTGTAATTTTTTTATTAATAACCATTTGTTATAATAAATTACAAATAATGACCTATATAAACTATGAACTTTTAAAGCAATAGTAAAATATTTGTTATTAATTATAACTTACTAATTATTAGTTATTATAATATTAAAGCAATAGTTAATTTGTTCAAAAAAATTAACGTTAATTTAGCATTTTCTATAGCGAACGTTTCATCATAGATCTTACAATCTATGAATAAAACAACTTTTATTGTAGTAATTAATATTTACAACGTTTTGGGAAAAAGTTGTAAAAAATAATGTTTTCTCAAAGTTTTTGTAATAAAAGTTGTTAAAAGGGTATCATTATAGTGTTAGCATAAAAAAACGTTGTACAAAAAGGTTTTCACATGGTTTGCTATAAAAAGTTTGTCAAAAGCAAGGATTTACAGTGTTTGCTTCAAAAATGCTGTAAAAAGCGTTTTTACAACTTTTTAGAAATAAATGTTATAAAAATAGGTTGTAATAGGCTATATTTTGTACGGTTAAGTATGTTGAATGACGAATCAATTATGTTAATTTCAATAATTGAAATTTACGATGTTAATCTCTAAATTTAGATTTTATTCCAACTGCATTGGTTTTTCTCTTGAAGACACATTTGCGCCTGATGGATCATATCCTTTCGGGTACAACTATCAAAATCATATTTTGCCAATGTACTTGGAATCCGTTCCAGATTTGCGTATTATGCCATATGATAAGTCAATCCTCTTAATGCCATATCGACAACTAAGAAAATTCTTTTCTTGACATCGATAAGAAAATCATAATTTCTTTTTAATGTACGAGAGTTGTTATTAGACATTCTAATTAATTGTGTTTGTTTAGGTTCAAATCAATTTCATTTTATCCTTTATAATCAGCTTTATCTTTTCATCATATCCTAATTCATTTTACTATTAATAATTTTTAAAAGAAATTCCTTCAAAGTTAGTGTTTTTCGAATAAATAATTATTTCTTGGTGCAACAGAATAGATATTCATAAACATTTTATGAATTGCACACACACACACACACATATATATATATCTGTATTATGTATGAAAATTTTTAGTTCTGAGTTTACGATGCTTATGCTCATCACATAAACATAATAGAAGTTTTATTTTTGAGAAAGAGTATGATAGATTTTCGTTGACGGCTTAAGATTTGTGTGAAAAGAATGAGGGGGCTACCCTCTTATTTATAGTAGTTCGAATGCACGAAACCGTTGGATCAAGAATATTTCGTTAATTTTAGAACTGGGCTGTTTAGGCCACTCAAAACCTAGCCGACACGCTATAATAACCCACCTCAGAACATGCCTAAATTTCAACCCAGAAAAGGCCCTTCGAAACTTAGATCCATTCTAAGGCTAGCTATTAGTTAGAAAACGAAGTAACAGTATAGAGCAATAACTATTCTTTCAAAACTCAGAGCAAATGGAATAAAATATAAAAGCAAATTGTACCCATTTATTTCAAAACCATTTGAAATGTCATAATACAAAACATCATCAAACTGTCAAGTAAAATTCATTACATCATTTATCCAAAATACATGGATACAACATAAAACAACATAAAAGATAATAATAACTACCACAAGCTTAAGCCGCTGCATCTTCAAGCATCGTTGTCATCGTCACTCCGTCCTTAACCTGTGTTGTAATGAGGAGGGAGTCAGAACAACAAATGTCTGGTGAATAAAAAACCTCGAGTCTTACAATTCCAGTACGTGGGGAGTATAATTTAAAATAAGAATATGTCTTGCATACATAGAACCATTTAATACTTCTTATAAGGAAAGGAGGCAGGTGCACAATCAACCACTTAATACCTTCAATTGAAGCAGGTTTCTAAATCCCATAACCCAAATCCCTTGTCATAAATATCTAACAATGTGAGAGAAAGTACCCAAGCCACTTAATACCTTTTATTAGAAAATAGGCAGGCTTTGGCCATTTAAGACCTCAATTAAGCCAGACCCCATCATTTAATACCTATTCTTAAGGCAGACCCATCAATGGTGACTATATAGGTGACAACATAGGGAATCTCTTAAGCCACTTAATACTTCTTTATGGAAAGACGGACCCTTAATCAGTCACTTAATACCTTATCTTGAAGCAGATCCTTGTCGAGATACCACCTATCGTGCCTAATAACTAGCCCTTTGGCCATTTAATACTTCATTTAGAGAAAAAGAGGTAAGCCCTCAAACAACCACTTAATACCTCAGAACCCGAAGCAGGCCCTTCATATTATGGCCCTTACTTATAATGACGTCTCACATTAGTCTGGCTATTCATAGGAGCTGGTAGCCAGATTAGTCGGGTAGATTTACCCTACAGAATTTGAGACTAATCTTACGTCATCACAAATATTTATCATAGGAGATGTCACACATCAATAGGAAGTGTACCAACTACCGGTAGCCTCAAAGTGAAGGATGGACTTCTGTCGTGCTACTCTACTGATCCAGCATCCCTATGACTTAGCCATAATTTAAATACTCTCCATATATAACACTCACTTATTATTTCATAATTAAGGCCTTACAAGAAATCTTCCTTATTATGCCTTAAAATATTAATTACCTTACTAATGGGGAATCAATGACAATTATTACCAAATTAACTACGTAATTATATGCTAGAATTATACATTTATTATGCATATATATATATATATATATATATATATATCCGCGTCTAATAACTTTTAAGCGTGCGGTTCATACACCCTAAACCAGCATTAAATGTCAGTTCCTTTAACTATAATACTAATACAAGTCCTTTCCCTTTAGATTTCCAAGATTTTAATATCCATAACAAGGATTAAATATTAATATCCAAATTAGCAATAAACAGACTTGTAAATAGAAATAGAAACCCAATTTATTACATCAATCCGATGGAACATCCTAAACAGTAGGAATTGCAATCCTAATTTTATATTCTATTTAACTCCTCTTTTACATAGAAATAAATGAAGGATTTGTGTGTGGAATAAGTGGCGTAAACTACGAATAGGATTCATGCTCTACACCCTTATTTCATTATTGAAAACTCACAATTTGAATCAAAGATGGATGAGAAATGGTATAGACTATGAAATTATAAAAAATTGTAGAAACAAGATAAATTCCATCAAATTAACATAAATAATAGAGAATCTCCATCTAGAATTGACATTTCGAAATAAAAAGGAATTTTGAGGGATTTTATCTATTTTGTTTTCACAATCCCAAAATCCCTAAGACATTCAAATTCGTAGATATATTAATCAATTACTAAAAGAAAAATACAAAGGTTTCCACTCACAGATTATCCTTAGCTTTTCTTGTATGGATTTGCCAAAGCAACGCTTTTCCAATTCTCATTCTTTTGATATATACACACAGCGAAGAATAGGTATATATATATATATATAATTTTGTTAGATTCAGAGAGGTTAGAGGGGAAGTAAATAGATTAAAGAATAATAAGAAAAGGAATAAAATCCTTACCCGAATCCCTAATAGAATTTCTGAATCTAACCGAAGAGAGAAAATGGCAGAGGTTTGCGGAGTTTTCAAACATTTATGAATAAAAAGTGGAGAGGATAAGGTCCTATTTATAGGAGTTGAAATGTACCAGAACTGTAGGATGAAATTAAATCAAAAATGGACAAATTGGACAGTTTAACATCAGAAAACACTAGCCGCCACTGTGAGGCAGCGTCGACCATCTATGCTTGACCGGTCGACCAGTAGGGGCCGACCGGTTGGATCTTATAGGTTGACTGCCCCTCTTATTTTAGGAGCGTTGATTTGTTTCTGTTGCTCATTATTTTATTCCCCAATTAACTTTTAATGTTAATTGTTTAACTTAACATTTAACTTAACCCCCACCAAAACCTATAGTTAATTTTTGAAATTCAAACCCTAAATTTAAATATTCATTTGAGTTTGAATTTAAACTAAATTAATTTAAATCTGAAATGTTCAAACGCTCATAACTTCTCCATTTGAGCTCCTTTTTTAGGATATTTTAATTGGAAACAAATTAGCATTTTGCCAGGAACACAACGGAATAACTTTCATGGTCAAATTCCAAATTTTATAAAATTTCCATTTTCAACCCTACCTTATTTAATTTAATTCACTCAATTCATTTATGGTTGATTTTATTGGGTGTTATATTCTTCCCCCCTTAAAAAGGATTTCATAATGAAATCTTTCATGGGCAAACAACATAATGTGAAATAACATCCATGTTACACAACTAAGTTATCTACACAACCATTTACTCAACCAAAGTGAAATGTGATTATGTACTGCAAATATACTAAAATGAGCTCAATCCTGGCATGAGTGTATAAATCGTGTCATGCAAGTCTCTATGCAAATACCCTAAACATGCATAAAAATTTCTACATGAGTGTAAACTAATTGTGAAAAAGTTTGGCAATCATCTCCTACCATCCAATCTAGCAACCGCAATGCAACTAATACCCTAATTTTGGACATAAAATTTACCAGTAAAAAGCTCCGAATGAGTGATTTTCATCTTCTCCTCGGTTTCCCATGAGCTTTCCATCGGGTTATCTCCCCATTGTACTCAGACTAGCCTAATTATTTTGGTGCGGAGTCTCCTAGTTCTGTGCTCCACAATGTGTGTGGTGGCATGAGGTACTATCGGCTCCATCTCTAATTCCCCCAATTGATCATGCTCAACTCCAATAGCAGTGTCATAAAGGAAATTTCTAAGATGAGGAATGTGGAAAACATTATGGACTCCTGCCAATCTGTCAAGAAGCTCCACGCGATAAGCATATTTTCCTATCCTTTTCAAACTTTGAATGGCCCTATGAATTTAGGCACCAATTTTCTCGGCTTGCCAAACCTAACCACTTTTTTAAGAGGGGACACTTTGACAAATACCATATCTTCAATGTCAAACTCAAGCAATTTCCTTCTTCTATTTGCATAAGACTTCTGACGGTCTTGTGTTGCGTTCATTCATTGCCTGATTAACTCTACTTTTTCCATGGTATCACGGATAAAATTAGGTCTGAGCAATATTTTGTCGATTGTTTCCCACCAACAACTTGGAGATTTGCATGGCCTTCCATAAAGTTCTTCAAAAGGGGTCATACCAATCATCGTTTGATAGCTATTATTATATGCAAACTCAAGTAAAGTTAGATGTTGCTCCCAGTGTCCTCTGAAATCCAAATCATAAGCCCTCTACAAGTCTTTCAAAATCCTATTCACCCTCTCCATTCGACCATCAGTCTGCGGGTGATATGTAGTCTTAAGATTCGAAGAAGTTCCCAAAGCTGCTTGTAGGCTCCTTCAAAACTCACTGGTGAACGAGGGGTCCCTATCAGTAACTATGCTCACGGAAATTCCATGCAATCGAGCTACCTCCTTGACATAGATCTACTTAAAAGAAGTGGAAGTTCTATTGTTCCTAACCAGAATAAAATGGGCATTCTTGTTGAGTCTATCCATAACAATCCAAATAGCTTCATTACCCCTCCGACTTCTAGGCAATCCTACCACAAAATCCATCAAAATATGCTCCTACTTCCAAGTCGGAATTTCCAATGGTAATAGTAACCCTTTGGGCTTCCCTTGCTCAGCTTTTACCCTTTGACATATCAAGCACCTAGCAACAAACTTAGCTACACTCTTCTTCATTCCAGACCAAAAGAAAATTCTCCTCATAACCTTGTACATCTTATCTCCTATGAGGTGCATGGTCATCTTTGGGCGGTGACATTCCATAAGCTCCTCTCGCAACAAACTATCAACCATTGGGATACAAAAGCAACCATCTCTTCTTAAGCATCCTTTCTCATTGGCTGAGTAACTATTAGAATGGGGAAAATGCTCTTCCTTTCTCAACTTTTCCAAAATCTCAGCTAACTTCTCATCCTTCACTTGCTCAAGCCTTATGCGATCTATCAAGGTTGGTTTTATCTCCATAACTGATAAAAACCCTTGGATGGGTTCTATTGGAGGTTGGAAGTTAAAATTTAAGAGGAACTCCAAATTCCTCCATTCATATATAGCACCTAGGGTAGCGTGCCTCCAACTAAGGGCGTTGGCGACTACGTTCCCTTTTTCAGGGGTTTATTGAATACTAAAGTCGAACGATGCTAAGTATTCCATCCATCGCTGCTGCCTAAGATTTAAATCTTTTTAGGAAAACAGGTATTTGAGTGATTTATGGTTAGCGAATAACTCAAAATTTTCTCCCAAGAGATAATGCCTCCACATCTTGAAGGCAAAGACGATAAAGTCATGAACCAGATATCTTTTCTCATGAACCTTTAGTTGCCTAATAGTATAAGCAACTACTTTTCCTTCTTGCATTAGAACTGGTTCTAACCCTATGCCACATGTATCTATGAAAACCATAAACGGTTTGATTCCATCAAGAATAGTGAGCACAAGTGCACTAGTCAATAACCCCTTAAGCATCTCAAATGCCTTAGTGCATTTATCGTCCCAAGAAACGACAAGGTTCTTCTTAGCCAAATGGGTTAAAGGGGCTGCTATTCTTGCAAAGTTCTTGATGAACTTTCTATAGTATCCTGCCAACCCTAGAACACTTCTAACCTTTGATGCATTTCTAGGAGTCTTCCATCCTTTACCAGCTTTCACTTTAGCGAGGTCTACTGCCAGTCCTTGCTCAGAAACAACATTCCCAAGGAATCTAACTTCTTTTCTACAAAAGTGGCATTTGGCAAATTCGGCCCTAAGCTAGTGCCTTCTTAAGATTCCTAATACCTCTCTTAGGTGGTCCTCATGCTTCTCTTTACTTTAGAGAAATCCAACATATCATTTGTGAACACAACGACGAATGTATTGAGTTTCCTTCTAAATACCCCACTCATCAAATCCACAAAGTATGCAGGGGCATTCGTCAATCCAAAAGGCATCACTTGCCACTCATAGAGTTAATCTAGTGTTCGAAATGCAGTCTTTGACTTGTTTTCTTATACAACCCTCAACTGATGGAGTCTAGCTGCTAAGTCTATTTGAGAAAAGATGTTAGCTCCTCCAAGCTGATCGAACAAGTTGTCTGTCCTAGGTAAAGGGTGCCTATTCTTCCTTGTCAACTTATTCAATTCCCTATAACCGACGCAATGTCTCAATGAACCGTTTTCCTTAGTGGCGAAAACAACAGTGGCTCCTCACTTTGGAGTATCAACGTATGAATCCTTTCTTTAATAGCTCAGAATTTGCTTATCCAATTCTCTTCTTTCTTTAGGGCCATATGTCTTAAAGGCAAGGCGACTGGCCTTGCGTCTTTATCCAAATCTATTTGGAACTCGATCTCCCTTTAGGGTGGGAGACCCGAGACTTCCTCAAAGACATCAGAAAATTCACAAACTACGAGTATAGATGATAGCTCTTCAATAGACAGATTTAGTGAGTACAGATGGTTTAACCCAATTAAATCTTAGGGTGTACAAAGAATTTCTAGGTCACGGGCTCCACAATTGCTTAATCATACAACCCTCCTATCACAATCAAGAATTGCTCCATAATATGCTAACCAATCCATACCCAAGATAAGTCCATACCCCTCAAAATTTAGAACATATGCATTAGATATGAAATAACCGTCACGTACATCCAACACTAGGTATTTGCAAATAAAAGAGAGATGTGTCGAACTCCCAATAGGATTAGAGACCACTATTGGGCTAGTGACAGTCGGGGTTTAAAGGTTTAAGAAGTTTACTAGGTTCCTAGCTATAAAGGAATGTGATGCCCCTGAATCAAATAGGGTACGAATTGTAACCCCTAAAATAAGTGTTATACCTTCTAATGCTGCCTTCCTTTGGTTTCTCGGTGGTCTATTTGCAATAGGGACGGCTTCAATAGCATAAGCTTGTCCGCTTAATCCTTTCTTTGCCAAATTAGGGCATTAATTCTTGAGGTTCCCTTCCTCGTGGCAATTAACGTACTTCCTTTAAAAGCTTCCTTCATCAGACTCACCCTACAATCTTTAGCCTCATGACCTTTCTTCTGGCATCGCTTGCACACCTTACCATCCTTCTTAAACTTCCCGTTTGACTTCTTGTTAGCCCAAAAGCCTCCCTTCTTGGACACACCTTACTTTTGGGTAGGTGCATCCTTCTCCTTTTCTGCCTCCTTATCATCCACATTGGCCATGTGCAAAATTGCCATCTCTACCAACATTTCATAAATGGCACCAATAGGTACTTGGGTCAACAACATTTCTCTCAGCGGGGATGTTAGTCTCTTCACGAACTTCATGGCCTTTTTCATAGGTGTGTCTATCAAGCTCATCCCGAATTTAGCTAGCTCTGTAAACTTAGCTATGTACTCCTTTAGAGTGGATTCTCCTTGCCTAAGCTGAATGAATTTTTCCAGTTGTAGACTCACTTCTGCCTTAGACATAAACCTTATCTTAAATCTGTCTTTGAATTCATCCCACGTGAAAATCCTTCCAGCGTTTTCCTCAGTTACCAAGTTCCACTAATCTAAAGTTTCTCCTTTGAAGTGCCAAGTTTCCATCCTCCTCTTTAGCCGATCTTTCCAACCAAGCTCTTTAAATATTTTCTCGCAGTCATTAACCCATGTAGCTTCCAGATATCCTTCGGTTCCAAAGTATGTCTTTCCTTCCATATTAAGAAAGTCCTTGCACAATTTAGGAAAGTCAATAGGATGGGGTGCTGCATTGGCAGGCGAGGTAGCAGGTGCCACTGGTGTAGCTAGAGGAATAGGAAATTTCTCAACAGTCCTAAGCTTTGTTTAAAATATTCGGGCATTCCACGAATAGGAGCTCTTCCGTGTGCAAGGATCCCAGTTCCAGAAGAAGATTGATTATCAGCCATATCTATTGTAGGTCGAGTCTTTAGTGACGATTTCCTAAGATAGTATTATACTTTGAAAGAAAAGGGTTGCCTAATGTGTGCGCATATGTTCAAAGAAATAGGGGTGTGTGTCTATATCTGTGTGTATATATATAGTAAGAATTTTTTAAAATCCTTTTTGAAAAACCTTTTCAAAAATAACAAGTATGCTACTCACACATATAGTTTTCTTGTTGATCGGGTAACCTAAGTTCTGATACCAAATGTAATAACCCACCTCTTAAAAGGTCCATCGAAACTTAGATCCATTTTAAGGCTGATTGTTGGTTAGAAAAAGAAGTGACAGTACAGAGCAATAACCGTTCTTTCAGAACTCACAGTAGATGGAATAAAATATAATAGCAAATTGTACCCATTTATCTCAAAACCATTTGAAATGTCATAATACAAAACATCATCAAATTGTCAAGTAAAATCCGTTACATTATTTATCCAAAATACATGGGTATAACATAAAACATCATAAAAGATAATAATAACTGCCATAAGCTTAAGCCACTCCATCTTCAAGCATCGTCACCATCATCACTCTGTCCTTAACCTATGTTGTAATGAGAAGGGAGTCAGAACAACAAATGTCTGTAGAATAAAAGCCTTGAGTCCTACCATTCCAGTACTTGGGCAGTATATTTTAAAATAAGAATATGTCTTACGTACATATACCATATAATACTTCTTATAAGAGAAGGAGGCGAGTCCACAATCAACCACTTAATACCTTCCATTGCCAAAGCAGGTTTCTAAATCCCATAACCCAAATCCCACGTTATAAATATCTAACAATGTGAGAGATAATACCCAAGCCACTTAATGTCTTTTATTGGAAAATAGGCAGACTCTGGTCATTTAAGACCCTAATTGAGGCAGACCTCATCATTTAATACCTATTTCCAAGGTGAACCCCTCAATGATGACTATCTAGCTAACATCGTATGGAATTTCTTGAGCCATTTAATACTTCTTTATGGAAAGGAGGACCCTCAATTAGTCACTTAATAACTTATCCCGAAGCGGACCCATGTCGAGATATCACTTATCGTGCCTAATAACTAGCCCCTTGGTCATTTAATATTTCATTTGGGGGAAAAGAGGCGGGCGCTCAAACAACCACATAATACATTAAGACCTCGAAGTAGGCCCTTCATATTATGGCACATACCAATAATAACGTCTCATATTAGTCCGACTATTCGTAGGAGTAGGTAACCAGATTAGCTGGGTAGATTTACCGTACAAAATTTGGGACTAACCTCACTTCATCACAAATATTTATCATAGGAGATATCTCACATCAATAGGAAGTGCACACAACTACTTGTAGCTCAAAGTGAATGGCAAACTTCTGTCGTGCAACTCTACTGACCTCGCATCCCTATGACTTAGCCATAATTTAAGTACACTCCATATGTAACACTCATCTCACCGTTTCATAATTAAGTCCTTACATGGAATCTTCCTTATTACGCCATAAAATATTAATTACCTCCTAAGGGGGAATCAATGACGATTATTACCTAATTAACGACCTAGTTATACGCTATAACTATACGTTTATTATGCTAATATAAATGAATATATATATATATATCCATGCCTAATAACTTATAAGTGCGCGGTTCATATGCCCTAAACAAGCGTTAAATATCAATTCCTTTAACCATAATACTAGTACAAGTCCTTTCCTTTTAGATTTCCAAGATTTCAATATCCATAACAAGGATTAAATATACATATCCAAATCTATAATAAATAGACTTGTAAGTAGAAATTGAAACCTAATTTATTATATCAATCCAATATGATATCCTAAACAATAAGAATTGCAATCCTAACTTCATATTCTATTCAACCCCTCTTTTACATAGAAATAAGTGAAGGATTTTGTATGGAATAAGTGGTGTACACTACGAATAGGGTTCATGCTCTACACCTTTATTTCATTATTGAAAACTCACAATTTGAATCAAAGAAGGAGGAGAAGTGGAATAGATTATGAAATTATCAAAAATTGCAGAAAAAATTGATGTGCACGTAAATATGCATATTTTTACTTCCATATTTAATCTAATTTAATTAAATAAATGAGCATATAGGGTATTTTAATATTTTTAAACCAAAATTCAAATTATTTTCAAACCATCATTTAGTCATCTTCACATAGGGGCAAAATGGTCATTTTATGCATGTATTAATTTTGAGAATATTTATTTGTGCATTTTATTTTTATTTATAGGAATTTGAAGGAAAATATGAAGAAGTCTTCATACACAAGTGAAGAAGGCAAAATGAAGATGGAAATAAATCATTTCATGCAACATGAAGGACCCCACCTACCCACTTACTATGATCTCATATTAAGAGCTAATGCACATGATTAAAGCTACATGCACATTTAAATGGAGGATTATGCTCATGCTAATGATTACTTGAAGGTTATATTTCCTAAGAGGGTATTTTGGATAGTCCTCAAAAATATGGATTAGGGTTTCAAACATGTATAAATACCCCTTATGTTTCATGTAATAAGCTCTTAGTCTCCTCTTTAGTTAGTTTAGTGGTAAGCACAAATTGTAAATATAAACTCTCTTTCTCTCTTTCATGGCTTCTTAGCCTTTTTCTTTTATGTAATTTTATTTATGCAAGTTGATTTCATGCTCTTTTAATTCTTGTTTTTTACTTTATGCAATTAGTGTAGTTTTATTTCTTACAAGTAGAGTAGATTTATTTTATGCAAATTAGTTAGCTCTCTTTTTCCTCTTTTTTTTGTTCTATGTTGCAATTTACATTTGTTGACATGATAATACATAGAGAAGCTAAACCCCTTCAATTTAGGGGTAATGAAGCTTTCTTAATCATGTAAATTCAACATAGTGATTTCATTTGATCTCTTTTTGTGCTTAATGGAAGTTTTGAAGTGGTAAATATTTTGTTGTTTTAACTTTGAATTTGATAGCCTATGTTGTTGACACCAAATAGGCTATGCTTAAACAAACATAAACATAAATTACCTCTTCATCTACATATGATTATGGTAATGAAGTGAATTTGAGAATCAAAATTTGATGGTCTATATTACTAATCAATAGTAAGTAGATCATGCTTAGAATAGATTTTATTTTCAATTTCGTTGTCATTTTCATGTGAGTTAACAAGTGATTTAGTGGTTGTGTTATAGTTTGATGGTTTATGTTGGACTAATTAATAGCACAAATAGGCCATACTTATGATAAACACATCAACTAAATTTACTAATGATCAAATAAGAGAGATCATAATTTCATATATGTTGATTTATATGATCATGAGAAGGGATTTGCCTCTAAATTGCCTTCAAACTCTCATATTTTTATCCAGCTTCTATTGCTAGTTTATTTACATTTTTAGCTTAACACAAATTCAAATCTTGGTTTAATTTTATTAAGTAGAATTTATAATCACTTTTAACTCTCTACGGATTGACCTGTACTCGCCACGTACTAAAATTGTAAGCCGTGCCCTTGCGGTTATTTTTTAGTTAAAATTTTATCGGTGATTTTCTAATTCGATAGAAAGTTTGCCGTTAAACAACAATATAAATTCCATCAAATTAACATAAATAATTTAGAATCTCCATCTAGAATTGACATTTCGAAATAAAAAGGAATTTTGGGGAATTTTATCTATTTTGCTTTCGCAATCCCGAAAACCCTAAGGCATATTCAAATTCATAGATATATACTGGTCAATTACTGAAATAAAAATACTAAGGTTTCCACTCACGGATTATCCTTAGCTTTTCTTGTATGGATTTGCAACGCCAAAGCAACTCTTTTCCAGATCTCCTTCTTTTGATATATGTACACAACAAAGGATATGTATATATATAATTTTTTTAGATTCAGATAGGTTGGTGGAGGAGAAAATAGATTAAAAGAATAATTAGAAAAGGATTTGAATCTTTACCTGAATCTCTAATAGAATTTCTGAATCTAACCGAAGTGAGAAAATGGCAGAGATTCACGTTATTCTTGAATATTTATGAATAAAAAGTGGGGAAGATAGGGTTATTTTTATAGGAGTTGAAACATACCAAAATTGTATGATGAAATTTGATCAAAAATGGATAAATCTGGACCATTTAACATTATAAAATCCTAGCCGCCACTATGAGGCAACGATCGACCGCCTATGCTCGACCGGTCGATTGCTAGTGGTCGACCGATTGGGTCTTATAGGTAGACCGCCCCTCTTATTTCGGGAGCGTTGATTTGTTTCCGTTGCTCGTTATTTTATTCCCTAATTAATTTTTAACGTTTATTGTTTAACTTAACGTTTAATTTAATCCCCAAGTAAACATACAGTTAATTTTTGAAATTCAAACCCTAAATTTAAGCATTTATTTGAATTTGAATTCAAACTAAATTAATTTAAATCTAAAAATTTCAAATGCTCATAACTTCTTCGTTTGAGCTTCGTTTTCAGCATATTATAATTGGAAACAGATCAGCATTTTGCCACGAATGCAACTGAATAACTTTCGTGGTCAAATTCTGACTTTTATAAAATTTCCACTTTCAACCCTACCTTATTTAATTTAATTCACTCAATTCATTTATGGTTGATTTTAAAGGGTGTTACACATACTATGATCAATCGATTGGTTGCTTATCGGTGGTCGACCGTCAGCATCGACCAGACCCAATAAGAAGTAGACTGGTCGTATTCCAATGGTTAATTATCATTAATTTTAACGTTTCATTGACTAATTATATTTAATGTTAACCGTTAGTGTCATCGTTCTCTTGAACGTTAAGTAATTTCATTTAACGTTTCCTTTAACATTAATCTCTTATTAACACAACAATTTTTATTACGGTAATTATACATTAACATTTTAATGCTTTTCGAACGAAACTTTCATATCAGTTCTTGGATCATATCCAAAACCCACAACTTAATATCGCTCCCACCGACTTCAAGATACTTTTGTTGTTACGTGCAAATAGTCTAGTCTATCTTTATTTAAATTTTTCTGTTTTAATACATATGTACCAAAGCACAAAGTCATACTAGGCGATAATTTTGTATATAAATCTGAGTCAACTTGAGCACATCAAATGACGAATTTGTTACGCTAATTTCAACAATTGAAATTCACAATGTTATTCTTATCAATGTGGCTTACTATATTTCAACTGCACTTATCTTTCTCTTAAAGACGCATTTGTGATCGATTATAATATCACTCCGGGTATAACTATGAAAATCATATTTTGATAATGTACTTCGAATTTATTTTGGATTTGTACATTATACAATATCATAAAGTCGATACTCTTAATGGTTTAATTAAACAACAAAGGATAACTTATTCTTAACACTAACAATAAACTCATAGTTTCTCTTTGACGTGTAAGAATACTCAATAGACATTCTAACGTGTTGTGTTCATTTAGATTTGGTTAATTTCATTTCATCGCTTGCAATCAGTTTTAATCTTTGATTACATCCATAGCCATTTTACTACCAGTAATTTCTCAAAGAAATTCCTTTTCTATGAAGTTGGTATTTCTTGAAACAATGGTTATTTCTTAGTGCAACAGAATAGACATTCATAAATATTTTATGAATTGCCTTATATAAAATTGATTTGGTATTAGTTTACAATATTTATGTTCACAACATAAATTAGTCATTCAATTCCTGTTGTTTTTAAACTTCTCTTGGTGTGATTCACATAAGATCCCTTTCAAACAATTATTAAGTATAGTCTTTTGATTTACACAACCCGCCAACTCCTTAGCCTAGGACAAGATGGGGTTCTTATAAACCCTTATCTTGTATGATTTTGTAAACTATTCTTTGGATGTATTAATTTTAACCCTGTGTACTACTCGTAAGTACACACCTTAAAGAAAGAATTTAACTCAATCTCACTCAATATTAACCGTGCTTTGTCCAACAAAGTTCGATTACTCCTTATTAATACATCATTATTTACTATAGGGGGAGCGACTCTTGAGATTGAATCTATATTCATTTTAGCTATGTTTGGAACTCTTTCCAATATACTTATCCATTCAATCAAATTGAATCATTTTGTTACATGTTATTTTATTCACTTCCGTTGTAACGACCCACTTTTTTAGACGGTTTAAATCGATAATAAACTATATATGTCAACTCAAACCATTCAAAAGGGAGGATTGTTAATGGGGTAAATAAGAAAATAAGAGAAAAGAAGAAAAAACAAAACACAAAATCTTACAGCGGAATGAAAAAATATAATAATCAAATAAACAGTTCATGAAGCTGTTTTACAAATAACATGGTCTTTAATACACTAAAAAGCTCAGATTAACCCGAGCGTAATGAAAAGATAAAACACCCGAGTCAGAACTAAAAGATCTTATGTAAGTTAAATCAAAATAAGTAAATATGAGTGTAACGGCTTCAGAGATGTTTACGGGATTTTACATCTCCTAT
This sequence comes from Allium fistulosum, assembly GCA_030737815.1. Taxonomy (NCBI): domain Eukaryota; kingdom Viridiplantae; phylum Streptophyta; class Magnoliopsida; order Asparagales; family Amaryllidaceae; genus Allium; species Allium fistulosum. Next base: position 1,002,161,063 of record CM060908.1, read on the forward strand.
CCAGTGTCTAACGTGCATGCAATAACTTAAGAGATGTTCGGGATTCCATCTCCTAAGGATCCGTTAAACTATCTACATATATAATACAATACAATATTATAATATGTCTACATCATTTAACCATATTCGCCTTAAATCAAGGATTTAAATATAACCAATTCAACCTTGCACAATTTGAATTTAGAAAATAGTTTGGATAGTTATAAATAGTTTAAAAATATTTTAATAGTTTAAAATAGTTTAAAAATAGTTTAATAGTTTAAGGATTTTAAAACACAAAAAAATAGTTTAATATAAAATGGTTTGAGATTGGAAATGGTTTATATAGTAAAATAGTTGTAAAAATCCAAATAGTCAGAATTTTAAAATGACATATTTTAAAACAGTTTATATTAAAATGATTTATTTTGAAAATAGTATCAAATCAAACTGTTTCTTCCATTTCAACAGATCTGGACCATATCCAGATTTCAAATCAACAAAATTAAATTTTTAATCTTTCAATTCAAATGACTCGATTTCAACTTGGTTCCAAATCAATGTGATTTCAATTTCAATTCGAAATAACTTCAATTTCCGAAACATTCATTTTTAACTTCAATTTTGATTTAACAATTCAAATCAATGATTTAAATCCAATTCCATTCTTATTTTAAACCATTTAAATTCATATCAATTTCAACCCCAATTTCAATTTACTTATTTAAACCACTTAAATCAAATTTACTTCATTGTTAAATTTTAAGCTCCAAATCTTTAAAATAATTCAAATTTCCAAATTAAGTCATATATCGATTTTAACTTTACATTCCCAATTTAATTCTTAAACAGCTTCTTTTTAACCATTTCAATTTCAAATTTCAAAGCTTGAATTAGAAAATAATTAAATTTATATAAATCTATAATTTATTTCCTTTAAAACAATAACATTTAGCCAAAATCCAAATTCAAGATTTTAAACCATTTAATTTAACCAATTCGGTGTCCGTATATAATTTTCTATCCTATAGTCAAGTGATACAGATATATATCATTTTATCCCGCAATAAATTTAAATTTCTGGATATATAACATTTCAACCCGTATCCCGAATCACAATTTTCCAAATCCATAAAATCGCTCGGATTTATCATTTCAACCCATAACGATTTTCCCTAATCTATAAGATCGATCGGGTATGTATCATTTCAACCCATAATGATTTTCCTAACAATAACTAAGAGAACTTGCAGTGTGATATCAACATATAAAATCAACATAACATCAAATCATCCAAAATGTCAATAATTAAGCATCCATCACAATCATCATTCAAATCAACCAATAAATCACAACAATTAACTGGTTATCATAATTAGGTATTTAACTAACAATTTTAAATTCAATATAAATTTAAATGGCAATTTAATTCAATATAAATTCAAATTAAATTTAAATGACAATTTAAAATACCAAACAACAATCAATAATTTCTAATCACATCATAAATTTAATTTAACTAACATAAGATAGTTTAGTATTCGTGAGTAGGTTAAAACACTCACCTTTGATTTTTAGTTGATTTAAAATCCAAATAAAGCCCAAAATTCCAACGGTTTCTTTTATTTTGATTTACATTCTTATTATTTAATTAACCAAAACCTTATGAATTTATTAACATAAGTTTCCACTTTATTACATTCATTATTCTATACTTAACACATTTTACCATATTAATTGCAAATTTCAATTATATTAAATTTTTATTGATTTCCAAATTATTTCAACATATTAAATAATGAAATGATAAATAAACAATTGTTACTTTTAAGTAATTTAATCACATTTATAAATTTATTGCTCACAAACAAAGATTATAACTACTTACCACACCATTGATTTCATATTCTATATTAACCAATTTGAATCAGTTACGTACAATCTCACCATTAAATACATCACTTAATTTATTTCATTATTTACAGTTATAACCAAATTAACCTAAAAATTATTTCAATTGATTGAAATTATATTAAAATAGTTATCAATAACATTCAAATAACATTATTAAATCATATTCTAATTATTTTCTTAATAATAAATCATAAATTTTAATTTCTCACAATATTACATTTCAAAATCTTATTTAATTTAATATTTTTAATTATCGAAAAATACGGGTCATTACATCCGTTTTATATTATTTAAACTTATCATAGACATGCTTTATATGTTTCAAATATACATGTTCATTTTAATGTTAATTCATCTATGATTACAAAGGTGGAACCGTTTTGGTATTATCATACTTGTGATTGCATACATTTATATGTATCAGGCCGAAGACTTCATAAACTCTTTTGACTCTCCTACCGAATGAGTGCTTTGCCCTTAATTTTCTAAAGTATACTTTACCAGTGCTATAAAATTCGTAATCATATGACCGAATAATTACTTTCTAGAACCATGGCTTAGTCTATATTTCCAAAATAATTGTGAATAATTTCAGATACTTCGATATTTTCCAATACATCACTTTTGTTATAAAAAAATACCACATTATAGTTTTATGTCATAAAAAATATTCATAATATTTCCATTGAAATAAAACTATGTCTATTCTTCAGTCATCACTGAAGAACAGGTATTATTTCATAAATAATGTGTGATACGTTTTACTAAAATAATTTTCGTAACTCGATGCAGTCCATACGTGCCATGTGGCATGCTCCTACTATTTCTATCATTACTATAATAGCATACGGAATACAGAGGTCCATCATCCACTTAATGTAGACTATTTATTCCAAATACTATAACTAATTTACAGTGGGAAGTTCTTTGATCAATTATATCGAACTCAAAGAAATAAATCTCATAGAAAACAATTTTCTATATGAAAGTACAGTTCAAAATAGAAATCATATTTTTTATTCTAATGTTAAGCATCAACTATTATTTTACAATTTTTATTTCTGATGTTTCTTTATGAAGCAGAAGTGAGCATTCACTCTCTTTATTCCAGCAGTCCTTAAATCATGTCTACTCTTGTACATTCATTTTATTTTTAAATGATCGAACCATTCAAAAGAAAAACCTTACTACAATATCGTAAAAAATACTTTACAAAAGTGCATTCGATCGTTCTTAACATTTAAGGACATCAGTTATGTTGCACTGTACGTAAAATGATCAAAAATGGCATTTCAGCGATCGAGTTCTTAGATCCCGTTTGTAGCTTTGGTCTAGTACTACACTTTACACAATATGATCTTTATTGTAATCAATCAGATTAATTACTCAATCTTAAGTATGGTTTATTTACTTATTCCAAATGAACTAATTTCATCAAAGCATCGTACATTACGAACTATTACCATTCATCATATAACACTTATATGTGACAATATATGGATTAAATAACCATATTCTTGTATTTCTTTAGAGTTCGAAACTCATAGTATGCAATATATAGTTTCAGCTAAATAAACATGTAAGCAACTAAACCACGAATGTATTTAGTAATTGTGTAATTAGGCGATTGCATGGGTATATAGAACATTAACATGCAACAAGTATTTAATAGTAAGTACTTATTATATTTCTATTTGTCAATCCTCACAATAGTTCATTTGTATATTTTAATTGATAAAATTTTATCAATCATATTAAATGCATAAATTTATCATTATAGATTATTACAACATCATATAGCATATGTACTTATAATATTAGAAAAGTTGAATATTACCATTTCATTTTTCTAATAAGGCTCCCACTAGTCCTTTATGCTTCACCATACTCTAAATCGAAACATAGAAGTCTTTCGACTTCACCCATGAGTATTAGGACTCATATGCCTTGGGATTCTTACCTTGAGGAATGCTTAACAATTCATAGGTCTACATGTGATGGATAACTCCTTATCGGTTTTATCATTACAACTCCTAACCCATGGTTCCTTATCCTAATTCCGTCCATACCTTGAGGAAAGCTCAACAAATAAATGAGGATTATTCACTCGTACCTACCATTTCGTGACGGCCTAAGTATAATGCACATACCTTGAGGAAAGCTCTAACAAATAAGGGGTGATTATTCACTCGTACCTACCATTTCGTGATGGCCTATGTATAATACACATACCTTGAGGAAAGCTCAATAAAAATGTGCAGTTATCTTACTTTATCCGTTCAATATATTAATAGTCCTACAAATAACATCCCTAGCTTGAGGGAAGCTCAACAACTAAAGAGTATGTAAGTAATCTATTAATATATAAATGGTAGAAGACAACATTATATTTAAAGATTCATAATCTTTAATATATTATATCGAGTAACACCGACTTATGCAATAATATATTTCTTATGAAATACTATCGTATTTCAAGTGTCGGACACATCGGAAATTACGGTATACGTACATTTACATATGTATTTATTCCTTCAGTGTTTAGGGTTTCTTTAATGTTCCACCTTTAATTTATACGTTCGTATTATATAAGTTTCAATAATTATATCACTTTTATATTTTAACTAACTCGTATAATAATCTTATGTATCACATTATATTAATTAAATCTTATTAAATTAATTTTAAATAATCAACTCTTTAATTAATTTCATATTATTCCACTGTAACATTTATATCGAATAATACACGCACATATTAACACATATATCTTATATAAATGTAGTTTTATTTAATTAATGAACCTTTAATTTATTTATTTAATTAAACAATTTTAATTAAATTATATTTATGTCAAAAATTTATTTTATATACATATATGTATATTTTTGTTATCTTATACATTTTAAAATAACATAACATATATCAATATATATAATACATCCATATATTTATTAATTGATTAACATATTTTATTAATCTTATTAATAAATTTTAAATTTCAAAATTAGTATAAAAATATTTTCAAGCAGTTTGAAAATATCGTTATCTTGTCAAACATTTTGAAAACTTATGTTGTATTATAACTTTTATAATAAACATGTTTTTATTTTAAATTTAACTGCTAAATTTAGAATCTTTTATTTAATTTTCAAAAGAATTTTGAAAATTAGCCTAAGGCCCAATTTAAATTGGGCCTTTTCTATTAGGGCCGACCTTTGGGATCACTTCAACTTTTGGGCTAGGATGGTAGCCAGGGACGGTAGGGTACTTAATTAATCAAACCCAAGCCTAAACACTACCTTTCAAGACACCCCACTTGATTTGCAAGCTTAATTAGTTAACATGATTAATTTAGACCACATGGGCTATTGGGCCATGATACTATTATTGGAACTAGAGCGGAAGAAATGAGCAAATTTCAAAAAAAATCCATTTTGGATTCTTATAGAGCTTGTGAAATCTAAATTTATTTAGAACTTTTCAAATTTTCTTTTAAATAAAATCGGCATTTTATTTAAGCTTATAAAATAAAGTTTTATTTTATTTATTTTGAATTTTGTTTTAAACATGTGTATCTTATATACATATGTGTACGTGCACGTGCAACATAATAATATGTACATGGTTTAACATGCCCACATTTAGATGCTAGGATTAACACCCCTAAAGACATGTTATCCCCTCCTGCATTCGATTATACCATCTAAATGTGTGTACAAGTATATCAATATTTTACAAACATAATATATACAAATATATAAAATATAAGTGTGAAAATAAGAGAATATTAACTTTAAATAATGTAGGAGTTTCATTTTGGAGTGTGTAGGTAATAAAAATGAAAGGATGAGCCATGTTAAAGAAAAAGAATTAAAGTAGTAAGTAATACTCTTTGTAACTTACATATTTTGTAAGGAAAAAGAATCAATGCGGTAATTAATACTCTTTGTAACTTACATAGCCTCTTCATTTCTAAACAAAAAGACAAGAAATACATATTAATATATGTATATATGACACAATGATAAATTTTATAATACACACACGTATGCATAAATGAATAAACATGTAAAGAACTATATATAAATATATATTTATTAATATAAAATAAAAATAAATTTCATAATATATAATAGCTTAAAATGCTCTCAGTCTAATTTTTTTTAGTTTTTTTAATCAAAAACAGTGCGGAAGGACAAAGAATAAAATTAAATAATTTTCGAAAATAAAAATATAAATTAATGTTTTGAAAATTTTGTACATTAACTTATCATTCCAGATACACACACGTATGCATGTGTGTATATTTCTTATTTTTTTAATCAATTTTAAATGAATTTATAAGTAAATATTTTGTATTTATTTTATAAATACGAATATATATATATAATATAGTGGAAATTAGGGAAGCATCCCTATCATACTTTCATATTGTAAAGCGGGTCCCTGTCAAAGTTTCATTGTAAAGCGGGTCCCTGTTTTCTGAAAACGAAGAAAAATTATTGCTGAAATGTCAGCAACTTTTATAAATAAGTGCTGATATTTCAGCAACTATTTGTGTCAAAGTTTTATTGTAAAAACAAAGAAAAATTATTGCTGAAATGTCAGCAACTTTTATAAATAAGTGCTGATATTTCAGCAACTTTCATAAACTGTGTTCAAAGTGTACATAAATGTTGCTGAAATATCAGCAACTTTTATAAATAAGTGTTGATATTTCAGCAACTTTCATACACTATGTTCACAGTGTAGAGAAATGTTGCGGAAATGTCAGCAACTTTTATGAAATGTTGCATCATGCTCTGCAATAATCGTGAATAAAAAACAGGGACCTAATTTACACTGAAATTTAGTGAAGAACTTTTCGTGAATTTTGAAACTTAATAAGGACCTGTGCCAAAAGTATAAAATAAATTAATTGTCACTTTTTTTCCAAATTTAAAACATAGTTTATAAAGTATATATGTAGTATGCAAGTTTACATAGTTTAAGAACAATTATATAACATTATATTTATTTTGAAATAACTTTTTTGGACATGATCAATATGGCAATTGTCTTTTACAAAATGAATTTTATTTAATTTAATTTTATTATATGCACTTGCAACATACAACCATTAATATGTGATGATAAATAGATATGCATGATTTGTTATAAATAAGCTATCTAGCAAATAAATGAGATAAAAATGTGAATAAAATAAAATTAGGTTAGAAATATACCTTTCACCAAAGCCATGAATTCACACTTTGAAATGTTGAATTTGCCCCTTTAATCGAGTTCTTTGTTTTGGAGTTGCTAGCTCTTGAACTGCCTAACCAACGATGATCGGATTGTGTTATTTTTAATGTAAATTGAACTTGTAATACCGGGATATTCAACCCTTGAAAATTGACACTAATACATCTTCAGTATTCACGTGCCATAAATCCAAGTGCCAGAAAGCCTAATTGTTAGGGAAAAAAGAAAATAAAGATAGAACATAATCTCACACGAATGGAATAACATATATTATTTCAATAATAATCTTTATAGCGGAAAATTTTGAATACAATATCAGTGTCTAACCTGGATTCAGCCTGAACAGTTATAAACCCTATGTCCTTATAAATGCTGAAAAATAAAAACAATTGCAATAGATGCAGCGGATAATATAATACGTCCATACAAAGATGAAAATCTCCAGCTCTCCTTTGGAAATTCCAAGCTTCTTCGACTAAACCTGAAACTACTCGGATCTGACCCGAATATGAAAAATACCCGGATCAAGCTTGATAAACCAGCGTGAATACTTGAAATTTTTAATGTATAGATCATGCTGATGTCAATCAAAACCTTTGAAAAGTAGGTTATTTCATAAGACCACGCCCACACATAAACACAGACGGGTTTTTACTTTATGATAACCAAAATACTTTATATGGAAAATCACTTTGATATTATTATTAATGACATCCGTTTGAAAACACTTTCAAATAAATATACACAAAGAAAGTATCAATACCCAGACTATGGTAACATATCCGGACTAGGTCAACGGAATATACCGGACGGAATATATGATACTAAAAGGGGTAGATGAAATGTTTGCAAAGAATTATAGCTATTTTGGGACTACAATCAAAACCATAAAGCTTGTATTTGGAACTGGATTTCCAACATGATAGGGAACTAGTGGTCTCCTTCGATCCATGCATAACAACTATAGTTCTCGCGGTAACCTTATCACTTGTCTCAAGCTAACCACTTGGAACTGCACTTGCTACACTACTATGGAACAGAGTACTACTCAGTGGCTTTACACGATCTCCATCAGCCTCTAATACCTATCCATTTCATCATCTTAAGGCAAAAGATGCCTTGCGGTAATAGATGCCTTTCACTTCTCATAACTGATAGCTCGAAATATGTCCTGCAGACCACATAGTATCCCATGTCATTCGTGGGATATGAGGCTCGTGAGGCTTTGCTTTTTTTCATAAAGCCATACATTATTTTTCACAAAGCCACGCTTTATTTTTCCACAAATCACATTCTACTTAGAATGCCACATTGCCAGTCCTTAATCACACAACTGATTTCTACAAATATATAACTCCTGAGCTCGTACGTCTCGAGAAAGGGTGTTAAGCTAAGAGGAGTTGCCTCCTCCGCCACCAATGTAAAGATCCAAAAACTCGGCCTTCGAAAATCGGCATCCGTACTTCACTTGTACTCAAAATGCCGTAGATTCAAACGCCGAATCTGGTTCTCCGAAGCTTATAACACCATTAAGTACAACAACACAGCGGAAGAAAAAGAATATATCAATATACATAACATTGATACAATGTCAGATATAAAATCTGATACAATATGATACAACAGAATGATACAACATATATCAATACACATCAGAGATATGATACAAGAAATAATAGCGGAAAGAAAATAGATAACACCAGCAACAGATAGAATATCTCCAATAGAATGCTCCAATCCATAGCTAGCTCGAATCAACACCACGATGCACAAAGCTAAGCAAGGTCAGTCGTCCAAGGACTGAATTAGCTCCAGATAATCTACTAAACCTGACTATCTGAAAAACCCAACTCTAGACTGCCCGTGTGGAAAAATGTGGGCACCCAGAGTTTAGGAAGGGAACAATAAACTCCGAGTCAGTCGTGGGACTGGTGTGAGTAACAAAAACAGTTTATCTTTAAACAACAACAAAAGAATTTTAAACATTGAAGTCCGCAATGCTTTTGGAAAATGAAACTACCATAAGACCACCCGCCACACACACAATGCAAACGCAGAATTGGAGGAGATTTCTTCTTATGATAGTCTAACATGCTTACTACGCAAAATCATTTGATTTGATATTATTATTAGTGCATAGTGGAAAACATTTCAAAAGTATAATATTAATCTTAGCCAACATAGGCATTTCACACTATGCCTACTATAGCTACCATCTAAATAGTGGGGCGCCACCATAAGTAAATGGAAGGTTCTACAACTAATACCGTACAAGGTTCGTATTGGAAGATGGATTTCCAACAAATGGTCAGGCTAAGGAACTTCCTACTGTCACATGGGATTGCCTCTGGATGGACGTCCCGAGAAACCAACCTGGCTCTCTGCCAACACAAGGCCGGGTTACCTCTGGGTATAGGTAACTACTTCACGACTATGCCATTCCCCGGTCCTTTGGGACCTTTATCCGAGGCCTCAGTAACCAACATCACACAGTAATAAATAAAGTGTGTCCACATGAGTAAGTATCTGGGCTCCATACCATGATACCACCCTTTTCCAGAAGGAAATGACATACCCTAAAGGGCGCGACCCTCATAACCTTGCCGCATCATTCATGTTTCGACTATTTATGGTCTGTGAGGTTCAATGAGGTCTCGTCCACAAAGCTACGCTTTTTCACAAAGCAATGCTTTGATCACAAATGATCAATAAATGATCAACACACAGCAACACTCAGCATGCCACATTACCAAATTGGGAGTATATCGCTGATAACCTTCAGCTACATAACCTCTGAGCTCGTACGTCTCAGAGAAGGGTGTTAAGCTAAGAGAATAAATTCTCCACCACCAACAGAAATGTATTTGAAAGAAATCAGCTTTATATCTCAAAATGTAATGTTAGACATGTAACCATACAAGTCTGTTCCGGGTTCGAACAGAAACGAAGGCAGTTCCGAAGAAGCCCTTGCAATCCGGGTATTCACAATCCCGATCGAACTTCCCATCACTTAGGGAATCTCTATACCGGGAGCTACCCAGTGCAGAGACAATCGATAGGTTAACCTATTGTTCTCGCAAATACCCGGTCTTCAACATCGGTCTTCAAATGCGATCCATATACGACGTATCATTATTTGGAATAGGTTATGTGACACCAAGGTCCTCTCCCGGCTAAACCGAATAATGAGCGCAATATTTAAAAACATATGGATATTGGGATTTCGATTAAGCCACAACTTATTACCCAAAACTTTTCTTTCAAATGGTTTAAACACATTACCATTTTAATCTTTTTAAACAAAAAGATTCAATTCACAAAGTTCACCCAGTTTCACAAAGATTCATTCATAGATTTTCAAATCGATTTCAATTTCAATTTGATTAACTCGTTAAATCTTTAAATCAAAGATTTAACTTATAGCTTTCAAAAAGAATTCACTCATAATTTGGAAAACCATTTTTCAATTCAAACTTGAAATTCCTTTAACTTAAATTGGAATTTCATTTCTTATATGAAAGCTTTTATCATTTGAAAACAATAGTTTTCATTTCGGAAAATCTGGTTCATTTATACGAGTTAAAGTCTTTGGGTTAAATTCAAATTCTCAAAATTATACCTTTAGAATGGTTTTAATTCATATAAACACATTTATATCATCTTTAACCATAATTTCCAATTATAGAATTCAATTCCAAATTTTGAATTCAAATTCAAATTGAATTATTTAAATTGAAACTTTACCAAGTTATTCAAAATAGCTTTTATCTTTGAAAACACCTTTTCAAAAGCTTTAGCATCTAACCCAAATCCATTTCCAAAATCAATTGAAATTAAAATTTCAATTTCAAAAATATTAAATTTAAATCATCTGTGACTTAACCGATTTCCTCATGAAATCCATATTTGTGTGTGTATGGTGTAGTCCAGGAGTTTCACACAGTAGTGCAACATCATTCAATCATCACAGATCAGAATACAGAAATATAATTGATAAGCGGTATAACTATAACGCTTATCGTTCAGTCACAGATCACATATATATATATCACAGATAATATATTACATTCATCCCAGTAAATAAACTACAGTACAGATCACAACACAAATCAGGATATATCACAAAGCATCACATATCAGGGAATATCAAATGATTCAATCATTCAATAAAATCCAAACATCCATAAGTAGGATCAATTAATATCTGATTATAATTAATTTATACCAGATTAATTACATATGAATAACTACAAATCTTGGTTAATTAATCATTAATTTATTACAAATCATTTTAATTAATTATCCTTTAATCATTTATTAATTAACCCTTGATAATAAATTAATTAAACTTTAAACCAATTACATAATTAATTAACCCCTTAATTGCTTTCATTAAGTAATTAACAATTTTACAATTGATTATCTTAATTAATTAATCTAATTAATTATCAAAATTAATCACATTAATTTAATTACTTAATAATTCCTAGTTAATTATCTTCATTAACTAATAACATTTTTTTAATTACTTTCTTAAGAAATTATCTTAGATTAATTCATTATTAATCATTTCTAATTATAAATTAATCTAAATTATTTATTTATAAATTAAATAAATCATTCTTTTAATTACCTTATTAATTTAAATCATTTTATTACCTTAATTATCTCTAAGATAATAAATTTCTTTATTAATGATTTCATTAACATTTAAGTGTATTTTAAACATTACACTTTAAATTTAAATTCAAATTCCACTTTGAATTTAAGATTCAAAATGATTATATATTTAAACATTTACCAAATTTAAATATCCACTTATAAACCTATATAAGAAAGTTCTAACTAAATTACTTAACTTTTTATTTAAAATTTAAGCTTTAAAATACATTACATTTTATCTTGAAAATTCATGTTAAAACAATTTATTTAACTTTTCACTCAAAATTAAGAAAACCTTTGTAAAGGAATTTTATCAAAATCAAGTTAAACATTTGTTTGAAAACAAATATACTTTTAAAAGCTATTTAATTTAAACTTGTTTAAAACACATTCAGATTTAAAAATAATTTAAATTTCCAGATTTGGATTCAAAGAGACTTGAATCCATATTTTAATTTTGATTTAAACTTTGATTTAAACTTAGTTTAAACTCTGCTTTGTATTTAGAAATCATTTTCAAAAGTTAAAAGAAACAGAACAGGTTCGAAACCTGTGACGAAACTTCTACCCGAGAAAACCTAAGGTTTTCTCGAGTTAAAACTCGAGTTTTCTCAGTTTTTCCCTGAGTCCCACCTTTTATCAAATTTTCTTAAACCAAGTTAAAGTTTAAAACAACAGTTTTATATACCCACGCAAACTCGAGTTTTGCTTCGAGTCAAAAGTCTTCTCGCTCGAGACTACCCCGAGTCACTCCCGAACATATCCACCTGACACCGATTCATTGCCGTGCACGTATACCAGCTCTTCCGATCGCCGGAGGTCATCGCGGATACCTTCGACAACCACTCGAACCCACGCAAACTCATACGTGAACCCAGATCGATCGAAACCTATATAAATCGAAAACGAGGCATTTCTCGACCAAACTGGAACCCACCATGGCCGGAAATATTCTTCTTCCCGACGTCTCCAAGCTCGAGATCACCTGAAATTCTAGCCAACCCTCTGTCGACATTCCCTCTACCATTCCCCGAAACCACGCCACACTCGATCGATCCGTGGTAACAAAATCATCCTGTTTCCAAACATGTCCAAATTTCGAACACAAACCCTAAATTCATCTCTACCCAACAATTTATGCAATAGATAATTTTTTTCATATTTTTCCTGGATTCAAAAATCATCAAGCTAGGTTCACCAAAAATTTCAACATTTATCAATGAATCGATCATCAGCAATTCGTAAAAATGAAATTTTTATTCAAACACACACTACTCTTGAAATACTAATCTAAAAATCTTAATTTTTGTTTTAAAAATCATAAATTTCAGTAAGCATTCAAGATATAAACTTGAATTAACTTCTTATGACAATCAAATTTATCAAATTTTTTCTTGATTGCCTGTAAAACAATATTACCGTGGTATACTTTTACAAAGATGGTTTAAACAGCTTTACAAAATCTTAGCTTAAGTTTAAACATCTTGTTTCAGTTGAAACTTAAAGCTTAACAATGATGTGATGAGAATCATTTGAGTTTTTGAACAAAATTTGCAACTTGTAACAATTTACAGTGAAGTACAGAGCAACACAGTATCATATTCACGCTAAAGCATATGCAATACCACATAATCAGTGAATCATCTTTATTGTTTTAATTTACTTAAAACTTTTAAGTTGATGTTTACTCACAGTATCTCCATAAGAAGAAAGAACAGAGCTTCCTTGATGTTTGAAATAGGTTTGTGAAAATTTTGCAAATTGAAGTTCTTCACTTGATCTCTGATTTGAGTTGAATTGGTATTGTTTGTTTTAAGTTTGGATGATATTTTCCTTCAGTTTTACTTAATGGTAATGGACGAAACTGAAATGAAAATGAGAAGGCTGATATAAAGAAAAGAGTTTGCAGGTGATACTTTATTTTGTATAGGGTTATGTATAATCTAGTACAAGATACTTTGTATTTGATCAGAGATTTTCCTAGGCTGAAATGATATTGTAGTGTACTAAGGTTTCACACATTAAATTATCTTGTACAAAATATACTTTTTTCTTCATTTTGGTGGCTGATGGATATTGTTGTGGCTTGCATTAATTAGTTGTACCACATTCATATATTTTTTCTTTCGGCTGTACAATATATGTGATAGTTTTGAGTGTCTTCTCTTACAAGCTTCATTTGTATTGATATTTTAATTTTACTTTGTTTCTTACTTTCTTATATGAATACTTGTTTCATACTTGAATATATTTATATACTATCTTTTCTTTGTTTATTTTGTATTGACTTATAAATATCAAGATTTACTTTATATTGTATGAACTATAAAATTTATTTATTTATTTTATAATATAGATGAATTTCCATATTTTATTTTTGTTGTTAAAATTTTAGCAATTATTTGTTTACTTTATATTTTTATTATCTTGTATTTTTATTTTTAAACCATTTATTTACGATTTAAATTCAAATCAAATATGTATATATATATATATATATTCAAATTTACTCCTATATGCCCGTATACATATATATTCACATATATATACAATTCTTAAATTTAAACGATTTAACATATTTTTATTTGATTTCGGGGAAACTCGAATCAATGAATTTCACAAATTTTTATTCAAAAATTAAATTAAAATCCGGAGTCGTTACAACCAAGAAGATAATACATTGATGGGTATCAATTAATATGATCAGAAATGAACCGTCAGACACTCATCCATACAAGTTTATTCTTGAACTGAACGAAACCGAAGGCACTCCTCCTACCACATCTTTTTTTGGAAATCACCCTTAGGATCAGTAGCGAGTAGTCCTTGCATTATGGAGATTCCAAAACACGACAGGACCATTGCTATAATAAATATCTCTATATTGGGAGTGACCTAGAGAATGTCAACAAGCAGCCCTTCTGCTATGAAGATCTTCGGTCTTCAATACAACAAAGATTTTCAGAATGTAGACACCGCTGCCATATAAATATAATGTGGGGTAAACCCCTGGGACTCATGAAAGCAATCCCTACATTCTGAAGATCTCCAGTCTTCAATAATCATCATCTTCCACACGTCTTGACTTTCAAACATATACATTGATTCGAAGTGGTTTTCGAATAGGAATTACCCAAATCCGACCTCGGTTTCTCTGAACCAACCATCGATAAAAAGTCATTTAGGTATATAAGTGATTATCACACAATATTTAATTAATTAACCTTTTTATTTAAATTAAATTTCTCTTAAAGATATATTCATTAAATCATTTCCTTATCTTTTCCAAAGTATATGGAATCATTAAGCCTCATTTATCAAATCCTTTGGTTAATTAAAACTCCTTTTAAAATCTAGGAATAATTCTAAATCGTTTCTATTTTTTACTTAGGAAAAACATTTTCAAATTATTCATTTAAATCTCATATTGGAAAACATTACTGAGTAAAAATGATCATGGAAATTATGCTAATTCTACTCAATATCAATTTCTGTATTCAATCTTTACTATCCGTCGAATAACAGTGAAATCACCCACGGATAGTACAGATTCTCTCCTTAGAATTTAATACCAAGTATAATAAGATCATTTCTACGCAATCCAAGTTGTTTGAATTTGGAAAATTACATCTTTTATACTTTGGGAAATTTTGATCTGAGTAAATCAAATTTACTATCCCCTCCGTCGGGCCAGTCCGGGTAGCTAGGGAGGCCGTGCAACTGGTTTCTCAAACCCAAACCTAGAGACTACATCTCTATCACCCATAAGTATCTGATCGATCTAAATATTTTAATTTACTTTTAATTATTTTAGAGCATCTGCTTTCCCTTCGATCTGTTCCATTCCATGGTCAGTTTTTCTATGACACTTACAAATGGAACAAATGTACTAGTCATTTCCACATACTCATTTTTAAACCTCTTAATCATTTTTAAATTACTTAATTATTTATTTGAAAAGGTTCACAAAGATTCGGGAAAGAATAATTAAGTCAAAACCATTGTTTGCAAAAGTTATTAAATAGTGCTGCGAAAGTGCTACAAATAGTGTTTTAAAAGCTTATTTAGTTAAAACAACTTTTCTTTCATTTTGGAAATCTATATTTATAACTCAAATCAATTTTAAAATATTTTAATAGATTAATAAAATTTATTTCATATTTTTAAAGAATTAAAAATGACTATTTTAACAATTTTGTACTTTGGTCATTAAGCGACCAAAGCACGATTTTTCTAAAAATTTGTTTTGGACTTATTTAAAAATTTACAAGATGAAATTTTGATTTTCTTTATTCATTTAAAAACTATGGATATAATAATCCGGAAAATTCTTATCTCGAAGAATTTCGAGCTATATTCCATTCTTTACACTTGTTTGAATTCTACGGCGCGAAATCGCAAACTACCGTTACGCGACGCGCCTAGTTTTGACTTGTTTTCCAATTTCATTTTAAACTTCATGGAAACACTTTTAAATGTTTATAAAACAATTCTAAATCATTTTAAACTCATTTAAACAAATACTTTTCATATTTCAAACTCAGTTTTCATTTCATATTATATTATTATAATATTCATTCTAACTCTTTTTAGATGTTTAAAACCAATAAGAGGCTAAACAACTCCATGCACATATTATTTATGGATTATATTTTCATTTAAATAACAATGGTTAGTTACTAACTATTTCTCGTATCATTTATCAAACCAAGTTACCAACCATATCACAACCATATAACCAATCATAATATCAACCAAGTTATCATCCAGTATCAAACATTTAATCATCTAATCTATTTAAACTTTCAAATCATTATACTTGAAATAATTTAGAGATTAATTAGTAAAATGTGAGTACTCACCATTAACCAAATCGTTTCACTTCCTACCAACATTCATTCAATCCAATACTTCACATAAATTTTTGTTAACTTCAACTAATCATCATCTACTCCATTCCTCCTTACTTTATGCTCTCAACCACACCCTACACCATGCTTTGCTCTCGGCCATAAGCTTTCCATCACCCAAAACTCATGCCATCTCCTCCAATCATCGCCATAGTGTTTGACCTCACCATGTTCACCTCCTCCTCCATCATTCTTCGACTTCTTAGATGTTAAACCATGTTCTAGTTCTATTTTAAAGTTTTTGGCAAAGTTTGATGGAGTTTGGAGTTAGTTTGATATGATTTCAAGAAAGTTAGTAAAGGAAGAGAAGAGAAGAGAAGAAGCCATTAAAATAGAGAGGAAGAAGAAGGAGAAAGCTAAGAAAAGAATGAATGGTAGTGTGAAGAAATGAAAGCATAAGGGTCCATATTTATAGCCTTAGAATCCTTAACCCTTAAGCTTTGTCAAATGACACAAATACCCATCCTCAACCTATAAGTAAAATATACTTTTTCAACACTTATCATCTTCACATCACATCATTACTTTATGTCATCTTTACTTAATACTTAAGGGATGAACCTAGTTGGAAAAGTGGACTAAGGTGGAGATTTGGTTTGATTTGCTTTTGTTTTGATATGATTTGATTTGACTTGTGTTGCATTTGGTGAAAATATCTTCTTTTTGTACTTTATGTTATCTTTACTTAATAACTATTCAAGTTGCAAAACGTTTACATAAGTTATATTGAACAAAACGTTGATTTTTGACAAAACGTTTCCTAGTCAAATTTTCTGTTTTAAATCAAACTCTTTATTTATGTAAAAAAAACTTGAAAATAAGTTTCTTATCATCTTTAAAAAATTAAAACAAGTTTATTTTAGTTATAAAATCATATTTAATAATATTAAAATCCAATTATAAAATACAACGTCGATTGGTCGAAGTGCGACGAAGTTTGTCTATCTTTATAAAATAAGTACATATATATTTATAAAACTTTTATCAATCAATTATTATCATTTTATAACAATTTAAAAAGAATTATTTATCATTTAAAATAATTATTTGACTGTATATCCGATTTTATCAAAAACCGGCTTTTGTCAATTTTACGATAAAACTCCTAAATCTCTTATTTTTGTAAACCAATTCTAAAAATAAGTTCACCATTATCATTTATCACATAAAACATGATTATTTAAGTTTGAAAATTATATATTTGGATATTTAAACTAAATTAAATATTCTATTTAAAAGTGATAAAATTACGGGTCGTTACAGATTTTTGTATTATTTTCTATAAGCCATGGTCAAAAAATTTCTGATGTAGAGATGTCATTTCTTTGGGGAGAATAGAAAGTAATGGAATAAAGAGGTAATGTTTTATTAAAGGAATAGAATTAATGTATGATTAATTAGGTCATTAATCTCCTTTAACACTTGACTTTTCATTTCAAATTAAAAAAAAACTCCCTTTTTTTATGTCATGGCCGCCACACAAAGCCAATTAATGGCTGACTATGTGTGCTTGCTCATGGACTTTAAACACATTTAAGTCTGTACAAAAATTCCCGCATTTAAATCTAATTTTAACGCGCACCGATATTGCATATCGTTCAATATAATAAACACACTTTTAAATCATGCTCAATACATCAAACAAAATTTTATAATTAATATTTCATAAATATTAATTATTTTAATTAATTTATTACAATTATAATTCAATTAAATTAGATGATCAAAGGAGTATTCGATGTTTAGTGTAAATTTGATCAGCGATTAATATCGAACAATTTGAATATTAATGTCCACACGTCACTTAGTAGGTGTTGTGAAATTTTGGCCAAATTTATCACTTAATTTGTTTTAATAAAATCTAATTTTACTTTGTTAAGCGTTACCCGGTAGTGACGATTATTTACACCAATTCTCTTTATCAAAACCAATTCACCTTGGACTTGTGGAATTTGTAGTGGTCAAAATTCCAGTATCACCCATATTCAACTTTATACTCCAAACACAAAGTTCTTGGTTCAATAATAACAATTATTATTAACTAAACTACACTGGCCAAAGATTTTGACTTCGATTTGACTTCAGTTGACAGTGACACAAACCCCATATAACCGAGGAAACAGATCCTCTCTTGAATAGCGTTTCACTTCTAATACTTCCACTCGACCCAACTATAGTCGTTAGATGGATGCTATGCCATGGTTTAACTATAATCAATGTGGAGCTTTCATATTGAAGATCAATAATATTCTCAAGTCAAGAAAACCGTGCAAATTAGTCACTTTGATATTTTTTGTATGACCTTAGTTATATTAACCAATAGAAAACTATCGAGTGATTCATTTCATAGTTATACAATAACTATAAGTACATAACCTCCTAGTGCCTCTAGTAGCCATGAGTAATCCGCTGCCCAACATTTGGACAGCGTTACATGCTCTAGTCTCAACAGATGCATCGATGTTCAGTCTCAATATATCTTGACTAGTAATATCTAAAATGATGTACTTACCATATTGTGATATAATACTCATTGTTATAACTATTTGTAACTGCTATCACAAACACATCATTTATGGACTTTCTATCATATATATACTTATTTAACCAATCAATTATTTATAATATTTTATAACAAGTATATAATAGAAAGGAAACACCTTTTATTTCAAACAAGATTTGCTATCGAGTTAGATTTATATAACAAATTACATAATTGCCCCCAAGGGCATACCCCTAACTCTATTAGGGATGCTCTTAGCTATGCCACAATTATCTCTCAAATAATGACAAAGTAGACATAACTAGGTTTCGTCATACCCAACATATAAGTAAATAAAAAGCAACTGTCCAAGACAAAAAATATCAAACACAAATATTGAATGCACTCAACTATGCCACGATTAGCTATTAGCTAACTGCGTAATAATTACGGGGTCTAACTCCTCAATATGACATGCTCTTAGCAACATTGTAGATTATCTCACAGATAATCTTATAACACACATTTATACGGGTTTACTACCTCATGGCTCTCAGCCTCAGAGATAGTCATATTGGCTTGTAGCCGTACACTTTATAATCTCACAAAGGTGAATAAGTGTAGTTTATTTCATCATATCCATAACCAGATGGGAGACTGATAAGCTCTCAGCTCTGCTCCAAAGGTCTTCTCACACACATTCAGCACTACCCCTACAGTCTTAAATTACCTGGACAACAATCGTGACCCAGTATCCTTCTTGCACCAATGTGCTTGCATGAATATGTAATGCCATGGTCACGACCCTACAAGTTCTCCAAATGGTAACATACTCTGGCCTTGGTGACATGGGGTAATGGCTCTCCACCATTTACAACAAAATGTGTCATCGATCCAAGGCACGACCTCGTGATCTAGCCAGTAGGATGGATGCTAACCTAATCTGGTTTTTACTCCTCATGAATGTAATAGTAGCACACAGACACAAGATAGACAACTTATGGCTTAAAGCGTACAGCTCGCAACACCTTATATATGAATACCCGTATATCTCATCCTAGTATGAGTGATGTCTACTTGCAAAACATAACTGAACAAATATCAGCCCAACCGTTAGAGAGCGTTACACACTTTAGCCTTAATGGGTGTGTCAATATCCCATCTCAAAACTTCTTGACTAGGAATATTTATAACAATATGTCATTTTAATTCAATACATTTCCCATGATTGCAACAACACATTATAATTACTATCACATAACATATCAATTAACGATTTTCTATTTAATATAATTCAAATTAATCACTTAATTAGTTATATCATAATATAACAAATATATAATAGAAAGAAAACATCTTTTGCTTTAAACATGATTGGTTAACGAGTTAGATATATGTAAAAATTACATAATAGCCCCTAATTCATACCCCTAACTCTATCAATCTCCCACCAGCACTTCGGGTTATTTATGGAATCGTATACCAACTCCTTAGTTTCTTAAAAACAAATTGGGCCAGTCCCTTAGTGAATGGTTATGCTAGATTGTTTTACTTATCTTCTCTATCAATCAACTTTTTCTAACACTACTAAACTACCTTGTGGAACTTTTCAAAGTATGTCTTTCAAATTCTAGCGAACTCTAGGTTCTTTTATGAATTGTGTTATGGCATTGTTATCAAATAACAATGTCATGAGATTCTCAACATTTGGAATCACCCTTAGCTCAGTCATAAATTTGTGCATTTCTATATACTTCTATTGCTCAAAATTTTTGCAAAGATTTAATAGGACATAGGGGCCGCTAGCATTGAGATAAACGCATCAGCCAAGCTAATCCGAACTTCCTTGGGAACCAACCGACCCAAGTGCCGATCGATTTATATGCTTAGGTTCCTCTCACATAAGGACAAATAACCGGCCAAAGTGGTGGTAAGGAGAGAGAATAGTCAGACCGGTAAAGAAAAGCATACCTACTAAAGTCCTGCTGCGTTGGAAAAGCGCTAATACAGCAACCCTACCACTAACTGCTCCTACATGGAAAGTAGCAACAAACTCTGAGTTACACTGCCTAACATCCTATAAAAGAAGCAACTAGAGTATGGAAAGGCAGTTTGTCACTATATATGCATGTAACGCTACCAACCCTCCAGCCGGCAACCATCCCACTGTCCAAACCATTCCACGGTCCAATCTGTCGTATGGACCGTGAATATCCTCAGGCTATCTGTAACGACCCAGAATTTTGGACCATTCGCATCCATTATAAGTGTATAGGAAGACACTCATGCCGGAGTTGAATTGCTCAAAATACCGCGTTGTTAATTTAAATTTGGCAAAACTGAACATATACAGTAAATAAATATAATCACAGATCACAGACACAGAGTAATAAGTGCAGCGGAAATAAAAGAGATAGTAGTTCATGAAGCTACTATATGAATATATAAAATACATCAGAGTTTACAACAGAAGAGTAATATGATACATCCGAGTTAAACCAGATACAACGGAAGAGTAACAGATACAAATCAGAATACATCACTGGAATCATCGAATATCTGAAAGCTGGATAAATAGCTGGATCTCCAAGCGAAGCTCCAACTCCAAAGGTGAGTCTCGAAAGCTGAACTACTCAGTCTGACCCAAGCGTAAAGCAAAACACAAAACACTCGAGTCAGGATTAACATTCTTATATTAATAAATCCAACTCAAGTGAAATAGCAATAGAAATACAAGTAACTCAAAGGATGTTTGGAATAACCATCCTTCAAGGATCCGTTAAACTATCTACTAGGTAGTAATGTACGCTAAGTAGATAATGTCTATCAGTAATATAAAGATATCAAAGTAGGGTTAAGCAGGGCCCATACACCTCTTAACTTGTTTATTCCCAAAAGCATATACAAGACCGTAGTTTCCCCAAAACCGGAAGTCACCAGAGGGCAATCCATATACTAAAGGTACAAATCAAAATCGTAGTGGTCGCGAATAGGATAATCAGTATGACAAGGTACATGAGGCGATACCAACTAGGATACTAGTAGTTGCCTGATCCGGACTGATGTTGGGCATAGCAGCTACTACCCCAACACCGCGAACAACACTCCCAAATCGAGGGGTGCACCCAAATCGAATCACAAAGTAATAGATATGGTATCGAAGAAGTGTGTCCGCTAGAGATGGCGATCCTCAATGGCCCGGCGCGGCTCCTGTTTTAGTCATGTCAAGGGTCATCCAAAATCGTTCTCTTTCTTCAGTCAACACGTTCATCAAAACCATCCACTTCGTTCTGGATCAACACTCCGCGTATAGTTATTAAAGTGGTTTCGGTTCAGATAGAGAGTATATCCATTACCGATCCCGGTCTCTTTAATAACTTTCGTAATTATTACACCGATTGGTCGTTTATATATTTCAAAAACCAAATCAATTTCAATTTCAAATAGAATTCGTAAATCAACATTTCATTTGTCTTTCTAAAACGATTTCCAAATTTTCGTTTCAAAACTTCCAACTTACCATTTCAAAATCTTATAATTCAATTTCAAACTTTATTTAAAACAATTCAAATATTGATTCAAGTTCAAATACAAGTTTCATTTCAAAAACATTTAAATAAATTCTATTTAACATTCAAATCAATTTAAACTCATTTATCGATTTCATTCAATATTCGTTAAGTAAATTTGTTATTCAAAACAATTTCCATTAAATTTCCAATTCATTAAATCCATTATTTAAATTCAACTTCATTATATCAAAACTTACAAATTTAATTAAATTAAATTCATCAAATCAAATTCTTTACATTTCAAGTCTTACATTAATTCCAAAATATCACATTTTCATTTCTTGTTAAAGAAAATCAATTTCACTTATTTACTTACTTAAATAATTTTCCAAAACTTAATAAATAAAGAAACTCAATTTCAATTATTTACGAACTAAAATCCACTTATTCAAAAGTTCAATCTTCCTTATTAAGGAATTCAATTCAATTTGATCATTAAATCATTCAATCTTATTTAATTATTAAATAATTCAAAAACTTAATTATTAAATAATTTCACAGTTTAATAATTTCAAACTTAATTATAATTTCAAACTTAATTATTAAATCATTTCAAAATTTAATTCAATCATTTCTCAAATTAAACAACATTCTTTCATCGATTACATTGTTAATATTTTGTTTCAGATTATTAATATTAACATTTTCCTTTCATCAAAAATTCAAATTTCAACCTCATTTCAAAACCATATTCTTTATTCAAATAAAATCTTCGTTTTATTTTTAAATCAAATTATTGACCAATCGGGTTTTATTTAATTTCCTTTCCTAGGTCAAAGTTCAATTTTGGGTATTTATCATTTCAACCCGATTCCAATTCAATTAAAAATCAAAACATATCAAAGGGAACTTGTAGTGTGATAACTGGGATGGTGTCAAAGTAAATAAACAAGCAATAACAACAACCAATATCAATCCAATAATCAATTCAAATAATCCTGAAATAACCGTATTAATTCGCATTGTTATTTGTACGAATTAATATAATTATTTCTAGAATCTACACTATCATTTCATGTAGATTAAAGATTATTACATTACGGTTTTCACTTGTCATCTATTTACAATTTCATACATCGTCAATTTAACAACATACATTCAGTGATTCAAATTGTAATTAAACAAATCCTACGTGTCAATAAATTCAACAGTTAAAGGGGTCATATTATACAAATGTCAGTTAATCAAATTTAACATTTAATTATCCTATATCAAGTTCAATTTCATACTGTTTATCATTTTAACATTAACAATTTAGCATCCAATATAAACATCAACAATCAATCAATTATCAGCCAAACTGTATTATCATCGCATAAATAATTAACAGATAATGGTGTCAGATGTCACAGGTGAACTGATACAGGTAATAGCATATATAACAGTGTAATTAACTAACAGTTGCATATTTCAATTGTCGTTTCAATTGAAATCAAATCTAATAAATAAAAGAACGTTAATCGTGAGTGATTGCTCACCTTTCGAGGCTAGAGTTGAAGCAAAGCACGATGGACACGAGTTCAACGATCAAAGCGAAGCTGGAATTTGAATGACGAAATCAATCAGAACGGGTTCGATGCAGATAGTTGGTGTAGATGAACAATATATAGCTATATATATAAATAAATAAATAAATAAATAAAAAATTTAAATACTAACACATTTTTAAATTATATATATATAACAGCAGTCAGCCCATATATTGTAAACTTTATAAAACAGATATAAGCAATCCTATACACGTTATATATAAAGCTATATATAACAGAACACGTAACACATATATCCCAATATATATACACACACGCAACCCACACATATATTAAAAATATATACACACACGTAACACGTATATACTAACATATATATAACAGGACGGCAAGATCAACACCATGAGTCATAGAACAAAATATACACATAAGCACCACCGTAAATAAAATACAATATATCATGTCTTATAAAAAAAAATGGATCTGACACACTCTACCATATCATAAAAATCTATAAGCTGCTAATAATTTACACTTGAACCAGTATTATATTCTTACTAAATCGTTACCAAAACCATTACTTATACGTGGATATATATTAAAACTGTAAGTGGAGTCATAAGCCAAGATCAAAACCCATGTACATATAATACCTTACTTTATCTCAAATATCTATAACATAAACTTTATTTTGTAAACATATTATTTAACTTAGGTATATAACAGGAGAGTGTAAACAAAGAAGCAAAACAACTTGTATAAATAAATTAACACGTTGAAATTGTACAATATATACTAACTCATATTATAAACCTGCTATATATGGCATATGCAGCCAACATTTAATCACCTACATGTTACAAAATATATAATAATACTACTTTAAACATAAATATGCAAACAGAACAGCTTTTATAATATATATACAAATCACATTGTAAATAGTTATGTGTATATCCACTTTGTAAAACATATATATCACACAAAATATATGTAAGTTCAAACGCCTCTATATATATAATTAACATGTTGTTACAGTAAACAAACATATATTTATAAAGTGAAATGTTATAAACTGACATATACCTTTAACATATAATTCATATGTATATATACACCGAGTAGATCTTATATTACATACCCAAATATATATACGGCTGCTCAAGGAAGGCCGGAAAAGAAGCAACAAAGGTGGAGTCTCGGCTCAGGTGGGGGTGAGAAAGAGCCGAGATGCGGAGGATCCTGATGGTGATGGGTTTGCAAGCTTCGGCTAAGCACGGCTCATGGTGGTTGCACGGCTTCAGGAAGGCGGGCTGACTTGAGTGAGAGAGGGAGGTGTTGTTGAGAAGGTCGGCTAGAGGAGTGAAAGCCGAAGGCTTTGGAAGCAAGCGACGGTAGAGAAGGAAAAGGAAGGTGGGCCCGGAGGTTTTGTGGTGATCGGTGGTACGTGGGAAAGAAGTGGTGGCCAGGGAATAGGCGAACGGAGGTGAGGTGATTGGTCTCGTGCTAGAGGCAGAGATCGGAAAAAAGGCAGTTGTGGAGGTGGCTGCGTGTGAGGTCAAGGGGGAGGAGGCCGATGGGTTTGAGGAGATGAATAGTTCAAATGCAAAGTGAAACGAAAGCTAATATATACTTTAATTTTTGTAAAAGCAAGAAGTAAATGAAAGAACAGAACATAAGGATTTCAAACGTATAACATGTATGAAGTTTTATATTTCAAAACCTACGGAGATAAAGGCAGCGAACCATCAATGCATCGAAGTTGAGGTGGTGGAGTAGTAATAGCTGATAATAAATGCTAGTGACCGTTTATTTCAGCCTTTGAAATTTGAATGGACACGGAAGCCAAAAGGCATGAAACGGTTACCGATACGGTAGGTGTTACGCAAAGTGCAACGTACACCGGAACTCCGAATTTGACAATCGAATATACCGTTGAGATCGGCACGACGAGACGATCAAAACGGTATATAGAAATCAGTGGTACGATCATCCGATAAAAATCGATATCGGTACCAGAATACTGCTATTTTGCAGAAAATAAGAACGACGGAGCAATAGATGTCCAAATTTCGAAAAACAACAAACTGATAACTTGCTCAGAAGATGGTTTAGAATTTTTCTATGTAAAAATATTTAGGTTTCGGAAACATTTTATTTTCATTGCTTTTTAACTGATTAAATTGAAGTGAATTTACGCGCGAAATAAACTTTCATAATTTCGGACGAAAATTTACCAGTTACTATGTTTAACTAGACGTATTCCAAATATCAAATTTATATTTCAAAATTTTATCGTTTAAAATTTCACAAAATTTCAACTAATTACGTTATTAAAACGGTTGAAATTCACGGGTCGTTACATTCTCCCCCACTCAAAACTTTTCGTCCCCGAAAAGGAACGAGGTAGGAGAATAGAAACAACCAGAAAGTAAAACAGGTTTTGAAATACAAAATAACAATTAATTTAAACCATATAAATTCAAATTTAAATTAATCGATATTCAATAATTGATTTAATCCATTTGATTTCACCAAAATCAATCTCAACTATTTCTAAATTCATTATCCTATTATCCCATTTCTTCAATTTATAATTTCTAAAACCATAAATTTGAATAGTCCTTTATTATAATCATATTTTATTTCAGCAATTTAAATTCTTCTTTATTCCAAATTACTGTTAAATTTATTCTACTTAATATATCTTATCACATATATTTAACTCATATAAATTAATTTAAACCATAAAAGTTTCGATTTAAATTAATTTATATTCACTAATTGCCTTTAAATTCAAGGTATTTCATAGGTTGACCAAATTTCAATTTATTAATTCTTTCAAAACAAATTTATTAATTCTTCCAAAATAATTTATTTCATTATTAACTGAGTTTTATTTATTATTCTATCTAACTCAATTAACATCTTTATAATCAAATTTAGTGTACAACATTTATTATAAACACTCAAATTTTACTTATAAATTCAATTTATCTTATATATTATCCAATTACATATTCAACTTCTGAATGATTTAGGTAAGTTGTATTAGAATGCAGTTGAACAATATACAAATAAAATTTTCCCAATTCAATTATTCAAGTTTAAATATTTATTCCAAATTTGGTTTTATTTATAATTAAAATCATCTTTTAACAAAATCTAAGAATTAGATTTCCGATTTACTTTAAACAATTTAGAGATATATATAATATATTTATATCAAATCAAATTAAATTTTAAAATAAGATACCCATATATATATAAATCAAATTATACTAAAGAAATTCAAATCAAAATATTTTTCAAAACAAAACCGTAGCAAGGATACAGAATAGTATCTCCACTTCGAAACTCGAAAATGAATGTCGATGATGCGGCCGCCATCACCGAAATTATTTTCCAGCGACAAAGAGAAGAGTACTGATTTTACATTTTAAAATTCTTTGGAAACGATTTCTATTCGAAAATACTTTCAATAATATATACTTTAAAAATTTTAAAAACCAAAGTTCGAAATCACCGAAAACTAAATTCTCAAATTTCTGAATTAAATTCATTTCAAATTCCAAATTAATTTATAAACCGTATTTATAAATTTATTTAGAACAATAAATGATAATCAAATATTATCATTTCAAACAACAATTTAATTAACATATTAAATTCCAGAAAGTTTAACTTATATTTTTACAATATAATCAACAAATTTATTTCATTTTCCAAATTTAAAAATAATATTGTGTCAGGTTGCTCTGTTCAAGTGTTTTGGAAATCCTATCGATAGCGTTGATCAGACGTATCGATCGGAAACCCAAATCAACATCAACAACTCAAACAACACAATATATAAAACATTTTTATATAAATTTACAAATACTTCTTTGCTTGACGATACAGGGATGAATTTACAAAATAAGGATAGGGTTTCAAATTTTTGTTGATTAAATCAAAGAGAATTTTGATTCGAAAATAAGTTTGAAACAGAAGACAATATAATTCGATTACCACAATCGGGAGATGGATGAGTTTATTTAATTCACGGGCAACCTTAACCGGGTCGTCCGTAACTTCAAGAATAAGATCGATGCTGAATTCTGAGGTATATCAATACTTGATCTCAAGAGATGGAATTCAGGTATAGCAAGGAATAGATAGCATCGTAAACCGAGGATATAGAAATCTCCGGTAAATCGATGCCTATTATAAAGGAGTTTACTCCTTTATGAATCATTCGAAGATTGGCGGGACCGCCGATCTATTATAGATAACATTTCA
The DNA here is from genome assembly GCA_030737815.1 of Allium fistulosum. Classification (NCBI taxonomy): domain Eukaryota; kingdom Viridiplantae; phylum Streptophyta; class Magnoliopsida; order Asparagales; family Amaryllidaceae; genus Allium; species Allium fistulosum. The sequence continues at coordinate 1,002,189,600 of CM060908.1, forward strand.
GAATGGAGTTATGGGGTGCTCCAGAATGGAAAGAAGACGAATAGCGAAGGACACGAATGAATTTCGGAACCGAGTGGAACGTTTCAAAATTCAAAGAAATTGAGTCAAAGGAAGAGATTGAAACTCGAATGAGAGTGATTCTGTAAATACATTTACCCTATATGTTAAGTTTTGCCTAGAGCTACCAAAGCTCTGATACCAACTGTAACGACCCAGAATTTTGGACCATTCGCATCCATTATAAGTGTATAGGAAGACACTCATGCCGGAGTTGAATTGCTCAAAATACCGCGTTGTTAATTTAAATTTGGCAAAACTGAACATATACAGTAAATAAATATAATCACAGATCACAGACACAGAGTAATAAGTGCAGCGGAAATAAAAGAGATAGTAGTTCATGAAGCTACTATATGAATATATAAAATACATCAGAGTTTACAACAGAAGAGTAATATGATACATCCGAGTTAAACCAGATACAACGGAAGAGTAACAGATACAAATCAGAATACATCACTGGAATCATCGAATATCTGAAAGCTGGATAAATAGCTGGATCTCCAAGCGAAGCTCCAACTCCAAAGGTGAGTCTCGAAAGCTGAACTACTCAGTCTGACCCAAGCGTAAAGCAAAACACAAAACACTCGAGTCAGGATTAACATTCTTATATTAATAAATCCAACTCAAGTGAAATAGCAATAGAAATACAAGTAACTCAAAGGATGTTTGGAATAACCATCCTTCAAGGATCCGTTAAACTATCTACTAGGTAGTAATGTACGCTAAGTAGATAATGTCTATCAGTAATATAAAGATATCAAAGTAGGGTTAAGCAGGGCCCATACACCTCTTAACCTGTTTATTCCCAAAAGCATATACAAGACCGTAGTTTCCCCAAAACCGGAAGTCACCAGAGGGCAATCCATATACTAAAGGTACAAATCAAAATCGTAGTGGTCGCGAATAGGATAATCAGTATGACAAGGTACATGAGGCGATACCAACTAGGATACTAGTAGTTGCCTGATCCGGACTGATGTTGGGCATAGCAGCTACTACCCCAACACCGCGAACAACACTCCCAAATCGAGGGGTGCACCCAAATCGAATCACAAAGTAATAGATATGGTATCGAAGAAGTGTGTCCGCTAGAGATGGCGATCCTCAATGGCCCGGCGCGGCTCCTGTTTTAGTCATGTCAAGGGTCATCCAAAATCGTTCTCTTTCTTCAGTCAACACGTTCATCAAAACCATCCACTTCGTTCTGGATCAACACTCCGCGTATAGTTATTAAAGTGGTTTCGGTTCAGATAGAGAGTATATCCATTACCGATCTCGGTCTCTTTAATAACTTTCGTAATTATTACACCGATTGGTCGTTTATATATTTCAAAAACCAAATCAATTTCAATTTCAAATAGAATTCGTAAATCAACATTTCATTTGTCTTTCTAAAACGATTTCCAAATTTTCGTTTCAAAACTTCCAACTTACCATTTCAAAATCTTATAATTCAATTTCAAACTTTATTTAAAACAATTCAAATATTGATTCAAGTTCAAATACAAGTTTCATTTCAAAAACATTTAAATAAATTCTATTTAACATTCAAATCAATTTAAACTCATTTATCGATTTCATTCAATATTCGTTAAGTAAATTTGTTATTCAAAACAATTTCCATTAAATTTCCAATTCATTAAATCCATTATTTAAATTCAACTTCATTATATCAAAACTTACAAATTTAATTAAATTAAATTCATCAAATCAAATTCTTTACATTTCAAGTCTTACATTAATTCCAAAATATCACATTTTCATTTCTTGTTAAAGAAAATCAATTTCACTTATTTACTTACTTAAATAATTTTCCAAAACTTAATAAATAAAGAAACTCAATTTCAATTATTTACGAACTAAAATCCACTTATTCAAAAGTTCAATCTTCCTTATTAAGGAATTCAATTCAATTTGATCATTAAATCATTCAATCTTATTTAATTATTAAATAATTCAAAAACTTAATTATTAAATAATTTCACAGTTTAATAATTTCAAACTTAATTATAATTTCAAACTTAATTATTAAATCATTTCAAAATTTAATTCAATCATTTCTCAAATTAAACAACATTCTTTCATCGATTACATTGTTAATATTTTGTTTCAGATTATTAATATTAACATTTTCCTTTCATCAAAAATTCAAATTTCAACCTCATTTCAAAACCATATTCTTTATTCAAATAAAATCTTCGTTTTATTTTTAAATCAAATTATTGACCAATCGGGTTTTATTTAATTTCCTTTCCTAGGTCAAAGTTCAATTTTGGGTATTTATCATTTCAACCCGATTCCAATTCAATTAAAAATCAAAACATATCAAAGGGAACTTGTAGTGTGATAACTGGGATGGTGTCAAAGTAAATAAACAAGCAATAACAACAACCAATATCAATCCAATAATCAATTCAAATAATCCCGAAATAACCGTATTAATTCGCATTGTTATTTGTACGAATTAATATAATTATTTCTAGAATCTACACTATCATTTCATGTAGATTAAAGATTATTACATTACGGTTTTTCACTTGTCATCTATTTACAATTTCATACATCGTCAATTTAACAACATACATTTAGTGATTCAAATTGTAATTAAACAAATCCTACGTGTCAATAAATTCAACAGTTAAAGGGGTCATATTATACAAATGTCAGTTAATCAAATTTAACATTTAATTATCCTATATCAAGTTCAATTTCATACTGTTTATCATTTTAACATTAACAATTTAGCATCCAATATAAACATCAACAATCAATCAATTATCAGCCAAACTGTATTATCATCGCATAAATAATTAACAGATAATGGTGTCAGATGTCACAGGTGAACTGATACAGGTAATAGCATATATAACAGTGTAATTAACTAACAGTTGCATATTTCAATTGTCGTTTCAATTGAAATCAAATCTAATAAATAAAAGAACGTTAATCGTGAGTGATTGCTCACCTTTCGAGGCTAGAGTTGAAGCAAAGCACGATGGACACGAGTTCAACGATCAAAGCGAAGCTGGAATTTGAATGACGAAATCAATCAGAACGGGTTCGATGCAGATAGTTGGTGTAGATGAACAATATATAGCTATATATATAAATAAATAAATAAATAAAAAATTTAAATACTAACACATTTTTAAATTATATGTATATAACAGCAGTCAGCCCATATATTGTAAACTTTATAAAACAGATATAAGCAATCCTATACACGTTATATATAAAGCTATATATAACAGAACACGTAACACATATATCCCAATATATATACACACACGCAACCCACACATATATTAAAAATATATACACACACGTAACACGTATATACTAACATATATATAACAGGACGGCAAGATCAACACCATGAGTCATAGAACAAAATATACACATAAGCACCACCGTAAATAAAATACAATATATCATGTCTTATAAAAAAAAATGGATCTGACACACTCTACCATATCATAAAAATCTATAAGCTGCTAATAATTTACACTTGAACCAGTATTATATTCTTACTAAATCGTTACCAAAACCATTACTTATACGTGGATATATATTAAAACTGTAAGTGGAGTCATAAGCCAAGATCAAAACCCATGTACATATAATACCTTACTTTATCTCAAATATCTATAACATAAACTTTATTTTGTAAACATATTATTTAACTTAGGTATATAACAGGAGAGTGTAAACAAAGAAGCAAAACAACTTGTATAAATAAATTAACACGTTGAAATTGTACAATATATACTAACTCATATTATAAACCTGCTATATATGGCATATGCAGCCAACATTTAATCACCTACATGTTACAAAATATATAATAATACTACTTTAAACATAAATATGCAAACAGAACAGCTTTTATAATATATATACAAATCACATTGTAAATAGTTATGTGTATATCCACTTTGTAAAACATATATATCACACAAAATATATGTAAGTTCAAACGCCTCTATATATATAATTAACATGTTGTTACAGTAAACAAAACATATATTTATAAAGTGAAATGTTATAAACTGACATATACCTTTAACATATAATTCATATGTATATATACACCGAGTAGATCTTATATTACATACCCAAATATATATACGGCTGCTCAAGGAAGGCCGGAAAAGAAGCAACAAAGGTGGAGTCTCGGCTCAGGTGGGGGTGAGAAAGAGCCGAGATGCGGAGGATCCTGACGGTGATGGGTTTGCAAGCTTCGGCTAAGCACGGCTCACGGTGGTTGCACGGCTTCAGGAAGGCGGGCTGACTTGAGTGAGAGAGGGAGGTGTTGTTGAGAAGGTCGGCTAGAGGAGTGAAAGCCGAAGGCTTTGGAAGCAAGCGACGGTAGAGAAGGAAAAGGAAGGTGGGCCCGGAGGTTTTGTGGTGATCGGTGGTACGTGGGAAAGAAGTGGTGGCCAGGGAATAGGAGAACGGAGGTGAGGTGATTGGTCTCGTGCTAGAGGCAGAGATCGGAAAAAAGGCAGTTGTGGAGGTGGCTGCGTGTGAGGTCAAGGGGGAGGAGGCTGATGGGTTTGAGGAGATGAATAGTTCAAATGCAAGGTGAAACGAAAGCTAATATATACTTTAATTTTTGTAAAAGCAAGAAGTAAATGAAAGAACAGAACATAAGGATTTCAAACGTATAACATGTATGAAGTTTTATATTTCAAAACCTACGGAGATAAAGGCAGCGAACCATCAATGCATCGAAGTTGAGGTGGTGGAGTAGTAATAGCTGATAATAAATGCTAGTGACCGTTTATTTCAGCCTTTGAAATTTGAATGGACACGGAAGCCAAAAGGCATGAAACGGTTACCGATACGGTAGGTGTTACGCAAAGTGCAACGTACACCGGAACTCCGAATTTGACAATCGAATATACCGTTGAGATCGGCACGACGAGACGATCAAAACGGTATATAGAAATCAGTGGTACGATCATCCGATAAAAATCGATATCGGTACCAGAATACTGCTATTTTGCAGAAAATAAGAACGACGGAGCAATAGATGTCCAAATTTCGAAAAACAACAAACTGATAACTTGCTCAGAAGATGGTTTAGAATTTTTCTATGTAAAAATATTTAGGTTTCGGAAACATTTTATTTTCATTGCTTTTTAACTGATTAAATTGAAGTGAATTTACGCGCGAAATAAACTTTCATAATTTCGGACGAAAATTTACCAGTTACTATGTTTAACTAGACGTATTCCAAATATCAAATTTATATTTCAAAATTTTATCGTTTAAAATTTCACAAAATTTCAACTAATTACGTTATTAAAACGGTTGAAATTCACGGGTCGTTACACTATCTCAACCCCAGATCAAAGGAGAATTGCTCATATAAATACCCTAAGCATTTCACCAGACAAGGGGTGGGATTCAGAAAATTTAGAAGGACAACAATTCTCACCATACTCTTATCATCTTCAAGCATGCTCCATCATCTCGTGTCTCCATTGTAATAATATATATAGTTTGAATAATATATATAACGGACATAGGCATTCATTTTGGCCGAACCACTCTAAAATCTGTGTCTCTTTATTACTAGCATCCCATCATTAATTCACGATCATATACTGCAAAGCAAACAACATCATTAAAGCCCCCACTCTCTTACAATTTCCGAGGTTGATTAGTCATTCTGTCTTACTGATTGAATTTTTAGTCAACATTTTGGCATTAGAAGGAGGGCTTGAACCTCCGAAACTCTCCAGCTCCCTCTAACCTTGCATAGACTTCACACTAATCATGCCGACGAATGGTGTCAACGCGAACGATAACCCGCATAATCGAGACACCAATGGTAACACACCCGCTGACTGCGAATTCTGGCAGACCATATATATCTGATCACATCATTAGGATAAGAACCCTGAGCCAAGAAGTAAATGGCCTAAGGGACACACTAGAAACTCACTTCATCATAGGCCCATGACAACCATCAACTCAGGCGGTCAATAACTCCCTAACACCGCTGGTCATCCGAAGCACTTGCGTATTGGCAACCCCCTCAGAGCGCGCGGTTGGCATTCGAAACCGCCATCCATGCAGCTTCGGAGCCAGGAGATAATACATAGTTGGAGAAGAGCCAAACAGCCATCGGGATGGTGAAATCCGCGAGTCGCATCCCGAGTGCCTAAGTGGTCAAGCTCAAACCGTGGCCAGGAAACCTAGAGCTGCCTCTGACACTCCCACCCGCAAAGGGAAGTACTTCATCCTATGCCTAGGGACGAACAAGCCCAAATGTCACAGTCACCTCCGTCGCGTAGAAGATCTCTTTCCCCAGGTCGCTATCATGTACCATATTCCCCTGATCACCCAGCATACCACCAAGAGCCTCCGCCCGCCGATGCAAGGTCATTCCCGCAACGGGTGAAATAATCCGGTTGCACCAACAGATCAACTGAATACAGGCCGTAGCATCGGTGGTGGCGGCCTATCTGATGATGAGGAGGAGAACCATTCTCTATAGAAGTCCTCGGAACCCACCTCTCAAGACAGTACATGCTACCGCAAATAGACAAATACGATGGGAGCACGGAACCATCAGATCAACTTGCCGCTTTTAACTCAATCACTGGAGCCGGACAACTAACCGGTAATGAGAAGTGTTTGCTATTCCCGTCCACACTAGTTGGGCCAGCATCTCATTGGTTCTTACACTTAGCTCCTGCAAGCATCCGGTCTTGGGCATAACTATGCATCGAGAACTCATGTCATGATGACCAACGAGCTTAGCAATATTAAGCAGGGCTCGTCAAAACGTCTCCGGGCCTATGTCAACCGATTCAATCGCGAATTAACCCGAGCTCATGAGGTCGACAAGAATGGTCTGACGTTCCCCTGTGCTCAGGCTTGTAATACAAATTTTAGATGTGGAAAGAACTCTAGAAGAGACCGGGCTCGTCTCTTGCTAATTTCTATCAGCGTGCAAATTGATTTATGAGGATGGAAGACGCATATTTGTTAGATAGCAATAACGAGGGACAACGTCCCCTCAAATTTCGCCAGAAAGGAAACCATGACCGAAGAGAATGGAATCGGCAAAATCATGCAAAGAGAAACCGTAACAATAGCTCGAGATACCGAGCTTGATATGCTAGCTATACTCCCATGAATAGAGACATGGAAATCATCTTCCTCGCAACCAAAAATTAAGTGCCCTTTCGTAGGTCACAGAATGGCTGGGCGAGGGATTGCCCCATGGCGACAGTCAGTATTGTCTCTTTTATCAGATCAATGGACATTCTACTAACAACTGCCATGTTCTAAAGGACGAAATCGAGAGATTGATTAGGGAAGGATCGCTTATGGAATATGTAACGACCCTGAATTTTTGACATTTGAAAATTGAATATTTAATTGATTTTAAATATTTGAAAAGATAGTTCAATTTGAAATTCAAATATTTGAATGAATTTGGTAATTAAATTATTGAATTTAATTATTGAAACTGGGTAAAAATTTGAATCTTCAATTTTAAGCTGATTAAAAATATTTTCAAGGCTTAGAAAATTTATATTGATAATATTGAAGATAATGAAAGCTTCAGAATTGAATTTGAAACTGTTTTGTTCAGTTTTGAAATTTTATCGTTTAAATTGATATTTGAAAATAGCGTTCCGGGGCACAGTCTCGGAATTTGACGAAACCAGTTTCATTGGATCCGTAATATTGTATTATTATCGGATTTCAATTTTCGTAATGTTTGGAGTGATCGTTTGACCGTACGATAAGCAAACGCGCTAAAATTAAATCGAAAATTTAATATTATAACTGGTCCAAAAAGCTATATTCTCCATACGATCGAATTTGGACTCGGAACCTTTTCCATTGCGTTCGTAATAGGGGTATGACCTTATAAACGCCTGTTGGCACGTTCCAATTGGAATTTATTTAAAAAGTTTATTAATTTGTGAAAATATTATTAAATTAATATATTAGTGTATATATATTCACGTTTAGGGCTGAAACCCTAGTTTATTCCCAAGCCGCCAGCATTGTTTTTCAATGGCCGATACTTCTTCTTTTAATCTCCAGTTCGAACGAAGAAAAATGGCCGAACTCAAAATCACTTCGTTCTCCCCTCTTCCCTCTGTATAATTCGAATCGAACTCGATAAAAAAAGAAAAAAAGAGGGACAAACGAAAATCATTTTTCGTTCAAATTCAAAGATAATGGCCGAACAAAAAAATCTTCCTTTCCTTCTTCTTTTAAGTGCCGAGCTTTTCAAACCTAAGCCATGGGAGATTCGATCGAAATCAAGTCAAATTAATTTCAAGAGATAGCGAGCGTGTTCGAAATCGAGCATGGTAGAGGATCGAATCAAGCGAGATTCATTCGTTTCTTTCGTCACGATATTGGGTAGGCGAAGGAATCGAGGCTGGGTAGGAGTCGCGACTGGGTTGAGATCTAGTTCGAGATCGGCAACGACATAGACGAGTTCGACGAGGCAGTTCCATCGAGCGGCAATGGCAGCTCAGGGTAGGTCGCGTGGGTTCGTCGAGACCATTGGGGGGTCGACATTGCAACTGGAGTCGCACGCGAGTGGGGGAGCAAGGGTTTGTCGTTGAGCTCGTCATAGGCGCGAGGTGGATTTCGAGCAGCAGCTTGATTTTGGTTTCCTGTTCTTTGAGGTAGTTTATTTTGAGAAAATTTAGTTTTATGTTTCAAAGTTTAAACTAGCAAAACTGTTTGTTTGAATTAGCAGTTTGCTATAAAACAGAGAAGTTTATGAAATATAGGAATTTCATTAGTTTAAAATAAATAATTAGTTATTTAAAATAATATTTTGGAAGTTAAATGGGAATTTAAAAATGTTAAGTAGTTATATAAAATCAAAAATCAGTATATTTTATTTTTATGAGTATGTGTATATGGTTTTAAAAGAAAACATTTAAGGAAAATTAGTTTAAATTAAAATTCTTAGTTAATTAAATTAATAAATGATATTATCCGATTATTCAGAGTGTTAATAAATTATATAATGTTTGATTACAAGGTCCAAAATTGTGAAATCAAGCGAGATGGAAATGGATTGCAAAATTAAAAGCAAAGGTGAGATCTTCTCACTCAAACAAAGGGTTTGTTTAATTTTAAATAGTTATATTTAAAATTATTGATTGTGTTGATTGACTGTTTGGATGTGATAGTATATATAGCAATATATATATATATATATATATATATATATATTGGAATATGTATATATTGGAGTTGTTGATTTCCCGCATTATATAGCGGATGAGACCCTATGCGCCGCATAATAGCGGATGATATTTTATAAATCCCATATACCGTGATATTCCACCTCGAAGTGGAATTGGTATTGTGCTAACATCTGTGGATGCAGGGAAACAGGTTGGAGGGATCCAACAGGATTCCTCAAAACATTTGAATTGGTTTCATATGTTGTGTGTTGATTATTTATAATCTGTGTATGATTATATCTATGATTGAATTTGTTGAAGGCTATAATTTAGCCGAATGTATTTTTGGTATCGTTGGATACCAGAAATAAATAAATCGGATTTTTGAAATTAAAGTTGGAACTTTTAGTAAATTCTTTTTGAAAGAATTTGGTGAATTTAAAAGAAGGAGTTTAAAAGCGTAAAGTTGATTTTTGAAATCTTATCGAATTATTTCCAAAATATGGGAAAAGATTTTTATAATTGGATTTTTAATAGTATTATTCGAAAGTTGAAAAATTTATTTAAAATGGAATTTTAAATGGTTTGGAAGAGATAAAGGAATTTATTTTAAAAAGTGATAAATTTGTTTGAAATCCAATTGATAATTGATTTGGTATTTGAAAATAAATCTTTGAGAAATCGATATGAAAATTTATTTGAGGTTGAATGAAAAATTGATTTGTTTTGAAATAAATTTGGGAATCGATTCGTAAAATGATTTAGGATTTGAAATAAACTTGGAAATCAATTTGTAATTGATTTGGGGTTGAAATAAATTTAGAAATCAATTTGTAATTGATTTGGTGTTTGAAAGTGAATATTTGGGAATTTAGATTCAAAATGGAATTTATAAAGGAAAGGGAAATTTGTTTTAAAAATAAACACTGATTTATTTTTAAAGTGTGGAAATAAATTACAGATTTGGGATGTAAATTTGAAATAAATCGATAAGGATTTATTAAATTAGTTTAAATGTACCATTTTGTGATGAAGTGTGAAAATGTGATTTGAAATTGGTTTTCAAATGTTAAAGTGTGGAAAAATATATATCTTGTGAAGATATTTTGAAAATAAATAATTTGGGAATTTTTTTTAAATCTGATGATTGTTGTGATATGTTGTTGATAGTTAAATAACCGACTATCAATATTTGCCTTTGAAATGGCACTTGAATTTGTTTTTAAAACAAACGCTCACTATTCGGGTTAGCCGGGAAAAGACCTTTGTGTCATATAACCCATTCCGAATTAGTGATACGACGATATGGATCGTATTGAAGACCGGATATTTTCGAAAATGAAAGGACAACCTGTCGAATGTCTCTGCACCGAGTTGCTCCGGTATAGAGATTTATATCACTCTTCTTGTGATGGGAAGCCCGGACGTGATTAGTGAATATCCAGATTGCAAGGGCTTCTTTAGAAGTGCCTTCGGTTCCGTTCGATCCCGGAACGGACTTGTATGGATGTGTGTCTGACATTACACTTTGAGATGTAAAGCTGGTTTCTATCAACTACATTTCTGTTGGTGGCGGAGAATTTATTCTCTTAGCTTAACACCCTTCTCTGAGACGTACGAGCTCAGAGGTTATGTAGTTGATGGTTATTTGTGATACATTCCCAATTTGGTAATGTGGCATATGAAGTGCTGTTGATCATTTATTGATCAAAGCGTGGCTTTGTGAAAAAGCATGGCTTTGCGAAAAAGCGTAGCTTTGTGGACGAGACTTCGTCGAGCCTCACAACCCGGTAATGGTCGAAACAGGAATGTTGCGACAAGGTTGTTAGGGGTCGCGCCCCTAGAGTATGTCATTTCCTTCTGGATAAAAGGTGATATCATGGTATGGAGCCCAGATATTTTACCTATGTGGATGCTGCAAATTTATTATACTTTGTAGTAGTTGCGTTGTAGTTGAGGATCCTCGGATAAAGGTCGGTAACGACCGGGGAATGACATAACTTATGTGTTAGCTACCTAGTTACAGCTGTACAGCGTGAGGTAGCGTCGGCCTGTGTTTGCAGAGAGCAGGTTGACTCTCAGGGCGTCTTTCCAGAGGCGTTTCCATTTCGGTGTAAGGAAGTTCCTTTGCCTGACCATTTGTTGGAAATCCAAAGAAACAATATGAGCCTTGTACGGTTTTAGTTGTATAACCTGCTGTGGAATTTGGTGGTAACCTGCTATTGAACATAGTAGCTATAGTAGGCATACAATAATGGTTGTATGTTGGCTAAGATTGATATTATACTTTCGAAATGTTTTCCACACTAGACATTAATAATAATATCCAATGATTTTGCGTAGTAAGCATCTTTGACTATCATAAGGAGAAATCTCCTCCAATTCTGCGTTTGCATTGTGTGTGTGGCGGGAGGCCTTATGGTAGTTTCATTTTCCAAAAGCATTGCGAATTAATTTTATTTTCTTTGTGAAAATAACTGTTTTACGATCTCACACCAGTCACCATGACTGACTCGGAGTTTATTGTTCCCTTTCTAAACTCTGGGTGCCCAAAATTTTCCACACGGGCAGCCTAGAGTTATGTTATTAGGATATTCTGGATATTCTGGAGCTTTGGAAATAAGCTGGATGGCGAGACGTACTACCGTGCTTGTTTATTTATTCCGCTGTGTATTCTATGTGAGGACAAGTTTATATAACTGTCCATTGTTGTATTGAGTTGTATATTGACTCTGATTGATGTATGTATAAACTGATATAGTTCTTTGTTTAAAAGACTAGTGATTATCTATTATATATTGTTCCGCTGCGAATGTGAGATTCTGTTGTTGTTTCTGTTTCTGTTTTTCTGTTCTTTCTTTTCTTCTGTCTTCTTCTACCTCTTCTTTTTAACCTAATGGTTCGGTTTTCTGGCATTCGATTGCGCGCCATTTGATACAGTGGACGTATTAATGTCGACTTTCGAGCGTCGAAAAGTCGTATCATTACAGAATATGTCAAACAACAAGTAGGTTAGAAGATGGCCTACGGAAACTGTCCGATCCAGCCTTTCCCATAATCAGTCGGAGGAGCTATGGCTATAACCAAGATTCTTACCATATGAGGAGGGCCATATGTAGTAGGGAGCAGTCGGAGGGCGCTCACCCGATATCAGAGGGAAGTCGCCACCTTCGACTAAATATATTCATTGGAATGACGGGCTGTTAAGGCTCCAAGAACGGAAGAAGAAGATCCTCCAATCACCTTCACAACTCAGGATCGGGGGTAGTGTTGTACCCCCACCATGACCCAATGCTTATAACCGTGTAAATAGCTGGCACCAACGTCCACCAGGCTTTCATTGAAGGGGAAAGCTTGGTCAACGTCATGTCCAAAGAAGCCTATGATGCGCTCAGGCTGTCGGCTTCCCATCTCGCGCCTTATGTTTTTCCCATTTATGGACTCAGCGGAGTTGGGATTATCCCCATGGCGGTAGCAATGCTCATAACCACCTTCGGTATGGAACCCACCACAACAAAGATTCAAGTCAGTTATGTGATCCTGGACTACCCATCTACTTACAACTTGATCATCGGGTGACCGACCCTAACCAAATTGAATGCCATTGTGTCATACAGCAACCTGATAATGAAATTCTCAGCACTAAACATGATTGGTGAGGTTAAGGAATACCAAGAGAAAGCGAGGCAGTGCTATGAGACTTCCCTCTATCGGGTAGAGAAGGGTGTCCTAATGATTCTAGAGGAACCCACCATCGATGTCAATACCCTATTGGAACCAGAGAACGCGACTCCCTTAAGCGCAACCCCAAGGACGTGTGACAAAGTCATCAATATGGGATCAATGGAAGGTCATCTCTGTTTGCTAAGATAATGTTAGTCGTGCAAGTTCAGGATACCTGGACATGGATGTGTTCTTACATGCTCATTCACCAGGTCTGGCGACAGCCCACATTCTGACAAGGGACCGCGTGAGCTACCACTCCCCTCCCTGATAGAAGGACGCGCTCGACGAGGGTGGATTACCATGCATCCACTCCGCCTTGGCATGTTAGGGATGCCTAATGACTTGAAGGTCGTCCTGGTGCTACCTAACTCGCTTCGGTAGGCAAACCCGAGATATAACTCTTGCCTCTTGGGGTGCATCGATGAGCTAGATGACGACCACAACGGTCCGATTACCCTCGCCAGTGATGCTCCTTATCCTGATGGGACGAGACAATATTGTTGAGACTAGCACATGATAACTTAGCGCAACGTCGGGATAGCATCTTCGAGGTCGACATCCATAGTGTGCCTGCAAGCAAATAAGTCGGGCTTCATTTTAACCCCTGGGTATCGGAAAGGGCGCCCACAGGCAAGTAAGCCGAGTCCTTCCGTGCAAACCCCATGGGCCTCAACTCCAACCCCTGGGTGTCAAAAAGGGCGGCCGCAAGCAAATAAGCCGGGTCCTTCCGTGGAAACCCCACAGGCCTCAATTGCAACCCTTGGGTATCGGAAAGGGCGCTTGTAAGCAAATAAGTCAGGTCCTTCCGTGCAAACCCCATGGGTCTCAACTCTAACCCTTACGTGTCAGAAAGGGGGCTCGCAACCAGATAAGCCGGATCCTTCCGTGCAAACCCCACAGGCCTCAACTCCAATCCCTGGGAGTCAGAAAGTGCACCAGCAAGCAAATAAGCCAGGTTCTTTCGTGCAAACCGTATGGGACCCAACTCCAACCGCTGGGTGTTTGAAAAGGCGCTTGCAAGCAAATAAGCCGGGTTCTTCCGTGCAAACTCCATGGACCTTACCCTGGGTGTCAGAAAGGGTGCCTGCAAGCAAATAAGCCGGGTCCTTCCGCTCAAACCCCACGGGTCTCGCTAAGGCATCAACCCCCCCAAGGCGCACCACACCATACCTTATGCTTTTCTTTTATTTGCAGGTGCAATCACAGAAATAAAAATCTCAAACACCACATGAAGCACAAAAAGAGTTCATAATAAATAGGGGGCACGACACACAGCCCGCCGTGCTAGGCGCAATCAACCTATGACAACCAAAAAAAGAGAAAAAAAGGAGGGAAGGGAAAAAACAACAAAGACAATCAGGCTATAACCAATAACGCGCAACAACCTCCTTACTTATTTGGTCGGGTTAGAGAGTAAATGTACTCAACTGTAAAGATGGCCGACACAGGCTTACCCTTTCTGGATGGTTTGGTGGCTGTCTCCTCCCGGTACCTTTAGGCCAAAGCGGGCGTCACACCCAGGATAACAATAGGAAGGTGGAAGTTGTTCATGGAAGTGCCCACCGCCATGTTAGTCAAACGAGTCAACCAGCGAGCATCCCCTTCCTAATGGACTCTCTCTTTCAACCCCTCAACGTTGTCCGGGGGCAAGCAAGTCTTATGGGCATCCAAAAGCCATCGTAGATGCCTACCTCCTGCTCAAAATCTCTCCTCCACCCTCTTCAGCCGTGTAACCTCTTCCTTAAGCAATCCCCGGCCGGCAACAACCTGGTTTTTGACAGTGTCGGCATCAGCCCTATGGCGGTTGGCTTTCGCCACATCTTTCTTAGCCAACTCCTTGGCCCGAACTGCATCTGCTCGAAGCATGATCTCTTACTCACGGTCCTTCTCGGCCACACCTTTGGTCGTAATAGCTACCTCACGCTCATCAATGGCCAGCTCAGCTGCCACTCGAGCCACTTCAACCTCCTTCCTCGTAGCTCTCAATTCTTCCTTCAATTGGGAAACTACGTCATCTCCACCCAACAAACTAGCTCTAACTGCTTCCAACTCCGCCATCTTATCCAATGCGCGTGCCCTATTCTCCACTAACTCCTCCCTCAGGGGAGTCAGCCTATCATGACCTCCCTCAGTTCATCTACAATCCTCACCACCCATTGAGGACCACCATGAGAAGAGTACCCCACTTCTTTTACGGCCTGCCCTTCAGTAGATCTTTCTTGCAAATTAACAAGCTCATTGCGGACCCGCATCATCCATGCACCCGCCTGAAAATAAGGCAGTCCGAGTTATTAGCAAAAGGAGATGGAAGAAAAATGAGAAGGTAAACAGGTCTTACCATGGACAGTTCCTTGCACAAGCTATCAATAATAGCCTGAAATCCATGACTTGGCCATCCAAAGCATGGCCGGTGGGAAATCCCTAAAGAATGAGCAACAACCACTTGGAAGGTTCATAGGAGTTTGTCCAATCCCTCCCTGTCATATCCTAAACTGATCTGCATGAAAATCATCCCAACTTTCTCTACATCCTCTTCATTAGGACCACAATACATGGAAACATCAACATTGTCTTCATATGCTTTGCCACGAGCCACCTTCGAATCATCCACCGTGGGCTCCTCTCCTCTTATGCCCCCCATTGGTCCCTCCTCCTTTGCAACACCAGTCCTGGCCTGTCACTGGACTCTTCATCAACATGAATCTCGGAGCAAGAAGCATCAGCCGCCACTTCGGGGGGGGGGGGGGGGGCAGCAAAGGAGAGACCGCCATAGCTTTCCCCTTGGCATCTTGCCCTGGAAGATCCACGAGGGGATCGTTTGCATTGTCCAACTCCTCAAAATTGATTTGGTCCACTGAAACAAGGAAACATAACAAGTTAGAAAACATGGATCCGGCCGTGGTAAAGATAAACATAATTAACTACCAGGTGGAGCACTCCGGTTCCGGTTTCGGTTCCTAATCAGAGGTACACACGGTTCAGAATCATCCTCTTCAAAGTCTGTAGGTCCTGCTCTTCCTATGCCCGACGGTCCAGCATCACGACCTCTATTTTCAGTAGGACCATCACCTATGGAAGACCAAGTCACACTTTCTTCGAAGTTCGGGGGCATAGGCTGGCTAGAAGTTCCATTATATTTCCCCAGATCATACTTCTGCCATTTTGATAGCACATCAGAAAGGGCGTTCGCATCAACTATGGGCCAGCCCTCGGACCAGCGTAATCATACGTACCAACGCACCCCTGGCCGGCCCACTGGATTTTTTTTGGATTCGTGTAAAGGAACGAGGCGACTACCTATGGGCTTCTTCGAACCGTCTCCTTCTTCTTTCTCTTCTGGCTGGCTTTTACGCCTTTCTCCATTTTGTGGGCGCAAAAATGGACAGACCCTCCGATAATAGCCCAACTTTTTGGAGCATCTCATCAGTCAGTAAGTTGTCCAAATCTCCAAGGGTATCATCGACCCCCCGAAAGCCCAGCACTTGCCTCTCCACAAACGTCACCTCGGCCTGGCTCAACGTTGGGGACCCTGCAATGGGCAAATTGTAAGAACGTTAGAAAGGAAAAAAGAAAGAGAGTGGAGATAAAAATCACAAAGACAGTCTCACCAAAAGTTCGAAATGACCGAAAACACAACCCCTCATTTACAGCCCATGGGACAAAGAAATACTAAGATTTCCAACCGGAGACACCTTTCTTTGAAACCCCATTAAAGACCACTTCTCTCTTCTTCTTCATCTGGATGTGGTAGTAGTCTCGGGGCGATGTAATGACCTTAATTTTGACAAACATTATTTAGAACATTTAATTAGATAAATTAAATGAAATAACGTAGATATTTAAGGGATTGAGATTTGTTAATTTAGAAGGAGACATGCCTTAATGAATGTATAAGTAAAAGTGAATTGAAAATAAGTAAGTATGAGGAATATGATAAGGGTAAAATAAGAACATCCTTCATTCTAATACCCTAAACCCTTCTATTCTTCATTCCTTATTCGTTTTAACATTCACAAACAAAACTAAAACCCTATTGAGCTCGGCCGGCCACCATTAAGGAGATTGAAGAAGAAGAGAAGCTAGGATTCAAGTAGAAAGCTTAAGAAAATCAATCAAAGGGCAAATCTCACCCTTCTTAACACCAAGCCAAGGTGAATAATTAACTTAGATCTCACTTTTGATATTGATTTCAGTTTCAAGTTAAATTCGAATTAATTTTGCAAGTTACATGCCATGTTGTGTTTGTTTAAATGAATATATATGCTTGTTGATGATTATATTGTTTCATATAGATTTTATGATAAGTTTGGATTGGAAAACCTATTAAATAACATCCATATGATTTGCGTTTTTGAGGTATGATCAAAAAAATTATTTTAGAAGTAGGTTTCAAGTTTCATAATTTTTTAAGTAATTGTGGATTCATTATGAATTTTCTATGAGAGAAAATAGTTAATATTGGGTTTAAATTATTTAAGGAAATTATATAGTGATTTCAGGTCTGAAATTTATATATGTTAGAAAACGTTTTAAAAGTGAATTATTGTGATTTTTGGAGAATTTTCCTAAGTATTTTACTATGGTTATAAAATTATTTAAGTTAAGGGACTTAAATGTTTTACATGTTTTGTTAAGGAGGAGGGCTTATTGGTTAAAATGTTTTTAACTGTAAATTTTGAATTCGACAGCCTTTTTAGAAAAGAATTTTGATAAAGAGTGGGCAACCAATCATATTTTGACAAATTGGGCAAGTTAGGTAAAAAGGAATTACTTTGAAAGCATAAAATCAGTTTTGTTACGAATTACAACTTTGCCACTTCGTTTGCTTGCTTCCGTCACCATGCCCAGTTAGACCTTTCTCACCTATTCGAAACCATTGCATATTATATCAAGCAATTGATATGTAGTGCATTGAAGAAAGGTAGAAGGAATGATGGTGTCGAAGGCATGCTTCTAAAGGGGTTGAAGCCACTTTAATTAGCTTTTGAATTAATCAACTATCTTTGTTTAAAAAGAGGCTTTCGAACAAGTTGCCGCTTTCCATTGTTTTTAGAAATGAGCTTTCGAAAGAGTTGCCGCTTACTTTTGTTTTAAAAGAGGCTTTCGAAAGGATAGCAGATTTTGAATCTATTTGATACCCTTGCTGCCACATTCATACCTTTCGAATTACAATGTATTCGAAAGGGGTGCTTTCGCCTTTTAACTTAGAAGCCGCCTTCTCAATGCTTTCGAAAGGCTGGTATAGCTGCTTTCAAATGGGTTCGAAGGCAATGGTTTTGAAAGGGTGGGTTTCAAAACTATCCACTTTCTTTTACATGGGATTAATGCTTTCGAAAGTAATGCCTTCGCCTCTGTTCTTTATGACCCTTTAGTTATATTAAAGGTTAAACCCAATGGTTTCGAAAGGAATAAGTTTAAATGATTTCGAAGTAATGTTTCCACAAACCCTTACTTGAACCCAATGCTTTCGAAAGATATGTTATAAGTGTTCCGAAGGGGACGTCCTCAATGCTTTTAAAGGTATATTTTAGGTGTTCCGAAAGGTTTGTTTTAAGTGTTTTGAATGGAAGGTTTCCAATGTTTTCGAAAGACAAGTTTAAATGGTTTCGAAAGGGGATGTTTAAGGTTTTATATAATGGTTTAGAAAGGGATGCTTTTAACAATTTTGAAAGGGATTGTTTAAGGTTTAAAAAAAGGTTTCGAAGGTATTGTTTTGGCCTTATAGCTTAAAGTTTTCTAAATGAAAAAGAGGCTTTAACTTATTTTGAAGGGGTAGATAATCCCATTGATTAGATTTCATCAACATTATTTTTTGTAAAGCATATATTATGGCATAAGTGTTTTGAATAAAGCAAAGAGTATGATTTCCTTGTTTTATAAAGATATGATTTCAAGGGTAAATCATTTGTAAAGGTTGTTTACAAGGAAATGAAATTTGAATAGGGTAGTTAACCCTAAGTTTATGACTCAGATATTAGAAGACCAGATGGGACTGGTATGAGGTCACGCCCTATACTTTAGCTAATAGCCCATAACTAATATATGTCCAAAATTCCAGTGTGCAGGGCTTTATCACAGATGAGACTAAAATAATGTTACACACATAAGGGAATATACAGAGTAAAGATAGGTTATTGGTGAGCCCGCAAAACCATTAGGATCAGTTGACCTTAGAAGAAGATAGTTAAGGATAGATAGCCCGGTATTATGTCTAATAGGAGCTAGAATGTTTATTATGTCTGGTAGGCCCGAGTCAGCCAGTGGTTAGTAGTTAGCCAAATAAACTACAGCATGGACAGATAGTCCATTGATTACCTGATTTATATGCATATATGTTATTGCTACTATCGTTATAATCAGTTTAATTCCAGGTTTTTGATTTGCAAAAGATATGATTTTAAAAGGATATTAGTGAGGGGAAACCCGATCCGCTAAGCGGCGTGATCTCACTTAATATCAGAAAACCGAGATGAAATAGAATTATTCACACCAGGCTTTATGTCTGACTCAAAGTCTACATTTTCCCCTTAAACTATCGGGTGCTCAAAATTAAATTTGAGTAGATCGAGAGTTAAGGACTTTTCAAGTTTAGTAGGTTGGACGAATATGCTTCCAAAGTCGTGCAGGAGGCAAAAGCTAGTTATGTAGGAGCTATTTAGTATTATTTTCCGCTGTAATATATTTATGACTGATATGTCTATCTGGTACTCTGATCATCCAAGGGGGCATCTTCATATGTTACTCTTGGCGTAATTTGTAATAATTATATTTGATAAAAACCTGGAAATCATTTTGGGATTATGTAATTGAATATGAAATATTGAATGGAAATATAATTAGAAAATATGTTTTTTTAAATCTGTGTTGATTTAATTTCATATTCATGTGCTTCTGATATTATAGATACCATTAATTACCGTATTTTGTCAACAGAATTTAATACTATAGATGACTGCAGCATCTATAGCGCTTAGCTTTGAGCTTCATAGTGGGGATGTTACAGACGATGACCAGGTTCTTTGTTAATATTAAAGAGGCGGGCAACAAGGCCTATGGAAGGTGTCTCTAACTCTAAGCAATGGAACGATAGCTGTTCAGAGTAAGTTGACCGGAAGTGAGGCCGAGCCTGTTCAAAAGGGACACGATGGTTGAATGTAGGGGCAAGGCCACTCCGACTTTCAAGTAACTCAAGGAGAATGTTTAGTAGTTTGGTGGGGCAATGTCAGCCCGTTTGTGGGATTTCAAAAATTAGATCAAGCCAGGGGTACAACCAAATAGGTTTAGCTCTCTAGCCATGCTGTCTAATCCACCCATGAAGTTAAAAGGAACTATGGGAGCGAAGCTAAAGCAGTATCGAAAGTAGCCATCCTGTGACAAGATCATAGCAAACATTAGGAAATAAGCATGATGGATGCCTTCCACTCAGGGACTAATCGACCTCAAAGCATGGTCAAATGAGGAGGGGCACCGTTGAAAAGAGAAGAAAACCGCGGTAAGGGACACTGCTAAGAAGCACCCCACGGGGAGAAATGAGCCATCGACGATCTGATGACAATGATAAATGACAATGAAGAGAGAGATGTACCTGTTAATGGGGAATTTCGAAAAGTGTCAAAAGATTTACAATAGTGGCAGAAGAAATGGGGAAACAGTAAAAGGAGAAGAAGCGTTAGCTACATCTATTTATAGACCCTCACCAGCCAAATCGTGACCTTCATCTCGAAAAGACAACAAAATCCGGACCGTGTGAAGAGATGTGACGTTAGGGTCGGTTTGGATCCTTTGGCTTAGAAGTTAAAGGAAAAAATGGACTGCCAAAGACGCCCATAGAAAGACACGTGATAACAACATTAATTACACTACATGCATCAATGAAACCACATCATTTCGTATCTACAAGCCAGCCCCCGCCCACGAAGGTAGGATTGGGAGTCAAAATGTTGCTCAAAATGTTGCAAAGATTTAATAGAGCATGGCAGCCGCCCCCAGGGAGATAAACGCGTTAGCCAAGCTAATCCTGGCTTCCTTGGAAACCGACCGACCCAAGGGCCGGCTGATTTATACGGCCGTGTTCCTCTCACATAAGGACAGAAAACCAACCGAAGTTGCTCTAAGGAAAGAGAACAGTCAGACCGGTAGAGAAAAGCATACCTACTAAAGTCCTTCCACCCTAGAAAAGCGCTAATATAGCCACCCAGCCACCACTACTCCCATCCAACGTGGAAAGTAGAAACAAACTCCGAGTACGCTGCCTGACATCCTGCAAAAGAAGCAGCCATAGTATGGAAAGGCATTTTGTCACCATATATGCATGTATCACTACCAACCCTCCAGTTAGTAACCATCCCATGGTACGAACCATTCCACGATCCAATCCGCCATACAGACCGCGAATATTCTCAAGCAATCTCAACCGCGGATCAAGGGAGGCTTGCTCATATAAATACCCCAAGCATTTCACCAGGCAAGAGGTGGGATTCAGAAAACTTAGAAGGATAACACTTCCCACCATACTCTTATCATCTTCAAGCATTCTCCATCATCTCCAAGTCTCCATTGTTATAATATATATATATATATATACAGTGAGAATAATATATACAGTGGATGTAAGCATTCATTTTGGCCGAACCACTCTAAATATATATCTCTTCATTACTAGCATCCCATCTTTAATTCACGATTATATATTGTAAACCTAAAAACATCATTAAAGCCCTACTCTCCCACAATTTTCAAGGTTAATTAGCCATTCTGTCTCGCTGATGGATTTTTTGATCAACAACTTCTTTTATTGCCATGCTTATCCAAGATGATATACTTAGCATTTGGTTAAACCATCGACTACTTATTGTTTGAAATGTCTAACTTAAATTTCTTAACTTAAGATAGAACATGAACTTAGGATTGACATATTATACTCGATATAATTTTTGAAGATCGAGTCTGCTCACTCCTTTATGAGGACCGCACACTCCTTCATAAGGATCTTATTATTTCTGCAAAAAATTCTCTAGTATTTCATAAATGCCAAGAGCGCTCTAAACTGTCATTTGGGGATCTTAATTGGATTTGGTGCTTTCTTCATGTATTTAATACATAGGTGAAATGCAATTTTTTAGACAATATAGCATGTATGATAATTAATATTGCCAATGCATAAGAACCCATCTTACATACTCCATGTTAAACAATTTAACATCATGTCTGCGTATTGCATTTAGGATAATCCCATTTCATATTGATTATAAATGATGTTCTCATCAAATCCAATATCGAATATTAAACAATCAAACTTACATGATTTTAACTTATGAGCATCATTAATAATCATAAGTTTGTTGTTTACTTATAGTTTTAGAAATATTTTATGCCGGTTAATATTCTTTCTTACAAACACTTGCTTCATCTACATGTTGATTGAAAATCAAACAATTTGATTTCTTTATCAAAATACTTGCTTAATTTTGGATGCTAATCGAATAATACTTTTGTATCACCTCTTAGATCATATCCAATATCCCATAGACTCAGAATTGCTCCCATTGACTTCGAGACACTTTGGTTAGGTGTAAACATCACATTCTAAATCATTATTTAAATCATTTGCTTCATATGCCAAAACTCAAAATCATATCGAGTGATAATTTTATGAGTAAAATCCAAATAAACTTAACTAAATTAAACGACAAACCAGTTATGTTAATTTCAGTAATTGAAACTTACATTATTATTCTTTTCAACATTGCTTACTATATTCTAACTACATTGGCCTTTTTCTTAAAGGAAAAAAACTCTTACGGCCGATGGACTATATCCTTTTGAGTACAACAATCAAAATCATATTTTGAGTACGTGGAATCCATTTTGGATCCGCGTTTCAAACCATATGGTAGAGTCAATACTCTTAGTGGCTCACCAATGAAATTCTTGTCTTAATATCAATAAGAAAATCATAGTTTCCTTTTAATGTTGAGAATTCTTATTAGATATTCTAATTAGCTATATCGTTAGGAATTGATCAATTTTATTTCATCATTTGTAATCAATTTTATCTTTGGATTTTATTCAGGTCTATTTTACTACCATTAATTTCTAAAAGAAATTCCTTCATCATGAAGCCAATATAATGAAATAGTTATTTATAAAAATTTCATGAATTACCTATAAATTTTACAAATTAATTTGGTTTTTAAGTTTATTTGACTTAGGTTCATAACATAAATTGATTAATCAATATTGATCGATCCCAAACTACTTTAGGATGGTCCATACAAGATCCCTTGCGAACTAGTACTACGTATAGTCTTTCAACTCACACAACTTGTTAACTCCTTGACCTAGGATATGTAAGGGCTTCTTATAAACTTTTATCTTGTAGTGTCTTGTAAGATTTATCTTAGATGAAATTAATTTTAACCTTATGTAATTGCTCTTAAGTACATGACCATGCAAAAATTTGTCAACTCAACTTTACTCATCATCAATCGTTCTTTGTCCAACAAAGTATGATTACTCCTTATCGATACATCATTATGTATCATAAGAAGGTGTGACTTTTGAGATTGAATCTTATTTGTTTTTAAGTGCTTTGGGAACTATTTTCCTATATACTTACCCATCGATCAAATCAAATTCCTTATTTCCTTTGCAAATTATATTTTCTACTACTATTTTGTATTCAATGAATTATCACAAATACACTACTTGTGTTTCAATTACACGTGTTTATTTTATGATAATTCATTTGTGAATTAAACATAATATGTGGAACCCTTTCCGTATCAATAGACTTATGATTGCATACATCTATATGTATCAATCCTAAGAGTTCGCTAACTCTTGCGTTGCTTCTGTTGAATAGGTGCTTCGCCATTAATATTTTGAGATATAATTCATTTGTACCATATTATTCATAGCTATACAATTAAAGAATTATTTCTCAAAATTGTGGCATAGTCCATAATTCCAAAATAATTGTAAAACTTTAGATATGTTTGTATTATGTAGCAAATGCAATGAATATCATTATTCTATATTTATTTAATCATGAATATTTATATTATTCATAAAAAAATAAAACTACTTACATTTTCACCTAATACTGAAGACATTAATTAATTCCTAAATAATTTTGTATATATGCAAAAATAGTTTTTCATATCTTGAAGCATCCATTTAGAAGTGTCATATGATATGCTCCCATTGTTTCCTCCATTACCATAATAGCGTATGAAATATAAAGTTCCATTCAACTACTAATTATAGGCTATTTATTTCTTTTACGGTAACTAGTTCACATCCCAGGGTTTTCGATCAAATATCTTAAAATTTTAGAAAAGACATTTATAGAATTTTTTCTACATTATGATTCAATTTTGAATAGAATCACATTTCTCATTTCATATTAAGTATCTTTTAGTATTTTATACAATTCTCGTTGCCGATGTTCTTTATGAAGTAGAGGTGACCATTCACTTCTTTATCAAGTTACATCCACTCTCGTACACCTGCTTTCCTTTCCAAATTGGTCAAACCATTCAAAGGAAATCCTTATCGTAATCAAACATATTAAATACACGATTTTGCATTATGGTTTATTTGTTTAACTCTAGTGAAATAATTTCATTGATGTTTCCTACATTACGAACCACGATCGTTCACCATGTAGCATTTATATGCGATTGAATATGGATGAAGTATACCTTTTCTTATATTTCTATTAGAGTCCAAATATCACAAGAGACAATACACAGTCTCGGACAAATAAGGACTTAAACGTCCAAGTTACGAGTGTATGTATAAGTAGACTCTTGTATGGATCTTGAAGCGACACCATGCCAAAAGATTTGAGGTAAGTATATGTTATATTTCTTTGTCAATCCTTTATTTTAGTTCATTTGTATGTCTTAGCTAATAAATATTTATCAATTTTATTAGTTGCACAAATTTATCTTTGTAGATTGTTTTAACTTTTTATAGCTAATGTTCTTGCAATATTATAAATGTTAATGTTACCATTTCACTTCTCTAATAAGACTTCCACTAAACTTTTATGTTTCTCAAAACCCTAGGAAAAACATAGAAATCTTTTGATTTTTCTAGTGGATGTTAGGGCTCGCTTGCCTTGAGATTCTTACCTTGAGGAAGATCAATAAATCATAGGCCCACAAGCGATGGATAACACTTTATCGATTGTATAATATACAACTCCTAGCCCATAGCCTTTGTCCTAATCTCATCTTGACCTTGAGGAAGATTAACAAATTGAGAGAGATTATTCACTCGTACCCACCATTTTGCAACACCCTATGTATAATGCATGTATTTTGAGGAAGATCAACAAACACATGCTTGTATCTTACCTTGTATAGTCAATATATTAATAGACCACACATAACATTCCTAGCAGAGGAAACTAAAGAGTATGCAAGTAATCTATTAATATATAAATGGAAAAGGACAACTTTTATGTTGTAGATTCATAATTCTTAATATATTTATTTGAGCGATATCAATTTAAATAATAATGTATTTTTTTGAAATACCATCATGATTCGAGTGCCAGACACATCTAAAATCATGGTATATGTACTTTATGTATGAATTTATTCCTTAAACCTAACTTGGGTTTCTTATAGTTCCACTTTATTTTATGCATATATAGTTATATAAATATTAATTTGTTTATAACTTTTATAATTAAATTTATTTATATAATATATACATATATCCAATTAATTAAATCTTATTTAATTCATTTTAGTTTTATTAATTAAATCATATTTTATTAAATTAATTAATTTATTTAATTGATGTTTTAATTAATTGAATTTAAATTTAAAATATTGAATTTTACTTCATTCATCCTTAACCAATTAAAGATGAACATGGACCATAACATTTATAGTAATTATATACACATATCGTTATATGTATACATTATTTATTAATTCACTTTTAATGATTTAATCGATTAAAATAATTTTATATTAAAATAACAGTAATTAAATTCAAAATTTTATCTTCATTTACCTTAAACATTTTAAGATAAACATACACATACCATTATATATGTTTTAGTTTATTATTAACTTTTATTTATCTATTTATTTAATCCAATTATGTTAATAATGAAGATAAATTTTTCTAAAATTAATATATTAACTTTCAAAACCAATTTTTAAAATTTTATTACACTTAAACATGTCATATTTTTAACTTAACATTTAATTTTTTTTTAATTTTTGAAACATATTTTGAAAAATTAGCCCATGGTCCAAAATCAATCTGGGCCTTTATATTAGGGAAAACCTTTAGGATTACTCCTTCCTTTGGGCCAGGCTTGTAGCTAGGTAGGGTAGAGTACTTGATTACCCAAACCCAATCCTTTGATGCTACCTTTCTAAACACTTTATTAAATGGGTAGTCTTTAATCAATTAGCCCCAACATTGCTAATTTAGACATCGTAGACTTCTTAGCTCTAATACCGTTGGTGGAATCGGGCCAATTGGAAGAAGGTTAAATGGGCAAATTTCAAAAGAATTCTTTTTATTTTTTCTTCATTAATTCTATAAAGCCTAAAAAATTTAGATCTAATCTAATAGTTTTAAATAATCTTCATTTTATTTAATTTTGTTTAAAAAACTTTTTTTTGTTTGCAAGTATAACAAATATACGTGTTTGTGTGAAGTGCACATGTTGAAGACAAGAGTGTACATTGTTAATGGGTTCATATTTACATGTTGAGGTTTACACCGCAATGGACACATTCCCCCTTACAAATGCCTTTTTAGTCCATGATATTAATTTAAAATATATGTACATTAAACTCACATTAATTTATGTAACTAAAATCCAAAATTAACTTTAATAAATTTTGTTTCCATTAAACAAAGGCTTGACACAAAAAGTTACATAGCTAAACAAGATCTTATTTATACATATAAAACAAAACAACATATGTATAAATCCATGTGTATATGCAAAATTGAAATTCAGTATCTTAGATTTAAAACAACATATATTTGCGAACATTGTATCTCTATTATAGATATGTGTGTGTGTATATATATATAAACATATATGTAAATAAATTGGATTTAAAAGTAAACAATCTTGGATAAGTTTTAATTTAGAAATGAAGCTAGAGTTTAGGAAAGTTTTCTTTTAATAATAAATTTAGAAGGCAAGAAAAACATTTAAAATTTGCAAAAAGTCCACATGTAAATTTAAACCCAAAAACTTTCATTCTTACATTAATAATATTCAAATGTTTGTATCCAAAAGTTAACCATATAATATAGAAATTAACCTTTCAAGGAATAATAAATATTTAGCACAAATAATTCACTTACAATCATGTATATAAATTTTATAAAAGTATAAAATAGATCTATATCAAAATTAACTTCTAAATTTCCTTTTAAAAAATGAAAACACCAGAATATAAGAAAAATAATTAGATGAGTTAGGCACATGTAAATTCATTATAAGAGCAAACAGATCCAAAAATTACATAGAATAAAACAAATAAGCAAAGGTGATGAAGAATCCAATCAAATCAAGTTGAGGTAAACATATGTAATAGAGGGGTGAAGAACATATGTGGATCTGAAATAAAAAAAATACAATTGTCACATAATTAACTGAGATTAAAGAGGACTTCAAAAGGATCAATTGAACAAATGGTAAATCTTACAAAATCCAAGCATTTGAATGATATAACATATATAAATAAATTAATTGAAGAATTATCTTAAATGTTGCCTTGAAATAAAGCTTTGAAATGATGGATCAAAAGCTCCAAGGCTCAATAGAATCGATTTCTGAAATTTGCAAGAATTAAAAGATATGAAACACCTTTTGTTTTTTTATTTGATTTTTGAAATTTTTAGGAATAGGAGGCCATTAAATTTTAGCCTTAGCATAGGATAAAGAAGGAGAGAGCAATAGACCAAATGACTGAATGAATGAAATCCCATAATGGAAGCAATAATAGATTATTAAAGATATGTGTGATTTACCTTCCTATAATTATGTCCTTGCCCCTTCATTTAAAATTCAAATAGAGTCCTCCTTTCCCTTTGATGGACGACCATATCAAGGAGGAAATGGGTCTCAAATAATTTAATATCCGTAAAGTATTTAATCGATTTAAATCTAATTTAAATATCCTACCGATATCGTATATCAATATGTTCATTTATAACTTTTATTTACACTTTTTATTAAATACTAATGGTATTCAAATAAATAAAATAAATTTTTAGTAATTAATATTTCATAAATACTAAATAATTTAGTTTATTTAAAAACCGACTTAGTATTTATTATATTTAAATCCAATTTAAATGTTCTACCGATATCGTATATCGGTACGCACGTTTATTACTTTTATATATGCACTTTTCGAAATACTAAGGGTATTAAAAAAATCAAATAAAATTTATAATTAATATTTCATAAATATTAATTAGTTTAATTGATTTACAATAATTATAAATTAATTAAATCATGTAGTTCCATTGGAGTGTTCATCATTTCGGTTGTGCGACTCAAAGATGTAAATTCAGTCAGTGATTACTATTGAACCATTCGAATATTAATGTTCACACGTCACCTTTTTTAGTGGTGTGACATTTTTCTAAAATTATCGCTTACACATCATTTTCGGTAAAAATTTGATTTCACTTAAGTGGTACCGGGTAGTAATAATTATTTACACTAATTCTATACGTCAAACTATATCACATTAGGGCTTATGGAATTTGATTTTAGTCAAAATTCCAATATCGTCCACATTCAACTTTGTAAGTCCAAATACAAAATTCTTGATCGAATATTAACATTTTTTTGGATCAAAAAGTGACACTGCACCCCGATCAAAAACATGAATAGATCTAATGCAAATAAGCGAAAATAGTCAGAACACGGTAAATTTTTATAATAGTTCGGCCAAATCAAGTGCCCTGTCTACTTAAGAAAATCGATTTTGAATTTGTCACAAGTATAAGCACTTCTACAAGGTTTTTAAATCTAGTAAACAAGATTTGCTCGGATTTGGAAGAAATGGTTGAAGTAGGGACAAGGAGATAAACAATGACCGGTTCCTTCTACATTGCTTTAACATCTCTATTTATAGTTGGAATCGTCTATCGTAGTCACTATATCATGGATAAGATTTCAGATCCGAGAATATAGGGAGGAAGAACATGTCAATCTAAAGAAAAAATCATATCGGTGCCGACAACAGTTATGATCAGTACCGACCATAATGGTCATCACGATGATGCAAGCTCCCCTATATTTCCACAAGCTCCAACCTTCTGAAGTTAGAAATGGACCTCCTTTGAGAAATCAACTCGCTACCCACCATAATTTTGATCGGCACTGACCATGTTGTTTTTATCTAATGATCCCAAACTTCTTAAGTTGCTCTATCTTGTTATTTCAAGCATGCCCCCAAGTTCTTGATCGATTTTGTCTTCGTCTCAACGTCCAGATTCACTTAGAAGCTACTTGGTTTGAACATTTGATAACACTTGAAATCAAAGTATGCTTTCGTGAATAGCATGCTTTGGATCACTATATGTAATATATTCTCAGTTGTACAAGGGTCATTGGTTATCCATTAATCGCCTTTGAAACATCGTATCTAATCCAGGGATATCCGTTAATCAGTTAAGTAGATGGAACACCTCTTTAACAACCGAATTCAAGGTTTTCATTAACTTTAAAGTCGTATCACATCTTAATCATGTATGCTTTCTTTCTTTTTTAAATCACTAATCAAATTATGTAGGTACCGACTAAAACTTGTCGGTACCGACATGATTTCTTAATGGTTACAAACATACACATATATATTCTTGGGACTTAGAAAATTTTCCCACTTGATTCCATTTTTTAACTCTAACTTATTTCCCTCTCATGAACTTCAACCTTCCGCCATCGCATCTATTGCCACCATGATCACCTATAGTGCCGCCATAACAGATCTAACCACTACCTCCAGCTAATCGATGCCGAATTTACTTGCTCCGACTTCTCTTTGTTCATATCAAGATCTATATTCAAAGGTGGGTTCTTGGTTCATGGTGTTGCCATGGCTGCTACAGTCAGGCCTCCTTAATGCCATTGCGTTGTTGGTGATGCTCTGGCTGCCACTATTAATCCATTGCCAACCATAACCAAAGCTAAAACACGTGGCCAAATTAGGACTTTTAATTTTGGAGGGAAGCTCGAGTTGCTTGCAAGTCCGACATCGAGCAATTCCAGCCGTGTTTCCAATTATCCTTCCATGCTTGATGATTTACATTTGTTTTCATTCCCCTTACTCTAAGTTCTTCCTAGGCCAATCTTGATTTGGCCATATGTGGCAAGTCTTCGCAAATTGAAATGAAATAAATGACCTTAACCCAGCATTGGTTGAATACATATTGACGAATTAGCTTCGTTGAGATGGTTCAAAAGAACGGTCGCATCGAATGCACTAGAGCATCCGAATGGGTTATATGAGTCAATATTCCAAGTTACACACTATGTCTTGCGCTTCTGCAAAGAATGCTCCTTGTCGCTCAGGACAACGGTTTTGTATTGTTCATTCTGCGATAATAGGTAAGATCCGACACATAGTTCCATCATGCGATGGAGCTCAATTTATCACACGAGGAGACTATCTACACTTAATGTTCTGTACATCATGCTCTGGACATAGGACGCACACTATATAGAACAACACTTCACGTTACCCCGATCGATGTGAAGAATCTGATTGGTCAACATACGTCAATATCCGTTAGATCCTATGTATGCGCAACATGGGTTTTAATTAAATCAAATATTAAAGTAAAACAAACTTGACCGAGCTCACTATCAAACTTTTCAATTCAGAATGACTCGATAATATCCTTGCTTAAAGTTAATACTGATCCTTCTACTCCTCTTAAGACTGGCTCTTTTATCACTTATGGCTCCACATTTACTCTATCTAGAGCAATACATTCAATAATGGCCGAACTCCAAATGCAAGTCATTCTAGTAGAATAGAGTCATGATTAGCCACCTTCAATAGATAAGCAACATGCCCCAACAGTCTTAGATGACCCACCGAACCAAACTCCATATCTGCTGACCACGAAGTAACTTTATTCCATTTTCCTTCATCACGGGATTCCAAAGAGTGATGTTTTATTGCCAACAATCAATCAATGAATGCACAACCTACTTAAGGGCTACATTGCATGTAATAAATATATGTGTTTAGGTGGAACTGTTCCACCCTTCAGCGAATTTCTTAAATTCTTCTTGCAACAAATTTAGCTGGCTCCGATGTAAGTGCACCTGAATGGATATGCCTTTCTCAATTCCTCGTACATCCTTCTCATAATGCGATTGCATCATCCCCCAAGCTTTGGGAAGCTTATCTATGTATTAAATTTCAAAAAGAGAGCATATTCGCCTTCCTTGATGATCATTGAAGCTTATAACCACTCAAAGTTGTCGAATTTCTTAACAACAAGCACAGTTACTTCAAGTGCAAATACTTCTTCATTCATTTTCCCTACGACTTCAACTACTTCTAGTTGTTTGGATGTAAGTCTCATCTTCTAACATCTTTTATTCATTTAGATTTTCTTTATCCAAATGCCTAACTCCTTTTTTGCATCTTTTACTAACCTTCTCGATCAAGATGCCAACGATGCACATGTAGACACGAGCTCGTAAAAGGAGCTGATTACTAATTCTGCACTACTTCTTTCTTTGTAACAACACTGCTTTTTGCGGCTATATAATTTCCATTAAATGAAAAGATATATTGTTTTAAACACGCTAGGGAACAAAGAATCGAACTAACTAACTAAAATTTTCAGAACTCATAGGAAATTAATCAAAATATAATATAAATAAAACAAACAAATCCCATCTACATACATCGTAAGTCATACATAGTCTTCACACATACACACTTGTCACTCTACAATATGTACAAATAAATGGATAAGATATGTAAACACCTGCATAGTCAGCACCTTCAAACACCATACAGCCTAAAGCTACTGTGTTAACCTATAGTATATGAGGAAGGAGTCAGATACATCCGTCTGGTGAGTAAATTATTACTAAGTATATATTACTAACATGATTTCATAAACATCATATGGGAACTAATACTTACTTTACCTCAACCTATCTCACCTGCATCTATATAGTTGGTCGACCATAATAAGCATAGTATGGAGCTCACTATCCTATACTTAAGAACGTTAAATGTACAATGAGTTATTAAAACATTAACTAACCCATTTGCACACAAGAGAGGGAAAATGTTAGGTAAACATATACTAATTCGACATATATGAAAGAGATAGTTAAAAAGAGACTAACTCCATGATATGGTTAAACATAGACCAATCCCGTAAACGTAAACAAGAGCCCGAGTTAGATAAATGTAGGCTAACTTGTGTATACATAAAGGATAGGTAAACATAGCCTAACTTCTTTAACAATTGACTCAACACAATCATTATAATGAACAATCATTGAAGCATGTTTCTAGATGTTAAACACTTCCTGATGTCACTGAGAAACCAAGACGAGCTAAACTTCCATTTGGTACAGGCCTGGCTAAAGTAAAAATGCTTCAGTCTTGGTCCAGATTCAACTTGGCAACCTGAATGTCTACCGGTGGACTGGTATGCTTAACATCGATGGATCGGCGTGCATGCAAAATGCCAAAAATAGAAAATCTCGAATTTTTCTCTTCCCAAATTCATTTCTACTCCATCATTTACTATTTTGTTGTGTTTCTACACCTTCTAAACACCAATTTATACCACCTTAACCATTCGTTTATCACATATTAACCAGTATCCCTAGTTTAACTTCGATCATCATAAACTTGATCGTTTAACTTCAATCATCATTATAATTATTAAATCCTATAACTACACTAGTAATTATCCCTAAATTTAATTTGTCTAATTTCAACACCTAATTATCCTAATTATCAATCAAACAATGAATATTACTTTCATGTGAACAACATATAGTCAATAATGGTTTCCATCTAAATAATAGTAGTTATTTCAAAAGTGAATACTTCTTCATTCTCTGTCCTTATGGCCTACTCCCTTTGGTTGTCTGACGTAAGTCTCTTTTTCTATCCTCTTTCCTTTATTCAGATTTTCTTTACCCAAACACTTAAGTCTTAACTTCCTTTTTTTACTCCTTATAAACCTTCCTGATCAAGATCACAGTATTGCAAATGTTGATACTCCAGTGAACTTGAAAGAAGTTGATTACCTGTCCTGCACCATCTCTTACTTGATTACAATGAAAGGCTTTGCTAGTATGGCTTTCTACAACCCAACAAACACGATGTTCCTCTTCCACTCCCATCTAAGAAATCTTGGGTACCTAATGGGTCTTCAACTACATCCATGGATTCAAATGATGATAATCAAGGGGATAATGAAAACCAAGGTGGCGAAGTAAATATTGATGAAGGAGAGGAAAGGGTGGTAGAAGAGAATATGGTAAGGGAAGGGGATGAAGGAAGAGGAAAAGAAAGAGAAGGACAAAGAGAAGTGAGAGAAAGAGAATAGTAAGGAAAAGGAGAGGAAGAGAGAAGAAGGAGAAAAGGAAGAAGAGGAAACTAGGGTGACGATGACGACAAAGACTACGGGTTTGGGCGAGAACGATTCGTATGGGAAACATCCCTTGCAAGTGATATAGTTCATGTTCCATCTTGCCCGAAGCGATTGGTTATCAAGTCTTCGTAAAAGGCTCCCAATCCAAGTCTAGCGCCCATTGGTGAGGTGACACCACATGCAGGCTCTTCAAAGAACATTTTTGGCTCATTGAGCGGTACTAACATTTTCTCAGCCTTCAACACTGGGGTGCTACTATTGAAGATATCATCTATGAGCACTTTGGTGACATTACTTTCTCATTTGGGGATATCCTTGATGAGGGTGAAGAAATCCCATCCTTGCAACTCATTAAGGATGCTGTGCAGAGTATTTAGCGACATATCCACATTTCACATATTTCTAAGATCACAAACATCAACAATCCACATTCGCCCTTAATTTAGTACATTAGTTCTGATACAAATATTCTTCTATTAATGTATAATAGAAAGAGATTGCATGAACTATCTTCGTTCGGGCATTAGCGAACACCTCTCCTCGATTCTCGACCTTTACACATGTCGCTTTAGCCCACAATAGGAGTCGAATAAGAGGAGAAGTAGAAAGTACGATAAATAGTATTGAGATGAGGGGAGAGAAAAAGGCACTGAATAGAAGAAAAGGAGTTCCATGATTTAGAAAAGAGGCTAGGAGATCCTCATGATCAATTTGACAGCATCACTAGCGCTTTTAGCCACATTCTTCATCCCATATTCCTCACAACGGCTTCTGACAACCTAGCCTCTAATTACCACTATCTCGAGTTCCCGCAATATCAAAGATGTTATAATTCACACTGCTCCGTCTTCACTCCCTCGAATCCCATCAACAACTATAAATACTAGGATGTAGGCTGCCTTTCCCAATTATTGCTTAACAAGGGTCATGCTCGAGTACAACGTCAAAGACATTTCTCACTAGGACTCTAGTCACAAGATTGCAGGAGTTAATGAAATAGTAGACCAATTATTTGAATGGAAGAAACTAACCAAAGCCCTCTTTAACATTAATAGAATCAGTCAAATTCAAATCCTATCATTTGAGATCGAGAGGAGAGATCATGACAGGATAGTTATGGGCTACAAAATGGAGTTGGCTAGCCTCACCAAAGAGATAGATAAAGTTCTAAAGTCCACCAAACTTGTGAAAGAGCTAAATGAGGAGTTGTCATAAGTTCATACTCAAACCATTAATGTATTGAACAATTAGATTAAATTGGCCCATCAAGAGAACTCCAAGCTTATAGCATAAATCCAGGCTAAAGATGAAAAGTTACAGGCCAAGGAGTCGGAGTTGAAAGCATTATAGGCTGAAGTTGATGACCTTAAGGCCAATTTAAAGGCTGAAATAAACTCCAAGCTTCAAATTGACCTTGTTGTGGCTGCAGACAAAATCGCAGAACTTAAGGCCTGGGCTACCGATAATTCTGAGGAAATGAATGCTACCCTATAGCAGTTTTTAGTTAATGCCATTGAGAATAAGAATCTTAAATGGGTGGGGGTTAACTATCCCATCACATTGGCTAATGTTTGGGAGGAAATACTTCAATAAGAAACTGCAGTCGGCAGAGGCATGACTAATGATGAACTGAAAGCGAAGCACTTGGATGAAGAAGATATTGCTTTCTTGGAGGAGAGCAAAGTCATTTTGGCCACCTAGGCTACAGCGGTTGGGAAAGCAGCTATTGAGGCTCCTACCCTTTCCATTGCACTAGACCAAGTAGAATTATCCACTATAAAATCTATAGAGCCTATAATAGAAACTAAAATTTCTTTTGTGGCCACCTCTGAGGTAGCCCACACTGAAATCCCTGTCTCCACTCCAACAACTGCTGATGGGCCATATTTCCTCTTTATATCACTTAGCTCCCTTAATCATCTGTCAAAATGGGAAAAATTGGCAAGTCTCTAGTGAAAGGGGCTTTACTTGGAAAAGGTATTTCTCTCATCTCACCAGTGTTCAAGAAGCTTCAGTTCTCATTTGAGGCAGTCTTTAATCATTACTCCATTGTCTACCAACATATAGGTCATCCCTTGCTTCTTCCTCCGCCATAAGCAACTCTGGGATTGGATCCTAGCGCTAACTCTACCATATCAACCTCCATCACTACACAACCAATCATACCTACACATCCTTCTAGCTCCATCCCTGGCCCGCATTGGAAGGATTGGAGGACGTCAGTCATTCCCAAGAGGAAGACATTATAATTATAAGTGGGAAGGACCATAACGATCATAATCAAGAAAGAGGAAAGAACCAAAAAGCCCACTCGCTCAGAAAAATGAAGCCCAACTCCAAAGTTTTCACACTTAAATTCAAGCCTCAAAAAGGTTGTGGCGTTGGCAGTTCTTCACAATCTTCTTACTTTACCAATGACAAGTCTGAAGACCCCACTCACTTGACTACTGAAGAAAAAAATATAACTTCTGAGGGTAGCACTCCAGAGAAGGGGATGGCTAAAGGTGGAAAAGGTTCGAAGAAGCATTAAGTGAAGTTGAAAGTGTGTACGCTTGTGCACACTAATTACGGATCGTGTAATATGGACTAATATATGCAGAATGTTATTTACAATTGCTATATAAGTAAATATTCAATAAACTAACTATATAGCAATTCTCAGATATATAATAGTAAATGCAGTAAACAGTAAAAATCACACCAGGGATTTTTATACTGGTTCGGACCTCCCGTCCTACGTCCAGTCCCAGACTTCTATCTGGATTTCACTACCAACTACCTCGCTTCACCCGGAGGAACAGGTTTATAATACCCGAACAGCCGAACGGGATTTCGTGCCTCTTACAACACCGAGGACTTCAACAAAAATAAATACAATTGTCGTTGACAACTTGTGCTCTTGATATGTAACAACCCGTATATTTGGACCATTTAAATTGACAATAATCCACACATGTCAACTTAAATAGTACAAAACACGAATCATAAATGGAGTATAAGTATATAAATGAGAATCATCACAGAATCACAGAAATATAACATAACAGAATAGTGCAGCGGAATTACAACAATGTCATAATAGTAGTTCATGAAGCTACTAAGAAAATACAACAATGTCTCAAATAAAGGAAATACAACAACATAGATGTCCAAATGGAAAGAACAATACTGATAAAGGTAAGATAGTCTTCAAGTCTTCAACACCAATAAGCAACAGCAGCAATCCTCAGTCTGATCCGAGCATATGCACAAACAAACACTCGAATCAGGACATATATTCTTATACAGATAATATGGTTAGAAATTTTGAAATAACAATAACTCAAAGATGGTTGGAATAAGTATCTTTCAGGATCCGATAAACTATCTATATATAGTAGAGTACGATAAGTAGATAATGTCTATCAGTAATAATAAAGGTATCAAAATAGTGTTAAGTCATGGCCCATTCCACCCTTAACACGTTTTTATTCCCAAAAGCATATACAAGACCGTAGTTTCCCCAAAACCGGAAGTCACCAGAGGGCAATACATATACTAAAGGTACAAATCAAAATCGTAGTGGTCGCGCATAAATGGAATACAAGTATGACAAGGCACATGAGGCTATACCCAAGATAGTGATACTACCGTTCGCCTGATCCGGGCTGGTGAGAACGCAACGCCGCAGCGCCCGCAACACCGTGAGACAACACTCCCAATTCAAGGGTGCGCACCAATCAATCACAAAGTAAGAGAATAGTTTACGAAGAAGTGTGTCCACTTGAGGTAGCTAATCCTCCATTGGCCCGGCACAACTCCTGTTTTAGTCATTTCAAATTTGACACAAGTGTCAAGGCTATCCATTATCGTTCACTTTCTTCAATTATCAACGTTCGCCAATCCAACCACTTCATTCTGGATCATCACTTCGCGTATAGTTATTAAAGTGGTTTCCGGTTTAGACAGTGAGTATGTCCCAAACCGACTCCGGTTCCTTTAATAACCTTTCGTGATTATAACACCGATTGGTCGTTAATATATTTCAAAACCAAATCAATTTCATTTTCAATTCGTAAATCGACAATTCGTTAGTCTTTCGAAATCAATTTCCAAAATTACGTTTCAAACTTTCCAATTTCAATTTCAACATTTCCATAATTCAATTTCAAAGTTTCAATTAAACAATTCAAATATTCATTGCATTTTGTATATAAGTTCATTCCAAAATCGTTTAACTAAATTTACGTTCAAAACGATTTAAATCAATTATCGCTTCCATTCGATATTCATCAAATTAATTTAACATCAATCAATTTCAATTCAATTTCTAATTCATTTCGTTACGTTTTAAGTTCGATTACATTATCACAGTTTACAACTTATTTACAATTACACTTATCAAATCCAATTCTTTAAATTACAAGTCTTTCATTTGTTTCGATAAAGCGCATTCAATTTCCTTAAAAAAAAAATTCATTTCATCTTTTATTTATTTAGTTACAATTTCAAAACTCAGTTAAAGAAACTTAGTTTCACTTGTTCAATAATTCAATTTCTCCCAATAAAGATATTCATTTCAATTTAATTATAATTCGATCTTATCAAATTTACAATAATTTCAAATCTTAAATTTTAATTATTTCAAACTCATTCATTAATAATTTTAAACTTAATTATTAATAAATTCAAAATTTTCAATTATTAATTATTTCAAACTACTTATTAATAATTTCACAACTTAACTATTAATAATTTCAAAGGTTAATTATTAATAATTTCAACACTTAATTTTTAATTATTTCAAATATTTATTATCAAATGATTCTAAATTTAATTATTAAATAATTAAATTTTAAACAATATTCTTTTTGTCAATTACTACTTTAATATTCGTTCCAAATTCAAATATTCACATTTACATTCATTCCAATTTAAATTCCAAATTATTCAAAACATTGTTATTCGTCAAATAAAACTTTATTTTATTTAAATCAAAACATTTGACCAATCGGGTTTTATTTTAATTTTCTATCCTAAGTCAAATTGTTTGGGTATTTATCATTTCAACCCGATTCCATTTAAATTCAAAATCAAGACATACAAAGGGAACTTGCAGTGTGATAGCTGGGATGGTGTCAAAGTAAATAAACAAGCAATAGCATCCATTCACAACAATTCAATCAATTTCAAATAATCCCGAAATAATCGTATCAATTCGCGTTTGTTATTTACGCCAATTAATATAACTATTTCTAGAATCTACTCTATCATTTCAAGTAGATTAAAGATTATAATATTTCGGTTTCACTTGTCGTTCAGTTTCAATTACAACAGTTAATTCAATATACGTTCAACAGTCCAAAGTGACATCTATCAATTTCTACGTGTCAATTAACTTAACAATTTAAAGGGTCAATTTAATTTATCAATATTCATCATATATAAAGGGGTCAAGTTAATAATCTAAATTCGACATATATAATTCTTTTTAAATCGTTAATCATCCTATATCCAATTTTAACTTGCAATTCATTTATCACTTAACAATAACAACTTACATCCAATTCAACATCACATAGCAATCATTTATCAATTCAAACTTGCATAAGAATATAGTCGTGAAAATTAATTCACCTTCCGTGGATAAGAAAATTGACGGCGAAGCACGAAGAAGCAGAAAAGAGACGGTACAACACAACCAACGAACACTGTAATATCGACAAAAGGAAACGATATTAATACAATGAACATTGTATATAATTTATAAATTTATATAAATGCGCTTACCGAAGACAGAGGAAAAGAACGAAGCTGAAAATTTGCTGCTGCGAAAGAAGTCAGTCGGTTGCTTCTGCACACAACGAAAAGAAAAGTCGGTTACACTTAAACCCATACGTCAACTCATATACACCAATATATAAATAATGACGACAAAGAAAATGGTTTTTTTTTTTTAAATAAAACAAGTCGTGACTTCAAGGAACGCAACATGTATTCAATTTCACGCGCGCATATACAACATCGCACACGTTCCCCTACTTGCTGTAAACCTCCAACTCAAGCATATTTTCTTCTTTTCTTCTTCTTCTTCCTTTTTTTTTTTTTTCCTACACTACACGTATGCAACTTTGCTTCCCTACACTACACACAACACACAAAGCACTACTTCCCTACACGTAACTTTATTTTTCCCTTTCTATTGCATGCCAACATTTACATCCTCCCACTTCCCTCACTTCTTGCAACCCTCCAACATATGCATGCAACCACAACATATGCACGCACACTTGTTTCCTTCATGCATACGCACATCTTTTTTTTTTTTTTTTTTTACAACTGAACCGAGACTCATCTAAAAATGCATTTCAGCTGCGACTTGCTCAACAAGAAAACTCATTCTTTTCTACAAACCGAGCCTGTATTCAAATCAAGGCCCCCTCCCATCCACGTAAACAATGCATAACTACAGCATGTACACGATTTTCACTTCCGCAGTGCACACCACCAACACATGCACTCACACATCCCTTGCACGCACACAGCACGACATATTTTCGTGCAAAGGAAAGGAGCAGGGTGGTGGCGCTCACGGCAGTAAAGGCAGGATGATGGACAGTGGCTGGCGTGTGTCGATCGGCGACGTGGTAGCTTGGGAAGTGCGGCGGCTGGGTGGTGCGATGGGGTTGGGTTGCTGGTAGATTGAAGACTGTGGGAGGGAGGTGGCGCGAGGTGGTTGGCTGGTTGGGTGGCATGTGACGTGGCGGTGGCATAGCGTGGGCTGGAGGTTGTGGACGAGGCCAGTGGGCAGGGGGTTCGACTTGTGGCGGAGGACTGGATCTCGGTTGGAGGTCAGTAAAGGAGGTGGGCTGGCTTTGGCACGGTTTATGTAGTGCAGTGTTAGGTGGTGGCAAGGGAGGTATGAAGTGAAGTGGAAGAGTTGTGCGTGGGTGGAGTTTCTTTAGTTTCGGCCAACAACTTTTTTTTTTTTACATTTTACAGAAAAGGAATGAGGGGAAGAAGAAAACATGAGAGAGAAGAGAAAGAAGTACCTGAGGAGATACAAGTTGGAGATATGGCAGTGCGAAGTGAAAGAACAAAATGTTTCTTTTATGTTTACAATTTGAGTACAGTAATGACTCTCATTGGACTTCGTAAAGTCGCGTTCATTTCCAATTCTCACCGAATTCCCAAACGTTTCACATATTCCCAAACGCAACCCTTCACACTTCATCTCCCCAATAAATGCACACTCAGCTGAAGTTACTTTCTTTTTATTTTTAAATGGGTAGAATACTAGGGCTGCAACGTGTTTAACCGGTGCGTTAAACCGGTTAAAACGACCTGACGTTTTTTTTTCTCCGACTCCGTTTAACACGAATAAATATATCGTTTTGGTCAGCGCGACGACGCGATCACAACGGTATAAAAATATTGGTGATACGACGATTTTATAAAATTTGCATTTACGCCGCTTAAATGGGACGATTCGCAAAACAATCTAAACGGAGCAGGCGATGACAACTTTAGGCGAAACGAATCATAAAATCTTGATCAGAATAATTTTTTACAAGCGGACTGTGTAAAAATATTTGGATTTGGAAGATAAATTTTACGCAGCTTTATATGGACTGATATACAGTGAAACGCGAACGGAGTTTACTGTAATATTTTTCAACGAAACTTTTTCTATGTCCATATCTAACTAGACGTATGCCACAAATAAAATTTGAACGTAAATTGAAATCATTATAATTTCACAATTTTTATTGAAACGATGAATTTAAAATTTTAAATTGGGTCGGAAATTTAGGGTCGTTACAATCTCCCCCACTCAAAACTTTTCGTCCTCGAAAAGGAACGAGAAGAGTGAAGTAGACATGAAATAAGTAGGAAAGTCAAGATAGATTTCGAGAAATTTGAATAATACCTGAAATTAATAGTTCGGGGTTTGAATCCCGAATGCTATCCTCAGTTTCCCATGTGCAATCTCGCTCATCTGCGCTCCACTGTACTTTGACGAGATTTACCGACTTCCTTCTGAGTTGTTTTGTCTCA
This sequence comes from Allium fistulosum, assembly GCA_030737815.1. NCBI lineage: Eukaryota > Viridiplantae > Streptophyta > Magnoliopsida > Asparagales > Amaryllidaceae > Allium > Allium fistulosum. Next base: position 1,002,231,266 of record CM060908.1, read on the forward strand.
CGATCAACTATCCGAAGCGGCTTTCGCTCAATAGTCAAATCAGGCTCAATGACTATTTCATCCAACTGAGCAGTAGGGATGGTCATAGATGGATCGTGTACAACCTTGCGATGATGTGAGACGTGGAACACGTTGTGAACACCAGCGAACTTCTTTGGTAATGCAACCCTATATGCCAATGTTCCGACTCTTTCAGTAATCTCAAATGGACCAACAAATCTGGGAGCTAATTTCCCCTTCCTTCCAAATCGAACAATATTCTTCAAAGGTGACACTTTCAGAAATACTTTGTCCCCAACACTGAATTCGAGATCTCTTCTCCTTTTGTCAGCATAGCTTTTCTGTCTATCCTGTGCCGTCTTTATCTTTTCTCTGATTTTTTCGACTTTTTCAGAAGCTTCCATAATCATTTCTGGTCCAAGCACTAATCGATCTCCAGACTCAATCCAACAAGCTGGCGATTTGCACGGCCGTCCATATAAGGCTTCGAACGGTGCCATACCAATGCTTGCCTGGTTTATAAAGGATAATTAATTCAAATTCGAATATACTTATTCAAATTTGAAATTCAAATTCTTTACCTGGTAACTATTATTATAAGTGAATTCAACCAAGTGAAGATGGTCTTCCCAAGATCCACCAAAGTCAATAATACAAGCCCGGAGAAGATCTTCCAAAATCTGATTCACCCTCTCAGTTTGGCCATCTGTCTGAGGATGATAAGCTGTGCTCAGATTCAGTTTGGTGCCCAAAGTATCCTGAAATGCTTTCCAGAATTTACTGGTGAAAATAGGATCTCGATCGCATACAATACTAGATGATACACCATGAAGTTTAACAACTTCCCTCATGTATATCTCGGCCAAACTCGAAGCTGTACGAGTGGTCTTGACTGGAATAAAGTGTGCGGACTTCGTCAGTCTGTCGACAATCACCCATATGCTTTCGTTACCCTTTCTAGTCCTTGGTAGCCCATCAATAAAGTCCATAGAAATCTGCTCCCATTTCCAACCTGGGATCTCAAGAGGTTGAAGCAATCCTGCTGTCTTTCTGTGATCAGCTTTAACTTGTTGGCAAGTGGTGCACCTGCTAACATAGATAGAAATATCGCGCTTCATCCCACTCCACCAATATAACTTCTTCATATTTTGGTACATTTTAGTGACACCGGGATGAAATGAAAGCGAAGACTTATGATTCTCTCGCAGTACTTCCTGTCTAAGACCATCAACATTAGGAACACAAATTCGATTATCAATCCTCAAGATTCCATTACTATCAACATGTGCACCCACTTTATTATCAGCATTTTCAACTCTGCCAAGAACTATTTCTTTCATGCGATATAGTAAAGTGTCCTCGTATTGTTTGGCTATAATACGATCCACAAGAGCTGGGGAGACGGAAAGCTGGAATAACATTCCTTCGACAAGATTACAACATATCATAGCTTGGTTTCTGCTCAAAGCATCAGCTACGGCATTTGCTTTCCCCGGAGTGTAGTTAATATCAAGATCATATGCAGCTAGAAATTCGAGCCATCGGACTTGCCTCTGGTTCAAGTCCTTTTGCGAGAAGATATACCTCAATGATTTATGGTCAGTGAATAACTCGAATTTTGTTCCCAATAAATAATGCCTCCATAGCTTAAGAGCAAATACAACCGCAAGAAGCTCTAAATCGTGGGTTGCGTAGTTTGTCTCATGGGTCTTTAACTGACGACCAGCATAGGCAATAACCTTTCCTTTTTGCATTAAAACTGCTCCAAGTCCATCTCGACAAGCATCTGTATATACAGTCAATCCTTCGCTACCATCAATAACTGTAAGAACTGGGGCAGAGGTCAACTTTTGCTTCATCTCATTGAAAGCTGCTTCGCACTTTTCGCTCCAAATAAATTTCACATTCTTTCTGGTCAGTGCGGTAAGTGGTGCGGCAATACGGGCAAAGTTTTCTATGAATCTGCGGTAATAGCCGGCCAAACCCAAGAAACTGCGGATATCTGTAGGAGTTTTGGGAGTCTCCCAATCCTGCAAATTCCAAAGATTCGAATTAAGAAATTGATAAATTGTTTTTGATAGAATTGACGAGTAAGAATAGAACTTACATTGATTACGGCGATCTTAGCTGGATCGACCGAAATCCCATTCTCTGAAACAATATGGCCAAGAAATCGAACTTCATCTTTCCAAAAATGACATTTTGAAAACTTGGCTTTAAGCTGATGGCTGCGTAGGGTTTCAAGAACAAAAGCCAAATGCGACCTATGCTCTTCCTCATCCTTAGAGAAGATGAGAATGTCATCGATGAAAACAAGAACAAACTTGTTAAGAACATCCCGGAAAACTCTATTCATCAAATCGACGAAATAAGCTGGAGCATTAGTAAGACCGAACGGCATAACCAGCCATTCAAAGAAACCAGTCTCAGTGCGGAATGCTGTCTTAGGAATACTCTCCTCGGCAATTCTGAGTTGGTGAAAGCCGGTAGCCAGATCGAGTTGAGAAAATACTTTAGCTCCATGAAGCTGGTCGAATAGATCGTTGATGCGGGGCATCGGATATCTGTTCTTGTGTGTGAGTTTGTTCAGCTCTCTATAGTCCACACACATTCTGAGAGAACCATCAGATTTTGTGACGAACACTACTGCAGCACCCCATTCTGAATGACTTCGCCGAATCAAGCCTTTAGAAAATAAGTCTTCAATTTGAGCATTCAGTTCAGCTTTTTCTTTTGGAGCCATTCTCCGAGGAGGGAGAACTACTGGTCGGGCACCAGGAATAAGGTCAATGCGGAATTCGATTTCCCGCGGTGGTGGTAGAGAATTGACTTCTCCAAATACATCAGAAAAAGATTGGACCACTGGAGTAGAGCTTAGTTCATTTGGATGGGAGTCAAGTGAAAATATAAAACTCCCAGCATATTCTTGAGGTGATTTGCCTTCTATAACCAAAGACATACCCTGGTTATCGATGAGAGATACTGTTCGAGCTTTGCATGAGATATTGGCTTCGAACTTACGTAGCCAATCAATGCCCAATAGTATATCGAATGCTTCGAATCCGAGAACATAGAAATCCCAAGTGAAGTGGTGAATGCCATGCATAAGAGTGACATATTTACAAACCCTTTTAAGATTAGCGGGCCCTCCAATAGGGTTTGATACACATAAGAAGGTAGATGAAAGAATGGGTTCCAAACCAAGTTTATTGCACAAATCAATAGATATGAAACTATGTGTTGCTCCGGTATCAAATAGAACTTTAACTGGTAAAGTATGCAACATAAAAATACCCTGTAATGTACCTTGGTCATCAGTAGGAGCAGGCGGGGTAGGTGGATCATGGGCTGAAGAAGTCATAGCAAAAACCCCGGCCGTCTTTCCCTTTTTATACATAGGACAATCCTTCTTGAAATGGCCTGGCTGCAGACATACGTGACAGAGATCGTTCCTAGTATTCTGAGGAGGCGGAACAGCAGCACCGGCAGATGTTGGACAGCTGTTGGCGTAGTGACCCCTCTGGTCGCACTTGAAACAAGTGATGGAGGATATGTCAATAGGCTTCTTCTGAGAATAGCCAATCCCAGATTTCTGCTGCCAATTCTTCTTCTGTTGCTCAAAATTTTGCTTCCTCTTTCCCGACTGATTAGCTGGTGTCTGAGTAACTGGGGCTTTGGGGACAGATGTTCCTTTAGGCTTTCCCTCGTATCGAAGAGCGAAATCCATCAACTCAGTGAAAGTTCCATGGACATGAGCGGTGAGTAGCTCGTAATACTCTGGGCGTGCGCCATGTATGAACTTCTCGTTCTTCAGTAGAGGTGTGTCAATCAGGCCAGGTCCGAACTTGGAGAGTTCGTTAAACCTCCTTTCGTACTCAGTAAAGGTCATGCTGCCCTGCTTGAGATCCATGAAAGACCGGTAGAGTTGGGCCTTCCCAGCAGCTGGCATCCACTGAGCCATGAAAGAGTCCCTATTTCAAGTGATATGAAACGAATCAAAATTATGACGAGATAAAATAGAAATTTTATTTAGTAGGAATTTAGATAGATTACTACCTAAACTGGGCCCAAGTGATGGTTTCCTCATCAGTTCGAGAAGTGACTGATTCCCACCAATCCTGAGCAGCATCCTGAAGCTGCCAAGCGGCCAACTTGCGCTTCTGAGCATCTGCGATCTCTAAGCCAGAAAAGATCCTCTCCAAACTCTTAAGCCATTGTTGTGCCTCGATAATACTTTCAGAGCCAGTGAATTTGACTCCTCCAAGCTGAGTATACTCCTTGCTAAGAGTGGAGAATCGGATAGCGGGAGCTGGAGCATGTGGACCAGGAGCATTTCCACCCCTTCCTCTAACATTTCTTCTGTTAGCCATCCTGGAATACCAAAAGTGATTTAGAATCAAAGATAGAAATTTATAGAACTTAAGGAAATTCTATTCAACAAATTCAATAAGAAAGATGAATCAAAGGGGGTGATTCTGAAATGATTCTCCTCATTCTAGGGTATGTTCACCCTATCTCTAATGAGCTTTTAACTCCACAGGCTAAGGTTATCGGGAACCAAAGCTCTGATACCAACTGTAACAACCCGTATATTTGGACCATTTAAATTGACAATAATCCACACATGTCAACTTAAATAGTACAAAACACGAATCATAAATGGAGTATAAGTATATAAATGAGAATCATCACAGAATCACAGAAATATAACATAACAGAATAGTGCAGCGGAATTACAACAATGTCATAATAGTAGTTCATGAAGCTACTAAGAAAATACAACAATGTCTCAAATAAAGGAAATACAACAACATAGATGTCCAAATGGAAAGAACAATACTGATAAAGGTAAGATAGTCTTCAAGTCTTCAACACCAATAAGCAACAGCAGCAATCCTCAGTCTGATCCGAGCATATGCACAAACAAACACTCGAATCAGGACATATATTCTTATACAGATAATATGGTTAGAAATTTTGAAATAACAATAACTCAAAGATGGTTGGAATAAGCATCTTTCAGGATCCGATAAACTATCTATATATAGTAGAGTACGATAAGTAGATAATGTCTATCAGTAATAATAAAGGTATCAAAATAGTGTTAAGTCATGGCCCATTCCACCCTTAACACGTTTTTATTCCCAAAAGCATATACAAGACCGTAGTTTCCCCAAAACCGGAAGTCACCAGAGGGCAATACATATACTAAAGGTACAAATCAAAATCGTAGTGGTCGCGCATAAATGGAATACAAGTATGACAAGGCACATGAGGCTATACCCAAGATAGTGATACTACCGTTCGCCTGATCCGGGCTGGTGAGAACGCAACGCCGCAGCGCCCGCAACACCGTGAGACAACACTCCCAATTCAAGGGTGCGCACCAATCAATCACAAAGTAAGAGAATAGTTTACGAAGAAGTGTGTCCACTTGAGGTAGCTAATCCTCCATTGGCCCGGCACAACTCCTGTTTTAGTCATTTCAAATTTGACACAAGTGTCAAGGCTATCCATTATCGTTCACTTTCTTCAATTATCAACGTTCGCCAATCCAACCACTTCATTCTGGATCATCACTTCGCGTATAGTTATTAAAGTGGTTTCCGGTTTAGACAGTGAGTATGTCCCAAACCGACTCCGGTTCCTTTAATAACCTTTCGTGATTATAACACCGATTGGTCGTTAATATATTTCAAAACCAAATCAATTTCATTTTCAATTCGTAAATCGACAATTCGTTAGTCTTTCGAAATCAATTTCCAAAATTACGTTTCAAACTTTCCAATTTCAATTTCAACATTTCCATAATTCAATTTCAAAGTTTCAATTAAACAATTCAAATATTCATTGCATTTTGTATATAAGTTCATTCCAAAATCGTTTAACTAAATTTACGTTCAAAACGATTTAAATCAATTATCGCTTCCATTCGATATTCATCAAATTAATTTAACATCAATCAATTTCAATTCAATTTCTAATTCATTTCGTTACGTTTTAAGTTCGATTACATTATCACAGTTTACAACTTATTTACAATTACACTTATCAAATCCAATTCTTTAAATTACAAGTCTTTCATTTGTTTCGATAAAGCGCATTCAATTTCCTTAAAAAAAAAATTCATTTCATCTTTTATTTATTTAGTTACAATTTCAAAACTCAGTTAAAGAAACTTAGTTTCACTTGTTCAATAATTCAATTTCTCCCAATAAAGATATTCATTTCAATTTAATTATAATTCGATCTTATCAAATTTACAATAATTTCAAATCTTAAATTTTAATTATTTCAAACTCATTCATTAATAATTTTAAACTTAATTATTAATAAATTCAAAATTTTCAATTATTAATTATTTCAAACTACTTATTAATAATTTCACAACTTAACTATTAATAATTTCAAAGGTTAATTATTAATAATTTCAACACTTAATTTTTAATTATTTCAAATATTTATTATCAAATGATTCTAAATTTAATTATTAAATAATTAAATTTTAAACAATATTCTTTTTGTCAATTACTACTTTAATATTCGTTCCAAATTCAAATATTCACATTTACATTCATTCCAATTTAAATTCCAAATTATTCAAAACATTGTTATTCGTCAAATAAAACTTTATTTTATTTAAATCAAAACATTTGACCAATCGGGTTTTATTTTAATTTTCTATCCTAAGTCAAATTGTTTGGGTATTTATCATTTCAACCCGATTCCATTTAAATTCAAAATCAAGACATACAAAGGGAACTTGCAGTGTGATAGCTGGGATGGTGTCAAAGTAAATAAACAAGCAATAGCATCCATTCACAACAATTCAATCAATTTCAAATAATCCCGAAATAATCGTATCAATTCGCGTTTGTTATTTACGCCAATTAATATAACTATTTCTAGAATCTACTCTATCATTTCAAGTAGATTAAAGATTATAATATTTCGGTTTCACTTGTCGTTCAGTTTCAATTACAACAGTTAATTCAATATACGTTCAACAGTCCAAAGTGACATCTATCAATTTCTACGTGTCAATTAACTTAACAATTTAAAGGGTCAATTTAATTTATCAATATTCATCATATATAAAGGGGTCAAGTTAATAATCTAAATTCGACATATATAATTCTTTTTAAATCGTTAATCATCCTATATCCAATTTTAACTTGCAATTCATTTATCACTTAACAATAACAACTTACATCCAATTCAACATCACATAGCAATCATTTATCAATTCAAACTTGCATAAGAATATAGTCGTGAAAATTAATTCACCTTCCGTGGATAAGAAAATTGACGGCGAAGCACGAAGAAGCAGAAAAGAGACGGTACAACACAACCAACGAACACTGTAATATCGACAAAAGGAAACGATATTAATACAATGAACATTGTATATAATTTATAAATTTATATAAATGCGCTTACCGAAGACAGAGGAAAAGAACGAAGCTGAAAATTTGCTGCTGCGAAAGAAGTCAGTCGGTTGCTTCTGCACACAACGAAAAGAAAAGTCGGTTACACTTAAACCCATACGTCAACTCATATACACCAATATATAAATAATGACGACAAAGAAAATGGTTTTTTTTTTTAAATAAAACAAGCCGTGACTTCAAGGAACGCAACATGTATTCAATTTCACGCGCGCATATACAACATCGCACACGTTCCCCTACTTGCTGTAAACCTCCAACTCAAGCATATTTTCTTCTTTTCTTCTTCTTCTTCCTTTTTTTTTTCCTACACTACACGTATGCAACTTTGCTTCCCTACACTACACACAACACACAAAGCACTACTTCCCTACACGTAACTTTATTTTTCCCTTTCTATTGCATGCCAACATTTACACGACCCAAAATAAATAAGGCTCTAGCCGCAAAGTTGGCCGAATGAGTAACAATTTTTGTTCACCCAAGAAAGAAATACTTTGGCAATGATAAACATAATTGAATAATTATATATTTCTAATTAATCATAGAAATTTACTTACATGTACAGAGTTACAATAAGTAATTACATTGTATAGATACATGCATGTATATATAAACGAAATTGCATCACGGATAATTATATTATATATGTAGGCAATGGTATATAGGCAGATAAAGTAAAGTGCGAAAGTATAAATATGATAAAGATTATACAAAAATAGTCTTTTATTCACATTCACTTTTGTTACAAGAATCATGGAGGCCGCACAATGTCGGCCTATATTCAGAAGAAAAACAAAATACATCAAAAAGGCAAAAGGAACCGCCTTCACAAAAACCTAAGCTGAAAACATACTTCTTCCTCCGCTTTGCTGCTGCTCTTGGGATCACACTTCTGTTGAGTCAAGATTTTTATATAGTTTTGATTTCTGACAAAGGGATAAACCGTGATCGTCAAAAAGAAGTCATTCATTGAGACACAACGAGCTTCATACATTAGAGGTGGATTATTTGGTATGTTAGTAGTATTAGTTATGTTAAAATCTATCCTCAAAATAATCATGCATTTCAAAAGAATCGGTGTATAAGCGTTTTGAATGACATTGCACATTCACTGTGCAATTTAACAGGGACCGGTCGACCGGTCCAAAACCAGGCGGTCGACCGTTCCTGTGTAAATTGCACAATGAACGTGCACACATGCACATAACGTCTATATATTTGAAATTTTCGTCTACTGGTCATTTTTGACCTGTCGACCGTTTTTAAACAGAAAGCAACCTTTCCCAAAAGACACTTCTTTCTTCAATGGTTGCTTCTCTTTCCTTTCATCAATGATCACATCTGTTAATGGCTACTCTTCACAAAGAGTTACAACCATTTATTCTCTATATAAAGATATCTAAATCATTGATTGAAATACAACAATTCTTTGCTTTAAAATTCTGATCTTAATTTCTAAATACTCTTGCATTCTAAAAGCTCTCTACTTCAAATTGCTTATTGAATCATTGAAATTATTTCATATCTTTTGATTCAAATAAGTAATATACTTCCTTCAATCTTCACAAACATCATTCACATATTTTGAGGATAAGATTATAGGATGGGTGTACTACAAGTGACAAATCAGTGTTATCAAGAGCACAAGTTGTCAACGACAATTGTATTTATTTTTGTTGAAGTCCTCGGTGTTGTAAGAGGCACGAAATCCCGTTCGGCTGTTCGGGTGTTATAAACCTGTTCCTCCGGGTGAAGCGAGGTAGTTGGTAGTGAAATCCAGATAGAAGTCTGGGACTGGACGTAGGACGGGAGGTCCGAACCAGTATAAAAATCCCTGGTGTGATTTTTACTGTTTACTGCATTTACTATTATATATCTGAGAATTGCTATATAGTTAGTTTATTGAATATTTACTTATATAGCAATTGTAAATAACATTCTGCATATATTAGTCCATATTACACGATCCGTAATTAGTGTGCACAAGCGTACACACTTTCATTTGGTATCAGAGCAAGGTTATCATATAACCGTAACACCGTTATTTGATATATTCTTGTAATATGGCAAATAACGCAAGCACTAGCTCTAGCACTTACACGGAAGGTCAATCAACACAAAGACCTCCATTCTTTAATGGTCTCAACTATAGCTATTGGGCTACACGTATGTCATTTTTCATGCAATCAAATAGCTATGATGCTTGGAATGCTACTCAAAAAGAAATAGTAAATCCAACAACTGAATATTCAGAATGGACAACGGCTGAGAAAACGGCAGCAGCCGTAAATGCAAAGGCAATAAATATGTTGTTTTGTGCATTAGACCAAAATGAATATAACCGTGTTAGTATCTGCACTACTGCATATCAAATTTGGCAAACGCTGAAAACCACTCATGAAGGTACTAACAAGGTTAAACAAGCCAAAATAGCCATGCTGAAAAGTCAGTTTCAAAATTTCAAAATGAAACCGAATGAGACAATCAATGATATGTATTCAAGGTTTCAAACTATTCATCATGCACTTATCGGATTAGGGCAAAAATATTCAGATTTTGATGTTGTTTCAACAGTCCTACATTCTCTGACTAGTGAATGGGAAGGAAAAGTATTAGCAATTGAAGAAGCTAATGACCTTTCCGTCATGAAGCCAGATGAATTGATAGGAAATTTAATGTCCTATGAAGCAAATTTGCAGGCTAGAAAAGAACAGAAAGAAGAAAAGAAAAATGTAGCATTTCATGCTGAGAAAGATGAAAATGAATCAGATTCTGAAGATGAAGATTTGGCATTCATTGCAAAAGGATTCAAAAAATTCCTAAAATATCGAAAAGCCAGTCGCTACAACAAAAGGAAACCTGGATCAAGCAAACCATCTTCATCAACTATAGAATGTTTCAACTGTCACAAAAAGGGGCACATGCAGAAGGATTGTCCAGAACAGAAGAAGAAGTCAGAAAATGATAAATTCAAACATAAGAAGGACAAGTCAAAGAAACGAGCCTTCTCAGTAACATGGGATGATTCAGACTCATCCTCATCTGAAAGTGAAAGTGATCAGGAGAATGAACAAGCTAATATTTGTTTTATGGCAACAGAAGATGAGGTACAAATTCCTACATTTGATGAATTACTTGATATAAATTCTGAATTGATAGTCAAATATAAAGACATAAAACGTCAATTAAAAGTAGCCAAAGCAGATTTGAGTAGAGCAGAGTTTGAACGAGATATGTTAAAAGACGAGAAGAAAATATTAGAAGAAGAACTTGAAAAACTTCAAGAATCATCATCTAATGTTGACTCTCAATTATCTCTTTTGAGTCAAGAAGTTGAAACTCAAAAAGAGAAAAATGATGCTCTCACTATTGAAAATCATGAGCTTAAGGCAAAAGTCAAAAATCTGGACCTAGACAAGGTGAGCTTACAAACTAAGTTAGATGACATAACTCAAAATGTTTCTAACTTTAACAAAGGTCGAGAAAATTTGACAAAAATCATTGAAAGTTCACAATCTGTTTCAAATAAACAAGGTTTGGGATATAGGAAACAAGAAACCAAGAAACATCTTGGTAATGGAAGGAAAAAGAAAGTACAAAATACTGGAGCTATGAAAAATCTTAGTTTATTATATTCCAAACCAAAATCAGTTGTGAAATTTCAGAAGAAAGTTGTCAAGACTATCAAAATATGGGTTCCTAAAACAAATAACAATTTGATTAGGAATAAATATATTCAGAATTTCATGAATACTGTACATCTTAATACTAATTATATATATAAAGGGGATACCGGACCCGTATGGGTTTGGACTCCTAAGACCTAACTCTTAGGACCCCATAAAAAGTGGGTACCATGGACTTAATTTTATTTTTTGCAGGTCCCACTTAAGAAAAGAGGAAAGTGGATATTGGACAGTGGTTGCTCGAAGCACATGACTGGAGACAAGAGCTTACTAACAAATATTACATACTCAGATGGTGGCTCCGTCACTTTTGGAGATAATTCAAAAGGCTATATCATCGGCAAAGGCGATGTGAGCAATTGCGGTACATCTAACTTACCTCTTATTACAAATGTCATGCTAGTTAGAAATTTAAAACACAATTTACTTAGTATCAGTCAATTATGTGACAAGGGTTTTACAATTTCTTTTTCAAATAATAAGATAGTATTCTAGATAAAGATCATAATTTAATTTTCGAAGGTTATAGAGACAGAAATATATATATTCTGAATATGAATATTAATCATAACTCAGATATGTGTCTTGTAGCTAATGATAATGATCCATGGCTATGGCACAAACGCTTCTGTCATATAAACTTCAGAACTATTGACAAGCTAGCCAAAAACAATCTAGTTAGAGGATTACCCAAAATGAGTTTTAAGGTTAACAATATCTGTGATGCATGTCAATTAGGAAAATTAACCAAATCATCTTTTAAATCCAAGAAAGTCATATCAACACTACAACCACTTGAGTTACTACATATGGATTTATTCGGACCAACACAAGTTCAGTCGATAAACCATAATCGATATGTATTTGTAATAGTTGATGACTATTCTCGGTATACATGGTCTATTTTCCTGAAAAACAAGAGTGACACTTTTGAACATTTTAAATCTTTCGTCAAAAGAATTCAAAAATCGAAAGGGCTAAAAGTTAAAAACATAAGGAGTGATCATGGTGGTGAATTCGAAAATAACGAATTTGAACATTTTTGTACAAAGAAAGGTATTAACCATAATTTTTCGTTTCCTAGAACTCCACAACAAAACGGAGTTGTAGAACGAAAAAATCGAACATTACAAGAATGTGCAAGAACGCTATTAAATGGATCTACTTTACCAAAACATTTCTGGGCAGAAGCCGTCGCCACTGCGTGTTATGTTTTGAATCGTGTGTCCATTCGACCACTCACCAAGAATACATCTTATGAATTATTTAACGAAAGGAAGCCAAATATATCTTACTTCAAAGTATTTGGTTCAAAATGTTTCATTTTAAATACGAAAGACCAACTCGGGAAGTTTGATCCGAAAGCTGATGAAGGTATATTTGTCGGTTATTCGGAAAGAAGCAAGGCATATCGTATTTTTAATAAACGAACCAAAACTATTGAGGAATCTCTTCATGTTTCCTTCGATGAAATCTTTCAGCCCTCTCAACCAAAATCTGATGATGACGAAACTATACTTTCTGACACTCCTATCATCACAAATTATGACTCTGACTCTGAAAATATTGTTGAAAATACTTCTCAACAACAACCAGCTTGTGAAATACGTTCCCCTCCAAGATTATTGAGACACCATCCGGTTCAAAATGTAATTGGGGAGGTCGACTCACAAGTAAGAACTAGGAGTCAATTACATCAAATGGGACATGTTGCGTTTCTATCAAATATCGAACCTAAGAATCCTAAAGAAGCAGCTACCGACGAATATTGGATCATTGCCATGCAAGAAGAACTAAATCAGTTCGTGCGCAATGACGTCTGGGAACTTGTTCCAAAACCAACTGATCAGTCAGTGATTGGTACTAAATGGGTCTATAAAAATAAGGCTGATGAACAAGGGAATATCACCAGAAATAAAGCAAGGTTAGTAGCACAGGGATATAATCAGGAAGAAGGTATCGATTATGAAGAAACTTTTGCACCAGTTGCTCGACTAGAAGCTATTAGAATCCTTTTATCTTTTGCTTGTCACCATAATTTCAAACTTTATCAGATGGATGTCAAGAGTGCATTTCTTAATGGATTTATCAAAGAGAATGTATATGTCGAACAACCTCCTTTGTTTATACATGAAAAATATCCTGATCATGTGTTCAAACTAAAGAAAGCTCTTTATGGTTTAAAACAAGCACCTCGTGCTTGGTATGAACGATTACGTAGCTATCTTATTAACTCAGGATTTCAAATAGGCAGAGTCGATCAAACTTTGTTTATCAAACATTCTCAAAAGGATATTCTAGTTATTCAGATATATGTAGACGACATCATCTTTGGTTCAACAAATGATAAACTCTGTAAAGAATTTGCAAGTTTTATGACCAAAGAATTCGAAATGTCTCATATGGGAGAACTGTCATACTTTCTTGGACTTCAAATCAAACAACTTCCGAATGGTATTTTTATTAATCAAGAAAAATACTGCGGAAATCTTATCAAGCGCTTCGGATTAGAAAATACATCTGGTAAACCAACTCCTATGAGTACAACTACACATCTTGAAAAAGATGATAATGGTAAGAGTGTTGACCAGAAATTATATCGAAGCATGATTGGTTCTCTTCTTTATCTTTCAGCTAGTCGTCCAGATATAATGATGAGTGTTTGTCTATGTGCTCGTTTTCAAGCAAATCCAAAGGAATCGCATTTACGAGCAGTGAAGCGTATAATTCGTTATCTTAATAATACAAAAGATTTCGGTCTTTTTTATCCAACAGAATGTCCATTCGAATTAGTTTCATATAGTGATGCTGATTTTGGAGGTTCTCGAACGGATAGAAAGAGTACAAGTGGTACGTGCCATTTTATTGGAAAATCACTTGTCTCTTGGTTTAGTAAGAAACAGAATTGTGTTTCACTATCAACATGTGAAGCCGAATATATATCAGCGGCTCTCGCTTGTACTCAAGTATTATATATGCAACAAACACTTCAAGATTTTGATATTCATTTATCAAATTCTATTATATACTGTGATAACACGAGTGCTATAAATCTTTCTAAAAATCCAGTGAATCATTCTAGAACCAAGCACATTGATATCCGTCATCATTTCCTTAGAGATAATATTGAAAAAGGAAATATATGTCTTGAATATGTCCAAACTGATAATCAATTAGCGGACATTTTTACTAAACCCTTGCTCGAATCTAGTTTTATTAAATTACGAAGAGAGCTTGGTTTAATTTCTTTAAAAGACCTTGTCTAATAATTACTGATGTTAAACTTTTAAGTTCTTTCGTTTGATTATTTTTTTAACTATAGCTATTTTAAGCTATTTTTAAATTTGAGCCTCTGATTATTTTACACCATCAAATTCCTCTTTTCACTCTTAATCATAAGCTTATATATGAGAACTGTCTATATAAGCTGTCAAAAACATTCGTTTTATTCATCTTCCCTTCTCTAATCATAAATACAAAATTTTCTATGGCACATATTTGTGATGAGTGTGCTCAAAAAACTCACATTTCCATTACAAGTTCTGAATCAGAAGAATATCTTTCTCCTGAAACACCAAAATATAAACCAAAGTGCCATCATCAATGCTCTCGTACACCTGGAAGTACTCCTAAATCAAAAAAGGCAAAGAAAGTGCTATTCTATTCTCCTCAAACCAAAGAGAAGATCGATGAAATTCATCACTATCAAAAACATCAAATAGATCTTCAACGTCAGCTTCATTATGGACAACAACAGCTCCATCATGAACAACAGCAGACTTCGGCACGATTATCTATTTTAGAAAGAATGGCATTCTTCTTCTGTGGATCAAACAAACGAGATGTTCATGAGCCAATGCCAAATGCACCTTCATCTTCTAGAACCCCAAACTCATGGGACAGAAACTATGCTCAGAATGAAGGGGCAACTGAAAAATGGTCATCTTGGAAGGCTCGCATTGATGATATTAACGAAGATTCAACCGATCTTCCTTCTCCCACTCTTCATTAATTTTATTTTATTTTTTATATATATTGTATTGTTGTTTATTTTCTTTTGTAATCACTCTTTTAAAAACATCTAAATATTATAATAAGAGTGATATAAAATTTATAGGTCAAAATATATTAAAACAGGCTGAACTGTGATACAGAACAGCACCGGTCGACAAGGTAAAATGGACCGGTCGACCGTTTTGCTCTCTGGATAAAAACGGTCGACCGCCCCATTTTCACCGGTCGACCGGTTACGTATATCCTGTTTTTAAATATACCTTCCGTTCACTTTTTTCCCCTATCTCTCTTTTTACTTCATAACCAGCCTTCTTCCCCCAAATCAAAGAAACCCTACATTCTCTTATTAAATTTCTTTCTTCAAACTTATCCCTAATGGCTCCTCAACAAAAGAAATTTAAGCAAGCTTCTACCTCAGAGACACAACCCATTGATCTCTCTATCAAGAAATGGCTTGTGGATCCAATTTCACTCAAAAGGTGGAATGAAATGAAAGATTTTATTATCCATCCGGGTTCGTTTGTTAAATTCTCAGATTTCTCTAGTTATCGTATTTTAGATTTAGCAAGGGATACCGACATTGAAAACCTAATTGACTATGATCAAAACAATGTGGAAATTAACCATGTCATGATCAAGTTATTCTATGCTAATCTAAATATAGAGAAAAACAAACCCGCAAATCCCAATTATTGTCTTTGGTCTGTTATATGTGGCAAAGAAGTGTTTATCTCATGTGATAGGATGGCAAGTGTTCTTGGTTCTAGGTTTATTGGTGAAAAATTCTCAAATGACTTTTGCAATATTCATGTCCGTAATCAAATTAGTCATCAATTTACTGAAGATGACAAGGATAGCACTAAGTCTATTGGCTTAAGGCCGTCTGCAAGAATTCTTCATCATACTCTTATGCACTCCCTTTTCCCAAGAACTGGAAATTTTGATGCCGTCTATAAAGAAAATTTCAAGGCATTATACGCAATTTATGGGGGTATTCGTATAAACTGGATTGGTATGATCTTTGATGAGATCTTGAAAGTAAATGATAGCTCTAGACCTCACTTGTTTTATAACGAGTACATTATGCGACTCTTGCTCGATTGTGGCATTGAACCACCAAAGTCTTCTATTTCCAAACCAAAAGCCATCAACAAAGCTTCGATTGCAAGAATGAAGCTTCCAGCTCCATACTTCAATATTATGCCTTTTGAACAATGGAAAGACCAAGGACATAGAGAGGCTTCCTCCCGTTCATCCCGATCTAAACCTGGAGAAGTTAAACTTTTAAGATCATCTTCCTCAACAAAAGAATCACTTAACACTATTGCTCAAAATCAATTTCTTCTAGAAGCTCGACTTAAGCGCATGGACACCAAAATGGATAAACGATTTAACAAACTTAAGTCGTTATTCAGTTCTATATGGGAAGCAATATCATGTGGAGCATCATCCTCATCCATGCCAACTCAAGACCCTGGCAAGCGCCCAGCTCCTCCTACTTTTGCTTGGACATCCTCGGAGGAGGGTACAAGCTCGGGAACGAGTCATGGACGTGGATACGGAAAATCTCAGCTTGTTGAAAAAGAAGAAGAGGAAGAAGAGGAGGGTGAGACAGATTCAGATTGAATCCTTTTAGTCTATGTCTTTATCTACTATTATGTGTAAATTATGACTTAGTTCTTGCTTTAAGACATTATCTGGCACTTGTACTAAATAGTGTCGCATTTTAATTCGTACTAGACTCTTTGGCATTATCATATTATGTGACTCTTAACTCTTGATCTATGGTAGTAGTTTTATTTTGCTTATAATCTGGATTATATAATTTATATCCTCTATTTTTATACTCCTTTTTGTCGATGACAAAGGGGGAGAAAATTGTGCTAACAGTATATATGCAGGAAAATATAGAGTTACAGGCACAATCTCAGGGGGAGATCAAATACAGGGGGAGATTCATAACTATGTTGTCATCAATCAAAAAGGGGGAGAATGTTGAGTCAAGATTTTTATATAGTTTTGATTTCTGACAAAGGGATAAACCGTGATCGTCAAAAAGAAGTCATTCATTGAGACACAACGAGCTTCATACATTAGAGGTGGATTATTTGGTATGTTAGTAGTATTAGTTATGTTAAAATCTATCCTCAAAATAATCATGCATCTCAAAAGAATCGGTGTATAAGCGTTTTGAATGACATTGCACATTCACTGTGCAATTTAACAGGGACCGGTCGACCGGTCCAAAACCAGGCGGTCGACCGTTCCTGTGTAAATTGCACAATGAACGTGCACACATGCACATAACGTCTATATATTTGAAATTTTCGTCTACTGGTCATTTTTGACATGTCGACCGTTTTTAAACAGAAAGCAACCTTTCCCAAAAGACACTTCTTTCTTCAATGGTTGCTTCTCTTTCCTTTCATCAATGATCACATCTGTTAATGGCTACTCTTCACAAAGAGTTACAACCATTTATTCTCTATATAAAGATATCTAAATCATTGATTGAAATACAACAATTCTTTGCTTTAAAATTCTGATCTTAATTTCTAAATACTCTTGCATTCTAAAAGCTCTCTACTTCAAATTGCTTATTGAATCATTGAAATTATTTCATATCTTTTGATTCAAATAAGTAATATACTTCCTTCAATCTTCACAAACATCATTCACATATTTTGAGGATAAGATTATAGGAAGGGTGTACTACAAGTGACAAATCAGTGTTATCAAGAGCACAAGTTGTCAACGACAATTGTATTTATTTTTGTTGAAGTCCTCAGTGTTGTAAGAGGCACGAAATCCCGTTCGGCTGTTCGGGTGTTATAAACCTGTTCCTCCGGGTGAAGCGAGGTAGTTGGTAGTGAAATCCAGATAGAAGTCTGGGACTGGACGTAGGACGGGAGGTCCGAACCAGTATAAAAATCCCTGGTGTGATTTTTACTGTTTACTGCATTTACTATTATATATCTGAGAATTGCTATATAGTTAGTTTATTGAATATTTACTTATATAGCAATTGTAAATAACATTCTGCATATATTAGTCCATATTACACGATCCGTAATTAGTGTGCACAAGCGTACACACTTTCACATTACCCCTAAATTGAAGGGTTTAGCCTCTCATATTTTCCATTTGATTAACAAATGTAGCTAGAAACATGAAAGCAAAAAAGAAAAGAAAGTGAAAGCTAATGGAAAAGAGAAGCTAATGAACAAGAATTAAAACTAATCTACTTTGCATGAATGTAAATCTACACTACAACATGAAAGGAAATAAACAAGAAAAGAAAAAGAACATGTATTAAATTGCATAAAGAAAATATTACATAAAAGAAATGGCTAAGTAGCCATGAAAAGAGAAAGAGAAGAGCTTTGTTTATTTTTGAGCCTAAACTAAACTAAAGAGAGACTAAGGAAGGAGGGTTACATGAAACATAAGGAGATTTTATACATGTGTTAAACCCTAATTCATATTTTTGGGGAATGCCCAAAATACCCTTGAGATAGTGTAGAGGCCAAGTAATCATTAGCTACTACTAATCATCATTTAAGTGTATATGAAGCCATTAATTCCATAAGCATGTGCATTAGCCTCTAATTTGTACATTAAGGTAGGTGGGTAGGTGAGGTCCTCCATTATCTTCACTTTGAATTATTTCCATCTTCATTTATTCTCTTCACTCTTGTGCATGCATATGTGATCATGAAACCACTTGTATATGAATTTAAATTGCTAGAAAATAATATAGGAATTTTCAATTAAATTTTAGAAAATTAATATATGCACAAAAATGACCACTTTGCCCTTGGATGAAGATGAATATGTGACGATTTGAAAATAATATGAATTTTGGTTTAAACAAGTTAAAATGCCCGATATGATCATTTATTAAATTTAAATAGATTAAATATGGTGGTAAAAATATGCATATTTACGTGCACATCAAATACCCCCACACTTATCTTTTTATTCGTCCTCGAATAAAGGAAAAACTAAGATAAATCCATTTTCGTAGGGAGCACGATTGCATTGAGAGTATGCAACAAGCTATTAAACCTCTGGGTGTCCCCAGTAGGACGAGTGTTGTCTCGTGAGGGTTTTCACCGGATACTACCCACCAAATCCAAATGTAGGATGAAAATATTTACAAAATGCAAGATTTATTTACAAAGAGATGAATGCGAGTTTTTGGAAATATTTACAAATGAAAGATTTACTTTTAAATAGACACAACTAAGTTAAATATAGGTTTTCGTCATTACCTTGAAAAATTAAGTCATTTACTTGTCAAAATTTCCAACAAAAATCAAGTTATCAAACTAAATATACTATAGTTTAACTCGTTGTTTCGGTTGGTTACAAAGTGTAACTATGAAATGGATCCTTAGTTGATTATCAAAGTTTATCAAAGTGGTATTTTCATTTCTTTTCAATAACAAGTCAAATCAAATAAGTTAAAATAGTGCTTGGATTTCATTTGCTTACTCTCTCCATTTTTTCTTTTGAAAATTTTATTGATATTAACAATATATACATATGCCTAACTCAGATAAACTGAGGCCAGATATATTACCCATGCATTTCCTTTCGGACTGATGTGAGGGGAATACAGAGCGTGGCGAGTGAACACATGAGTGTGAACACCTATTGACCATAGGTGTTATTAAAAAGAATTTATATATATACACCTAACTCAGATAAACTGAGGCCAGATATACCGGTCGTGCACTGCCTTTCGGGCTTACGTGAGAAGGGTACAGAGCATGGCGAGTGAACACACGAGTGTGAACACCTGACTCTAGGTGTTAAAAATATATACATATATACAAATGTTTTTTTCTTTTTTTCTTTTTTTAGAAAGAGAGAGTTTTGCAAAATCATCTTAGCACCATTTAACTTAGAAGAAAAAAAAATGTTATATCCTTTTATTTGAATTCACCACTTTTTAAAACAAAGATTTTCAATTAGGATGTATTTCATAATTAACACGTATGAATCTTCCTATATACTATAGTTAAGCCATTGTTATTTGTAATCAAACTTCATTTTTATTTTTGTTAAGACAAATAAATTTTCAAAAATTTCAATTTTATAAACCAAAACCATATATTTATCCTATAGTGTTTCTTTAAAAATAAATCAAAAAATGCTATTTTTTTTTGAGAATTTTTTTTTTAAATTTTTGAAAGAAAATAAAAATAAATAAACCATGAAAAATCGAAAATGATGATGAGTCTCCCCCCACACTTGAATTTGACTGTGTCCCCACAGTCAACTCAAGTGGAAGGAGAAAAATAAAAATAAAAACATGACCTTTTGTTTAAATGAAAATTAACGGTATTTACACGGGATCAGAAAGTATATCGTCAAAAAGTAAATGAAACGGTCTTCCAAAGACCGATTCATTTGTCTCGTTAAATATGCGAGACATAGCTTAAGTTCGGAAAACCAAACCATAAATGATTTCAAAGTTGAATGTTGATTTGGGAAAACGAATGTCGTTTTATTAAAAATCTTACGAGTTGTTTTATTTTCGATGATTTTCGGGGTTGATAGAATAATTGATTGAAATTCAAATTTATTATCACCAAGTTGAAGTTCAAACTTATAATTGAAAACTTCTTCAAAATTATCGATTTCAAAATCAAAATGGTGATGTAAATCTTCCCCTTCAGAATTCGACAACTCATTTTCGAAAAGTCCAAAGGAATTATGTTCATTGAATTCGTCTTCCTTATTTGGATTATCAACAACTTCATCGTATATATTAAGTTCAAAATCCAAAGTTGTTGTATTAAAATTTTTGGAATCGAGAAAACGAAGGTCGAATCTTAAATTTGGTTCCACACCCTCGAAAGAATTGAAATCCAACTCAATTACCGTGTTTTCAACAACTTCATTAAGATTGTTATTTTCAACTTCAAAAGTTGTTATTTGAAAATCGTCGATTTGGGTAAAAGATGGACTGTCACTTGACTCGTCACACATTGGGATTTGATTTTGTTTCTCACGTTGTTTCATATATGTTTCAAACAACGAATCCGTGTGATAATCGTAAATTTCGTTCATTTGCTCAACAAAATCCAATTTATAACTATTAACATGAGGATTTTCACTTTGAAATTGTTGAGAACAAAGATTTTCAATCGTAACGTGGTTAAGATTATTCCCATTGCCAAATTCATTTGAAAAGTTGTTTCCATTTTCATTTGAGTTTGAAATTCATTTTGGAGTTCGAAATTGAATTGGCATGGGTTATAATAGAAATCGTTTGAATTTTGAATTGAATTCAAATTTTGAAATCCTTGACTCAAGTTATTACACAAATATGAATTACACAAATCATTTATCATTTGATTTTGTTGTGTAGAGATTTCAAGTAGAGATGAAATGCTATTTTCGAGATTCGAGGGTTGGTCATCGTTTTGAAAACTTTGTTGTTTAAAATTCGAATTGTTTAAAGAATAGTTGTCGTTAAAATATCCATACGAATTTGGAGTGAAATCATATGGATTTTGACAACCAAATTCAAGTGAGTAAGGGCAAGGAAACTCGGACATTTTCAAGAGATTTTTTTTGGTTTTTTTATAAAGGAAAAATATTTACAAATAGAATTTATTATTTTTTTCTCAAAATGGCAAATTGATTTTTGTTTTGTATTTTCGTTTTTCAATTTTTTCTTTTGTTTTTGAAAAGATTTTTTTTTTGGATTTTTTGTTTTTCTAAATTTTTTTTTTGGATTTTTGAAATTTCAAAGGAAAAGGAAAAAAAATTCAAAGAAAAAGAAAGGAAATATTTACAATTTTTTTTAGTTTTGAATTTTGAATATTTTTTTAAATATGCATGAACTAATGCAACTAAATGAATGCAAAGTTAATTACAAATGATTTATCCTAAGTTAACCCAAAATTGTATAATCACAAATTGTCTTAAATCAACAAGATAGTTCTCGACCAGGTAACGGGCAGGAGTTATCGGTGCACCACGAATCACCGTAGCAATGCAGTTGAGGTTTAAGTACCTTCAGAGGAACAACCACTATAATATTTACGAATCACCGTAATATTTATAAATGGTTATTACTCTGCCGTGGCCTAGACACCAAGAAATTAAATTGTTCAAAGAAGACAAATTGTCGATATACAATTAAAAGTTATCGATGTCTAATCATTATTATTAATCAAAATCTAGGATGAAATGCAAAGCAGAAAATAAATGCGCATTAACAATGCAACTACGAATGTGTTTTTGTTTTTGTTTTTATTTTGATTTTTGAATTTTGTTTATATACAAATGCAAATGTAAGCAATCAACAATGCAAGGAAAAACAAGAGATGAAAGCACAATAGATAGGGATTTAAAGCAGCAATATTTTTATAAGCAGGCAAGTAGTTATTATTTTTTTGGCAGCAATTCTTCTCTTGAATTTCCCCTTCTGCAACCTGAAAGATAAAACAAAGATATATACACAGTTTTTTTTAAAGGAAACTTAAAAGTGAAGTTTTACTTAAATTTTTTTTTTTAAAAAAAGGATGAAACAAAAATAAAAACAAAGTAAACACACGGATTAAACAAAGGCTTTTTTTTAATTAGACTAAAAACAAATTAACAAAAAAAGTTAAAACAAACAAAAGAAAAAAAAATTTACCCACTAACTTATAACCCGGCCCAAACGAGCTTGCTTCAAAAACATTTGCCCATGAAGTCTTCAATTATCATTTCAACACAAGTTCTTTTTTTTTACAATCCCAAAATAAAATCGAACATCGAAATCAATTCAGGGATTCCAAAATAGAATTAAAAATAGAATCCAAGTTTTTACGAAGATCGTTTTCAGTGATTCGATGTTTACGACATGTCGATTTGGATTTGCAGTTGTGGATGGGTGTCGATTTGGGTGAAGCGGTTTCATGGGTTCACGGTGGTAGGTTGTTGCGATGTGATTCGCGAGGTCGATTGGTCGAAGTTGTTCGAATTGAAGTTTTGGTTCGAAGTAGATTTGAGGTGGGAGGCAGTTGCGGTTGCTTTGGGACTCATGATTTCAGATGAGGTCGCTGAATGGTTTCGACGTGGTCCAGTTGTTGTGAAGAAGTGGTTATGTGCGACAGTTGTGAAGTGAAGTTTGGAGTTGTACTGCTGTGAAGGGGATGGTACAGGAAGTGTGATATGCTTGCTGTGAAGGCTGATGGGTATGTCAAGGCAAATGATTTTGAATGCTTGCAGTGTTGATACGATGTTGAAGTGGCTGTATTGAACTTGAAACAGAGAATGTGAATTTTTGATTGATGTCTGGTATGGGTGTCTAATACGGGTATTTGATGTCGGAGGTGGGTTGCTGAGGCAGGAATGTATGTTGGACTTTGACAGTTTGTTGACGACAGAGGAAAGTGGAGAGATTGATGAAAGAAGGATTGTATATGTTATGGTGCAACCGTTTTGGTAGTTGATATGTGGGATGTTTTTGGGTATTGAAGGATTGGGGGAAGTTTGTGACGAGGTAATGGAATGAAATGTGGTATTAAGGGGAATTTGGAGTGGAGCTGTATGCAGTAAATTGGTATGAATAGAGACAAGCAGTGTGAAGGCAGTAGTGGATATGTAGATGGTGAAATGCTGATGTGCAAGTCGGTGGTTACTGCTGTGTTGTTGCCAGAAGTGATCAAGTTTGATGATGTTAACGATGATGCGAGGAGATGTTTTGTAAGGAGTGTGATGGTTGTAGAGGTAGAGGTAGTCATAGAGGTAGAGGTAGTCCAACTGAAGTGGTATGTTGAAATGTACAGTGGGGGAGGCTGGTTGAAATGAGGGATGTTATGTTTGATGTTGCTGTAGTGCTGTTTTTGCAATGGTTGTTGCAGAGTGGATTGAAGGTAGGTGCACAACAGTTTGGAAGCAGTGACAGTGGCAAGTGTTGTATATAGTTTGAGTTGCTAATTGTGAAGGCAAGTGAGAAGTATGTGAAGGTAGTAGTGTAGAGAATTTGGCAGTTTTGGGATGAATGTTGAGGATGGTGAATTTGTTGAATTACAGTGCACAGATATGCACAGTTGCAGGAAGAGAGACAGAGAGACAGAGAGAAAAGATGTATTATTAAAATGCAAATGTAATTGAAATTTGTAAATTCAAAGATGAAATGCAAAATTGTAAATACAAATGTAATTGAAAACGAAATGGAAATTTTTTTTCTTTTTCAAATGAAACGTGTAATATTTTTTTTATAATAAAATATGCAAATGCAAAAACAAACAAGAAAAACAAGCACATAACAAAATGCACACAAAAATCAAACAAACACACAAATGTTTTTTAAATGCAAACACACAGAAAATTAAAACGGACAATAAAATCAAACAAAAATAATTCGAAGAACAGAAAATCAAATTCAAAACACTTCCCTGGAATGGACCTCCATACAACGTTGCGTCCGTTGGGTTACTAAGGCAAAACTTTATTCCACCTTATCAAAGAGGGCTTTCTGACTATCTAACATCCTTTGGTTCATTTCAGCCATCATTCTATCGAATTCAACTCTTGACACCATCTCTTGTGGGGGTAGATGGTCCTGGCAAAGCATTAAATGGCTTATTAGTTTCATCATTATAGTGAGAAGCTTCGTCTTCTCCAATAATGGCTCTAGATCTCGTGGAAGGTTCTTTAAGGACCATTTCTTCAGATCACAGTATTTATCCTTCAAATCTAACTTCTAGACATTTGAAATCCATAGTATTTAGCTAGATCTTCTCCTGAGAAGCTCTGCTCTTAGTGCAAGCATTAAAAATATTGAACCAAAGATGGCACAACACCCCTAATCGAATGAAAATGAGACAGATCTAAGTGGTATCCATATAAACAATAAACAATACAAAGAATTTTATAGTGGTGCAGAAAATTCTATGGCATACGTCCACTTTAATCTTATTTGATTTAGATTAGTCAAACGTACAAAATCTTTACAGGTGTTTTCAAATCCAAACCGCAAGTAATAACACTTAGTGACTAAGAGTTTAGTAGAGAATAGGAGATAATGAAGAAGATAAAGAGCGAAAAGTCCAAAAGTTCTCTCTAAGTTTCCATATCGCTTCTATTTATAGAAGAATCATCCATCCTAATTGCCAAATCAGTGTAGAATAGGTAAATCTTTAGATCTAAGAAAGTAGGAAGGTAGAACAACTCTTCTCGAAGAGTAAAATCATGTTGGTACTGATCAAAATTGTGGTCAGTACCGACCATAATGGTTGTTTTAATGGTATAATGGAGTCCATAGTCCTCTTGTTTTCATCCATATCTTCATGTCATTAAGCTTCACTCATAATTTTTCCCATCTAGTCGTGTTGGTATTAATATGGTTTACCTCTTATAAGACTCATCTTCTTCTGCAAAGCTTGGAAGCTCCGACGAGATCCATCAAGTATCATCAACTTAGCATCGATATGGTTGCTCCATCTTTCCACCCCTAGTTCATGCCACAAGCTAAACATGAAGTTCCATTTAACAAACATCTTGGTACAAACTACAATTGGGTTCGGTATCAACCAAAATCTCTTCCCTCTTTTGTCCTTTAAACTTCTTGAGCTACCTTCCATAGTCACTCCAAGCTTGCTTCTAAGTCTTCGAACCATCTCATCTTCGTCTTAACATCCAGATTCACTTAGAATACTCGGTTTAGATGCTAGATAACACATATCATTGGCAGTTTTAAGCTTTGGAATTTCAAATTAAATATAGTTATGTTATTTTAGTAAAGTGGAGAGAGTTTTCTAACCAAAATAAACACTATAAAACCCTTTTTTTTAAAACCAGTAGATTTAATTTATCTTCTCTCTTTTCATCCCCATTTCTCCTCTTTCATTTCGTAACTTTAAAGCAGCATAATTCTCTTAATTTTCAATAGATATTGATGATCTACTTACCAAAACAATCACAAAGATTAGTACTATGATTTGATATCAATTTAGTGGTGAAATTTGGAGACTGTAGGTGCAGCAGTCCAGATTACAAAGGACTTTAGGATTTGATATTTAATTTTTATGTAAGTGAACCTTCTCTATGATTATATAATGCAATTAGAATGTTTTAATATTGTAAGGGGTCTGGTTAGGAGATAATTATGAATTTATAATGAGTCCAATGAACGAATTTTGTATGATATTGACATGGCGAAGCGTATAGATATCATTGAATATAAGTGTGTCTGATGTGTGTGAAAGTAGATGTTTGGTTTGTTATCAGTGATTGGATAACATATTGACTTGGTACGATCAAATAAGGAATATTAGGAAAGTATGGTATAGGGAATAGTTGTCCCAAGAAATAGTTTTTCACTTAGTATTCAAAAAGGAAATAGTTGTTCTGGGGAAATGATTGTTCCCGTAGTATTATAATTAGTGATTTAGGAAATGGTTGTTCCAAGGAAATAGTTTTCCCTCGGTAATGTGTATAGTGTAAGATGAGACGTCA
The DNA here is from genome assembly GCA_030737815.1 of Allium fistulosum. Classification (NCBI taxonomy): domain Eukaryota; kingdom Viridiplantae; phylum Streptophyta; class Magnoliopsida; order Asparagales; family Amaryllidaceae; genus Allium; species Allium fistulosum. The sequence goes on from CM060908.1 coordinate 1,002,257,886, forward strand.
TATGACCTTAATCGAGTATTCAACTTAGTCTTAGTGATGATATTACTCCTCGGGTGGATGTAGGCAGTTTATGGTAAGTGTATATGGGTTAGCAAACATTAGTGATGTTTTACCAGTCTTTTTGTAGTATATATGAAATAGATTTGTTTCACTTACTCAAACGTATGTTAGAACCACTCCTATTTTCCTTTTTATCTTTATCACTAGGTTGATGGACCTTGGTGACATAGAGGATATTCTGACAAAGATCTCGTAGTGTGAATACTATAAATATAAATGTATTTGAATCTATGTTGAGTATAAAGATTTTTTATATTATATGTTATCTCCTTCTACTGCGAGTTCCAAAGGTTTGTAATTAGATTCTGTTTGGTTTCCTTGTTATCATAACTTAACGATTGCCATTTTCGGTTTTCTATATTTGAATGTCGGATTGGGCATTAAATCTGAGCATTGAAAAAGGCAGGTTATTATATTTGGTATCAGAGCAAAATTTTCCTTAATTTAAGGACAGGGATGTATGGAGAGAGCATATTTGTATTTTAATAAATGTGAATATATAATATAATATATGAGTCAGGTGTATGTATATACATTGTTTATTGTTCCAGTATGTTTACTATCTATTAGGGAGTTGCTAATGATCCTAGTTACTAACAGCCGAGAGTGAGCACCTCAATGGAAACTAAAATAGAAACAAATCAAGTGGGATTGAAACTAGAACTGGGAACAACACTAGAGCAAAATATATGGATATTCATGGTGTGAACATTCCCACTTAGTTCCGTGAATATATGCAGATGACAGGCCAATCCAGTATCAACCTCAAAAAACCTGCAGTTGCAACCTAAGGAGTGATTCAGGTTTAGACACCATCTAAAGTGAATTTCCTAAAGTTGTGTATGAACTTCTCTAGTTTGGGTGGTAGTCCCTTTGTTAGAATAGAACCATATGCATCTGAGCATGCTTGGCTAAGCACGTGTGAGAAAGTCTTTAATCTTTTGGGTCCAAGTGATGTTGCAAGAAGATAATTGGCTTCCTGGCACTTCTAGGGAGAAGCAGCAAATTGGTGGGTAGTTGCTACTACTAAAAATGATGAGGATTATTATTGGATAAATTCATTCATCTAAAGCAGGCATGAATATAGGTGAGTATGTGAATTAGTTTAATGAGTTAGCTAGATTTGAGTTTGAATTGGCTAACACCCCAGATAAGAAGGTGATGAAATTTGCAAAAGGATCAAATTCATCACTTAAGGAGTTAGCGTTGAACCAAATTAAGCGAGGATAGTGAACTAATGTCAAAGACAATAAGGGAAGTAAATAATAACAAGGGAGACATAAAATGAGGATATTCATGGAAAGCACGAAAGGAGAAAGTGTAATCAATGCAGAAAGAAAGGACGAGAAGTAAAGAACTATAGAGTTGATCCTATACAAATTAAGTGTTATAACTATAACCAATTGGGCTACATGAAAAGAGAATATGCCCGAGTGTTCCAAGGGAAAATCATATTGTTAAAGCCTATACACCAGAAGTGGTTCCATGTGCTAGCGTGCCACCATCTACTCAAGAGAAGAGGAAGCCAATCATGATATAACGAGAGCTATTACTCTTGAATTATGAAGTGTTATTTGATAGTTATGCTTTAAATCTCACACGGTGCATAATTTATTTAGTAATGTTACATCAGAATTTGAAATGTAAAATATGTAGAGTAAAGTCCTTTAGTAACACATATGTATTGAAATTTTTGGGGCATGGGTTGAATTTTGGAATAGGTTGGATGACTCATTATAAGATAGTATTGGATGGTAAAAGTGGTATGGTTTAAACATAGAGTAAAGGATTGTGTATGATTTTGTTGTACATTGTGATCTCGATAGTCACAGGATGACAAGATGACATACATTTTTGATAAAGGAATTCCATATAACTTTATTGGACCTCAAGCTTCCCTTCCTAAATAAATTAAACTTAGTAGACCCGTTGACATGCCACTTTAGCATATGATTTTAGCAGAGTGTTGGAGTTTGACATGAAAGTTTCTAATTAAGTTTAAAAGGAGATTTCATATTTTGGATTAAAACCTATATGAAGGAGATATGACCAAAATGGTATTTGCCTGATATTGGAAGATATAAAGACATAATTGAAGTAGAGTTTGATATGGAAATTTTGGCACTAAAAAAGAGACTAGTTATATATAATTTTAATTAATTAAACTTTGATATCCAGTTGATTGAAAATATTTTAAGATGTGAATAACGATTTCTATTTGAAGGGCCTAGATTCTTTTTTTGATTGGGCCCTGGTAACCAAATAATACTATTATGTGATCTGACTCAGTGATCGGTCCATAGTACAGAAATTGAAATAAATGACATTCACATTCTTTTGTTCTGTGTCATTGCAGTAATGCTCGAAAATGGAAGTAGATGTATGTAGGATGCTTTTATTATCACTATAAAGGCGACGATTTAAATTGCTCTATGGATAGGTGTTGTTGATTCAATGTTACAGGAGTTACACCATACATGTTTACTTTGTAAACAATTTGAATTGGTTTGAAGAAGGGTGTCGTTGACCAAATGTTTTGGGTAATGTTACGCCATTTATGTTATGTGGCTTGGATGAATGTTGTTCAAGTAAGTGATTTTCATCTTACTATATATGTTTTGGGAGGATGTTTGTAGGTTGTCAATATTTGAGCAATAGTTGTGCCTACAAGCATATGGTTTGGATTGGATGTGACGTAAGTTCGATAACATGTTCACCATGCTATTACATCGTCCCTTTTTCCAATGTTTCTATATATGTTCTAGGTACAATGTTACTATGACTATTAAGTATTTTTTTTCATTTGATATATATGGAAAGACACCATTCCTATTGAATTATATCGTCCTGGTATGGGAGAAAAGTAATTTGGTAGAAAGATAATTGGGAAAGGATAACTTTGGTTGGTTTATCTAAAAATATGATGTGAATTCAGAATTTTTTTCGATTGTAAAGGTAAGTGAGTTTGAACTTTATGATTATAAAGGATATTCTGGATTAGATTTGGTATTAAGATTATATGGAGACAAGTATTGTGATATGATGGATGAGTATGTATAAATTCTTAGATATAGATGGATACCAAGATCATATGAGTTTATATTATCACTGATAGAATAAAGTAACTGGTATTGCATGGGTAGATTTGATTTGGATAATAAAAGGTTGAGTAAAGGTTTAAAATATGTTTGTAAAGGACATTCCAAATTGAATTGGTGGCCAAAATTGTATAAGAAGTATTTCCGGCTGGTGTGGATTCAAGTGTTCCATGATAACTGAAGAAAATTTATTGGCAAAGGTTAAGGAAAAATGTATTATAGTTTTTACGCATTATAACAACCCGTAGTTTAGAAATAATTAATTAATAACTAAATAATAATAGATAATGAATTTATTTGGAATTTGAATTAAATAATTAGAATTATGATGGTAATTTTGGAATCGAAAAGGAACATTGAGTTGAAAGAATAAATTTTTTTAATAATACCGATTTGGAATTAATATGTAAATGATTTAAATAAAATGATTAATTAATTAAATAAAATTACGGAAAATTTATTCTATAATATATATAAAGTTGCAATTTATTATAAAATGATTTAGTGAAGAAATTGAATTTTATTTGGGCTTATATGTTTTATTTCTTAAAGAAAACAAAAGAATAAAAGAAAGAAAAGAAGTAAAACCCAAAGTCCAACATGCTCAAAATCAAAATCTAGAAATGAGTTTCCTTATATTTCCAAACTCGAGACAGTTTCTTTCTCTGGACATTTCTACTCTATTTATAAATATAACCTAAGCATTCTTACATCACTTTAGAAAATCAGCTCCATCCCCAAACCTTATCACTTAATTAATTTAAATAAAAATCAAATTAAATCCTATAAATTAAAATATCTTTCTACCATAGCTTCTCAATATCTCTACACCAATACGCAATCAAGTAGTTAAAGAGTTTGACATCAATTTGAGTAAGAAGGTGATTAAGTGAGTGATAAAGAAGAAACAGAGAAGAGGAGAAAGGAGCTGTAAGCGAAGTTGTGCATTTCTTCATTTCTGGTGAGTAAATTGCTTACAAATATGTCTTCGTTCAAGAGTGAATTGCCTATACTTGTTTCTGTATCTCCTTGAACCCATATATAGAGAATTTGAAATGCCTTTCATTGAATTTGCGTTGAAAATTGGTTGATAATTTGATTGAATGGAATGTGTTTTGGTTGTGTCATGTCCATTATAATAAGAAGGCATTGGAGTAGGAAAAATAGGGAAGAAGGTGGTCGAAAACGCGTTGAAATAGGAAGCCAATTCGATTGCTTGGGCTTCGACCCTATTGATGCCACTGGTGAAACGGTCGACCCCCCTCCACGTTGCTTTTCATGCGTGCATGGATGAGTGTTTGGTTGTGTACGTGGCCGATTTTGTTGTGAGTGTAGCTGGGTTCGAGGGTGCGTGCATGCTTGTATATGGATTCATATATCTCCCTATATGTGAATTTAATATACTATAGTTTGAACAAGAATTTTATATAAATATAAAACTTAATAAATTAACATAAATATATACTTAAATTTTAATATACATACACTTATATTTTATGAATAAATGAAAAAGAAATTATAACCTAATAAATAAACAAAGAGAAGCTCTTAGTAATATTTAAACGAAAGATTGAATAGATTAATAAGTTCTTATTTGTACATAAATATTATTATCAAAATGTATTTATAATGTTGGTAAGGATTATATAACTTATAATATAATTTTTTAAAGGAAATTATAAAGCGAATGGGTATTTAATTGGGTATTACCTGGTAACGAACGAGGATTATATTAAATGGTGAAATTGTTATGTTTCTTAAGTATGATATATACTCATTTATTTATTGATTACTTTGGATATTATCTGTACGTTTTTATTTCTATGTGATGAGGAATTTGAATAAACACATAGTGATACCGTCGGGTGTGGGACTTTCGGTAACACTTTTTCGATTAATCATCGAACTTGTCATATAGAGATATTTAGTGTGGATCGAGTGCAGTTTATGAGCTTTGAATAATTATTCGAATAACATGCGGTGGTATAGGATGCCATTATGTTATTTGTTTGATTATTCTTTGTAAGTAAATGTCACTCGAATGGGGATTTACTCATATATATATATATAAAGATACTCACTATGGTAATCATGCGTTGACTAATAGTTGGATCTGTGTATCGACATAGGATTAAAGCTCTAGTACATTATAGTCATGTGTTGACTCATATATAGAACTGTGTGTCGGCCTACGTCTAGAGCTATGTAAATTTATCGAATATGAGTACTATATGTCGCCCATTTCATCCAGCTCCCTTTATTTTTCGGGGGTGAACCAGATTGGCCAGAATCAACCCTAGCGGCCTAAACACGGAGGCCGCGCCCTGAATCTTTGACACTTATTTCTTATAACCGTGTTTCGGTAGTGTGTAGGGCCGTGTGTCGATGGTGTTTAGCCCCTTTTTGTTACATAGAACAACAGTCAGTTACCATAGGGGCACATGTCGACGGTTGTGACCAAAGAGGCTACGCATAGTCGAGCCTACGGTGGATCATTATCATGATACTGGAGAGAGAGAGGTAATGGTAACCGATGACTATAAGAGCCATACTGGATCGGCATGTATGTCACATTCGCCGGTTACATGTGTAATCTCCTGGAGCATGTGTGTCTGTCAGTTTCCCATCTGGTTTCGGTAAATGTGTGTGTGGTGGCATATATTATTCACTATCCAATGAGTTGGCTATACTAGAGATTATGTATCTAAAGTGTAGTTAGTCCCCGTTATGTCCATACTTTTAATGATTTGAGATTTTAGAGATAGCCATGTTTATTGATTGTGGTTTGGACTGTGATTGCTTATATTTATGATTTTTGTGATGTTGGATTTTGTTTGGATGATTTGACGGGCTATCTCACATTATATCCGGCCTTATGTGATATTCTCATTATATATGGACATTCCCTTGTTATTATATTATTTAACATTATAAATAGACATATTCTAACTCGTGTCTTTGTAATACTCGGGTTAGTATGAGCGACTTCTAGTGCAGGTACTCAGTGAGAATGTAGCTTAGTATGGACTTATGGGAGGCTAGTAGGAGATATAGGATGATACATTTCCTATACGTTTTGTAGCTCATTATTGTATCTATTATGTAGTAGTTGGTTATGTGTTATGTATTGGGCTACTGACCATCATTTTGTAGCCTATTGGACTATGTATTGTATTGTATGTTTTATTATATTTTATCTGCTATGTTCTAACTCTACGTTCTCTAATTGATATTTATTTATGACTGTGTATTGTTCATCCTAGAGGCACACGTGTTTATTGCTTTATACCAAGATCCTGCACGAATATGGTAAGTTATATTGAGATTTGAGATAAATATCGAGGTTGGTCCAAGGGAATATTCATGTGTGTGCCCCATATCACTTTATCCTCCGTATTACTCGATAGTATTACTTAGTAATACTCTTGGGTAGTATGGGTATAGAAGTCGAGGCATTACACACATAAAGGACGCGAATGCTATTTTGTGAATAATGGAATTTATAGGTTCAAATATGACTTTAGGTGAGGAGTGGATAGATTATTTTCAATCATCTCTTGAATTGAGAAGAAGCTATCTTCTCAAAGAAACTCTTTTGGAGTGGCGAATTAAAGGTGCATAGTTTACATTGCATATGTGGTGCATGTGAATGATATATTATATAGACAATCCTTTTTATACTATCACTATCTTTATTAGCATTTTTTGAAATTCCACTTAGATTTAGGATTTTGATTGCTACGGTTCAATTGGTTGAAGAGAATTGTATTTCTCATGTTTGGATTCTTACTTTTTCGTATGTTATAGAACTTAGGATGAAATGTTTATATAGTTGAGCGGGTGATACTTTGAGTATTAAAATTGCTAGATTGTTGGAGAAGAGATATCATAAGCATAATGATACTAGTTAAGTTAGATTGGAAATTGCAATGGAAGATATGTTATGTTCACCAAGTTTAAAAATTGATGGCTTTGATGTTCTTAGGTGAAAGAATGAATAATCCAGTGATTCAAGTTGTTTGGGTTTATTTGGGTAAGACACCGTCCACTTTTTTGTTGCCTCACCTTAGCAATCTAAAAGGTAAATAGAGGAAAGTACTACCGAATGATTTAATGTTGTGTATGTACATTTAGGAGTAGTATATGAGAATGCGTTTCAGTTTTGGGCATGTTTGTGCTAGGCTACCTGTTGCTGTGCATTGTGGCATCATTTATTAGATTTGGTAGCACAGATTATAGAATTTTTAGATATGCATGTACATTTGAGGTTAATAGATAAGAATCAGTTTGTGCTAGTAGTAAATTTTTTTAGAATAAGATGGGAAGAACAATTTTTTCCAGGAGTACTTAAAGAGTGAAGAAATAGGTTCAATCTTTTCATTTTGACTCCTTTCCAAAATGTTTTCCATTTACTAGATTGTTAGTATGATTAGTATTTAAGTTTTGTTGAATTGTTGCTATGGATTTATTGTTATTTTTGTTTAGGTTACTTAGTATTGGTTGGACAGTTGCCCTGGATGACTGTTTACGTATGTTATGGATTGTGTTATAATCTTGATATGTTTTATATGCTTTATGACACCACACCTTTATATCCATATTACCCAAGAGTATTACTGAGTAATACTGTCGAGTAACTTGGAGAATGATGCGATGTGGGTGATGCACACATGAATATTCCCTTAGACCAACACTGAATACGTCACATAGTATAAAAACCACCCATCTGGATGTAAACAGTCTTGGTACAAAGCAACAAAAACGTGTGATTCCAAGGATAGAATAGTACACGATATAAAATAAATTGTAGAGAACATAGAGTCATCTACGCAATGATAACAGATAATGATAAATATAATCGAGCCCAATTGGGTCTTTAAAAATTGTCCAATACCCACCATCATAAAAAATATACATACATGTCCAACATATATACATCTCTACATCACATGAACACTTGTAGCTACAGATATACAAAATGATACTCAACTCTATAATGTATATAAGCATCCTCCTCTACGCCCAACAATCAAAAGCAGGTCACCTCGTCCCTGTACCTACAATGTCTCGGACTGACCCAATTATTATTTAAATAGTAAATATGTCTAACTATATCTAAATTCAAAGATGAGTACATAAACGATATCTTAAGAAATAACATATACGCGACATAATAATGAAATCTAATCAAAGGAATAATAAAACATCTACAACACATTAAACATCATACATCAAAACATCCATAAGACATCAAACACCATCACACACATTACACAACACACATCAAGCATCCATCACACACATTACACCACACACATCGAACAACCATCGCACACATCACACACCGCACACATCACACACCGCACACATCACACATTTCCACATTTTGCACATCATACACATCGCACATTTTATTCCTTAGTTTAATTTTCATTATTGCTACTACTAATGCAACTGTTAACGTTATTACCAGAAGCAAAGTCTACATCTGAGCCTCGCCGCTTCTCAGATGCAAAGGGAGACCCTACCTGTAAATTTTTGTGAGCGTCCTCACCAGTCTTTAACTGTACAATAAACACACGTCGCTTCCTCGCTTCCTCGTACCTCGCTTTCCATAGTCAACCACCACGCCTCACTCTGTACTCCTCATACCGCTGGCCCGTGCAGTAGACTATGATCATGTGACAATGGGGCCATGTCTTTACAACCACCAAGGGTGACCCTGCGGTCGGTCAAGCTAGGATAGGGCTAGAAAAAAATCTAGCCATCATATCTATGTAAGAAATTCCACATCACACGCCTCGATCTACTCAAAGTAGAGATAATCATATTTCTGCATTAAAACAGAGTAAGTAATATTATAATGCACCTCACACGTCAAGTTAGAAATCTAAGCAATATTAATTAATATACGTGTATAATATAGAATAATTCACTGATATTCAAGTATTAAATACTCGGTCTTCAATGAATTACCCAACATTATACTAGTGTTGAGTAAATAAATATACTCCATATGGATGTCCCACATTGCTCGATGAAATGAAATTATATACACAACATCCTCAATTAATCAATATTAAATAAATTTCCACTTCGCTTATTAATTCACTCTCGCTTAATTTTACTTCAATTCATTATTCTACATTTTCATTGCTTCATAGTTCAGCACAATGAGTGGATTTAACTTTATCTCGTTCGTTTCAATCCAATAAACAATCGTCCATACACACATCAAAATAATATTTAATTAATAATCAACGAGATGAAGGGTTTTATTTAAATACATTTCACATTAATTTTTTCCTCTTTTTTTAAAAATACTTCAATTTAATTTAATAAAACGCCGCTTTTATTTATTTCTTTCTCTTTTAAAATAATAATTATTGATTCTCTCATCTAATTTTAAAATCCATATTTTTAGGATAACTTATTGGTTTTAAAGAAACCTTTATTCGAACTCATCGATAAATTTGAAACCTATAAAATCCTTTCGTTTGTAATTTCCACTTCCATAATGTGGAAATATTACAAAGAAGTTTATATTTTCCAAATACCTTTAAAACATCAAATCAAAGAATATTCTCTATCCAAAAATATTTCCAAACCCAAATATTTAATTTCAAAATCATTATTTAAAACCGTCTTTTATTCTCAATTTTTTTTAAAACTATTAATCCATCAAACTAAAATTTCATATTAAACACAATAATATTATTTCCAAAAATTCACTCAACAATATACGTAACAAATCCCATAAATGATGATTTCCATTCAATAAATATATAAATTGCATTCAACTTTTGATAATTTAAAGTATTATTTTATACACTTCCCATCTATTAAATCTAGCTAAAATTAGCTCATCACTTTCAAATATCAGTTCATAAAATCACTTTTGAATAAACAAAAATATAGTTATTCGAAATTAACTTATTTAGTAAAATCCCAAAATTCATCATTTTCCAAAATAATTTTCATTCACAAAAATCTCAAAATCATCCGCCTTACAAATTTCCATTAGTCACAAATAATATTAATATTAAATAAGAACATCATTCTAAGGTTATTTATTTATTACCAAAATAAAATTTACTTATTCCAAACTTTAATCAGTTAAATCATCTACTCCATTTCCAAACAATTTCAAATGTCATTCAATTATTTGCAAACATCTATTCACTATTCAAACATCACACGATGGGGTATAATCAATAATCAACCAATAATCATTATAACAAGTAAATCATTATTTACAACACAATTCCAACCAATTCAATCTATATCAACCATCAATTATCATCAAATAATCAGGTTCATCCAATATACCGATAATTCATCCAACTAAGCAAATCAAGCAATATATAGGACAAATACATGTCAACCAAAATAATATAGAGAAAGATGTGTGTTAAAATACTCATCGAAACTATGCTCGTTCAACCAAATCGGAAACTTCATCGTTGTTCTTCGCCTTCGTTGCCGCCAGAAGCATGTCACAGCCCATGCACCAGCCTTCGCCACTACATCACCACAGCCTCCAACACAGCAGCCCTCGCCATCTTCGCCACTACCCGAACCTGCCTTCCAATCACCTGTGTCGCCTACAACAAGTTACAGCTCCTCGATCGGCGTCGTTCACTAGCACCTCACGACCAACCGCCAACGCCTAAACACGAACCTCCCATCATCGCTATTGCCATCGCCTATCATCTACCTACTCTCATTGCTATCCAACATCGATCGCCTCCCCTCCTTGCTACACCGCCTGCCATCAAGCGCAACCGCACATCTATATTATTTTTTTGGATCGTGAATTTTAATCATGAGGAGTTAGGGCCGAAGTTGATTAAAGGGGTTCAGATTTTCATTTGGGGTCAAAGGCTAGAAGATTCGGAAAAGAAAAGGAGGGGTTTAGAATAGGAAAGAGAGTGTGTGGCTTTGGCTTGTCTACCTTGGGCTAGTCTTTCAATTTGTATTTTGCCCATTTTTTTAATCCTCTCTTCATTTAAATTGTAACTGAATTTCCAATCTAATTTAATTAATTTACACCGCAGTCTACAAATTATATTCCATCAATTACCAAATTTCATTCATTTCAATATCTGTTTATTTTTCACTATTTTAATCACATAACAATTATTTACACTTTAAAAATATTTTATATTGAAATAAAATAATTTATCCGATTTCAATAAATTATCCGAGAAAATTTATTAATTTAGTTTAATTTATTAAAACAAAATCTTTTGTTAAATAGAATTTAATTAACTAAAAATTTATTTTCAAAATATTAATTATCACAAATCGAATTTGAACACTTCATTTTAAGTAAACTTATTTATTTATATGGCATATAAAGTATGGCTATTACAGACTTTCCCGCTTTAGAAAATTGCATCCTTAGAATTTCTTATAGGGAAACATCATATACAACTCATACCCTGAACTTTCTTTGTATCTACAAACTTCTATCATGTTTAAGCTATCCAATCCTTTATATGGTTCTTCCACTCCGGCCCATTTTATCGTATGCTATAATTTTAAACAGATTCAATAATGACTTTTTATTTTCACATATGATAAATTTTGTGAAAATATTCTAAGTGTCGGATTTTTCAAAATTTTTTGGCAAGTCTCCTTTGTATGGAGAGCGTTTCAAAAAATCAAAACATAACATATCACAATATTTTTATACTTCCCAACATGAGGCATCCCGAAACATTGGAAACAATAAATATCACAATATATTTAATATAGCGTAAAAACACACCTTTTTATTAGTTTTTTATGCAAATTACCTTACTATTAGGTGAGTAAAAGCGAGCTATTACCGCCTATTAGTCCAAACTATCCTCAAGAACACCTATTCTCAACTCAGCAATAAATGTTAGCTTCATATAAAGAGATAATACAAGCATGCATACATCTAATATAGACAGAACATAATATTATTGTTAAGGTTATCATTCGACATAGATTCCAAAGGTTAAAACACAAAATTTGAAAATGATCGCAAAGAGTGAATTGTTTTATTATGTCTTAGCTTTCCAAATCAACTTCTAGATTATCAAAATATAGAGTATAACATGAGTAATAACATTTTCCTTAAAGGCATGAAAATCTAAAATCAACAAATAAGCCCAGGCACACTTTATAAACATACATTTTTACCTTAGAAGTCATTAAAATTTTGTGAAATACTTCAAACAAAAGTTGTTTCTTATGTTCTTAGCATTCTAGAATGGGGAAGATCATCGAAATTGGAGAAACCGTTCAAAAGTTAAGCATAAATGTGTTTAACTCTGTTTTTACAAAATTTTGCATTTCAAGGCAATGACACATATCCATTTTAATTCATGTATAAACTATAGTAAATCTCAAAATTTTGCATTGCATTCCAAACAAAATTTTCCTTTTAATGACACAACTTTCCAATGAAATTAAAATCGCAGCAAATGGATTACTAGTTTGAGATTTATAGATAAAACTAATTATAGTTTTAACTCAACAGTACTCCGCATTATCCAAAATTCTTCATTTTGTATAAAATAACAAATTTTCTAATAACTAACCTCAAACTTTGTTAACTAAAACCTCAAAATTTTATTTGGCAATTATCACTAAACACTTTTTTCATTAGAGATCAACACTTCCTTCTTCTTTTCTTTTTCTTCCAAAATGATTTCAATACATCTTTTAATCAAAAAGCACAATTTCAACAATATTTTTCACTTTTAAATATACCATCATCATTTCAAACTTTCTAATACTTTAAAACTAACTTTTCAGAACATTCGTTGAATCTTTTCAGAAAAGTATTTATCTTGCTTCAACACAAAACAATTCAATATATTTTATTAGCACTAAAATCCACATATTTTTCATTTTACAATCCATCACATCACATATATTGTTATCCCGCCTTTTGGCAAGGCCGTGACACCAAAAAGTTGACTGGAAGACTAAAGACAGTTCGTCGTTAAAGTTCGTTATACACTGTTTTACTATGGATATCAATGAATTTTGTCCGAGTACGGATCGAGCCAAAATTGATAGGACATGAAAAGCTAAGCCATGAGAGTCAACGTTTCAAATCTCAAGTCAATCCGAGTCCGTTTGTTCAAGTTATGATCAACGCAAGATAGAAGAATCTATGTTCGAATCCATCAGTGTAGCCATCATTCGAATCCATCATCCCTGCCTTACTTCGAATCCATCGATATCGTCTTCTTCGTATCCATTGGCAGGGTTCATGTTCGAATCCATCCAAGACATCGCTAGTTCGAATCCATCAAGTTACCCCTGTACGAAACCATGGCATTCGAATCGATCGAAAGGTAAATAGCCTTGCCTCCATCAGGTTCGTATCCATCAAACTGAAGGTCCTTCGAATCCATTCAGACGGCTAAGCTTCGTATCCACCATCCAAGGCAGCATGTTCGACTCGATGGAAGTTTCCCCTGGTTACTTCGAATCCACGGAGCTGCAAATACTTCGAATCCACGCTGCTTGAAGCAACTTCGAATCGATCGACTTTACACCTAGATCGATTCGAACAGACCTTCGTTCATTCGATTCGGAGAGGGATGTCTTCGAATCCACTACCATGAATCCACCCAGTCAAAGCGGCGAAGAACATGGAGTCGACCCAGTCAATCCGGAGTGAGAAGCGGATCGATGCGAAGCATGCGCACCACGCCGTAGTCTTCGCGTAAAGGAGGATCGATTCGAACGAATCGATTCGAACGTATCGACTCGAACGACTCCAGGAAATGAAAAACACCTACTTGAATCGATCATAACTCGAGTTCTACAAGTCCAAATGCTATGAAATTTTCACAGAAGCTTGAGCACATGTTGAAGAACGTTCACTCCAAATTTCAGCTCGATTGGATGATTTCTTGATCGATTCGAATCAAGGGTCGAATCGATCCCAAAGTGGGCCCGGATCTCCAGATTTCGCCCATGTGGGCCCCCTGACGTACCAGAACTGGTCTCCCCTCATTTTAGGCGAAATATCAGCCTCCTACACCTATAAATAGAGCCCCTAGTCATTCAGAAGAGGGGTCGGATAATTCTAAGTACTAAAGAGCGCCCAGATTCTGCCAGATTTACTCCAGAACACCACCGCTACCTTAGATTGAGACTTAGAATATAATTTCAGTTGTACTACATTAGAAGAGATTGTAATCATCGAGTAAACATCAATAAAATCATCAACTTCAGAGTGGACGTAGGCAAGATCGCCGAGCCACTATAAATCTCGTGTTTCTGTTCATTATTTCTGAATTGTAATACTCTGTTTGCTTAGATTTGAGATTTGTGTGTGAATATTGTTGATTTATATTCATATACTGGTGCTTTCACAACATTCGGGGTTTGTGACCATTTTGGCGCAAACACTTTGGTGCTTTCACTGAGAGCTGAACTCAGGAGTTCTATCATTTGAAAGTTGATTCAGAAGGCTAAGAGATTCAGATCCGAGGAATCATGACAAGACAAACAAGTAAAAGGCATAGGCCAGAGCGAAGTCAGCACGAAGGAAGTCAAGAGGCTTCCTCGGGAGCAAACCAAGCATCGATCTTCATCACCAGGGATGAGATGGAGACAATGATGAAGAGGCAGGAGGAGATGATCCAAAATTTGCTTCAACAAATTGGACAACTTGGAGCGCAAAATCAAGGAGCAACCAGAATCCAGAACGGAGCAGGACCATCTAACGCAGCGCCGGAGCTGGGGGGCACACACTTAGGACATGTTGATCCGAACCTGGGAAGAGAGACAAGGACATCCGAGCAACCTGGCGGCAATAGAGGGATGAACGCTCAGCCAGGGGGGCAGACACCCGAGAGCTCACACGGACTCGGGGGGCAGATCGAAGGTAGTGAACAAGGACTACAGCTTGGAGATAATGATAGATTGGCAGAGATGGTCAGACGAGCCATGAGAGGCGGATTAGTAAACAAAGATCTTGAAGACGTGAACAAGAGTCCCTTTTCTCCTGCGATTAGGTTGGCTAGGAACCCACCAGAATTCAAGCTGCCAACAGTAGAAATGTATGATGGGAGGACAGACCCTGCAGTCCATCTAACGAGGTATATAAGGCACATGGAAGTGCTGGGGGCATCGCAGGAAGTCATGGCCCGATGCTTCCCATTATATTTGACAGACATAGCAGCTTTATGGTTCAGACAGCTAGAGAGCGGCTCCATTGGGACATGGACCGATTTGATTAAGAAATTTATGAGGCAATTCAGGGTTCACATTTCAAGACCCAAGAATGTGATGAGTTTGGCAACGCTAAAGCAGAAAGCTGGAGAGTCTTTGAGGAATTTCCTGACGCGATTCAATGCGGCAGCAGCATCGGTGTATCGGCCAGATCCATCCATGGTTATGATGGCAGCTGTGTCCGGAATAGCTGACGGCACAAAGTTCAAAAATTCATTAACTAAGGATCCGCCTATGGATCTAGGGGAATTCTATCACGAGGCAGAAAAGTTTTTGCGATTGGAAGACGCTAATGCTGAAAGAGAAGAAGGAGAGGGAATAGAAGTTTATGCACTTAAAGACAAAAAGCCTCTCGAAAATGATTCAGATAAGGATAAAGGAAAACGAAAGGCTGAGGACAATGGTGACAGGTCAAAGCGACTGCGGAGAGAGCCACGATTCACCACTTATTCAGAGCTGAATGAGAGTTTGGAGCGAATCTACCAAGATACTCGAGAGCAAGTTCCCTACCGTAGGCCACTACGAAGGGATCCCACTGTTGACGAGAGGAAATCAGACAGATACTGCTTATTCCACGAACTGAATGGTCATAACACTAACGACTGTAGACATCTGAAGGATGAGGTGGAAGGGCACATCAGGAACGGTATGCTACTTCAGTATGTGAGAAGGCGAGCTCCAGCAGTGGAGCCAGAGCGACCACCATCTACATCAGCTAGGGGTGCCCCCGAGCCGGGACACCGTATGATTATCAATTAATTTAAATAACGATGAACAAGTCGTAAACCTCTCACCAACCCGGGTAAGTCATTTACACATGTGCAAGATCACGAGCGGTCCATAGGCATGCTCTGAATGACTATTAACCCTATCGTTGTGGGAGTTTACACTTTGACATCCTTGCTTTGTTTTTGTTTCGTCTTGATTTGAACATTTGAACTTGATTTTGTGTAACATTTCTGCTAGAAACTTATTCTCAATGAAAAAAAATTGCTACTTGTGATTTCATAACGGCTAAGTCACTTACACATGTACGAGATCGCGAACGGTCCCTAGGCATGCTCTGAGATGGCGACAAACCGTTGCAACAAACAATCCAGGAATTCACCCGAACGTGAAACCTGGTATTGATGATACTAAGTCCCTCCCCGGGCACACTCAAATCGCCACGAACGGCACCCGACCGCGAACGGTCACAATTCGATCGCGAACGATCACACTTCGCCACGAATGGCACCCGACCGCGAACGGTCACAATTCGATCGCGAACGATCACACTTCGCCACGAACGGCACCCGACCGCGAACGGTCACAATTCAATCGCGAACGATCACGCTTCGCCACGAACGGCACTCGACCACGAACGATCACAACTCGCCTCGAACGGCACCCCTCACCTCAAATGGCTTGATCACGAACGATCGTCATTTGGGGCCGTACAAAAAATACTAGATCGCGAACGGTCGCATTCCACCTCAAAATGGCTAGATCGCGAACGGTCGTCATTTAAGGTCAAATAAAACAATCAATGTCTTTGCAGGTCATCAGCAGGATATGAACATCCAACTTATGAAACTACAAAACACACCTTCCTATTGCAAGGCATGTTTTGGGGGGCAAATGTTATCCCGCCTTTTGGCAAGGCCGTGACACCAAAAAGTTGACTGGAAGACTAAAGACAGTTCGTCGTTAAAGTTCGTTATACACTGTTTTACTATGGATATCAATGAATTTTGTCCGAGTACGGATCGAGCCAAAATTGATAGGACATGAAAAGCTAAGCCATGAAAGTCAACGTTTCAAATCTCAAGTCAATCCGAGTCCGTTTGTTCAAGTTATGATCAATGCAAGATAGAAGAATCTATGTTCGAATCCATCAGTGTAGCCATCATTCGAATCCATCATCCCTGCCTTACTTCGAATCCATCGATATCGTCTTCTTCGTATCCATTGGCAGGGTTCATGTTCGAATCCATCCAAGACATCGCTAGTTCGAATCCATCAAGTTACCCCTGTACGAAACCATGGCATTCGAATCGATCGAAAGGTAAATAGCCTCGCCTCCATCAGGTTCGTATCCATCAAACTGAAGGTCCTTCGAATCCATTCAGACGGCTAAGCTTCGTATCCACCATCCAAGGCAGCATGTTCGACTCGATGGAAGTTTCCCCTGGTTACTTCGAATCCACGGAGCTGCAGATACTTCGAATCCACACTGCTTGAAGCAACTTCGAATCGATCGACTTTACACCTAGATCGATTCGAACAGACCTTCATTCATTCGATTCGGAGAGGGATGTCTTCGAATCCACTACCACGAATCCACCCAGTCAAAGTGGCGAAGAACATGGAGTCGACCCAGTCAATCCGGAGTGAGAAGCGGATCGATGCGAAGCATGCGCACCACGCCGTAGTCTTCGCGTAAAGGAGGATCGATTCGAACGAATCGATTCGAACGTATCGACTCGAACGACTCCAGGAAACGAAAAACACCTACTTGAATCGATCATAACTCGAGTTCTACAAGTCCAAATGCTATGAAATTTTCACAGAAGCTTGAGCACATGTTGAAGAACGTTCACTCCAAATTTCAGCTCGATTGGATGATTTCTTGATCGATTCGAATCAAGGGTCGAATCGATCCCAAAGTGGGCCCGGATCTCCAGATTTCGCCCATGTGGGCCCCCTGACGTACCAGAACTGGTCTCTCCTCATTTTAGGCGAAATATCAGCCTCCTACACCTATAAATAGAGCCCCTAGTCATTCAGAAGAGGGGTCGGATAATTCTAAGTACTAAAGAGCGCCCAGATTCTGCCAGATTTACTCCAGAACACCACCGCTACCTTAGATTGAGACTTAGAATATAATTTCAGTTGTACTACATTAGAAGAGATTGTAATCATCGAGTAAACATCAATAAAATCATCAACTTCAGAGTGGACGTAGGCAAGATCGCCGAACCACTATAAATCTCGTGTTTCTGTTCATTATTTCTGAATTGTAATACTCTGTTTGCTTAGATTTGAGATTTGTGTGTGAATATTGTTGATTTATATTCATATACTGGTGCTTTCACAACATTCGGGGTTTGTGACCAATTTTGGCGCAAACATATATCTTTACAACACTCATCCAAATAACAGACATCATCCAATATGGAAAGCATAAAATTGAAACATCGCATACCATACTAATTTCAAATTCAAGTACATCTGCAAAATTAGCGACATTCCATGAATTTCTAGTGGTTTACATTGCTAACTGGTTACAACGTTGACTGTGTAATCAACATTGCCTCACCATCGGCTTCAACTATCCACTAATGCATGATGGCTACAATATCACATCAAATATCTAAATGTAGAAAAATAACTTCATTTTTAGAACAATTCATTACCTCACCATAATAGTACTTACACTTATATACTTATATAAATATAGTCAAGTCAAAACAATTTCTAAAAGTCCAAAATATTATACGATTTTCGAAAGAACCATATATATGGTGTTTTGATGATAAAAACCATATAAAAATGCTACTAATATGTTTATTGAGTTATTTCTGGTCAAAACGATGATAGAAAAGTTGAAAAATAAAATAGCTAAAAATAGGCAAAGTTGGGATTTGAACCCAGGTAGGTTGAGACAATTGCAGTTGCTTATCTTCGTCAATGGTGAATCTAAAAGCTTGCACCCTTACTTTAGCATCCGTATAACAACTATATATACCCCTAAGCCTTCAAGAATCACAACACAACTCAATGTTATTCCTAAACTCTCAATTCCTAAAGCAATACTCTGAACTTCAAGAAATTCATGTGATTTAGAGAATTTGACTAGTTTGCTTCATCTCTACATCCCATATTATAGCCGAATAAACTCCTTAGCCTCTACACATCCACTCGATATAGTATGGTTTGGTTATAGGAGTCATTGTACATCAAAGTGACATTCTGTATATTAAGATACGCCGTGTCAAAAAGTAACATTTGTTAAACTGCTTGTAATTGCTGTTGAAGTCCTATTCGTTTGTTTAGGCAAAGTTTCTAAACATGTTCCTCCGAGTGAAGTGAGAGTATTTTACTGAGAAATACCGAAGGGAATCTTTGGGACTGGACATAGGATGGGAGGTCCGAACTAGTATAAAATCGAAAGTGTGATCTACTATATTATTCTGCTGCATTTACATTATTTACTATTATTGTCCATCTTTGATCCAGTGCATAGTGACTAACAAGTGGTATCAGAGCCTGATGTTCTACTGATCGTAACAACATCCTAGAACAATGGCCAGAAAGAGAAGATCTAGTCAGAGCTCAAATATAGTCGAGAAAAAGAAAATTTCTAAAAGTGAGCAACAGTTTATAGAATCAAGGTACATGTCCTGTGTGGCTAATCTCGGATCCAAATCGGTAAGCTTAGATTCTATATATAGCGATCTTTTACAAATGCATGAGAAGTTATTAAAAGAATTTTTTTTGCATATCAAGCAGGGTTATACTGGACCCCTACCAGATTTATTAAATAAAGGAAAAGCTACAATAAAGGACACAAAGCTATGTCCAGAAAAAGAAAAAAACCCAAAAACAGAGAAAACAACCACACAAGAGAATCAAAGAACAAAAGCAAAGAAAAACACAAGGAAAAAAGCACAGAAACTATGGGATCCATGGCTCGATCTGGTCATCTAGAAAAGCATGCACGCTAGCCCTCATTCCCATCAATATTTCCTGCCTTAAGTCATTCCATAACACTTCATGGCTCCTCTCGATTCCATCAAAACACCTCATGTTCCTTTCATTCCATATTACCTTCAAAAACTTTTTCAAAATGAAGAAAAAAAGTTTCTTTTTCTCATCCCTCCACCTAGTTTCTTTCTCAATTATACCCCATTGAATAGAAGATACCGAAGATACATCAACCCTCCCAATTTTACTCATCGTTTTACTCTAACGATGAAGAACATAAGGACACTCAAAGTACAAGTGCTGGATACTTTCACTGTGAATATAACATAGCTCACATATGGATGGTGTTTGCGCCAAAAATGGTCACAAACCCCAAGTATTGTGAAAGCACCAGTGTATGAATACAAATCAGTAATATTCAGACACAAATCTCATATCTAAGCAAGCAATAAACAGCAATCCAGAAGTAAATCACAAGAACACGAGATTTATAGTGGTTCGGCTATCTCCGGCCTACGTCCACTTCAATGATTTTTATCTTTTATTGATGTTCTTTGCTGATTACAAATGATTACAGCAGATACAATGAATGAATTCGAGTATAACAGCAATAGAAAGAAGTAGAATTGAATCCGGCAGAGTCTGGACGTTGAATGGCCCAAAAAGATCTCTTTTCTTCAGGCTTCAGGGGGCTATTTATAGGCGTAGGAGGCTGAGATCGCGCTCAAACTTCGGGAGACTTCTTCTAACATGTGAGGGGGCCCACGCGACCGACCCCACCAAGTTTCGACTCGATCTGTGATCGATATGAAACCATTTCGTATCCATCAAAAAATGATCCAATCGAGCTGAAACTTGGCAGGGACGTTCTTTACCTTGCACGCAAGCTACTGTGAAAATTTCATTGCATTTGGATCTGTAGATCGTGAGATATGATCGATGCAAGATTTCACTTCCGTGAACACTACCACGTTTGAATCCATGTTTTGTACCCATCTGTTCGACTCGATCAAGGCACGTGCGCGTGAGATGACGTGGTGCGGAAATCTTGGATCGCTCCACCTTTTTTGCCGAGTCGAACGAGTAATTCGCATCTAGCGCCGAAGCTTTGCTGGTACCAACCCTTTATTCGCATCTATGTGTCTCTGTCTTTATTTGAATCAGTTATCGATTCGACGTAGCCCCTGTTCGCATCGGTTATTGGCGAACTGCATATCGATCGCTGCAACTGCTATCGACACGAAGTGACCACTTTGAGCACGATGGATACGAAGAAGGACTTACGCGCTATTGATTCGAATAACCACGAACCACATGGACACGAACCAAGCCTCTGTAATCGATTCGAACCGGGTCTACCCCTGGTCGATACGAAGTGTTTTGCCCACAATGGATACGAGCTAAACCGATACGACGCTACCGCTTCTGGATCGATGCGAGGAGTCCAATACCGGATGGATTCGAACAACTCCGATTCGAACAAAGTTCTAGGATAGATTTGAATAAGTTGAGGTGACGTCATTCTGATGGGTACGGAACTGATCGATTCAAACAAGCCAATGTGATGATTTCCTGATGGATTCGAATATGATGGATTCGAATATGATGGATTCGAACAAACCATCACCTTAGCTCACCGATGGATACGAACAGCATATCCTTTTAACTTGTATTAATCATATCTCCCTCATACGAACTCCGATTAACTTGAAATTTGGAGCACTGGCTTTCACGGCTTTGCTTGTCATGTCTTGTCAATTACGGCCCGATCCGGACTCGGCCAAAATCCATCGCTATCCATGGTTATCCTGCAATGCATAGTTGACATTCATGGCTAGTTATTATTGATTTTCAGTCAGTTTTGGGTATCTCAGCTTTGCTAAAAGTTGGGATAACACTTTGCCCCCCAAAACATGCCTTTTGGTAAAAGGTGTGTTTTGATCAGTCTCAAATTGAATGCAGTGAGTTCATGTTTTATTCAGAGCTTATAGCATTTTCAATCAAGCCCATGGCTGTTCGAAGCTGAATCGTTACCAATTTCTTCCAGTGGAAGTTAAGAATGAAATTCTACAGTCTCTCCATACTATAGCCGGTCACTCCGGACCCTTGCCAAGCCCATTCCAGACTTAGCGATCGAATAGAAAGATCCTATTGCACTCCGGCGTTGCTTTCTATTCCTTGCACTCTGGCCCCAGTTAGGGCGTAAAGCGATGTCTTGGTCGTTCTGGACCAATCGTAGCCTCTTCGGGCTCCTGCTGGATCCCATCCTGTCACTCTCCGGTGAAGGGGAAACAACGTTAAGTGGGTCGATCCTGTCACTCTCCGGCGAAGCGATCCACTTCTTGCACTCCGGTTCAGTGTATCTGAACATTAAGCGATGTCATGACCTGAATCGTCGGCCGATCACAGCCTCTCCGGGCTCTTATCGAATCCCGATCCAATCACTCTTCGGTGAATAGGAAACGATGCTTAAGTGAGTTGATCCTGTCGCTCTCCGGCGAAGCAACTCACTTCATGCACTCTGGACCCCACCTCTCCGGGTAGGATCATAAAGCGATCATCTTTATATTGATATTTAATGTTTATCCTTTAACTCTCCGGTCAAAGGTTTGTTTCAATAAATGTTTCTTTATTAAATTCAAATCCTAGATGTTCAATCTCAAACACCAGGAAAAACAAAACAATGCCTCTCCGGGCGGAGCGGTCTATTTCCATCTTAGAGCATGCCTAGGGATCTCTCCGGTTCCCGTACATGAGTAAGTGGGATAGCCGTTTTATTTTGGAAATCAAATCTAAGAAAACTAATCGACCAGAGTCCAAATCTTGAACTTGGCCCTTGCCATCACAATCAGTTGATGACGAGTCGTGATCCTGATCCAGGATCATTCCTGTTAGGTGGAGGCGGTGGTTGTTCGGGCCTTACCGCCGCCGCCCGTTCTCTGACATATTGTGGCAATCTACCACTCCTGGCATGTTCTTCCACCTCATCCCTTAGGTGGCGGCATTCATCGGTAGTGTGCCCATCCAGCTCATGGAATAGGCAGTATTTTCCAGTCCTGCGTTCCCGCTCCGTGGGATCTCTCCTGGGTGGTTTTCGATAGGGGAGTTGCCCCCGAGTTTCAGTGTAAATCCTTTCTAGGCTTGCCGTCAAATCTGTGTATTTCCTGAATCTAGGCTCTCGGAATTTCTCCCGTTTATCAGGACCATCATGTGCGTCATCCTGCTTTCTCTTTCCTTTGTCTGCCCTGGACTGTTCCCTGGCGGTTTCTTCGCCTTGTGCAGCATTTACTTCCTGCCTCTCGGCTCGTGATTCTTCTAATCGAATGAATTTCTCAGCTTCATGGTAAAACTCTCCAAGATCTTGTGGTGGATCTCTTGTCAACGAATCTTTGAATTCGGTGCCTTCTCCAACTCCTGCCACCGCCGCCATCAAAATCATCGATGGATCCGGGCGATCTACAGAAGCCACCGTTGCATTGAATCGCAGCAGAAAACCTTTTATGGACTCTCCGGTCTTTTGCTTTATCGAAGCTAAAGTCATCACACTCTTGGGTCTTGTCACATGGACCCTAAATTGTTCCATGAAGCAATCTACAAGCTCGCCCCATGTCCTGATCGATCCGGTCTTTAATTGCCTGAACCAAAGTGCAGCCAAGTCTGACAGAAATAAAGGGAAACATCGTGCCATCACTTCCTCGGATGCTCCCAGTACTTCCATGTGTCTAATGTATCTGGTAATGTGCATGGTCGGATCCGACTTCTCGTCATACGGATTCAGCGTTGGTAGTTTGAACTTTGGAGGGTTCCTTGCATTCCTGATATTCGGAGTGAACGGACTCCGACTGACTTCCTCCAATCCTTCGCTAGACAATCCTCCTCTCATGAGTCGTCGCACTAATCCAGCCATCTTTTCATCTCCATCCTGGGGTTGCCCTCTTGGTCTTGAAGGGTATTCTGGTACGTACTCTTCGTGTGGCCCGTTAGCATCAGAGTTGGCTCCAGCTTGTTGAGCTCCATCTGTAGGCCTTCCAGCATCGGATCCTGAGGGTCTGCCCCCAAGTCCTGGTTGATTGTCTTCTGGATCTGCATTCTGACCTTCATTAGGTTCCACAATCCTAGCTCCTTGTTCCACATTCATAGCTGCTGTAGCTGGTCCTAGGCTCTGCATCCCTGCAGCTCTCATCTGTTCAAAGAAATTCTGTAGCATCTCTTGTTGGCTCTTCATTATTCTTTCGTGCATCAGATTGGTCATGGTCTCCATTTCGTCTCTGGTAATGTAGATCGAAGCTGGTTCTTCTCCAGCATCAAAGGATGCCTCTTGACTTCCTCCTTGTTGGCTTCTCTCAGCTCTTTGTCTCGTTTGTCGAGTCATTGTCTCCCAAATTTGATCCCTCCAAGCTTTTAAATCTGAACTCTGAATCTGGTGTAGCGGGTGCTAGTTGTTCTCAGTGAAAGCACCAAAGTGTTTGCGCCAAAAATGGTCACAAACCCCAAGTATTGTGAAAGCACCAGTGTATGAATACAAATCAGTAATATTCAGACACAAATGTCAGATCTAAGCAAGCAATAAACAGCAATCCAGAAGTAAATCACAAGAACACGAGATTTATAGTGGTTCGGCTATCTCCGGCCTACGTCCACTTTAATGATTTTTATCTTTTATTGATGTTCTTTGCCGATTACAGATGATTACAGCAGATACAATGAATGAATTCGAGTATAACAGCAATAGAAAGAAGTAGAATTGAATCCGGCAGAGTCTGGACGTTGAATGGCCCAAAAAGATCTCTTTTCTTCAGGCTTCAGGGGGCTATTTATAGGCGTAGGAGGCTGAGATCGCGCTCAAACTTCGGTAGACTTCTTCTGGCACGTGAGGGGGCCCACGCGACCGACCCCACCAAGTTTCGACTCGATCTGTGATCGATACGAAACCATTTCGTATCCATCAAAAAATGATCCAATCGAGCTGAAACTTGGCAGGGACGTTCTTTACCTTGCACGCAAGCTACTGTGAAAATTTCATTGCATTTGGATCTGTAGATCGTGAGATATGATCGATGCAAGATTTCACTTCCGTGAACACTACCGCGTTCGAATCCATGTTTCGTACCCATCTGTTCGACTCGATCAAGGCACGTGCGCGTGAGATGACGTGGTGCGGAAATCTTGGATCGGTCCACCTTTTTTGCCGAATCGAACGAGTCATTCGCATCTAGCGCCGAAGCTTCGCTCGTACCAACCCTTTATTCGCATCTATGTGTCTCTGTCTTTATACGAATCAGTTATTGATTCGACGTAGCCCCTGTTCGCATCGGTTATTGGCGAACTGCATATCGATCGCTGCAACTGCTATCGACATGAAGTGACCACTTTGAGCACGATGGATACGAAGAAGGACTTACGCGCTATTGATTCGAATAACCACGAACCACATGGACACGAACCAAGCCTTTGTAATCGATTCGAACCGGGTCTACCCCTGGTCGATACGAAGTGTTTTGCCCACGATGGATACGAGCTAAACCGATACGACGCTACCGCTTCTGGATCGATGCGAGGAGTCCAATACCGGATGGATTCGAACAACTTCGATTCGAACAAAGTTCTAGGATAGATTTGAATAGTTTGAGGTGACGTCATTCTGATGGGTACGGAACTGATCAATTCGAACAAGCCAATGTGATGATTTCCTGATGGATTCGAATATGATGGATTCGAACAAACCATCACCTTAGCTCACCGATGGATACGAACAGCATATCCTTTTAACTTGTATTAATCATATCTCCCTCATACGAACTCCGATTAACCTGAAATTTGGAGCACTGGCTTTCACGGCTTTGCTTGTCATGTCTTGTCAATTACGACCCGATCCGGACTCGGACAAAATCCATCGCTATCCATGGTTATCCTGCAATGCATAGTTGACATTCATGGCTAGTTATTATTGATTTTCAGTCAGTTTTGGGTATCTCAGCTTTGCTAAAAGTTGGGATAACAGATGGCACTGTCATTCCAAACCTAATCGGCTTATCTCTTGTCAACAAAGCCTTGTTCCTAACCTTCCAGAGCATCAGGTTATCACTGCTGCTAGAAGTGGTAGCCCATGTAACCTTGCTCCACCTACAGTTGGGCAATGTTTCCATTCCCATTAAGGCCTCATATATACATGAGATTGTGTGAGCTTTACCATTCCATTGTATTGTGTCCTCATCTTAATACTCATATTTGTTTGATACATATAGATTCCAGATAGCTCTGACATTCCGATTGCTTGTGTAGGGCAGCACAAGCACGCCATTATCTATGTGGTCAACTGCTAGAGCATTAGAACCAATTCCAGATTGAAATTTTTGCTGTGAAGTGAAAAGCTGAGCTAGAATAACACCCTTACTTATCCATGGCTCATTCCAAAAATTACAAGTGCTTCTGTAAGATAGTTGGATATGAACATATGGTTTTAAAGTGTTTCTCAAATTCAAAATACTTCTCCATATCCAACTGCAAGATTGTGGAACCTCCATAAGCCAAAAGTTCTTTGTCCCAACATTATGCCTGAGAGTCCACCTGACCCATAAAGTGTCCTTCTTTTGCAATAGTGCATTAGAATGATGACTATATACAGCTTTGTTCCATACTCCTATGCTGTACAAGCCCAAGCCCTCTTTGCTTTTTGGTTTCTCAAAAATTGAGAAGGAATATGGTACTGTTTTCTTAGAATGAATAGAACTAAACCAGAAAAATCTCATCATGGCTCTTCTAACCATTTTCAGAAGCTTAATAGGTAGTATGTAAGCTCTTGCCCAATAGACCATCATGGAGAAGCTAACAGATTTGATGAGAATTAATCTGCCAGCTTGTGACAAGAATTTATTTGCCCAGCACCCCATGACACCAGTAATTTTTTGATAAAGAGAAAGAAAATTATCTTGTGTTACCCTTGATGTAAAAAGAGGCAGCCCTAGGTATGTCATATCTTGATTCATTGACTGCATTCCAAAATAGGAGGTAAGATTTTGTGCCTGCAAGCTTGTTATCCCAGAGAACAAAATACTTGATTTATTGAGATTAAGCTTAAGACCTATCATCAAGTAGAAGTTATGAAGAGCACTTTTAATACAATCAATGGATGGTAGGTTTGGCTTGGAGAATATCATGATATCATTAGCAAAAAAAGGGAAGTTATTTGGAGGTCTTTACATTTGGGATGATATTGTATATGCTTGTTATGATACAAAGGACTTATCAAGAAAGTAAAAACTTCCATAACCATGATAAAGATATAGGAGGAAAGCGGGTCCCCCTACCTTATACCTTGCTTAGAAGTAAAGAAACCAGTGTTAGTACCATTAAAAATCAGAGAGAAAGAGGGAGTTGAGATGCACTCATAAATCCAAGCAACAAAGACTTTTGGAAATCTCATGATCGACATAATTCTAACAATAGATTTCCATTGTATGCTATCATATGCTTTTTTTAAATCAAGCTTTAGCATAGTTCCTGGAGCGGTGTTATCACATCCATATCCCATTAAAAGCTCATGGGCCAGCATAATGTTATCTAGAATGTTTCTTTTAGGTAAAAAAGCTACCTGATTTTTGGATATAATTCTTTCCAAAACTGTAACAAGCCTCGAACCAATAATTTTAGATATACACTTATAAACAACATTGCAACAGGATATGGGTCTGAAAGAAGATACTGTTGTTGCAGGTGTGCTTTTTGGGAATAATACCAGATTAGTTGCATTCCCAGATTTAAGAAGCTTACATTTATCAAAGTAATTATGCATGGCCTTGCAGAATTACCCACCTACTATATCCCAACTAGAAGTAAAAAACCACATTGAATCCATCAGGTCCACAACTAGAGCTCTTATTCATAGAAAATAGTGTGTTCTTTATTTCTTCATTTGTCACTTTTTCCACTAGCTTTATAGCTTCATCATCATTAACTCTTGGCAGAGAAATATTAGAGAGTTGGTCCAGCTCTGGGTCAAAATTAGTTTCATTTCCAAAGAGAGCAATATAATACAGAAGAAGAGCTTTGTCAACTGTCTCAGAGGTAGTGTGCAAGGTTCCTGCTTCATCATATATGGAATTGATGTTATTTTTTGACTGTTTTACCTTTAAAGAGGCATGAAATTTTTTAGAGTTCCTATCCCCTTCAACTGCCCATTTGTTTCTTAGTTGTTGTCTCTTCATATAACATTCAGCTGCTAGGGCTTTGTTGAGTTCTCTGAAGAGAATAGCTTCCTTTTCAGCTAGATCAACATTGTCTGGTTGAGCCATCATCTGATCTTGAGCTTCCTTAAGCTGATCCTTTAGGTTGGTTGATTTTAGATTTCCATTGCCAAACTTAGCTGTTGCCCAAACCCTTAAAGCTTCTTTTGTTGCCTTGAGCTTCCTGTAAAATATACACATAGGGTTTCAAAAAAATTCATAAGACCAAGCTGATTTTATAATATTATTATACTCGGGCTCAAGGACCCAAGTATTATAGAATTTAAATCCTCTTTTGACTCCTTGGGGCAGCTTCCCAGTGGTTATGATGAGGGGAGAATGGTTAGAAAGGATTGGTTGGGTCACGAAGGTGATTATTTTTGGCCATGTGGTAAGGGCTTTAAAGTTGGAAAAGGAAAGATCAATGTTGGTAAAAGTTCTAGCTCCACTCCTACTCCTATTGTTCCAAGAGTAGAGAGCACCAACTTTGTGTATAGGGATTAATGAAGAATCATTAGCAGCAATAATCAATGGGTGTATATCCCTTGGCATGAGAGGCAGGCCCCTATGCTTATCAGACAAGGTTAAGCAACTGTTGAAATCACCAACAATAACCCAAGGGTGTGTTTCTTGCCTGAGAGCAGGTATAAGGTTGAAAAGGGTTTGTCTTGAGGTTTGAGAGTTAGAAGCATAGACAAAAGAAATGTAGAATGAAGAGGAGGGATTGAAATACTTGGCATGAAAGTGCATTATTTGTGGTGTAGCAAGAAGGAGTTCTAGGGAGAGCTTAGTAGGATTGTGAAGCACCATGATGCGACCATAGCTTGCTTCAGGTAGATTGTGAGAAAGGGTCCATGATGTGTTTTTGTACTTGGTAGCAGATATTGTTAGGGGAAGGTTCAACTTAGTTTCAAGGATTGCAAAAATGGTAAGATGATGAGTGGTTATTAAATGCTTGACCTGATCTAACTTGAGGAAGTTATGAGTTCCTCTAATATTCCATGCACCAATATTGTGTGTCATAGATTAAACTAGAGAGAGGAGATCAGCTTCTTTCATGCTCCTAGTAATGGGAGAATGTAGTCTTGTTATGACTGGGTTTTGATTCTTGGTTTTTTTATTCTTCTTGGATTTGTCATTTTTTGTAGAAACTTGGTTGTCATGTGATGGTACTTTAGGAGAAGTAGGGGGAGTAACCCATCCTGGTATTGTACCTTTGAAAGCATAAGGTTGAATTGAGGGAGGTTTTTTTGGAGGTGATGAAAGTGTAGTGGCTGAAGGATCTGAGGTGAGTGAAGAAAGTTGCATGGAGAAGATTAAATCAGATATTTGCCATTGCAATAAACTACAGAATAACTCATCTTGATTTGGTTTTGGGGTGGGTTTGGATTTTGATTGAATTGTGGTTAAGGAATCTGGCATGATGTGGGTTGTTTCTGGACTTTGGGCATGCATATGCTTGTTTTGTTCAGATGGTTTTGCATGCATTTTTTGTTTAGAACATGATGCATGCAAATTCTGGTTCCAATGCACAACAGTTTGAATTTGCATAAATTGAGCTTCATCAATTCTGCATGCTATTTGCTCATTTCCAACTTGCTTATCAACCATAACTCCTTTATTTGAATTAATTTCCTCAACTACATTTATTTCCCCCTCCTCAACTTCCTCCTCATCAGTTATTTCAATCTCCACATTGGTTGCATCATTCACATCATTTAAAACTTCAAATTTATTATATGTCCGGACACATTCTTGGTCATTGTCTGCTGTACCAACTTCCACATAATTTTCATTTCTACTATTCTCAACATTTTTCTCATTCACTATTTGTTGCTGCACTTCAATATTTCCATCAACTCTCTCATCAAACACCTCATTATCATTCAGTCCTGGCAATTTCTACTTGTTACTTACCCTATCTTTTGCTTTTTTATTTGCAACTTTCATCCAGACTTGTTTGCTTTTATTTAATTGTTTGCCAACCCCATGCTCTGCACTTTTTCCTTCTTGCATTTTCTTCTTTAAAATTTTTACTTCCTCATTCCTATCATTTTCCCCACTTTCCTTCAAGCAATTATTAGTCAAGTGGCCAAATTCCTTACAGTATGTACATATTTCAGGTTTCCAGAGGTAGCTAACCTGCACCATTTGTGTAGATCCATCAAGAAGTTTCACAGGATACTCATCAACCAATTCATAATCTGGAGTGACATCTACCAAGCACTTAGCAAATCCAATCCTCTCCATTCTTTTTGTGGAAGAATCCATACATAAAAGTCTTCCTATTCTTGAGGCAAGCCAGTTTATACCTAAATGAGACCACGCATACAGTGGTATATTGGATAATTTTAACCATACTGGAACTGATCTTATGGTACTGCAGCTGTTTCCAATAGATGGATCCCAAGCCTTAACAATGAAAATCTTGTTCCTAAGAATTATAGGGTCGGATTCAATAATTTTCCTTCTGTCTTCTGCACAGGACATATGGAAAAGGAACAAGATTCCATCAGATTTAACTGAAATTTCACCTTTTAGCTTCCAAAGCTTCTTCAAATGATTGATTACAGTTAGATAAGAAAGGGGTTTATCAAGAATGAAGCCTACCAGCCATTCACTCCAAATATCATTTCCAGCTTTAATCACTTCACTCGAAGGAACTAAAACAAGGCCATCATAAACAAGAGGAATATCATTTGGGGAGTATAGGCCAGCATTGCGTGGTTTGGTTTTGAACAGAGAGAACCGGGCAGTTGATGTGGTAGAAGGGTCTAAAGATGGATTAGGCTTGAGAGGGGGCGGAACAGGCGGTGGTAAGGCGAGAGGAGAGTTAGGTAAGGGGGCCATTGGAGTAGGGGGAGGAAGTACGGATGGAGAGATGGGTGGGACAGTTAGAAAAGATGGGGTATGGTATAGGGGATGGGTGGGAGCAGCCAAGCTTTTAAAGCGTCACAAAAGGTCATTTCTATTGCTTTAGCTAAATTAGATGATTATGAGAATAGAATTGATATTTTAATGGAAGAAAATAATTTTTTTGTAAAACAAAATGAAGTTTTTGATAATACACTAAAAGAACTTGTTTTACACAAAGATTGTTTATTAAAAGTAAATGGGCATTTAAATGATAAAAATATTGATCTTTTAAAGGAAATCGATGTTTTGCAGAATAAAAATATACTTTTGGAAAATTCTTTAAACGATTTAATTCTAAACTTTTGTTTCTTGAAACAGAGAATAGCACTTTTAGTGATAGAAATAAAAAATTATTTAAAAAATGCGAACTTTTGAAAGATAACACTGTTATTTTGGAAAAAGGTATTTGTGATTCTAAAGCTGTTTTTGATAAATGAAATGAGAATATCATAAATTTGAATAGAGAAAAAGATGATTTATCTTCTGTAGTTATGAATACCAAAGCTCACAGCAATAGAACTAGTCTAGGCTATAAACAAGATAATTATAGAAATAGTACTAGATATGCATTCATGTATATACGTTTAATGCTAGCGCTAAAAATCGATATAGTCCTAAAGCCACTTCACATGATGATAGTATTACGCTTAGAAATAGAGAGCATCCTATTACTACTAAATCAATTATAATTAATGTTGATATATGGGTTCTTGCTAATCTAACTGATCATGATAGACAATTATACATTAGCAATTATTATGACATTGTGATTAATAATGAAAATTATATTTTTAAGAAATTAACCACATCCAACTAGATATGGTTTCCTAAGTCGTAAACCCTATATTTTTTGTAAAATGAGTATTGTTTTTCTTACATTTGACATATCTATTAGTTACTCATCACTTTGCACTAATTTTAAATTATTTCACATATCTATGATACTTCCTATCTCTTTATACAAAGGGGGAGAAAAATTATACACATATATAAGAAAAGTACATAGAATCATTTCTTAAGAGAAATATTATATTTAGGAGGAGTTTTTAAAACATAATATGCCTATGCTCTTATTTCCTTTTATCAATGACAAAAGGGGAGAAGAACATATGCTTTATATATTTTATATTAGCATTTATATAAAGCCAAGGGAAATAAACTTATATAACATATATTTAGAGGAGCTATTATTTTATATTATAAAGTTGTGTGGTTGTCATCATCAAAGAGGAGGGAATGAAAGAACCATATATATGGTGTTTTGATGATAATAACCATACAAAAATTCTACTAATGTGTTTATTGGGTTATTTCAATTCAAAATGATGATGGAAAAGTTGGAAAATAAAATGGCTAAAAATATGCGAAGCTGGGATTCGAAGCCATGTTGGTTGAGACAATAGCACATGCCTTTACCACTACACCATTCAAGTTTTTAGAATTTATAGTGATTCAGTAGACTGAATGAAGCTTCCAATCGACCGAACCTAGTTGAATAAAACCATTTATAATCCTTTGCTTTTTGGATGCTCTCGGGCTTGATTTTTATACTAGTTCAGTCGATTGAAACTTTCTCCTAGTCGACTGAATTAGTATAAAAAGACTAGTTTCCTAAAGCGCGGTCTTTGCATATCTTCACATCTATAGTTGCATCTCATCGCTCTTGGAGTTGCTTCTCTTCGTCAACGACAAATCTTGAAGGTTGCACCCTTACTTTAGCATCCCTACAACAACTACATATACCCCTAAGCCTTCAAGAATCACAACATAACTCAATGCTATTCCTAAAGCAATACCGCGAACTTCAAGATATTCATGTGATTCAAAGATTTCGACTAGTTTGCTTCATCACAACATCCTATATTCTAATCGAATAAACTCCTTAGCCTCTACACATCCACTCAATATAGTTTGGTTGGTTTATAGGAGTCATTCTACATCAAAGTGACATTTTATATATTAAGATACACTATGTCAAAATGCAACATTTGTTACTGTTCTTGTAATTTTTGTTGAAGTCCTGTTCGGTTGTTCAGGCAGAGTCTATAAACCTATTCATCCTGGTGAGGTGAGGGTATTTTGGTTAAAAATACCAAAGGGAAGCTTCGGAATTGGACAAAGGACGGTAGGTCCGTAACAGTACAAAATCGACTGTGTGATCTACTATATTATTCCTCTACATTTACGTTGTTTACGACTATTAGCCATCTTCGATCCAGTGCATAGCGACTAACAATTTTCTTATCTCATACTTTACCAAATCACCATCTCAAAATAATATTTCTCTTATTTATTTATTTTTCCATTTCTTAAAGCTTCATTTATATATGTTTTTTCAAACTATAGTTCACATTTTTTTCTTTAAAATTTCATCTTTCTTTCAAAACATTTTTCTCAAAAGTATTACTTATATTTTTTTCCCTTAAATTACATACTTCTTTCAAAACAATAATTCTTCATTCTTTAAAACATTTCGCTCATTTAAAATATTTTTCATATCACTCTAATCTCTTTAAAATAATTAATATAACTTTCTTCAAATATTATTTCATACATTGATTTTTAATATAACTCAAAAACATATTACTTGTCTTCAAATAATACATCACTCTTCAAAATCATGCGTCCATTTGTTCTATCCTTGTGTTAGGAATCCCTAACGATAACGTTGATCAGGCGCATCGATCAGAATTCTTAAAGTACTCAACGAAAAATTAACATGAAAACAACTTCAAAATTTTCTCTAAATGTTTACTTGTAGAACAACTTAATATTTTATAAAAATATTTGCTAAATTCTAATAAAATTTCTTTCCAAACCATATATATACTATAGAAAAAAAAATTTCAATCAAACATATGCTTGCTTATATTAAAATGTTTATAAATAATCTATATGGGTACAATAAAAAGTACTCTACTAGCAAAATTCTAAACATCACTAATCATCTGCCCATAAAAATAAACAGGCAAGCTTTCATCTTCACGTTCATTTTTATCCCATTTTAATTTTACGTGAAAATAATTTTTACTATCCCTTGCGATAACTTCGCAACCGAAGATCGCTGGGTTCGAATAATCCAAACTAATACGGTATACTAGCTTGAGTGATAGTTCCTGCCCATGCTAAACCCAAGATGAATCCCCCAAACCAAGCATCATCAATCAATATAATAACAAAAAGGAATCTAAACATCAATCATCCAATCAAAACAATCAAACAATCAAGATACTCAGCGGAAAGCATTCTGTGTACCTCCAATGCACCACTTTGATTACTAGTGGATTTTCTTACCCATCATAATTTGAAATCATGAAGTATTCGATACAGGATTCGAATTAGGGTCTTTTACAGCTTTCTTAATAAAACAACTCAATTCTAACTTCAAAGCCATACAGATCTAATCCACTTCGTTAATGATGACACTATTGGTCGGGCAATTTACCCCTACCTTTTTAAGCTCCATCAATTTCTTTGCATCTAATATGGTGACTTATATTCAAAAAAAGGTATAATAATTATATTATATAATAAGAAAAATATGAATACGTCGCCAAATTATTGCTAGGGTAATCATCGTATACTCCTACTATCACTTAAGTTTAAACAATAATCTATCAGACACCTACAGTAATAGGGGCTCTAAGTCTCATCTAAGGTCAAGCCTCGTGTTTCTTAGTATAACGACCTGGAATTTTATAATTTTAATTGTGAATATTTAACTAATTTCAATTGATTTTAAAAGCTTGATAAATCCTTTTAAATAATAAATAACAACGGTGAACTTGTTATGGAAAATATTTAAAAAAATAGTAGTTAGAATTAATATTGATGGTGTGAATGAAAATCGTATTATTGACAAACAGTCTCAAAACACGTGACATTATCATCCTGAGGCACTGCCTCAGATTTCGATGAAACTAGTGCCGTTAGAACATGAATAATAAGGCGATGTACACCGATGAGTTTCGTGGCGATCGGACATGCTGTGATCATGCAAACTCGAAATGCGCATCGATTTAATTTGACAAATTAAATAATAATATTATTTTTTGTTATAAATAACCCCTCATTCTTTTCCTCTTCTCACTTTATTTGCACTCTCTCTCCTTTTCACTTTTCTGTAAACATTTTAAGTAGCCGCCTTCTTCCCTGAATTGTTCCGAGAGCTAGGAGTAAAGAAACCGAATGACGTCAGAACCGTTGAGTTCGTACGAGCGAAGACTTCAAATCCATGTAGCCGATGATTGGTGCAGTTGACTTTGGTGGTGATTGGTTTTTTCTTGGTCGAGCTAGGGTTGTTTTTACTGGCAATTTAGGGGACGATTGGCCAAGGTGAAAGTAGCATCATGTTTCTCATGCAAAGGAGCACCTTCTCACTAAGTTTCATCATCTTTGGTCAACCATAGTAGAACGTGACTTTATAAGGAGGGTGCGACATGCATCAGGTCATGAATTAATAGCCTGAACTAAGCTTTGGGTGATGGTGACCAGGATGGAGAGCAAACATCATGTGACGCGTAGGAATCGACAGTGCGCGATTTCATCAAGAAACGAAGGAGAATTTAGCGATGGAAGGAGAGACTATGGTGGGTGTTATCCCGCCTTTTGGCAAGGCCGTGACACCAAAAAGTTGACTGGAAGACTAAAGACAGTTCGTCGTTAAAGTTCGTTATACACTGTTTTACTATGGATATCAATGAATTTTGTCCGAGTACGGATCGAGCCAAAATTGATAGGACATGAAAAGCTAAGCCATGAGAGTCAACGTTTCAAATCTCAAGTCAATCCGAGTCCGTTTGTTCAAGTTATGATCAACGCAAGATAGAAGAATCTATGTTCGAATCCATCAGTGTAGCCATCATTCGAATCCATCATCCCTGCCTTACTTCGAATCCATCGATATCGTCTTCTTCGTATCCATTGTCAGGGTTCATGTTCGAATCCATCCAAGACATCGCTAGTTCGAATCCATCAAGTTACCCCTGTACGAAACCATGGCATTCGAATCGATCGAAAGGTAAATAGCCTCGCCTCCATCAGGTTCGTATCCATCACACTGAAGGTCCTTCGAATCCATTCAAACGGCTAAGCTTTGTATCCACCATCCAAGGCAGCATGTTCGACTCGATGGAAGTTTCCCTTGGTTACTTCGAATCCACGGAGCTGCAGATACTTCGAATCCACACTGCTTGAAGCAACTTCGAATCGATCGACTTTACACCTAGATCGATTTGAACAGACCTTCGTTCATTCGATTCGGAGAGGGATGTCTTCGAATCCACTACCACGAATCCACCCAGTCAAAGCGGCGAAGAACATGGAGTCGACCCAGTCAATCCGGAGTGAGAAGCGGATCGATGCGAAGCATGCGCACCACGCCATAGTCTTCGCGTAAAGGAGGATCGATTCGAACGAATCGATTCGAACGTATCGACTCAAACGACTCCAGGAAACGAAAAACACCTACTTGAATCGATCATAACTCGAGTTCTACAAGTCCAAATGCTATGAAATTTTCACAGAAGCTTGAACACATGTTGAAGAACGTTCACTCCAAATTTCAGCTCGATTGGATGATTTCTTGATCGATTCGAATCAAGGGTCGAATCGATCCCAAAGTGGGCCCGGATCTCCAGATTTCGCCCATGTGGGCCCCCTGACATACCAGAACTGGTCTCCCCTCATTTTAGGCGAAATATCAGCCTCCTACACCTATAAATAGAGCCCCTAGTCATTCAGAAGAGGGGTCGGATAATTCTAAGTACTAAAGAGCGCCCAGATTCTGCCAGATTTACTCTAGAACACCACCGCTACCTTATATTGAGACTTAGAATATAATTTCAGTTGTACTACATTAGAAGAGATTGTAATCATCGAGTAAACATCAATAAAATCATCAACTTCAGAGTGGACGTAGGCAAGATCGCCGAACCACTATAAATCTCGTGTTTCTGTTCATTATTTCTGAATTGTAATACTCTGTTTGCTTAGATTTGAGATTTGTGTGTGAATATTGTTGATTTATATTCATATACAGGTGCTTTCACAACATTCGGGGTTTGTGACCAATTTTGGCGCAAACACTTTGGTGCTTTCATTGAGAGCTGAACTCAGGAGTTCTATCATTTGAAAGTTGAATCAGAAGGCTAAGAGATTCAGATCCGAGGAATCATGACAAGACAAACAAGTAAAAGGCATAGGCCAGAGCGAAGTCAGCACGAAGGAAGTCAAGAGGCTTCCTCGGGAGAAAACCAAGCATCGATCTTCATCACCAGGGATGAGATGGAGACAATGATGAAGAGGCAGGAGGAGATGATCCAGAATTTGCTTCAACAAATTGGACAACTTGGAGCGCAAAATCAAGGAGCAACCAGAATCCAGAACGGAGCAGGACCATCTAACGCAGCGCCGGAGCTGGGGGGCACACACTTAGGACATGTTGATCCGAACCTAGGAAGAGAGACAAGGACATCCGAGCAACCTGGCGGCAATAGAGGGATGAACGCTCAGCCAGGGGGGCAGACACCCGAGAGCTCACACGGACTCGGGGGGCAGATCGAAGGTAGTGAACAAGGACTACAGCTTGGAGATAATGATAGATTGGCAGAGATGGTCAGACGAGCCATGAGAGGCGGATTAGTAAACAAAGATCTTGAAGACGTGAACAAGAGTCCCTTTTCTCCTGCGATTAGGTTGGCTAGGAACCCACCAGAATTCAAGCTGCCAACAGTAGAAATGTATGATGGGAGGACAGACCCTGCAGTCCATCTAACGAGGTATATAAGGCACATGGAAGTGCTGGGGGCATCACAGGAAGTCATGGCCCGATGCTTCCCATTATATTTGACAGACATAGCAGCTTTATGGTTCAGACAGCTAGAGAGCGGCTCCATTGGGACATGGACCGATTTGATTGAGAAATTTATGAGGCAATTCAGGGTTCACATTTCAAGACCAAAGAATGTGATGAGTTTGGCAACGCTAAAGCAGAAAGCTGGAGAGTCTTTGAGGAATTTCCTGACGCGATTCAATGCGGCAGCAGCATCGGTGTATCGGCCAGATCCATCCATGGTTATGATGGCAGCTGTGTCCGGAATAGCTGACGGCACAGAGTTCAAAAATTCATTAACTAAGGATCCGCCTTTGGATCTAGGGGAATTCTATCACGAGGCAGAAAAGTTTTTGCGATTGGAAGACGCTAATGTTGAAAGAGAAGAAGGAGAGGGAATAGAAGTTTATGCACTTAAAGACAAAAAGCCTCTCGAAAATGATTCAGATAAGGATAAAGGAAAACGAAAGGCTGAGGACAATGGTGACAGGTCAAAGCGACTGCGGAGAGAGCCACGATTCACCACTTATTCAGAGCTGAATGAGAGTTTGGAGCGAATCTACCAAGATACTCGAGAGCAAGTTCCCTACCGTAGGCCAATACGAAGGGATCCCACTGTTGACGAGAGGAAATCAGACAGATACTGCTTATTCCACGAACTGAATGGTCATAACACTAACGACTGTAGACATCTGAAGGATGAGGTGGAAGGGCACATCAGGAACGGTATGCTACTTCAGTATGTGAGAAGGCGAGCTCCAGCAGTGGAGCCAGAGCGACCACCATCTACATCAGCTAGGGGTGCCCCCGAGCCGGGACACCGTATGATTATCAATTAATTTAAATAACGATGAACAAGTCGTAAACCTCTCACCAACCCGGGTAAGTCATTTACACATGTGCAAGATCACGAGCGGTCCATAGGCATGCTCTGAATGACTATTAACCCTATCGTTGTGGGAGTTTACACTTTGACATCCTTGCTTTGTTTTTGTTTCGTCTTGATTTGAACATTTGAACTTGATTTTGTGTAACATTTCTGCTAGAAACTTATTCTCAATGAAAAAAAATTGCTACTTGTGATTTCATAACGGCTAAGTCACTTACACATGTACGAGATCGCGAACGGTCCCTAGGCATGCTCTGAGATGGCGACAAACCGTTGCAACAAACAATCCAGGAATTCACCCGAACGTGAAACCTGGTATTGATGATACTAAGTCCCTCCCCGGGCACACTCAAATCGCCACGAACGGCACCCGACCGCGAACGGTCACAATTCGATCGCGAACGATCACACTTCGCTACGAATGGCACCCGACCGCGAACGGTCACAATTCGATCGCGAACGATCACACTTCGCCACGAACGGCACCCGACCGCGAATGGTCACAATTCAATCGCGAACGATCACGCTTCGCCATGAACGGCACTCGACCACGAACGATCACAACTCGCCTCGAACGGCACCCCTCACCTCAAATGGCTTGATCACGAAC
Source organism: Allium fistulosum (assembly GCA_030737815.1). Classification (NCBI taxonomy): domain Eukaryota; kingdom Viridiplantae; phylum Streptophyta; class Magnoliopsida; order Asparagales; family Amaryllidaceae; genus Allium; species Allium fistulosum. The sequence continues at coordinate 1,002,297,433 of CM060908.1, forward strand.
GGTCGTCATTTGGGGCCGTACAAAAAATACTAGATCGCGAACGGTCGCATTCCACCTCAAAATGGCTAGATCGCGAACGGTCGTCATTTAAGGTCAAATAAAACAATCAATGTCTTTGCAGGTCATCAGCAGGATATGAACATCCAACTTATGAAACTACAAAACACACCTTCCTATTGCAAGGCATGTTTTGGGGGGCAAATGTTATCCCGCCTTTTGGCAAGGCCGTGACACCAAAAAGTTGACTGGAAGACTAAAGACAGTTCGTCGTTAAAGTTCGTTATACACTGTTTTACTATGGATATCAATGAATTTTGTCCGAGTACGGATCGAGCCAAAATTGATAGGACATGAAAAGCTAAGCCATGAGAGTCAACGTTTCAAATCTCAAGTCAATCCGAGTCCGTTTGTTCAAGTTATGATCAACGCAAGATAGAAGAATCTATGTTCGAATCCATCAGTGTAGCCATCATTCGAATCCATCATCCCTGCCTTACTTCGAATCCATCGATATCGTCTTCTTCGTATCCATTGGCAGGGTTCATGTTCGAATCCATCCAAGACATCGCTAGTTCGAATCCATCAAGTTACCCCTGTACGAAACCATGGCATTCGAATCGATCGAAAGGTAAATAGCCTCGCCTCCATCAGGTTCGTATCCATCACACTGAAGGTCCTTCGAATCCATTCAGACGGCTAAGCTTCGTATCCACCATCCAAGGCAGCATGTTCGACTCGATGGAAGTTTCCCCTGGTTACTTCGAATCCACGGAGCTGCAGATACTTCGAATCCACACTGCTTGAAGCAACTTCGAATCGATCGACTTTACACCTAGATCGATTCGAACAGACCTTCGTTCATTCGATTCGGAGAGGGATGTCTTCGAATCCACTACCACGAATCCACCCAGTCAAAGCGGCGAAGAACATGGAGTCGACCCAGTCAATCCGGAGTGAGAAGCGGATTGATGCGAAGCATGCGCACCACGCCGTAGTCTTCGCGTAAAGGAGGATCGATTCGAACGAATCGATTCGAACGTATCGACTCGAACGACTCCAGGAAACGAAAAACACCTACTTGAATCGATCATAACTCGAGTTCTACAAGTCCAAATGCTATGAAATTTTCACAGAAGCTTGAACACATGTTGAAGAACGTTCACTCCAAATTTCAGCTCGATTGGATGATTTCTTGATCGATTCGAATCAAGGGTCGAATCGATCCCAAAGTGGGCCCGGATCTCCAGATTTCGCCCATGTGGGCCCCCTGACGTACCAGAACTGGTCTCCCCTCATTTTAGGCGAAATATCAACCTCCTACACCTATAAATAGAGCCCCTAGTCATTCAGAAGAGGGGTCGGATAATTCTAAGTACTAAAGAGCGCCCAGATTCTGCCAGATTTACTCCAGAACACCACCGCTACCTTAGATTGAGACTTAGAATATAATTTTAGTTGTACTAGATTAGAAGAGATTGTAATCATCGAGTAAACATCAATAAAATCATCAACTTCAGAGTGGACGTAGGCAAGATCGCCGAACCACTATAAATCTCGTGTTTCTGTTCATTATTTCTGAATTGTAATACTCTGTTTGCTTAGATTTGAGATTTGTGTGTGAATATTGTTGATTTATATTCATATACTGGTGCTTTCACAACATTCGGGGTTTGTGACCAATTTTGGCGCAAACAGTGGGTTTATGCACGTAACACTATGCACGATTATAAAGAGGGAAGAAGATGGATTAGGGGAAAGGTAATTAAAGTTAAATTAATCTAATTAATCTCAAAGCTTATAAAATTAATATCTTCTACATACGAGGCCCAATCGAGACGTGGTCTTTTGCGTTGCACTCGTAGAAGTGTTATCTACGCGTTGGAGTTAATTTCATCAAGCTTGGAGCAAGTGGAATTTTAATCTAAAATCAAGCACTGTTCGATTTTAGATCAAGTAGCAACACATAAGCGTTAGCTAGCATTTTGGTGAGTCAACTCACCTTTGGATGAACTCTATATGATATATGTGTTGTTATAAATTATTGTTTGCATGCTTGAATTATTTCTTCGGTTGATTTGGTTGATTTCCCGCTTTGGAAAGCGAATGGCATATAAAATGAAATACTGTTAATATAGGGAACTCATGAAATTTTGTAAATGGATACAGATTCCTCACCACTATTGATTTTAATTTCATCTGTATATATTTGTTGTATAAATGGTAAAATGCTATAAGCTTGTTGGCTCAACCTTATTGGATGTGACTTTGATACGTGACTTGGATATTGGCCTTACTGTTGTTATACTTATTACATTTATATGGAAAGCGCTGGTTAAGTGCTACAGTATCTCTAAGCCTTATTTCAGTATTTTGAAACACTATTATTTGTTGTTTTGATTTGAAAATGGTTTTCATTTGGAAAATTATTTTTAAATATGACTTTTAGAATTTTCTATGACATTTTATTTAGAAATGGTTTTTGAATTTCTATATTTTATCCTTAGCCTTTTGTTAGTCTCTTCTAATTTATATGGAAATGGTTTACAATTATTTCGGGAAGTATTTATTTCATAGTAAAGTTAATATAATAACAGATGTTTATTATAAAGAAAAGGGGTTTATCTTTTATAATAAAGTGATTTGTTTTTAAAGAAGATAGAAATATTTTGGAATAGATATTTGCAAAATGCTTTATATAAAATGTTGTATAGAAAAGTAGATTAATAAATGGTGTTTTATAAATAACAGAATATATTTATAAATGATATTTTGTAAAAGGGAAACGATATCATTTTTATAATCAGAATAATAATTCACATTTGTGAATTTATAGTGATATGTGGACTGATCGGTTTATGGAAAGCATCAGTCCTATCTCAAAATCGAAGAATTGTAAAAAGTATATTAGATCTAAATTTGGAGTTTTATAAAAGAAGTTTTATAAATAAATTTGGAGTTTTATACAAGAAGTTTATAAATAAATTTGGAGTTTTATAAAAGAAGTTTTATCAATAAATTTGGAGATTTATAAAGGGAGTTTTATAAATATAAAGAAGATTTATAAAAGAAATTTTATAAATATAAAGGAGATTTATAAAATGGAATTTTTATAAAAGGAATGAGATTTGATATCCATAAATGATCTTTCTAACTTATGGTGGTATGGAAAGTATTCTTTTCATATTTAACGCCAAATTGCAAGGTACGGAAACTCGTCTCTATCTGTGAGAATTCGAAATGCATGTCAAGACAAGGATAGTTTGCCGACTTGTCCAACTTCATTGTTAATCGATGGATAGTACAAGTTTGAAATCAAAAAGTGGTGGTGAGTACATTTGGTCTAATTTCTATACGACCCTGTTACTTACACCAAAAATGTTTTGGGTTATCATTATCAATGTTTCAAAATGATATTTATTTTAACCCAAAATAAGTATGGTTTTGGAAGTGAAATCTTTCTTAAGATTTTGTGAATATACTTATACCGTTGAGATAAGTATATAAAAAGTTTTCTAAGTATTGAAATTCAAATGGTTTGTGAATATACTCATACCATCGAGATAAGTATATGAATATTTTTCAAGTATTGAAAAGAGTAGGCGGTTCTGAATATATCTTTTGAAAAATGTATTTTAATATGAATATTTGAAGAAAAAAAATTAACTAATGAAAGGATTAATTAAAGAGGCTTAGTGGTTACTTATATGCATAATCATGCTTGGTTTCCATATGAAATTAAATCTCTAATTTGATTGTTTGTTTATTTGATAGTTAACTACCCGACTATCAAATCTTGGTCAGTTCTAAAGCTATCGGTTGTTGGTTTGGAGAGACCAGAATTGGATAAGCATGAGTTATCCGAAAAATACTTCGAACTAGCATAAGCGTTCGAATTGGAATATCTTGAAGATGATCGAAGACGGAGTTCTTTGATGTGGAAGGGCTACTTGCTACTAATCCCGAGGGTGATTCCAAGAAGGATATAGTAGAAGTAATGCCTTTGATTTGTTCATATCCTGAACAACTTGTATGGATGAATGCTGGCATTGCATTGTTGTCTAGAGAGCAATGTCAACATTCCAAATGGGATTTGCTAAAAAGGTAAAACATAGTCTCACACCCAATAATGGCTAAAAGAGGGGATATGCTACAAGGCTATTTGCTTCGCTACCATTAGGGTATGATCATCCCTAATCTAGATTGTTATTATAATATGATGTATGTTATGGACCCAGCACGGTTATGGATTCAACCGAGGGATGATCATATTCGGTACTATCCAGGAAAGGGTAGGCCGGTATTACCATGTAGGGGGTCCATATAAGGCCCACGGTACATTTTTCTAGAGATATAATGTGACATGTGGTACTCCAGTAGCCTTGTCATTGATAGAATCCATTTTCCAATACGTTCCTTATGGACTCATTTGTATACCAAAAAATGTTGGAACATGAGATGCAAGCATTTCAGCTATGTTATATATTTAGTTTAAACCCTAGGCCTTATTATAATATAACAATATTTTCTAATAAATATGGTTTGGTTATCATAAGGAAAAAACTCGTCCGTGTTTATATGTGGCGTGGCCTTATGAGATACCTTTATTTTTGGAATGTTCTATAACATTAGAAATCCATATGATTTGAGTTTCTCACGCTGGTTTACCAGACTGATTCAGGCTTTATTTTCTTATAATTCTCGGGTCGGCCCAAGCATATTTCCAGATTTAGTTGTGGATGCTTTGGAAGCTTCAAGATATCTTTATTTTCGCTGTATTTCTTGTTTTGTATTTATCAGCATTTGTGAGGAAAGGCTATTATAATTGTCTAGGCTGATGATATGTTAGTTTACTCTGATCGATGTATGTATATTACAGTTTTCTTTAGTAAAGATCATGTGTATATTATAAATTACTCATCACAATGTGAGATTCTGTCTGTCTTTTCTTTTATTTCACCCTAATAATCTGTCTTTTTGGCACTTGAATGCTCGACATGTGAATACCATGGATGCATTAGTATCGACTTTTGAGGGTGGAAAAGGCCGGCCATTACACTTATACTCTATATTATTCTAAACCTGCTTTGATACCAAAAATGTGACACCCTACCTCGACACCCATATTACCTAAGAGTATTGCCGAGTAATACTATCGAATAACATGGAGAATGAGTGTAACGACCCGATATTTTCAACCATTCGCATCTATTATAAGTGTATAGGTAGACACTCATGTCGGAGTTGAATTGCTCAAAATACCGCGTTGTAAATAAAATTTGGCAAATATCAGAATATACAGTAAATAAATATAATCACAGATCACAAACACAGAGTAAAATAATGCAGCGGAAGTAAAAGAAATAGTAGTTCATGAAGCTACTATCTAAATATGTCAGAGTTACATAAGACACAACAGAAGAAATAGAGTACAACAAAAGTCTCAATAAAATAACCAAGTACAAGCTAAGTAGGACAACGGAACTGAAATAGATAGGACAAGACAAGCAGATAATCTCCAGCGATTCAAATCTCCAAGCGAGTGGAAATCCAAATCTGTGAATAACTCAGGCTGACCCGAGCGTAAAGCAAAACACAAAACACTCGAGTCAGGACAATATATACTTATATAATGTAAACCAACTCAAGCGAACTGTAATAAGGGTACAAGTAACTTAGAAGATGCTTGGGACCGCCCATCCTCTAAGGATCCGTTAAAATATCTACTATGTAGTAATATTCGCTATTATAATAGTGTCTAAATAAGTAAAGTATAATCATATAGAAAATAGCGTTAAGGGGATGGAGAACCTTAACGCGGTCGGATCTTAAAATCATAATCGTAGTAAAGCTCGATATGGTAGGTGACACGGCACAACTAGGCAATGCCAGGGTAGATATACCAATTACGCACACGGACTGATGGATACGCATAGCAGCCACTACCGTTCCACCTCGAACAACACTCCCAAATCGGAGGATGGCCATCTAATCAATCACAAGTAAGAGTATAATATCGAAGAAATATGTCCGAGAAGAGGTGCTACCTCACTGGTCTGAGATCGCTCCTATTTTAACCACCTTATGCCAACTCACGGGAGTTGGGTCCACGTAACATACCTTAAGAACGTCGCCACCATCCTACTTCATTCTGGAATCTCCACCGCGTACACGGTTGTCAAAGTGGTTTTCGGTATCGACAGAGAGTATGTCCATATCCGATCCCGGTCTCTTTGCCAACCAATCGTTATTATAAACCGTGGTTATAACTTTTAAAAACAATACTTCACTTCAAAATAAAATATCATTTCAAACCATATCTTTATCAAAATAAAGATTAAATCAATTCCAAACCATTTCCATATATTTAAATTTTCATATCATTTCAAAACTTCATTTCAAATCATTTTAATATAATAAAATATCATATCCTTACAAAACTTCATTTCAAATCATTTTAATATAATAAAATATCATATCCTTACAAAACTTCATTTCAAATCATTTTAATAAAATAAAATATCCTATCAGTTCAAATCCAAATATTCAACTTTAAATACCTTTTAAATTCAAAGATATCGTTCATTTACTATCATTTCAAATCACCTTTAAATAGTTTATATTCCAATCAAAATAATTCATTTAAACCTTTTAAAAGTGTAATTATTATATTTTCAAATCAAGTATTCAATTTCCAAAGTTTCAAACCATTCTGAGTTCGTTTACTAAGTCAAAAACCCTAATTATTAAAATTTCAGCATTTCACAGCATTTAAAAACAACTGCTATAAGTTATATTTGAAAACATTTTTAATTCAGCAAAGACAACACTTAAAACTGCTGTTAAAACTCAGTTTTAGTTGAATTATAGTTCAAAACAGAAAAGACAGCATTTCAGAAGTGCTGCGATAGTTCAGATTTCAAAACAAGGGTTAAATTTGATTTCAACATAGACTGCAGACCATTATAGCATTTCCAGAGAATGCGATAATAGGCCTGAGTTCAATATTAGCCTATAAGTTCAATTACAGCAACTACAGCATTTCAGAAATGCTGTAATAGCTCTTTTTACACAATTTTAGTTCAAAACAGAATCTATAACATTTCTGAATGCTATTAAAAGTAGATTTCAAGTGTTAGTGTATTTCCAGCAATTAAATAACTTCAATTTAAAACATATAAACATTTTAAAATCATATTTTAACATTTAAAATATTCATTTACATATCATTTAACATGTATCTTTTTCACAATAAATTTCTTATAATTAAATCCAATTTTCAACAATTTACTTAATAAATTTAAGTGTAAAAGTTTCCAATTCTTCACATTTCAACAAATAACTTAACACTTCAAATTTAAATTACCATTTCACAATTTAACAAAATTTCCAATTTTATTTAATTAACTTAAACCTTTAATTAAAACCAAATTTCACATTTCCTAGTCAAGTTATATTTTAAAAGATCACTTTTAAACATTCATTTATTTAACCACTTAAATTCATAGAAAAATCAATAATACTTTAATAAATCACTTAAATTCAAATTTAATCAAATTATCATATTTACTATTTCTAAATAAAATTTAATATCCATTTTATTTATATAACTTAAATATCATTTTTAACCAAAATTCCAAATTTCCAACTTAAGTTATATTTCAAAAATCCAGTTAAACCATTCATTAATTACATTTTTAACACATAGAAAAAAAATCATAATTTCTTTATTTTAAAACATTTAAAAATCTATTTAAATAAAATTTCATAAATTTATAATTTTTAAAATACTTAAAAATATCCAAAACACTTTATAAAATAACCACGGGCCTGTATATAATTTTCTAACCTAGGTCAAGTGATACAGATATGTATCATTTCAATCCACAGTTAAAAAAGAAAAATCCGGGTTCTATCATTTCAAACCCGCAATCCCAAGTTAAAATAAATTAAATAAAAATCATTCAGGCCTATCATTTCAGCCCATAACGATTTTTCCCTATTCTAAAGTCCGTTCGGGTATGTATCATTTCAACTCATAGTGATTCTAGTCTACAGGGAACTTGCAATGGTGATAAATAACAGAATAACATTAAATAACAGTAAGATATGATATAACAGGTGTATAAACATCATATGATCATAATATAGTCAAGTATAACATGATAATATATTTCTACAGATTCACAGGGTGTCAATTTACTAGTTATATAGGTACATATTGTCTGGTGAGAATAACTCACCTGTTTGTGCTGGAGATATCAAAACCAATGACACAATGGAAACAAAAGCACGATGACAAGACTACGGACTTGAGTGGAGAGCAAGATCCAAAGCTACAACTCTTGTATTACAACCCAAAACATACATCAAAACAAACACAATTTCAACGCACTTGAAATGGAATAACTTTTAAATGAAAAGAGATTTGAATGTCAAATCTTTTGCCTTGTTTTCTACAATGCTTTGCATGGCCTAGGGGTTTATTTAGGTCAGGTTTGACATGACTTTGGCTCAGGTTTGATCATAGGAATGCATGGCATATAGGCTAAAACATGTGGAGGAAGTTACAACACAAGAATATCAAGAGACTAGGCAACATAGTGGAGTTTGGTTCAACTTTTGGCTCGGTCTATGGGTCTAATGGCTCGGCCATCATCTGGTACAGGTCTGGACAGAGGTTTGGGTGATGAGTAGCAGCAGCCAAAGGTCATGTAGCAAGTGGTGGTGGTGGCTAAGGGGGTGGCCAAAGCAAGATATGGAGGGTAGGTGATGATATGTGTGTTCTAGGCAATGTTTTGTGGAGTTTTGTGGTGATGGCTTCAAGTGGAAGGTCATGGCCTGTCTTGGTCAGAGGGAAGGGAGTGTTTTCTGTAGTAGATGGAGGAGGTGATGATGGGGATGAAGGTGGTAGAGGCTAGGCCAAGCAAACATGTGAAGAGATCAAGGCAAAATTGCATAGAAAAGTAAGAAAAAAGTAGAAAGAAAAGAGGGAGATTACCAAATTTTTTTGCAAGATGGAGGCCATGATTTTTTTAGGGTTTTGGAGCTTTGAAAATTCGTGAATAAGATGAGGGAGTCGGCTGAAAATGAATGAGGAAAAGAACGGCAAAAAATAAAATAAAAGATGTATTGATTGAAAAGAAACGGTAGAATTCAAAAGGGCTAAGCACACAAAAGGTATCAAACTCTTCATATATCTTTAATTCCCTTTTTATAACTTTATATTTCTGGAAAAAATAATAATCCCAGATAAAATTTCGAAATTTTATCAAAATATAATAATTTATATAAATATTTATCAATTATATAAAGTTAAATGAAGAAAATAGCTAAAATAGTAAACTAGTCTAGAAAATTTGGAATTGAATAGAATAAATTTTTAGAAAATTCATATGAGCTTGTTATATATTTTTAAACATAAATAATAACATGAAATAAAAATATATTCACAAAATAAACATTTAAAATTTAATTTACATATAATTTCTAATGAAGAAAATAGCAGAAAATAGGAAAACAGCCTTTAAAAATAGGAAATCATCATAGTAAATTTTGGAAAAATTCTATTATCATTTTTAAAATATTTAGAGATGGAAATATACATAAATAAACATATTGACACATATTAAAATAAAATATAAGAAAGAAAATATGATTTATAAAATTTAAAATAGGCAAAATTGCACAATAAAACAAATTATACTAAAAATTGAAATGTACATAACTTTTACATTTTAACTCCGTTTTCAACGAAACAAAAAGCAGTATTCATGTTATTAAATCTATTTTCGTAATAAAAGATAAAATTTATAATTTCAAATATTTAAAATTTAAATTTAAAAGTCAAAGTTTTACTATTTTAACCAAAATTCACTTTTCTGGAAATATTAAATTTAGTCATATTTGGAATTCTAATCCACATACAAAATCAAAGTTTTTATATTTACAATAACAAAATTTATTCTTTTCATAAATAAAGCTTTTAAATCTGGAAATCAATTTAAAAATAATTGTAAAATACAGGGTTGTTACACTCTCCCCCACTCAAAACTTTTCGTCCCCGAAAAGGAACGAGTTACGGGAAAGCACAGAAAAAGATAGAATGAATAGAATTAAGTCAAGATGATAAGAATATTGGAATTACACCTGATAACTATTGTTATAGGCAAGTTTAACAAAATGGAGGTGATCAAATCAAGAACACAAACACGAAAAAGATCCTCTAGAGTCTGAATCACCCCTTTCACTTGACCGACAGTCTATGAATGGAAAAACAGTGTTCAGATCCAGATGAGTAACAAAGATTATCAGAGATTACAGAAAGATTTCTAAACAGAAAGATTATAGAAAGATGCTTATACCAGTCTGTAGCAAGATGAGGGAAAAAAAGGACAACCAAAAGATGGTTTGAAAAACAAAATAAGATAATAATTTGAAACCATAATGCTTTGAAATCATAATACTTTGAAATCATAACAATTTAGAGGTGTTTATCATTTGGAAATCATACTACTAAAATCATAACACATTGGAAATGTTATTCTAAAAAAAACATAACACTTAGAAAATCAAAACTCCTTTTAAAAAAAAAATCTTCATTTAAACCATTTTAATTCAAGGTCAAATAATATTCATTTTAAAGTTGTAACATTTCTAAGTTCATTCAATTATAAAAATTTCCAAAACATTGTATTTTCAAACGGCAGCACTTATAAAATGCTACAGTAGATATATCAGTATTTCAAATCAGTTTTATTCCAGAAATATTCATTTGGATATCATTTAACTTATGACTTATTAAAACATACTTTTATGAATGGAATATCCTATTTCATAAATAAATATTCCTTTAATAAGTTACACTTAAAATTCCATTTGAAAACCAAATTCTCAATTATCAAGGTTTAGTGATGTTAAAATACATTTTAACTATTTAAATCATAATTATTCATTTTTCAAGACATATCTATTTCATAAATAAAATATTTATATAGCAAATATAACAATCAAATTTCTTTACACATTTATTCATTTAGACATTAATTAAACTATGAATTCAAGTTAAATAAACTTTATTACAAAATGTCCAATTCAAATGTATTTTATTTTATCTATTCAAAGATACATTATTTATTATACAACATATTGATTTCAGGAAATAACCTTTATTAAATTCCTAGGTTAGACTTAAGGTTCCATATTAAATCAAATTTGATTATTAAGTTATTTAAATAAAATCTCTTTAAATTCCTTTTTCACTATTTACCTCCGTTAATCTTTTATAACTAAAATTTAAGTGTATAACATTTATTATAACCACTCAAATTTTATTTATAAAATCCTTTCTATATTGTATATTATCCAATTTCATATTCAACTTCTGTGTAATTTAGGTAAGTTATATTGGAATGAAATTGTGTGTTATACAAATAAAACTTTCCAATTTAATTATCTCAAGTTTGAATCATTTATCCAAATTTTTAATTTTTCTTTTTATAACTGAAATTATTCTTTAAGATGAAATTTAATAATTAATTTTCCGGTTTCCTTCAAACCAGTTAGAGATAAATAAATATATGTACATAATATGTCAAATCAATTTAGATCATATATCTATATATATTATAAATCAAATCATATTTAGAAATTCAAATAAATTAAATCTTTCAAAACAAAGCTGTAGTAAGACTACAGAACGGTCTCTTCAGTTCAAAACTCGAAAATGAACATCGATGATGCTGCAGTCATCACCAAAATTATTTTCCAGCGACAAAGAGAAGAGCACTTAATTTTTAAACTTTAAAATCCTTTAGAGACAAATTTTTATTCAAAAATACTTTAAATAATATCCTTTTAAAAATTTTAAACACAAGGTTTGAATCCATCGGAAATTAAATTCTTTAAATTTCTTGTTTTAAATTCATTTCAGTTCCCAAATAAATTTATAAACAACTATTTATAAATTCATTTGTAGAACAATAAATGATAAATCAAGTATTATCATTTCAAATAATCAATTTAAATCAATTTATTAAGTTCCATAAAATTATATATCCAAATTTATTTTATTAACCAAATTTTTTTTAAATAATATTGTGTCAGTTTGTTTTGTCAAAGTGTTTTAGAAATCCTATCGATAGCGTTGATCAAACGAATCGATCGGAAACCCAAATCAACATCAACAACTCAAACAACACAATCTATAAAACAAAACATAGATTTTACAAGTACAATTCAAAATGTTTGGAGATAGTTTAGAAACAAAAGACAAGATGGTTAAACAAAGATGAGAGATGGGTAAGCTTAGATAAATCGCGGACAACCTTAATCGGGTCAACCGTGACTTAAAGAATAAGATCGATGTGGATTTTTCTGGGATAAATCTACATTCGATCTCAAGAGATAGAGTTTGGAATAATAAAAGATATTAGCATCTAAACCAAGGATAAATAAAAATCTCTGGTGAATCGATGCTGACTGTAAAGGATTTTCACCCTTTTACAAGAAAATTAGAATATTGGCGAGACCGCCAATTCACTATAAAGATATTGGAAGTGGAGTCATGGGATACTCCAGAATCAAAAGATGATGAACAGTGAGGGACACGAATGAATTTCGGAACCGCAGGAAACGTTCCAAATTTCAAAGGAAATCGAATCAAAAGGAAGAGATTCAAACTCGAACGAAAGTGATTCTGTAAATAAATCTACTCCATATGCTGAGTTTTGCCTCAAAGCCAAAGCTCTGATACCAACTGTAACGACCCGATATTTTCAACCATTCGCATCCATTATAAGTGTATAGGTAGACACTCATGCCGGAGTTGAATTGCTCAAAATACCGCGTTGTAAATAAAATTTGGCAAATATCAGAATATACAGTAAATAAATATAATCACAGATCACAGACACAGAGTAAAATAATGCAGCGGAAGTAAAAGAAATAGTAGTTCATGAAGCTACTATCTAAATATGTCAGATTTACATAAGATACAACAGAAGAAATAGAGTACAACAAAAGTCTCAAAAAAATAACCAAGTACAAGCTGAGTAGGACAACGGAACTGAAATAGATAAGACAAGACAAGCAGATAATCTCCAGCGATTCAAATCTCCAAGCGAGTGGAAATCCAAATCTGTGAATAACTCAGGCTGACCCGAGCGTAAAGCAAAACACAAAACACTCGAGTCAGGACAATATATACTTATATAATGTAAACCAACTCAAGCGAACTGTAATAAGGGTACAAGTAACTTAGAAGATGCTTGGGACCGCCCATCCTCTAAGGATCCGTTAAAATATCTACTATGTAGTAATATTCGCTATTATAATAGTGTCTAAATAAGTAAAGTATAATCATATAGAAAATAGCGTTAAGGGGATGGAGAACCTTAACGCGGTCGGATCTTAAAATCATAATCGTAGTAAAGCTCGATATGGTAGGTGACACGGCACAACTAGGCAATGCCAGGGTAGATATACCAATTACGCACACGGACTGATGGATACGCATAGCAGCCACTACCGTTCCACCTCGAACAACACTCCCAAATCGGAGGATGGCCATCTAATCAATCACAAGTAAGAGTATAATATCGAAGAAATATGTCCGAGAAGAGGTGCTACCTCACTGGTCTGAGATCGCTCCTATTTTAACCACCTTATGCCAACTCACGGGAGTTGGGTCCACGTAACATACCTTAAGAACGTCGCCACCATCCTACTTCATTCTGGAATCTCCACCGCGTACACGGTTGTCAAAGTGGTTTTCGGTATCGACAGAGAGTATGTCCATATCCGATCCCGGTCTCTTTGCCAACCAATCGTTATTATAAACCGTGGTTATAACTTTTAAAAACAATACTTCACTTCAAAATAAAATATCATTTCAAACCATATCTTTATCAAAATAAAGATTAAATCAATTCCAAACCATTTCCATATATTTAAATTTTCATATCATTTCAAAACTTCATTTCAAATCATTTTAATATAATAAAATATCATATCCTTACAAAACTTCATTTCAAATCATTTTAATATAATAAAATATCATATCCTTACAAAACTTCATTTCAAATCATTTTAATAAAATAAAATATCCTATCAGTTCAAATCCAAATATTCAACTTTAAATACCTTTTAAATTCAAAGATATCGTTCATTTACTATCATTTCAAATCACCTTTAAATAGTTTATATTCCAATCAAAATAATTCATTTAAACCTTTTAAAAGTGTAATTATTATATTTTCAAATCAAGTATTCAATTTCCAAAGTTTCAAACCATTCTGAGTTCGTTTACTAAGTCAAAAACCCTAATTATTAAAATTTCAGCATTTCACAGCATTTAAAAACAACTGCTATAAGTTATATTTGAAAACATTTTTAATTCAGCAAAGACAACACTTAAAACTGCTGTTAAAACTCAGTTTTAGTTGAATTATAGTTCAAAACAGAAAAGACAGCATTTCAGAAGTGCTGCGATAGTTCAGATTTCAAAACAAGGGTTAAATTTGATTTCAACATAGACTGCAGACCATTATAGCATTTCCAGAGAATGCGATAATAGGCCTGAGTTCAATATTAGCCTATAAGTTCAATTACAGCAACTACAACATTTCAGAAATGCTGTAATAGCTCTTTTTACACAATTTTAGTTCAAAACAGAATCTATAGCATTTCTGAATGCTATTAAAAGTAGATTTCAGGTGTTAGTGTATTTCCAGCAATTAAATAACTTCAATTTAAAACACATAAACATTTTAAAATCATATTTTAACATTTAAAATATTCATTTACATATCATTTAACATGTATCTTTTTCACAATAAATTTCTTATAATTAAATCCAATTTTCAACAATTTACTTAATAAATTTAAGTGTAAAAGTTTCCAATTCTTCACATTTCAACAAATAACTTAACACTTCAAATTTAAATTACCATTTCACAATTTAACAAAATTTCCAATTTTATTTAATTAACTTAAACCTTTAATTAAAACCAAATTTCACATTTCCTAGTAAAGTTATATTTTAAAACATCACTTTTAAACATTCATTTATTTAACCACTTAAATTCATAGAAAAATCAATAATACTTTAATAAATCAATTAAATTCAAATTTAATCAGATTATCATATTTACCATTTCTAAATAAAATTTAATATCCATTTTATTTATATAACTTAAATATCATTTTTAACCAAAATTCCAAATTTCCAACTTAAGTTATATTTCAAAAATCCAGTTAAACCATTCATTAATTACATTTTTAACACATAGAAAAAAAAATCATAATTTCTTTATTTTAAAACATTTCAAAATCTATTTAAATAAAATTTCATAAATTTATAATTTTTAAAATACTTAAAAATATCCAAAACACTTTATAAAATAACCACGGGCCTGTATATAATTTTCTAACCTAGGTCAAGTGATACGGATATGTATCATTTCAATCCACAGTTAAAAAAGAAAAATCCGGGTTCTATCATTTCAAACCCGCAATCCCAAGTTAAAATAAATTAAATAAAAATCGTTCAGGCCTATCATTTCAGCCCATAACGATTTTTCCCTATTCTAAAGTCCGTTCGGGTATGTATCATTTCAACCCATAGTGATTCTAGTCTACAGGGAACTTGCAATGGTGATAACTGATATAAATAACAGAATAACATTAAATAACAGTAAGATATGATATAACAGGTGTATAAACATCATATGATCATAATATATTCAAGTATAACATGATAATATATTTCTACAGATTCACAGGGTGTCAATTTACTAGTTATATAGGTACATATTGTCTGGTGAGAATAACTCACCTGTTTGTGTTGGAGATATCAAAACCAATGACACAATGGAAACAAAAGCATGATGACAAGACTACGGACTTGAGTGGAGAGCAAGATCCAAAGCTACAACTCTTGTATTACAACCCAAAACATACATCAAAACAAACACAATTTCAACGCACTTGAAATGGAATAACTTTTAAATGAAAAGAGATTTGAATGTCAAATCTTTTGCCTTATTTTCTACAATGCTTTGCATGGCCTAGGGGTTTATTTAGGTCAGGTTTGACATGACTTTGGCTCAGGTTTGATCATAGGAATGCATGGCATATAGGCTAAAACATGTGGAGGAAGTTACAACACAAGAATATCAAGAGACTAGGCAACATAGTGGAGTTTGGTTCAACTTTTGGCTCGGTCTATGGGTCAAATGGCTCGGCCATCATCTGGTACAGGTCTGGACAGAGGTTTGGGTGATGAGTAGCAGCAGCCAAAGGTCATGTAGCAAGTGGTGGTGGTGGCTAAGGGGGTGGCCAAAGCAAGATATGGAGGGTAGGTGATGATATGTGTGTTCTAGGCAATGTTTTGTGGAGTTTTGTGGTGATGGCTTCAAGTGGAAGGTCATGGCCTGTCTTGGTCAGAGGGAAGGGAGTGTTTGCTGTAGTAGATGGAGGAGGTGATGATGGGGATGAAGGTGGTAGAGGCTAGGCCAAGCAAACATGTGAAGAGATCAAGGCAAAATTGCATAGAAAAGTAAGAAAAAAGTAGAAAGAAAAGAGGGAGATTACCAAATTTTTTGCAAGATGGAGGCCATGATTTTTTTTAGGGTTTTGGAGCTTTGAAAATTCGTGAATAAGATGAGGGAGTCGGCTGAAAATGAATGAGGAAAAGAACGGCAAAAAATAAAATAAAAGATGTATTGATTGAAAAGAAACGGTAGAATTCAAAAGGGCTAAGCACACAAAAGGTATCAAACTCTTCATATATCTTTAATTCCCTTTTTATAACTTTATATTTCTGGAAAAAAAAATAATTCCAGATAAAATTTCGAAATTTTATCAAAATATAATAATTTATATAAATATTTATCAATTATATAAAGTTAAATGAAGAAAATAGCTAAAATAGTAAACTAGTCTAGAAAATTTGGAATTGAATAGAATAAATTTTTAGAAAATTCATATGAGCTTGTAATATATTTTTAAACATAAATAATAACATTAAATAAAAATATATTCACAAAATAAACATTTAAAATTTAATTTACATATAATTTCTAATGAAGAAAATAGCAGAAAATAGGAAAACAACCTTTAAAAATAGGAAATCATCATAGTAAATTTTGAAAAAATTCTATTATCATTTTTAAAATATTTAGAGATGGAAATATACATAATTAAACATATTGACACTTATTAAAATAAAATATAAGAAAGAAAAAATGATTTATAAAATTTAAAATAGGCAAAATTGCACAATAAAACAAATTATACTAAAAATTGAAATGTACATAACTTTTACATTTTAACTCCGTTTTCAACGAAACGAAAAGCAGTATTCATGTTATTAAATCTATTTTCATAATAAAGGATAAAATTTATAATTTCAAATATTTAAAATTTAAATTTAAAAGTCAAAGTTTTACTATTTTAACCAAAATTCACTTTTCTGGAAATATTAAATTTAGTCATATTTGGAATTCTAATCCAAATACAAAATCAAAGTTTTTATATTTACAATAACAAAATTTATTCTTTTCATAAATAAAGCTTTTAAATCTGGAAATCAATTTAAAAATAATTGTAAAATACAGGGTTGTTACAATGAGGCAATGTGGGTGATGCACACGTGAATATTCTCTTGGACCCATTGAATATATCAAATAATGTAAAAACACTCACCTCGACGTAAATAGTCTCGATAAAAAGCAACAAACAAATGTGGTTTCTGAGGATAAAACAATACACAATATAAAATAAATCACAGAGAACACAGAGTCACCTACGCAGCGATAACATATAATAATAAATATACACAAGTCCAAGTGGGTCTACAAAATTAGTCCAATGCCTACTATCATGAAAATATACACACAAGTCCAATACATATACATCTTTACATCATACGAACACTCGTAGCTACAAATATATAAAATGATACTCAACTCTATAGTGTATATAACTATCCTTCTCTATGCCCAACAATCAAAAGCAGGTTACCTCCTCCCTAAACCTGTAGTGTCATGGACTGACCCGAGTATTATTTAATTAATAATTGGGTCAGACTACACATGAATTAAAAGATGAGTACACAATGATATCTCAAAAAATAACATATACACGAGATAATAAAGAAATCCAACCAAACGAATAATAAAACATCCACAACACATCGAACATCATTGCACACATCATACATCAAAACATCCATAAGACATCGAACACCATCACACATATTACACAACATACATAAAGCATCCATCACACACATCACACCACACAAGTCGAACATCCATCGCATGCATCGCACACAACACACATTGCATACCACACACATTGCATAGATCGCACATCACACACATCGCATAGATCACACACATCGCACACATCGCACACATCACACACATCGCACACGTCGCTCACATCACACATCAAACATCCATATTTATTTAACTATATATGATTTATTTATTTTATTCTTTAGTTTCATATTTATTACAGCTATTGCTTCTGCTACTACTAATGCTACAGTTAATGTTACAGCCAGAAGCCGAGTCTACACTCGAGTCTCACCACTTCTCAAATGCAAAGGGAGACCCCACTCGTAAATTTTTGTGAGCATCTTCACTGGTCTTTAGTTGCACAATAAGCGCACATCGCTTTCTCGCTTTATATCGTCAACCACCTCGCCTCGTTTGCCACTCCTCGTCTTTTTGGCTCATGTAACAAACTGTGACCATGTAACGATAGGGCCATGTCATCACAACCTACAAGGACAGACCCCACAATTTGTCAAGCTACAATGGGGCTAGCAATACTTCGAGCCATCACATTTATGTAAGGAATTTCGCACCACATGCCTCGATTGTAACAACCTGCACCCAAGTGGGCTTGAATTTCCGCTAAATCGAAAACCGAAGTCCACAAAAATACAGATCATTGGTTTGGTATCCTACAGATAAAACAGTGAATGAATATCAGAGCACTAACTATATAAGTCATAACAGAATAAATAAAATATAATAAGTCACATAAGTAGTGACCAAGGTTTGACACTTCCAAAGTCTAGTGTCCTTGTCGGCATTGTATACACCTAGTACTAATACCTATCCTTCAAGATAACATGTGGATTGTAACGAGGAGGAGGTCAAAACAACGTTCTAGTGACTGGTAAATTATACACTTTGTACATAACACTAGTTTATGTCGATTGTCTTCCATCACATGTTATGTTTTCTACTATTTAGTTAGTCGCCTCGACTCCTCGTCCGCATATAATACGTCCTATCTACCCTTTGTAGATTAAAGCTATGTACATATATGTAAATATAAGTACCACGATCCCCTTTGGACTAAGATATTATCCCTGCTGGTATCTGTAATTCTGCACGCCAGGCATCATCATCAATGTCTAGGCCAAATTATCTGCATACAAAGTAGAACCTCTTGTTAGTGCCTAATAATGACGTCGCTATAAATTATCCATATTCTATTTCGCTTTGGGGATTTACTACTTGTTTACTTCCTATTATAGACTTAGCTTCATGGACTACCCTATTCATTTTTGAAAGAACTCCGTCATGGGTTAAGTAGCCTTGCCCTAACAACAACCTAGCAAACAACTGTGGCCATGCATTATACAATGGCCTACCCTAGTAGGAGGCATAGCCTGTTAGGTGTAACCCTATCTTTCCCGTTTGACCGCTCTAGACTGATGACGCACCCAACGTATGTAGCTCCAACTCCTAATTTGGTGCATGCACCTGCTAACATAGCGTCGAGCTGCTCACCATCCTATTTAGATTTCCTAACGCAATCAAGACAATACCCCCTTTTTCTATTTTTGAAGTAGACTCCTCTTACTATTGGGGTATTCCTTTATTTATACGCAAGTGTATACTCTCCTTGGGTCATATGGTTGAATATGCCCACATCACTATAATGTATACACTACTGCTGGTAGCCCCTTGCGGTCGATAGACTTCTATTGTATAACACTACTGACCTTACATTCTAACCCATTCTAATGATTGATGCCATTCTATTCGGACTATTATCTATTAAATTTAATAGTTTACAACCTCATAAACACATACTTGAGGCTACTTATATATATCTTATATATATATGTTAGCTATCAAATTCACTTAAGAGCAAAGGTAAAAAAGAAGACTAATGAAATGTCAGGCTCTACTGAAATTACAGGCACGGGTTACAAAAGTGATCACGAAAGAATGTTTCTAAGGCATTAAGAAGGCTTTCAAAGGAGTCGTAAGTACCAGGCACCCTCACAAGAGATAAACAGTGCAAAAGCTTTCAAAAAAGATGAAAAAGAAAGTGGGGCTTCCCTTCTGCCTCATTTAAGCCTTTCGACACAAATGGGCTTGTGTATATAGAGAAAGCAAAGACAGGCTTGGAAACCCTTTCGAGGCAATGAATAATAAACTTTCATATGCGCGCCAAACCTTTCGAAAGCAAAGGTTTTGCCTTTATTCAAATTACTCAAAACAACCCTTTCAAAAGCATAGTCGAGCCTTTCGAACCGATCGAAACCAATAACATCAGGAGAAGGTTCCGCATCAATCCACAAGCATGCATTCAAAACCTACCTACCGCATCAAAACCATTGATACTTCAACATCTTCGAAGCCCTAGTAAACAACCTATCAACAGAATCAAAAGCTCCTATATTTACTTCTGATGACAGCAAAGCAACATGAAGAGAAAAGCGCATTTGTAGCTCTTTCGACGACGTCGAAGGCAATTCAGGGAAAAGTAGGGAAAAGGAACGCTTAAAACTTGATCACATCGAAAGGTGGACAAAGGACTTTTTTGACAAGGTCGAAAGGTCTGGAATGAAAAGAAGAGAAGCACATGGGTGAGTTAGAGGACTCGAAAGAGAAGCCTTTCGACTACATCGAAGGCAGGCGAGGCCTTTCGACCGTGTCGAAAGGAATGATAGGGAAGATAAAAGGACCTTTCGACTAGGTCGAAAGAATTAGCACGGAAGGGGCCGACTTGCATCTATAAATAAGACCTAAGGGGTCCGATTTTGGGGATCGAATTTTGGAATCCAAAGCTCATTTCTTTTACTTCTACTTCTTCTTAGCAACAACAAAATCTTTGTAACCCTAAATCAATTTGGGGAAAAGCTCTCAAACTTGTAACTCATTTTGGATTAATAAAATGTAGAAATGCGTGGATTCATTAAGGATTTTGATTATGGGGAAGAACATTACGATCATTAGCTAGACTAATGATCAATTGCACATGGTGCTATCTTATTTTCTTAACTTCTTACTATCTATTCAATTCGATGGGATTGACTTGGATAACCTACATGCGAAACACATCATCATCGTGACAAGTATCATATAAAAATAAGGATGGTGATGATGTTTCGACACTAATAAGTTCATAGAACTACAAATATCCAAGACGATCTTATATCGAGTATGATGAATGAAGCTTGGGCAATTATAAATCAGATATGTTTTGAAATGACAAAATCCCTTTCGACCAGGTTGAAAGGGATGTCACGAAGGAAATATGGCTTGTAACTGGCAAGCAATCATATGAGGAGTCCATTCGAAAGGAACCAACACTCATTTGCATCAACAACACTTTCGAAGTGGTTCCTCCATGGAAGAAACGAAACCAATGGGGTCGGAAGTAGTTATTTCACTTTACAAGATCAAGCATACCTCCTGACATGGTCGAAAGGGTTGAAATGTACCTTTTGACATGATCGAAAGGGATGAAAATTTGACATAAATAGTTGTCTTCGACTCATTCAAAAGTGGGGTTTCGAGTAAGATGCTTCTTTCCTTGCCTGCATTTCTAAGTTAACTTCTGAAACTGTTTTGACCAAGTCAACCTGGTCGAAAGGTGGGTTTCGAAAGAAGCAATCTTTTCGACAGCCTTATTTTACATGATCTTATTTGCCATTCATATAGCTTTGGGGAAGTTGACAAGATTTCTTGTTAACATTTTTGGTGCTAGAAGGAGGGCTTGAACCTCCGACCTTGTTACTATCTTATAGACTAATTATGGATCATTTGACTCGTCAGAGGAAAATGAAATCTAAGAGATTCAGTAGAATGGATGAAGAGGTCATCCACACTACAACCCTCGAAGGGAACATAACTCCAACCTTCAACCCGGATGGGGTTGCTCCTAGGAAACCTTCGGAGTTAGCTTAGTAGGATGAAAACACCACCAAAATCAAGCACTTAGAGCAACAACTGCAGGAAATGCAAGAACTCCTCAAAATGGCATTATCTCAAAAGCCTCAAAAACAACGAGGCCAACACATGGGGATAAGTTGGTCTCACCAAGAAGGAACTTGAAGGCTCATTCAAATGAAAACAAGAGCAAGATTGATCTAACATCTTCAAAAAAGGAGCATCCTCAAACTAAAGCTGATCATCAAGGAAGGGTGCTCGATAAATCACTTGAACAATCTGGTAGCTCTACGTCAAAGGAATACCATCCAAACCAAAAAAACTATCATGATGTTGAAGCCTATCTGAAGGATGCAGCGGAGAAAGCAATTAAAGATGCAATGAATTCAAAGGAGAAGAGGACCATGGATGAAAACGTTAATGATAACGAGCGAGTGCCACCCTTTACATATGAGATTATGGCAACAATCATCCCATCTTATATGAAGATTCTGACAATGAAGTATCATGGAATCACAGATCTGGATGATCATTTGATGGCTTTTGATAGCCAGATGGATCTATAATGCATCAGGGGTTGTTAGAGCAGATTACTTCATGTAACTCTCTAAGGGTCTGCGACCAAATGATATAGACAATACCGAGAGAAGACCATTTACTCATGGAAGCAATTTTCCTACGAATTCTCCGCTCAGTTTTGCATATGTAAAGATCCCACCATTGATTACACAATTCTGGCCAACATAAAGCGAAAGTCAAGGGGAATCTTTAGGAGATTATCTTAAAAGATTCAACACCGAGGCACTGAAAGCAAAGGATATGAATGATCGATATAAGCTTATGGTGGTACATTCTGGCTTAATAGAGAACACCCCATTTTAGAAGCAACTCTTGTTAATGCATGTAAAGATCTGCAAGATTTCCACTTTCAAGCTGACAAGTTCATTCGAATGGATGTGCTGTATCACGCCAAAAGAAAAGCAATTCCCAAAAAGGAAGGAGGAAGATTTGGTCTAGATCGAGGGCATAAAAGAATGAAATGGGAAGAACCAATTGCTAATGCAATCGCTTTGAACAAGCCATTGTCTTACGTTTATGCTGTGGCGAAGGAAAGAGTCAGCTTCCCAACTTCTTTAAAGGCTAAGAACCACCTAGAGCAAAGAAAAGGAGAAGACTACTGTGCATACCAGAAAGCAAACGGTCACAAGACCGACGAATGCAGAGTTTTAGTCGGAATCATCCAGAAATTGATCCTATTCAGGATAATAGAAGGTTCAATGAATAGGGGATGGTCCACAAAAGCTCCTTGGCAATGCCGTTAATATGTTGGAGGATGAAGACCCTCTAAGCTTAAGCCCGTCGATAAACAGGATCGACGTAATTCATGGTGGGCCACATCCAATAGGGAACAACAAAGGGGCACGAAACAGATATATCAAGGAGGCTAAAGAGGGTGTTTTCTCTGTCCAAGAAGAGCCTCCGTTGAAGAATCCGCGACTCAATGTTCTAATGCCGAATCTTATCATCCCCTCCTCAAGAGTTGAAAATGGGAGTTCATCATCCACCCAATTATCCATTGATGATCGCAGCTCAAATCGGATTGTCTATTGTGTCCAAAATTCTTGTAGATACAGGCAGTGCAGTCAATGTTATCTTTAAGCATGCCTTCGATCAAATGAACATCCCTAAAGATAAGGTGAAGCCCAGCATGGAACCTATTTTCGGATTCAACAACAAGGTGTCAACTCTAGTGGGGCAAGTGAAGTTGCTGGTGTAAATGGGGGTGCCATCGTTTTGCAGAAATTTCAAGACTCTCTTTGTGATTATAAACCAGCCATCGTATTACAATGCTTTCTTTGGAAGGCTTGTGCTTGATGAGATAGATGCATTTGTCTCACCAAAGTACCTGATGGTGAAGTTCTTGACAAAGAGAGGCTGGGGCACGGTCCGGGGAGAGCAATTCAGCTCTCGAGAAATCTATTTTGCTACAATCGATCAATATAAAAGGGAGTATTCTACTTACTTTTATTCTTCCACTGTTTTTCAGCCTTCAGATGATGGATTTTTACATCCAACATTCGAAACAAAAATTAAATCTAATAATTCTAACAAGCGCATGTATGAAAGGTACATTCCTCCTAGAAGCAAAAGGAAGAGAGTAGATACTAATTCCGCTGAAGAAAGCCCAATCATTACTGAATTCGATTGTCGAGGGGAAATAGAAAGAATAAAACCCATAGAAGACCTTGAGGAGGCATGCATAGATTCAGATGATACCACTAAGGTAGTCAAAGTGGGAAAAGAATTGGATAGCAACTTGAAGAAAGATTTAATCTAATATCTTAAAATCAATAAGGACGTATTTGCCTGGTCTCATTCAGACATGGTAGGGATTGATCTGTCAGTCATGTGTCATGCACTCAACATCAATCTAGAAGCAACCCCCATTAGACAGAAAAAGAGACATTTAGATAAGGTACGATCTGAAGCTTTGAAATAAGAAGTTAAAAGACTCCTCGAGAATGGGTTTATTCGGGAAATATCCTATCCAAAATGGCTGGCAAACCCAGTCTTGGTAAAGAAATGAAATGGAAAATGGAGAACTTACATTGATTATACTGGCTTGAACAATGCTTGTCTGAAAGATTGTTTCCTACCACCGCGAATTGATCAGTTAGTCGATGCAACTAGTAGACACAAATTATTATCTCTTATGGACGCATATTCAGGATACAATCAAATAACTATGTTCAAGCCGGACGAAGAACACACTAGCTTCATAACTGAATGGGAAGTTTACTGCTACAAAGCGATGCCTTTCGGACTAAAGAATGCAGGGGCTACTTATCAGAGGTTGATCAATAGAATTTAAAGAGCAGATTGGATAAAATATAGAGGTTTATGTGGATGACATGTTAGTGAATTCTGGTGAGGCTAAGAATCATCTTGAGGATCTAGAAGAGATGTTCATAATACTACGGAAATATCAAATGAAATTGAACCCACAGAAATGCTCCTTCGGAGTCCATTCGGGAAAGTTTTTAGGCTACCTTGTAAGTGCCCAAGGGATTGAAGCAAGTCCTGACCAAATTCAAGCCATTAAGGACATGGAAGAACCCAAAACCAGTAAAGAGGTAACGAGTTTGAATGGGAGGGTGGCCGCTCTAAGCAGATTCATTTCCAAAACTACTGATAAATGCATCCCTTTCTTCGACGTAATCGAGAAAAAGAAAAACTGTGAATGGGGAGAAGATTGTAGAAAAGCTTTTCAGGAGTTAAAAAGCCATTTGGAAAAGCCACCGATACTTTCTAGTCCTGAGAATGGAGAGATCTTATACTTATAAATGGCAATTTCAGAGCATGCGGTCAGTTCAGTATTGATTAGAGAAGGAAGTGGAGCTCAACTTCCTATGTATTATGTAAGCAGATGATTGAAGGATGCAGAAGTTCAATACCCAATGATAGAAAAGCTAGCTTATTGCTTGATCCTCACAGCACTAAAACTTAGAGTATACTTTCAAGCACATCTGATCAGAGTATTGGCCAATTTCCCACTTAAACAAGTTTTTAGTAAGCTGGAAACTTCGGGAAGCTTGGTAAAATGGGGAATTGAGTTTAACCAAATATGATATAGAGTTTCACCCACGGGCTACAATCAAAGGACAAGCATTGACAGATTTCATTAAAGAATGCACTAATTTCATTAAAGCACAATCAGAAAAAGAAAGGGATCAGAAACCTATGTGGAAGTTGTTCTTCGATGATGCGTCAAATGAACAAGGGGTCGGTGCAGGGTAAGTGATAATAACACCAGATGGACGCCTCTTACATTATGCCATGAAATTAGGATTCCCCGCAACGAATAATGTGGCTGAGTATGAATCAATGGTAGCAGGGTTAACTTTAGCATTAGAGCTCAAAATCCCACGGATTCAGATCTTTAGTGACTCCTAACTAATGGTAAATCAAGTGAAGCAGATATATCAAACAAAAGACTCCAAGCTATCTTTATATGTAAATAAGATACTGAAAATGCTTGCTTTGTTTGAAGTCGTTTCCATACACCAAGTTCCAAGAGCGGAAAACTCATAGGCAGATTCATTAGCGAAATTAGCTAGCTTAAGAGGAGCCCTAGAAACGCAGATTGTTCCTGTAGGATATCAAGAAATGTCGAGTATTAAAGAGGGAACATCCGAACAAGAAAAGGAACTGTTAGTTCTGACAAGGTCCCGAGCAATGTTACAAGAGAAAGAGGGAAGAGAAATTGATAAAGAAATATCAAATGAGAGGGTTGATCAATCAAGAGAAAATGATCCGTATGACAACACTTGGTTGACACCCATCATTGAATATCTTGCTAAAGGAATACTGCCATCTCACAAGAGTGAGGCAAGAAAGATCAGGCAACAAGCTCCAACTTTCATAATAGTGGATGGAATCCTTTATAAGAAAGGATATGCACTTCCTTACTTAAGATGCGTAAGCTTAAAAGATGGGGTAAAATTGTTAGCAGAAGCACACGAGGGATTTTGCGGGGACCACTCAAACGAGACAAAATTGGCAAAAAAGATAATGAGACAGGGTTTTTATTGGCCTCGTATGGTAAGCCAAGCCATTGAGTATGTGAGAAGATGCGAGAAATGCCAAAAGTACTCGAAAATTCCCAGATTACCCCCGGGTCAGTTAATTCCAATTTCAAGTCTGTGGCCCTTTGACATATGGGGAATTGATCTAATCGTTCCATTATCAATTTCGAAAGGGAGAGCAAAGTACACTGTAGTCGCCATAGATTACTTCACTAAATGGGTTGAAGCAGAATCACTTCCTAAGATCACTTTTAGAAAAGTACTTAGATTTGTCATCAAAAATATTATAACCAGATTCGTAATTCCCTATAAGATCATTTTCGACAATGGAACACAATTTGAGAGTGAAGAGTTCTCTCGGTTTTGTCATAAGAATGGAAACATCAAGAGCTTTTCCTCCGTTGCACATCCAAAAGAAAATGAGGCAGTTGAGGCTACAAATAAAACCATAAAGACAATTTTGAAAAAGCGACTGAACAAAGCTAAAGGCAACTGGGTAGAAGAGTTGCCACTTTTATTGTGGGCTTATCGAACATCAACCAAAACGGCAACGGGACACACTCCCTATTCATTGACATATGGGTGTGAGGCGATGTTACCAATTGGGATTGAAATAACCTCACACTGAAGAATCGCTTATGCATTCGATTTAAACCACGAACTAAAAAGAGAATCATACGATTTGATACATGAATTGAGAGATGAAGCAACAATTAGAACAACGGAATATCAAAGAAGAAATTCAAAGTATTACAACTCAAAAGTAAGAACACGATCATTTCAAGAAGGAGATCCGGTACTCCGAAGAGTAATGGAAAATACAAGAAATCCAGCAGGTGGACCTCTGGGACCAAATTGGAAAGGACCCCTAATCATTTGCATAGTAATTCCCCCAGGAGCTTATAAGTTATGCCGACAAGACGACAATATGGTTCCAAGAACATGGAATGCTGAGCATTTGCGACCATATTTTTCTACGATGAATGAATAAAGCATCTCTTTCTTCAAAAGTAAAATCTACATGGTTGGGAGTGGAATTCTCCTTGCATTTAGACACTACCTTTAATAGTCAAAACCTTTGTCCACGCCGAGTTGGCCAGGGAAGAGCACCTCTTGGAGGGAGGAGTGTAAGTCTTTATCCGCACCACACTATGGCCAGGTTAAAGTGTAACAACCCAGAAAATTAAACTATAATAATTAATTAATGAATAAATGAAATGATAAAATAACTTTGTGAAATTATTAGAATTGAGCCACGTGAGTTACACCATTGTGTCTGTGGTAATTTTTTGGTCAATTTCCATATATAGAACGTCAGAAATCGAGCTAATATGAGTAAGATACGTGACAAACAAGAAAATGAATATATATATATATATATATATATATATATATATGGCTAGGTTGACCGGTCAGTCGACCTGGGCAAGGGGGCGGTCAATCGCCCGATCGACTCGCCTCAGGTGAAGGTATGAAGAATCGTTCCATCATTCTAGTATGTTCCAACGAACCTTTTGCACGTCATTTGCATCCTTTATTTCAATCTAGTCCTTCCAATTTTGCATCCGATGGCTCCTATTCATCCTATGAAGTGGTTGCATCCTATTCAATCCCCAAATCCAACGGTCCGAGATCCACTTCTACCCCTATAAATAGACCCCTAGACCTAACACTTTTTCTCATTCCAGGTTTCCTCCAATTAGGTTCACCTTTCTAGGAAGGACCCGAAACGGAATAATTTTTCCAAAGGAGAAAATCGTTATAAATTAAATTATTTTATAACTCCAAGTGGATCCAGGAAGACCAAAGGAAGAGCTTAGGACCGGAGGTGAGTGACTGTAATTATTTTAAGATTTCTTTAAGTAATTTAAAATAATAGGGTTTCCAATAGTTGTAGTTTTACTACGATTTTTGGAATAACCTTTTTAGCAGTTTTATTTACAGTTTTTAGAATTATTTTCAGTCTATTTCTTTCTAGCTATTCTTTTCAGTTAATTTTAGTTATTTCTGTTAATTATAGCCTTTTCATTTATTTACATTTTATTTACAGTATTTTAATCTATTTACTGTTATTAATGCGTTATTTACATCTTCTTCCTACGTCTAGGATTTTCTTCTATTTTTAGTTTTTTTTATTTCTCCTTCTTCTTCGCGTATGGATTAGAATAGAATTAATGCGAAATTGGATTAAATTATAAGAATTCTGAAATAATGAAAGATAAAATGTAAATTATAAAGACTGTAAAAAAAGGAATTAAGACTGAAATTATGCCTAATTATGATATTAATTGGACTGGACTGTAATATAAATGGAATTAAGACTGAAATTATGCCTAATTATGATTAGAATTGGACTAATTAATTGGCTTAGTTATAACGTAGAATTATAACTAAAAAAGGGTAAAAGATGAAAGAGCTTATTTTCACACATAGACCTTGGGTTAAGTAATAAGCATGATTATAATGTAGGTTATAATAAGAAAAAGAATAGAATGGGGCTTATTTTAAGACTTGGGACAAATTAATAAGCGTAGAAAGTAAAAATGATAATAAAGGCTTATTTAAATAATTTATCTAAGTTAATAAGCAAAGACGAAAGTAGGACCTGTACCAAATAGCATTCCCTATTAGACAAAACGGTGTCTCACATTAGTCTAAAGTGAGATAAGGGCATGCTTATGCTAAGAATGGTAGTAATTGGTCAAATAGAAGTCCAAATCACGAGGGATTTGTATAAGGGGCGCAACTAGATATTGTTTGGATGAAGGGCCAGTACCAACAGCATTTCCCCTATAGTTTCTATGGATACACAGTGATCTCACATTAGCCTGAAGTGCGATGAGGTGCATGCTTATGCTGGAAGTTCGAGGTAATAAGAAGACCCAATAGGTGGAGCAAAAGGTAGCACGGGCATGGTGACAGTTACGCGTGCAACTTCTATTCGGGTGCTCAGTAATAGCTATGGGTTCCAAGCACTTAGTATGGGTGTCTTTCGTAGACACCATTGCCTTCTGTATAGGGAGCTATATATGTCATCCGGATCCACAGTCGTTGCTCTGTGCATCTTTCGTAGATACCATTGGCTGCTGTGTAGGGAGTTATATAGCGGCTGGTCCGTAGTAAGATCTATGGAGTAGCAGGCCGATCATAAAGGGTAGAATTAGGGTTACATCCTAATTACAGGATTAGGAATTTAGCCTAATCAAAGCATAAATCAAGGACAAGTGCAAGCAATCAAAATTATCATATCTTATATTTAATCGTACTACTTCCTTTGTTATCCTTATTTATGGTAGAAGTGTTGTAGAGTCTATTACTTTTATCTTGCTTAAAGACTCAAGTAATTACTATCATTCATCAGACTTTTAGTCTGACCCACTCCTCTATCTTCCCTCCCCCCCATAGGCAAAGAAGGGAGAAGTCAGCAGATTGTTGTTGCTCGGAGGAGATTTCTACTATGTATTTCTTTTATTTCAGATTTAGTTCTCTTTGTGTATTGGCTTATTATGAGGGATATTATGTACTCTGATTTATGAGACTATGAGTTTTTTTTGTTCATGAGATATTGGATTTCTAGACATGTATGTGGTATTTGTACTTATTTATTAAGCAATTATGAAGTTTTATTTTAATTAAGTTATTATTTTAAGTTTCCACTGTTTTTATTTATTTTTGTCTTGTGAATCTTAGTCTCTGTTATCTTTAGTTATACCTACAATGCACCATGCCTTTAGTGTGTCCTTTTGTGTATATTAAGGGGTGTGGGGAGTTTCATAAAGCTTCAAAAAGCCCTTGACCGCGCCTCTGGTCAGGTCAAGGCACCTCCTGGAGGGAGGAGTGTAAGCCTTTATCCGCACCACGCTATGGCTTAGTTAAGGCATGTACAAGCCCCTGTCCGTGCCATGCTATGGCCAGGGCAAGGCACCTCTTGGAGGGAGGAGTGTAAGCCTTTCTCCGTGACATGCTATGGCCAGGTTAAAGCATCGACAAGCCCTTGGTCGTGCCTCTCGTCAGGTCAAGGCACCTCCTTGAGGGAGGTTAGGTAAGTCCTTGGTTCTGGCCTCTAAGAATGAGCTAACCAAGAGCACCAGACAATAACGAACTAAGATGTCCAAGCTCAAGAAGAGGCTCATCAAATAATGGACTAAGATGTCCAAGCCCAAGAAGCGGCTTATCAAATAATGGACTAAGATGTCCAAGCCTAAGAGGCGGCATATTTACAAGGGACTGAGATATCCAAGCCCAAGACGTGGCATATCAAATGATGAACTAAGACGTCCAAGCTCTGAAAGCAGCCAATCAAACTACAACTACATTTAAGGCTTAAAAGG
The DNA here is from genome assembly GCA_030737815.1 of Allium fistulosum. Taxonomy (NCBI): domain Eukaryota; kingdom Viridiplantae; phylum Streptophyta; class Magnoliopsida; order Asparagales; family Amaryllidaceae; genus Allium; species Allium fistulosum. Next base: position 1,002,328,555 of record CM060908.1, read on the forward strand.
GTTTACACATGTCGAAGAAGACAAAATATAAGACGTAGAACAAAACTCCACTTATCAATACCCGAATCTGGGTTTCGGGTCTCTCAGTTCTGGACTTTATATTATAATACCCGAATATGGGTTTCGGGTCTTCACTAATCACTTATGGTCCTCCTCATACCCGAATCTGGGTTCCAAGACTAATATCTGACTTTACTTATTAATGCCCGAATCTGGGCTTGGGATTTCAATTATGGAGAAAACTGCTACAGATTTCTGATTATCTAACATACGCCCTAACCTGGGCTTGAGATTTTTCTTAAGAAGATTACTATGGACTTTTGATCATCCGATACATGATATGGGCTCGAGATTGTTGTCATAAAGATGATTATAACAAATTTTTGATTATCCACCATTAATACCTGAATTTGGGTTTGAGAATTCTATTCTGAAGACAATTTCTGAATCTCACTTATTAAAAACCCGAATATGGGTTATGGACATCTTACTACTAAACTTCACTTGATGATGCCTAAATTTGGGTTTAGACTTCATAACTTACCAATGCCTGAAATTGAATTTCAGGTCTTTTATCACCAGTTTTGGATTCTGTCTATCAATTACCGAATCTGGGTTTTAAAGCAGAAGTATTAAAACTATAATAAACATCTAAGTTATCAACCAGAAACTGCAAGCTGGTCTTCTTAATACCCAAATCAGGGTTATTAGTTTGCAATTCTAAACAATGTTCACCAACATCTGAATTCAGATTCCGGGATGATTCTTATCTCAAAGAAGAGTTTCTAAATACATATTAAGATTTACAAGTTACAAAGACTTATTTCCAGACAATAGCTTATGCCCTCCTATTTCCAGACATTGGCTATCTCCAACAGAAAGTTCTTAAACTTCAGTTATTATATGCATGGATAACTATTAATTACGGACCTACTATCCTTTATTAAATTAGGATTATGATTAACTAACCATTTAAATTTAGAAGCACCACTATGCTGACTTATCATGAAGTATATTTATAAGATAATGAGTTTGCAATGGAAAATGCCACTTGCTTTGAATTTTGCAGGAAGATAAGATTTTTAGGAGCAAAGAAGTTGTGAAAATTTTGTCCTAAAGAACAAAAGCTTCTTTCATACAAGGGGGGTAGGGGGCGCAAAATGTTAACCGTAAAATCCACTTAAGAGCAAAGGTATGAAAGAAGACTAATGAAATGCCAGGCTCTATTAAATCTACAGGCACAGGTTTCGATAGTGATCACAAAAGAATGTTTCGAAGGCATTAAGAAGGCGTTCGAAGGAGTTGCATGCACCAGGCGACCTCACAAGAGATAAACAGTGCAAAAGCTCCCGAAAAAGATGAAAAAGAAAGCGGGGCTTCCCTTCCGCCTCATTCAAGCCTTTCGACATAGATGGGCTCGTGTATATAGATAAAGAAAGGATGGGCTCGGAACCCCTTTCGAAGGCAATGAATAATAACCTTTCATATGCGCGCCAAACCTTTCGAAACCAAAGGTTTCGTCTTCATTCAAATTACTCAAAACAACCCTTGAAAGCATAGTCGAGCATTTTGAACCGGTCGAAACCAATAACATTAGGAGAAGGTTCCACATCAATCCACAAGCATGCATTCGAAACCTACCTACCGCATCGAAACCATTGATACTTCAACATCTTCGAAGCCCTAGTAATCGAACTATTGACAGAATCGAAAGCTCCTATATTTACTTTTGATGACAGCAAAGCAACATGATGAGAAAAGCGCATTTGTGGCCCTTTCGATGACGTCGAAGGCTATTCAGGGAAAAGAAAGGAAAAGGAACGCTTAAAACTCGACGACAGCGAAAGGTGGACAAAGGACTCTTTCGACAAGGTCGAAAGATTTGGAACGAAAAGAAGAGAAGCACAAGGGTGAGTTAGAGGACTCGAAAGAAAAGCCTTTCGACTACATCGAAGGCAGGCGAGGCCTTTCGACCATGTCGAAAGGAATGATGGGGAAGATAAAAGGACCTTTTTGACTAGGTCGAAAGCATTAGTGCGGAAGGGGCCGACCTGCATCTATAAATAAAACCCAAAGGTTCGATTTTGAGGACCCGATTTTGGAATCCAAAGCTCATTTCTTTTACTTCTACTTCTTCTTAGCAACAACAAAATCTTTGTAATCCTAAATAAATTTGGGGAAAAGCTCTAAAACTTGTAACTCATTTTGGATTAATAAAAAGGAGAAATGCGTGGATTCATTCAGGATTTCGATTATGGGGAAGATCATCACGATCATTAGCTAAACTAATGATCAATTGCACATGATGCTATCTTATTTTCTTAACTTCTTACTGTCTATGCAATTCGATGGGATCGACTTTGATAACCTACATGCGAAACAAATCATCATGGTGACAAGTATCATATAATGACAAATAAGGATGGTGATGATGTTTCGACACTGATAAGTTCATAGAACTACAAATATCCAAGATGATCTGATATCGAGTATGATGAATGAAGCTTGGGCAATTATATATCATGTTTCGAGAGGACAAAATCCCTTTCGACCAGGTTGAAAAGGATGTCACGAAGGAAATCTGGCTTGTAATTGGCAAGCAATAATATGAGGAGGAGTCCATTCGAACGAAACCAACACTCAACTACATCAACAACACTTTCGAAGGGGTTCCTCCATGGAAGAAATGAAACCAAAGGGGTCGGAAGCAGTTATTTCATTTTACAAGGTCAAGCATACCTTTTGACATGGTCGAAAGGGTTGAAATGTACCTTTCGACATGATTGAAAGGGATGAAAATTCAGCATAAATAGTTGTCTTCGACTCATTCAAAAGTGGGGTTTCGAGTAAGATGCTTCTTCCCTTGCCTGCATTTCTATGTTAACTTCTGAAACTGTTTCGACCAAGTCAACCTGGTCGAGAGGTGGGTTTCGAAAGAAGGAATCTTTTCGACAGCCTTATTTTACATGACCTTATTTTCCATTCATATAGCTTTGGGGATGTTGACAAGATTTCTTGTTAACAATATATACATATTTATATATCTGTGCAGTTAAAGCGCTCTGCAGATTCAATGCAGCGGAGATGCAAAAAGTCATAGCGGGGATACATCGAGGATATAGCGGGATATTGTGGGATATTGCGGATGACTTTAAAAATAGCATATAAAACTCGTACTTAATGTTTATTCGAATATATAAATGGTAATTAAATCGAAAAATTAACATACAATTCAATTATAATTAACACATAAATAATTTTAAATAAAAACATGTGCGAATATACTGTAAATAAGCGTAAAACTATTATGTAACATAATTGAATTTAGTAGAATATTAGAGAATTTTCATTTCTGAAAATATATTAAAAATTCAATTAAATCAATTAATTTCATAATTTTCATAATGTATAAATGTCATTTTTGAATTCATTTCTTTTAAAGAAGATATAGCGGAAAGAGTGGAATATAGCGGGAATAACGAAATATAGTGGAAATAGGGTGCTTAAAGCGGAAAGGCTATATTTGAGGCTATATGGAAAAATTATAGCGGTAGAGATCCGCTATGAGATATAGCAGGGTTATAGTGGGGCATTAACTTTACACACACACACACACACACACACACACACACACACACACACACACATATATATATATATATATATATATATATATGTTCATTCATGCATTCTTACTTAATTATCTTGCCTTCACTGTTGACCCTAAGTCTCTTACTTCATGCGTTTATATCTTTCTTGCTTTGTTATATTTACCGCTTTCCTTTTTATTAGGCTCATAATATCATTTTTACATTCTTTTTATATTTTTTTCCATTTTCTATCTTTATTCCTTTTTTATCCTTTTATTTACTCTTACCTAATCTTCAATTTCTTTTTATTTAATTTCAAGTTTGATTAGTATCACGTTTCTTTTCATTTTAGAATGTTCTTGTTCCTATTTACTCTACTTTTTATTATACTTAAGGATCTTATATTTTAATCATTGGAACTACTTCCCCATTCAAAGGGAATTGTTAACGCTATAATTCTCTATGAATTAATGAAAAGAGAATTTATGTTTTGTGTGAAATTACAAGAAATTATATTTTATCTCTTTATTGAAGTAGACAGTACAAAATACGGGATTTCCCTTATTTTGTACGTCTCTTTCTTTACATTTACATACCTTGTTCCATCAAACAAAACATCTTTATTTGTAATTTGGATGATTCATAGAGACTTGTAGTATTACCCCTTTTCATTCCAATGAGTTAAAATATGTCAAATCCCAACCTAATTACAATCAATCCCAATAATAGTCAAATCAAATATGGAATTCTAAAAAGATTTTAAACTGTTATCCATCACCAATCTATTCCATAACCAATTTCATTAGATCTATTTCATAATCATTTTCAGTAAATCTATTCCATAATCATTACCCATGTACAATTTACTATCCAATTCGTTATTTATCATTCTAATCAATATGCATATTCAATTAAAAATTCTAAACCGAGATTTTTATCTATTCCTTTCGCATTCACAATAAAATATCCAAAATAATTTTAAGCACAGATGAAATAGATTTCAACGATATAAATCTAATCTTATTACAAAACATGTAATTTCCCACTCACCTTTTAATTAGCTCTAATTCTCCAGATCTGGATCCATTCCATTTTTATATGACTCCCTCTAACTTCAAATCCAAAATATAAAAATGTATACATCTATTAAAACTATAGATCTGGAGAAAGGATTGAATCAATTTTAAATGAAAGATTCAGATTTATGAATTTACCTTTGTTTCCGTTCTGAATTACTTATATTCTTCTCTTCTCTTGTTTCCTGCTTTTCTACACTTATATACATATATATAGTATAATATTATACTTTTCAATAGTAATATAATATATACATATGCATATATACATATAACATAATATAATAATATCAAATACATTTCAATGGTAAACTTTCAATATAAACAATAAGCAAAAACAATTCAATGGCGCCTACCCCTATCCCACGTCCTAAACTTTCTCTCTCTTTTGACTCTTCTAATCCGCTTGTATCACCTGCCATGCCCATCCTTTCAACAACCATCAGCTCTTCAACCCATACCTTTTATGACAACCACTGTTTCGCACCTCTCCATCCCCCCTAACCTGTCTCAACCCACTTATCCTCCACCTCTACCTTACAACACTTCCAACACCTTCCCCCCTCATCGTGTACCTCACAGCTTAACTTACCTGTCATTCCTCCTGTTACCGCTGCCACTGCTATTATCAACCAACTACCTTCTGACTAAGTGCCCAAAAAATGGCCCACCCTCTTCAAATCAAAACCTATTAATGCAGGAAAATACAAACTAGTGCTATATAAACTTAACTACAAAGGAGAACCTCTAAATGTCCCCGATGAAGTCACAGCAGAAGGCCTCAATTACTGGAAGAATAGTTTGGTTGGATTCTTCTTAGAAGAATGCGTTCCTTACAATACTGTAGTAAACCATCTCAAAAAAGCCTGGAAAATAGAAGTACATACGCTGTTAAATGCGACAATTCCCACTTTTACTTGGAATTTTCATTTGAAGCTGATAGAAAAAAATCATTCAAAATGAACCCATCTTTATCCATGGAAAAATGTTCATTATCGCTAGTTGGACCCCCTCCTTTGGTAATGTTCGGTCACAAATCAAAAAGGTTCTGATTTTGGTGCACTTTTATAAAATCCCGCTTATAACATGGACATTAGTAGGAATAAATTAGCTTGCTTGTCACATTGGCGAACTAATATGCTTCAACGAAGCAACCGAGAGATTGACGCATTTAGAACATGCGAAACGTATGATAGAAATAGACGTGAAGAAAGAGCTTCCATCCTTCATTAAAGTGGGAAAGGATGATAATATATTGCTGGTTGAAGTCACTTACAACTAAAAACCATTGATCTGCACACACTGCAAAACATTTGGCCAAATCAAATTGAACTGCTCCAAATGTCCAAATACGAACAATCAAAACAAGAGGGTTGATGTGCTAAAACCCCCTGAGACTGTCAACAAAGAAATTCTACAACCCATGCAAACCATTGACAGAGGTAAAGGCAAACAACCCAATGTGCATGCTCCCCATATCCATTGCAACATGCACGGGCATACAAATGTGCACATCACTAAAATTCCAATTGCTCAACAACCGGGTTTATCCTCCACATCCCAAGCTTCCTCACAAACCAAAACCCAAATATATCACCTAACCTGACCACCAATACCATTCCATCAGACAACAATGCATGTACAACTCCACTTCCCAAAGTTATACCATGCAACAACACTCCTATTATATAGTAGCTTTAATACACTTTCTGAACTAACTGAATCCACTGTAAATATTGCATGCATGCAAATCTTAAATTCTAACATTGATTCCATTGGTCAATCTAATCCACCTGATAACATAACAGCCATTATTCCACCTACTACTTCCCAACTGCTCCTTTCTCAATTTAGCATTATACCTGACCCTCCCCCAATCAACCCATCTCTATCTTTCTCAAACATCCACCTCTCTCCTAACATAATATCTAAACTCCTCCATCACACTATTATCCAATCAACCACCTTCCAAGACTAACTAACCAACCTCACCACTCCTAATACAACCTCCTCTATCTCCACCATTTTTCTCCATTAACCACTCATCTGACTTCCCACGTTTTAACCTCTTTGCTGAGCCTGATAGTGATATACCTCCAATAAAGCCACCAAAGAGCAAGAAAAATAAGAAAGGAAAGAACAAAGTTAAACTTACCCATGAAACTACCAGAAGCATTGAAGCTAATGAAATCAATGAAGGCTTCTCAAATGAACCTGGAAAATATGATATAGAGCAGATCATCACTTCCGCCTCTAGATAGACCAGATCTGGTCTCTCTTGGATAAAAAATTTCTCTGATCCATGATAGACAAAATATGCTCATGGAATGTCAGGGGTGCACAACTGAATATCAAACAAAATGAGCTTAAAAACATCTTCACTGAACACAACCTTGGCATAATTGCCATCCTAGAAACAAAACTCAATCCTAAGAAAACCAAAAAGGCATGCTCCTTTATTAACAAAGACTATAGTTATACTCATTACCTAGTAGAACCTCCATACAGTCAAATTCTGATCCTATGAAACCCCAACATTTTCTCCACCTCCACTATCCATACCCCTCTCAACTTATCCACCTCTCCTACTAATACATACCTACCTCCACCAAGTTTTTCATCACCTTCATCTATGCTGCTAATGACTATGAAACTAGATCTACCACGCTCTTTCATCTCTATAATCTTAAACCACTATAGGACCCTTGGCTACTTATAAGAGATTTCAACTCCATGTACCTCTCCCACCAAAAACATGGTGGCAACCCACTTACCCCACGCGAGCTTGCTCCACTCAACTTCACCCTATCCTCTTCTTCTATACTGGCCGTCCCATCCACCGGTGCTAGTTTTACCTAGAACAATAACAAACATGATGGCCCAAGAACTTTCTATACCTTAGATCATTGCCTATTCAACCATACTGCCCTCTCCATCTGGCCGACCCTAGTCAAACATGTTCTCTACCTTGGCATATCTGACCATAGCCTGCTCATTGCCAATTGGGGTGCTGCACTATTGAAAAGTTTTCCTCCTTTTAAAATTTTCAACATATGAACTAACCATATAGATTTTAAACAAATCTTTTTGTAGGACTGGAACATAGGAACATAGAGATTCATAACAATCCTATGTACATTCTACAGGAAAAGCTAAAAAACTTAAGAAAAACTCAGGGAAATGGGCCAGCACCACCTTCGGGGGAGGATCTAAAATCAGCACAGCAATTAGAGCAAGATTGGATGATGTTCAAAAAGATATGATTGCTAATCCAACCTTAATCTCTCTTCTCTTTAACACATCCTTAGTATGCAACTCATCTCTGCCCTACAGGAAGAACTGGATATGATTAGGCAAAAACTTAGCGAAGATTATCTTTTGATGGCAATAGGAATACATCTTTCTTTCACTCTGCCCTCAAGGTAAAACACTCCAAATCTAACATTATCCCAGTCTTTGATTGGCATGGTATCCTTAAAGACAATAAACAAGATATTGAAACTGCATTTGTAGACTATTTCTACCATGTTCTAAATGACAACACACATCCTATCAACCCCTCCCTCCGCTCAGAGCTTGATCTTCCCAAAATCAATTAGGATGAAGCTGTCTCTATGATCCCCCCTATATCCTATATTGAAATTAAAACAGCCTTGTTCAGTCTCAATACCACTAGCACTGGTGGTCCAGATAGCTTCAACACACACTTTTTCAAACATACTTGGACCCACATTTCTCCCACCTTTTGTAAGGTCATCTTATGTTACTTCACAACTAACATCCTTCTCAATGGCATTAATTCTACCAACTTAGCTATGATTCCCAAAGTCTATAACCCTGCTACTATTGATTAATTTCATCCTATAGCATGCTGTTCTGTCACATATAAGTGTATTACAAAGATCGTAGCCACTAGACTAAAGCTTACCTTATCTAGAACTATTGATCATAATCACACTGCTTTTCTTAACTCTAGAAATATAACTGATAATATTTTACTGAACCATAAGTTACTTAGAGGATATAACACCACCAACATCTCTCCTAGATGAATGCTGAAATTAGATATCCAAAAAGATTTTGATTCAGTTTCATGGCTATCATGAATTGCTAACATGTGCAAAATGAAGATACCCAAGGCTTGCTGTAACAACCCGTATATTTGGACTATTTAAATTGACAATAATCCACACATGTCAACTTAAATAATACAAAACACGAATCATTATGCGATTATACATACATAAATGTAAATGAGAATCAATACAACATCACAGACACAGAACAGTCACAGAATAATGCAGCGGAAAATACATCGTCATAATAGCAGTTCATGAAGCTACTACAAGAAATACAACAATGTCTCAACATAAAGTCTCTGAAAGGAAATACATAAATGTCCAACAGACTAGTACATCAATACTAGAATAAAAAAACGATAAAGATAAATGCAAAGTCTTCAGCATCTTCAACCAACCTCGATCAGCAAACTGGATAGCTTCAGACTGACCCGAGCATATACAAAAGAAACACTCGAGTCAGGACTCAAAATCTTATACAAGATAATCATGTGCAAAGAATAAAATCCATAACTCAAAGATGAAATAAACATCTCTAAGGATCCGATAAACTATCTATATATACAATAGAATACGATATGTAGATAATGTCGAATCAGTAAAGTACGATATTAAAATAGTGTTAAGGCGTTACCATAATCCCCCTTAACACATTTTATAATGTCATAGTCTATACAGCACCGTAAACCCCACCGTAAACTAGTGGTTATCAGAGGGTACCCCATAGGTATAACACAAAACAAATCGTAGTGGTCGCGAATAGGATAATCAGTATGACAAGATACATGAGGCAATACCAACTAGGATACTAGTAGTTGCGTGATCCAGACTGATGTTGAGCATAGCAGCTACTACCTCAACACCATGGAACAACACTCTAAAAATCAAGGGGTGCACCCAAATCGAATCACAAAAGTAATAGATATGGTATCGAAGAAGTGTGTTCGCTAGAGGTGGCGAACCTCAATGGCCAGGCGCGGCTCCTGTTTTAGTCATGTCAAGGGTCATCCAAAGTCGTTCTCTTTCTTCAGTCAACGCGTTCACCAAACCATCCACTTCATTCTGGATCAACACTCCGCGTATAATAGTTATTAAAGTGGTTTTCGGTATCGACAGAGAGTATGTCCATATCCGATCCCGGTCTCTTTAATAACTACGCATTAATTACCCGATGGTCATTTAATATTAAAGTTTAAACAAATCAACGTCCAAAAGTCAAGTTGCAAATTTGACTTTCAAAATTTGACATTTCACAATTCGATTTATTTCAAATATTTAAAAATCATATTTCCAAATGAAATTTTAGTTCAAACCCTTGAGTTAGCAATAATTAAGTATTCAAGTTCAATTTAATAAGATCCAAATTTCACTTATTAAATTTAATTCATAAATCCATGGATTCAATTTAATGATCAATTTTAGTTCAAATCATTAAATCAAATTCTATTCATTTCAATTCATATTTACATTCATCGGTACATTAAATATAATCATAAATTCGATTAAATCAATTTCATTAACTAAATTCTCTTCTATCAAAGCTTCATTAATTTATTTCAAAATTCAATTAAATTTCTATTTAAAGAAATCCATTTCATTTATTTGGTTCCATGATCTACATATCACAAATAAGTTGTTTCTGAGTTACAAATCAATTCAATCCATAATTCAGTTTACAATGTCCTAATTTAATAAATTCATAAATTTAAATCATTTTAAATTTAATTTTATCGCTAAATCAAATCCATAAAACTTTAGTTAGTTTTGTATTCCTCTTAAGTTGATTTGTTACTTAATCTCAAATTAAATTTTATAACAAGTTCCAAATCTATTAAATTAAAACCGAGTTTAAATCTAAATATAACAAATCTAATAAATTTTAAATTATTAAATTCTAAAACTTACCTGTTTCCTAAATCTCATTTTGATTAAATTTTCCAATTCATTTTATTTAATTTAATAGATTTATTAATCCGTTTCAATTTAATCCATTAATTCATTTCAATTAAATCCATTAATTTATTACAATTAAATCCATTAATTTATTACAATTAAATTCATTAATTTATTATAATTAAATTCATTAATTTATTACAATTAATTCATTAAGTCCGTTACTTAATTTCCAAACAAATTGTTAAGTTCATACCTTAATTTCAAATGGGTTTCAATTTCAAAAGTGATTTTTTTGTTGACCAGTCGGGTTTCTTATTTTTAATTATCTATCCTAGGCCAAAGTTGTTCAATTGGGTATTTATCATTTCAACCCAATATCATTAAATAAAAACAAAGCATAGCAAAGGGAACTTGTAGTGTGATAACTGGGATGATGTCAAAGTAAATAAACAATCAATAGCAACCATACATAACAATTCAACAATTTATTTAAATAATCCCGAAATAATCGTATTAATTTACAATTGTCATTTATGCAAATTAATATAATTATTCCTAGAATCCACACTATCATTTCATGCAGATTAAAGATGATTACAATATGGTTTTCACTTGGCGTCTATTATCAAATTACTACATCAATCATACATTCAATGGTTCAAATTGTAGTTAATACTACTTCTACGTGTTGATTTATTCAACATTTTAAGGGGTCAAGTTCAACATATATAATCTATTTTAAATTGTTAACTATCCTATATTAAATTCAGTTTCATATTAATCATCACTTATATTAACAACCAAATTCAACATCACATAACAATTTAGTGTCACAACTATTTACCATAAACTAACTTCCAATCACAATTTAACATCAACCATTTTAACATCCAAATTAATATCAATAACATCTATCACTTGATTATCATATCATAATAGATTGAGTCGTGAATGAAATATTCACCTTGCGTGGTAGGAGATTTGACGGCGAAGCACGAAGACGATGGATAAGATAGACGCTAACAAGCACGACACAAAAGCGAACACAAACAAAGAAAAGGAACTAGATAGATCCGACAAGCTGAATGGAAGCCTAATTCTCCGAAGCAGCAACTGGAACAAAACACAATAAAACACTGGATGTGAGCAACTATAATTCTAAAAATTACACTGCTATGTGATATACGGTTTCATATATAGATTTATATATAAACGGCAATGCAACGAAATACAGTTGCGGCCACGGCGAGGCGGACGTGGGCAGTGGTGCTGGCTGGACTGGGGTGGTGGCTGGTGGAACGGGCAGACTGAGTATGGTGGCAGATGGTGGCAGCGGGAGGCTGGTCGCGGGGTGTGGGCTGTCTGGTCATGGGTGGGCTGGGGAAAGGCGGAAGCGGGCGGCAGGTGGAAGGGCTGGCGGGCGGCAGGTGCGTGGGTAGCTGGTGGTGGCTGTTCGAGCAGTAGCAAGTCAGGGCGACTGGGCTGGTGGGAGGCGGACGGGGTCAGGGGCGTGGGCTGGTGGTGGCTGGTTGGGCGGTAGCAGGTCAGGGCATGGGCTGGTGGGAGGCTGGTCGGGCGGTAGCAGGTCAGGCGTGGGCTGGTGGGAGGCGGACGGGCGGTAGCAGGTTAGGGTGTGGGCTGGTGGGAGGCGAACGGGTGGTAGGGCATGGGCTGGTGGGAGGCGAACGGGTGGCAGGGCGTGGGCTGGTGGGAGGCGAACGGGTGGCAGGGCGTGGGCTGGTGGGAGGCGAACGGGTGGCAGGGCGTGGGCTGGTGGGAGGCGAACGGGTGGCAGGGCGTGGGCTGGTGGGAGGCGAACGGGTGGCAGGGAAGGGTAGGTGGAGTGGACTGGCGGTGGAGGCTGGGCAGGTGGAGTGCGAACGGGTGGCAGGTGGGGCGGGTGGACTTGCAGGCGGAGGCGGGCAGAAGGGTAGTTGAAGTGGACAGTGGAAATACTTTTTTTTTTCTGGAGAGGAGAGTTAAAAGCAAAAGAAAAATATAAAAGAGGAGAGAAGGCAGAGGCATACGAACCAGAGAAGTTTTTTGAATGCAAACCAAAGGATTAGGGATCCAAGCTTAGTTTATATGAAACCATACGGAAATTTGAAAAGCCTCTACTGTTTGCATTGATACTCCCAAAACCTGTTGGGTTTCCTAGAGGAGTTACTGACCAGAGGATGCCTCGTATTCCACCCAGTAAAGCCTAATAGACATTGGGTTTTATAGTGTAACGAACAGGTTTCAAACCGTTAACCAATTTGTAACTTTCAACCCCGAACTCCGAATGACACAAATAAATATAACATTTTGATCAGCACGACGAGGCGAACACAATGGTATATAGATATCAGTGGTACGATTTGAATTATAAAAATTCGAATTTTCTATTACGGAAAATGCAGCAAAAACGCAGAAGAATAAGGTCGACGGAGCTAAAGATGTCCGAATTTCGAAAAACGAAAAATGACGTCTTAGTCAGAAGATGTTTTAGAATTTTTCTATGTAAAAATATTTAGGTTCGGAAGATAAAAAGTTTCCGCGTTTAAAGTGAACTAATGTGCAATAAACGCGAACGAAATTTACTATGGTATTCTCCGACGAAACTTTACCCATATCTATAACCATCTAGGCGTAATTTTTTAGACAAAGTTTTGGACGCTATTTGAAATCGTATGTAAGTTCCATATTTTATATTAAAATAATGGATTCAAAAATTTTAAATTGGGTCGAAAATTCAGGGTCGTTACATTCTCCCCCACTCAAAACTTTTCGTCCTCGAAAAGAATGAGACGGTGAAGTAGGAATGAAGTAAGCAGAAAAGTCAAGATAGATTTCAAGAAAATTGGATTTATACCTGAAATCAGTAATTCGGGGTTTGAATCCCGGATACTATCCTCAGTTTCCCATGTGCAGTCTCGCTCATCTGCACTCCACTGGACTTTGACGAGACTGACAGACTTCCTTCTTAGTTGCTTTGTCTCACGATCGACTATCCGAAGTGGTCTTCTTTCGATAGTCAAATCTGGCTCAATATCTACTTCATCTAACTGAGCAGTAGGAATGGTCATGGATGGATCACGCACTACTTTCCGAAGATGTGAAACATGGAATACGTTGTGCACGCCCTCAAATTTCTCCGGTAATGCGACTCTATAAGCTAGTGTGCCAATTCTCTCGGTGATAGTGAATGGTCCAACAAATCTAGGAGCAAGCTTCCCTCTTTGACCAAATCGAATAACATTCTTCAAAGGTGATACTTTCAGAAATACCTCATCCCCGACCTGGAATTCCAAATCTCTTCTACGCCTATCTACATAGCTCTTTTGCCTATCCTGTGCGGTCTTCATCTTCTTTCTGATCTCATTTACCTTCTCGGATGCCTCCATAATCATATCTGGGCCAAGAACTAATCGATCACCAGGCTCAATCCAACAAGCTGGCGATTTGCATGGCCGTCCATATAAAGCTTCGAACGGTGCCATATCGATACTTGCCTGATTATAAAGGTGGTTAAATTCCAATTCAAATTTTGCTTGTTCAAATTGAAATTTTGACATACCTGATAACTGTTATTATAAGTGAATTCAAGCAAATGGAGATGGTCTTCCCAAGATCCACCAAAATCAATTATGCAAGCTCGGAGCAGATCCTCCAAAATCTGATTCACCCTTTCAGTTTGGCCATCTGTTTGAGAATGATAAGCTGTGCTCAGGTTCAGTTTAGTGCCTAAGACATCCTGAAATGCCTTCCAGAAATTACTAGTCAATATAGGGTCTCGATCGCATACAATACTAGATGGAACCCCATGAAGTCTAACAATCTCTCTCATATAAATCTCAGCCAAACTCGAAGCAGTACGAGTGGTCTTTATAGGAATAAAGTGAGCAGATTTGGTCAACCTATCAACAATCACCCATATACTCTCGTTACCTTTTCTGGTCCTCGGTAATCCATCGATGAAATCCATAGAAATCTGATCCCATTTCCAACAAGGAATCGCTAGGGGTTAAACACTATAACAAAAACACCCTTTAATAGCGTTTAAAAAACGCTATTAGAAGCTATTATAGCGTTTTTTCTTACGTTGTATATTAACATGTTGTAATAGGTCAGTGACCTATAACAGCAACATACAAAACGCTATAAGAGACGCTATGGACAAGGACATTTCATAGTGTTTTATGAGTGCTGTAAACATGACTTTTAATAGCCTTGGAAAGTCGCTATGAAGTGAAACTATAGCGTTTTCATGACTGCTATGTAAAAACAGGCTGGCACACATATGAAATATACAACAGCGTCTATAGACGCTATAGAACACAATATTTTACAGCGTTTTCTGCTGCAATAGTACATTGTATGTATAAGTACAGCTACTTTCTATAGCGGTTTGCTGTCTTTTATTGCGTTGTTTTTTTGTTATGAAAATTGTTTATAGCACTATCATAATGCTGTAGTATATAAAACTGAAAAAACAACCTTTCCATAGCACAGTTAAAACGCTATAAATTTTTATCCCTGCGGTTTTTTTTACTAGGTACATCCAAGCTTACAATTCTACTAATATATTATAAAATTTCAAAAAACACAATTATCACATAATGATGTACGTAATCAAATGAAGACATAAGCCAAACCACAATATATATTTAAATATATATCCATAATATTTCGTACATAAAGTTTCAAATATTTGTGATCTTAAAAAAAACAATACATACAACCATAGCTGACCAAAACGATACATACTAAAAGCAAAGATATATGAACGTCAATACAAAATACGTTAATCCAAGCATGACCGATTTGAAAGAGAATGAATGCAGCAAAATAATTTTTCCTTCCTTCCAGCTTGTAGTAACCCCGATATCATCATACAACACCTGTCAAAACGAAGCACATAAGTTATTTTTCAAATCCAAACATCATCCGCAAGTTATATAATTTTTCATAACAAAAAAGATAAAGACTGTTGGTACATCATTTTATCTAAATAGACTGCCAGTACATCAGTTTAACTAAACAGACATTGACGTGAAATAAAACAAAAATAACGTGTGATTTAGAAAATACAGCAACAAGAAGCGGATTATTACCAGGCATTATACAATGCAGAAGAACAAAAATTGCATTTTCAGTTATAAATATGATTTAAACAGCAAAACCCAATCACCCACTTCCTCTCACTGTCGCAAATGCCATATGCCAAACTCGAACTTAACCCTCTTATGGTATCATTAAACTGACATTGATGCCTTTTTATGTTTCAAATTTTGACACATGAACTGAAAAATAAAATAAAAATAAATTAAAGAAGTTATACTTACTAGAATTTGATTCCATTATAACGTTCGCAATATGCCAAGCTATCGTAGTGCCAAGAGCATCTTCAATGACTTCTAATTCGGATGTTGTTCTCCATAGATGTGCTTTTGGAATTTTTACAATTTCTACCCAAACTTTAATTGCATTTTTCCCCAAAGGAACACAATGAACCATTGAAGTTGGATCGGTTGAAGACACGCGTCCTAATGCAACTATTTCTCTCTTTCCCGACCAATCGATCAGCTTGCATTTACCATTTACCATAAAATTTGTACTCTATCAATAAATAAAAAGGCTATTTTATTATGTGCTTCAACAATTCGTAAGATGAAAAAAAAGTGAATCGATTATAAATAAGTTTACCTTCTCGACAACTCCGGCATTACTCCTATGATCATCCGATGATGCACCGTTAACGGTCTCGATAACTACTTTTGACTCAGGCCATGCGACTTTGATACCAACGGCTTCCCCAACTCGTGTCAAACCTTTAGCGGGCCTCCATAGAAAAGCATCTTCCACTTTTGCATTATCTATCCAAACTGCAACGGCATCCGGTCCAAAAGGGAGATCATTCACAAGTTGTTTTGGATCACTCGAAAGTATTTGTCCTTCTGCAACTAATTTTTCGCTCTCACTCCAATCGATTAATTTGCATTTATGATGTGTACTGCTACTTTTACTCTACTAAAAAAACATATTGGTTATTATTTTTATACATTCAAACTAAAACTTAAATAATATAAAGATGAAAGATTACCGTATGATCTTCTTTGTCAAAGTTATCTAAGTTATGCAAAACAACTCTAGTAGCTGGCCACGCTACTATATCACCTTCAACTTCTCCAATACGTGTCAAATAAAGTGAAGGTCTCCACAAGAAAGCATCCGGTTTTCTCACAGTGTCTATTATAATTTTCTTGGCATCAGACCCTAAAGGGATTTGTTGGACAAGCTCCTTTGGATCACTTGACACAACTCTTCCTTCCGCAATAATTTCGTCTGTCTCACTCCAATCCAATAAATCACATGTGCCATATTTTTTATCATAATTGTTCTACAATTAATAAAATGAAAATTATATTAATAATAAATTAAATGTCCAATGTAATGATATCGATAGTAATATAAATAACTTTTACCGCTTGAGGTACATTTGCTTCATCCCGGCTTTCTTTTCTCTATCAAACAAATATAAAAACAACATTAGCCCAGCACTGCCTCTCCAAGGTACACTATATACAAAAGGGAAATGGATATCCACAAGTGCACATTTCATGTGGCTGCAGTGATAGGATTTCAGGTGAAACAGCAAAGAAAATTTTGCAGTTTTGTGTAAAATTTTCAGGTGAAACAACAAACAAGGACAGGACACAAATTTTTGTACAATTTTAGGTGAAACAAAAACAACATTACCATGCACACTTTTCATATCTTTGTACGAGGACAGGTGAAACTTTTGAGGTGTACATCTATTTTTTATGATTATAAAATATAAACAACTAAAATGTGAGTATGGTCATATATTTGGGCATGCAACTCAGAAATTTTTGAAGAAAACAGAACAGTAATGGATGCAGCCAACAAATGTTAAAGATGAAATCAATTATAAAAGAAATATAATATGAAGATAAGAAATTTACAATAAACTTAATCTCAAACTTAATCTCTTCTTTTTTTCTATATGCTAGTAACAATAACTGAATTGAATAGTGCATTATGCGCTCTTTATTTTCGACTATATTGCAGCACCAAGCATTAATCTTGGTGTAGTATTTCTTTGCTTTTAGATGTGTGCATATATAAATAGCTTTTGGTTTAATTATGACAGAGCTGAAAATAAGGAAAAAGAAAGTGTGAAGTAGTGGAGTGAGTTTTACTGATAATTAAGGGAAGAAGAAATCAAGCCCATCATCAACAAAATTGGAAGATAAATATATACCCAGGTACCGTGTACATTTTCTGATTTTAATGTTAGAATTAACCTATGATTTCCAATTAGTAATTTTTTTTTTTAATATCCTTACTTATGGTTTTAATGTTAGAATTAAATATATTTTGAATGGTAGAATCATATTTTGGAACCGACTGCATAGCAGATTCAAACAAAGCCAGTTAAATGTTTTGAAATCTTGCTTTAAAAGCTTTCTTTCTTTTGAAATATTGTATTTATGTTTTTGTTAAGAGGACTTGCTTTCAATATTCAATTTTGAATGGAAAATTTGATGTGTATTTGTCCAGAAGATGATATCATTGAAGCTTTCCAGCTACTCTTTGTTTATTTCTTTTTTGTATTTTCTAAGTTTCTAAAATTAAAAAATACTTTAAGATCTCTTATGTTAGAAAAGAAATATATTTCATTATCAAAATATATTTAATCCGTTTATTCCTAGACTTTTTTCTCAGTATTATTTATTTTTCTATTAATAAGTTGTGTGTTAAACATAGGTTTCTTGTATAATAAGAATTTTGGCAGGTTCATTAAAACGTAGAAATGAAACCAAAGAAATAAAATTTATGGTCTCAATTTTCAGCTGCCTATAACCAATAAGATATTTTTATTTTACTGGCATTTTGTGATTATTAAACAGGGAAATGAAATATATTTTGAGCTATATGAGTCAATATGCCTTTGATTTTATTTTAAATTCAAACAGAGTCAATATGCCTTAATATCACAGTGCATACCTGATTTTTCACAAGCATTTGAACCATCGCGGTTAATTCTGAAATTTGATTTTGCATGATGATGGTTTGTTTATCCCTTATGCGTGACCATATTGCCTTGCTGTAGTTCATACCTCTTCCCATTCCTCTCAATCGTCCTGGTCTATCTTGTCCCAACACTTTTGCAAGCGCATCTTCTTTGTAATTAGTTGTTGAGCTAGAATTTGATTCATTGTTGATTTGTTTAATTTTTTCCTACACAAGTTGTCGTAATGCATATTATACACAATCGAACTACCATAATAGCAAACAAATTGTTACCTAATAAAATTTCAAAGTACTTACGATAGCCTCTACAGCAATCACATTTACTGGTTCTCCATTTTTTCGAGTGTGGGATTTGATCCAAACGTGAGATCGATTGACAGAAGATGGATGTGGACTTGTCTTTCTCTATGTTTAAAGAATATTTATTACAACATATCACATTGAAAAACTAGTTAATAAATATTATGGTAAATAAATTAGCAATTCTTACCAAATCATCAGCCACTCGAGCCATTCCTTTACGACTACATGTGTGTGGTATCTGATTGTTTCTAATAGCTTTATATTTCTGACTCAGTTCCTTAGAAAAAACACATTATTTATGTTGTCTAATGCATACAATCTCATCAACAATAAATTTGTAACTACTGCTTAATTTCATCAACAGAACCTGAAACTGACTTTACCTTAAACTCTGGAGTTGTTTTGGACTTGACAAACTTCTTCCACTCATTCATGCTTAGGTTTCAACTGATTTCTTTCTTCTTCATTCCTTGCAATTGCTATTTTGCGAACTAATCTAGCTTTTGAAGCTCTAAAAATGCACCCCATTTGCTGAAATATGCACTCTTTTTGCCATTGCTCATCCAGTTTAAATCTAACCTGCAACACAACACATTAGCAAAGTTGTCGTTGAATAAGTATACATTTGAAATTAATGCCAAAAAATTGGTATCTGAATAAGTGCACATTAGCAAAGTTAAGTACTGCAATTCTTATATATATCTCAGGACATATATGGAATAGTAATGCAAAAGCAAATTTGTTTATTTCAAAATAACTTTATATTGCTGCATATAATTCAGTTTAAAGATACTTCATATAATATGCATATTTATTATTCATAGTAAGGACGCACGAGTTATATTAAAAAAAATATCATTATATTTAAATTAAAATATGTATTAGGCCTTGTTCCTTTTCTTTTTAAATCCAAAAGCTGGGAGGATGAGGAATACCTGTTGTATGTGCAAAGATATAATTTAAAGCAGAGGTAGTGGATGTCTTAGTTTTGGCCTTCTGTTTCAAATTTGTTAATCTCAGATAGTGTCTCAATTAATCTGAGGCCCTTGACACAGTTAAATTATGGCAAGTGCCTCAGTTTAACTAGGGCATGTGCCTCGGAGTAAGCGAGGCAACATAGTCATTAAAATTGTACAACCATTTGAAGTGTAACCGGAACAGTACAGTCACTATATCAGAACATGTAACTGTATAGCTAATTAGTAAATATAAAAATAGTTTATACCTGAATGCATCCCCACAAAGCAACTTGTAATTCGTTACTTAGTTCCTTCCACTTATCAAGTGTAACGGGAACATGTTCCCTTACTAGCAGACCTAAATATGAAGACAGTTTAACAGATCCATATCCTATTGGTTTTCCATCCGCATCAAATTCGACTTCAATACGATTCTCAAGATTCGCTGGAAGTCTTTTCACTTTGGTTGGACCCCTATATTTGCGCTTCGCAGTCGAAATTGCAGCAGCATCTCTAGTAGTTCCCTCATTAACATCAACTTCAAAATTTTCTTACATTGTATCTTCGTCACCTGCTTCAGCGTTGTCTTTGATTTGAGCATCATTGTTCTCTTCCGTTTGTATGACTCGGTTTTCACTTTCTTGCGAGTTGTCTTCGGTATGAATTTCACTGACTGCTTTTAGCCATTTTAGAGCAGCCCTATTCCTTTTAGTCATTGGAAATTATCAACCTGCTCCTGAATTGATTAAGTAGAAGCATGTGATTTATTGGATTAAGTACTTACAAAATTGATTAAGTACTTACAAAATTATATACGAAACTATGCCCCAAAAGCATGTATATCAAATTTAAAATGTGTGGTATTATCATGCAGTGTGTTTTCAGCCTGAACTATACAAAAAACCATACTTTATTTGCTTAGACAAAACATTTCTGGCCTGAACTATTTTTTTGTAGTGTGTTTTGATTAAAAAAGGAAAATGATACTTCAGTACTATTAGCTAAGTCACAGTGGTACCTTTTGGAAGTAAGTTATAAAATAGTGGATGATCGTCTTTCTTTATGGGCCTATCATATATTAGTTAAGTATAATTCATTAAGCATCTTGCATCAGATGTAAATTTAAACAACATTTGGAAAAAAAAATTATTTCAAACTGGTCTGTTTATAAACAATAAAACTTCGAAAGAAACTTATTTCAAGGAAAAAAATACTACAAATGGTTGCATCTATCAGGTTATAGGAGATAATATAATTAAATGTGAACATAATCATACTCATCAAGTCATGATATCAAAGGATTTGTTGATAATATAAAAAATGTCGCTTGTGCTTATATTTTCTACGAATGTATACTTACATACAGCAGCAAACTAATCCAAGCATAATCAATGATGATTTGGAAAACTTTTTTCAAGTATGCCTTCACAATCCTCCCTAACATAGCTAGCATCTTCCACATAATCAACAACCATCTCGTTTTCTTCACAATCTTGTACAACATAGCTTGTGCCCTCAATATAATCGATTGTTTCTAATTCATGAAAACCTCTTGGTGGTGCCTTCATTACAACATACCAATTAGAAGAGTCATTCTCTCTTGAATAAAAAATTTGTTTCGCCTGAGATGCAAGGATATACGGATCTCTCGAAAATGAAGCTTGATTTTGATGTAAATTAACAAGAGTAAATCCATCTTCAACTTTCACTCTGTTTCCAATGTTTGCCCAATGACACTTAAAAATTGGAATATAAAATTTATGATAGTCTAACAAGATTATGTCAGTCAAAATCCCATAATAAGTGACCACATCAACTATTTGAGAAACATCTTTCGCACTTGCTCTACACATGGTAGTAACATCATAAGTCACTCCAGAATTTTGAGTTTCTCTCTCAACATCTTTTGTGTGAAAACGTAACCCATTAATTATATATCCTTTGCAGGACAAAGCAGTACTACTTGGACCATAAGCAATCCATTTTAGCAAATCATCATGTTCATTTGAGTTTACAGATATCTGAAAAAATTCAATCCATTCAATATAGAGTCAAAAAAAATATATTTTCAAAGCTAAAAACAAAATTTAAAAGATTTGATCAACCTTCTTTTTAATCCATTCAGCAAATTTTTTTGTGTGAATTTTCCATAGCAATGTAGCATTTCTTTCCAAGCGCTTATCCAAACTTTGTAGCTCTTCCAAATGCATACTATCATAATATAAAAGGTGCTAAGTCACATTTATAAATACACATATTAAGACAATAAAAAGAAACAATATGTGCTTACTCTAAAAATGGCTCGGTTATAGCCATATTCATTAGCACAACCAAATGAGCAACTTCCTTCTCATTAGCCGTCAATGTAAATGTTTTGCATGTTGATATCGGACGTCCTTCGAGTATTGCATCATCATTCTCATAATCTTTGTTTCTACCTTCTTTCTCCCATAATTGTGATGATTTCTTTAGAAAATCACCAAAGAATCTCATAGATTCTTCGGCGAGATAATTCTCTGCAATGCATCCTTCAGGTCTTAAATAGTTCCTTACATAATCCTTAAGTGTTTTCATATACCTTTCGAAAGGATACATCCAACGAAAATGAACCGGTCCACATAATCGAGCTTCTTTTCCAAGATGAATTGTTAAATGTATCATTATGTCGAAAAATGAAGGTGGAAAATATCTTTCAAGATCACATATAATTCTGACAATCTCATCATCCATTTGTTGTAGCTTTTCTCTATCAAGAACACGCTGACATAGATTATTAAAAAATGCACATAAACGAGTTATTACTTTCCTTGGCCTCTTTGGAAGCAATCCTCTAATTGCAACCGATAACATCTGTTGCATCAAAACATGATAATCATGCGACTTCAATCCACTAACTTTGCAATCCTCCAACGACACACATCTTTTGAAATTTGAGCAATAACCATCAGGCGCCTTAAAATCATACAATCTTCTACAAATTTTTTTTTTCTTCAGAACTAGACAAAGTATACGGAGCCGGTGGAAGATATGTTTTTTTCCCACGAGGCTGCGCATATAAAGCATGTCGAATTCCCCAATCCTCTAAGTCTTTTCTAGAATTAATGCCATCTTTTGATTTGCTATCATGCAACATTGTGCTGAGTAAACATTCACCAACGTTTTTCTCAACATGCATCACATCTAAATTGTGGTGGAGTGGAAGTTCCTATAAACATCAATAATATGAAAATTAAACGTTATAAAATTTATAGTTATATTTTTATGAATAAGATAAATTTTGAATACTAACCTCCCAGTATGGTAATTCAAAGAAAATAGATTTTTTTTCCACCGTGATAGCTCTCTTTTTGTAGGATCGTTTTCACCTTCTTTATTGTCAGTACATTTTCTTTTCTTACTCGTAATCGTTATAATTTGCTTCTTATTTAGCTTCTTCTTATTCTTTCTCTTCTTGTCTTTTTCTATTTCTTCATTTTTAAAATTTTCCAAAATCATTTGGAAAATCTTTCAAAATAACAGAAATATCTCTACCTGTAAGAATTCTAGGCTTGTTACCTTTCTCCACAGTATTATCAAACCAAGCCTTTTGTTTTCTTAATGGATCGGATGAAGGTAAAAATCTTCTGTGTCCCGTATAGACATTTTTTCGACTATGATTTAGCCATCGATGGTGAGTATTAATACCACATAATGGACAACCTTGTTTGCCTTTTACACAACATCCAGCGAGATTTCCATAAGCTGGAAAATCGTTTATGGTCCATAACAAGATTGCTTTTAAGTTAAACAATGTCTTGCTAAATGCATCATAAATCTCCACTCCATTACTCCATAAGTACTGCAAATCTTCTACCAAAGGAGCTAAATATACATCAATATCATTTCCAGGTTGCTTAGGGCCGGGAATTAATAATGTTAACATAATATTCTCATTTTTCATACATAGTACAGGCGAGAGATTATATGTCACAAGCATCACTGGCCAGCAACTATACTTGGAACCCTTAATGTCAAATGGGTTGAAACCATCGGTAGAAAGACCAAGTCGAAGGTTGCATGGATCACTTGAAAATGATTTCCATTTATCATCCACCATGCTCCATGTCAAAGAATCCACAGGATGACGCATTTTATCATCATTACTTTTATTACTAAAATGCCACCTTAGATCTTCTGCCATCTGCTCAGATCTAAACATTCATTTAAATCTTGGAATAATTGGAAAATATCTCAACAATTTGACTAGAATACCTTTCATTACCTCTTTCGTCCGCTCATTTATCTTCCATCTCGAAGAACCACATTTGGGACAACTAGTCAAATCTTTGTATTCTTTTCTGAAAAGACAACAATCATTTTTGCAAGCATGAATCTTCTCAAATCCCATATCGAATACTTTGAGGAACTTCTTTAGTTCATATATGATGCAGCGCGATCTACCTCTGATTTAAGTCGTTCCAGAATTTTAGGTCGTTCACGACCTAAGGAACTTATAGGTCGCTCACGACCTAAGGAACTTATAGGTCGCTCATGACCTAAGGAACTTATAGGTCGCTCACGAGTCAACTGCAAAGTTAAGGCATGCAAACGAGTCGACGAGTTAAACGAACATGCGCATGAACGACCTAACATACTGTTAAGTCGAATACGACCTAACGGGTTCGAGAAATACGAGCTAAAGCAGAGGAGTAGGTCGCTGGAATGACCTAACAGGGTGCTCATAGATGAAGGCCAAACTGACCAAGTTTTAGGTCGGGAGCGACCTAACATGCTATTGAGACACGTACGACCTAGCGACTTACGAGCTACCGAGTTAAGGAATAAGGTGCTACGACCTAACAAGTTTCGACCTAAATTAGGTCGCGAGATTGAAGTACGACCTACTTTAGGTCGCGGAGACATATTTCGACCAATGTTAGGTCGTGGGAAGACATGGGGAGATAGGTCGTTCACTTTAAGTCGCTCCGATATTCCGAGAGCAGACTGCCTCGAACTACGACCTAAGTTAGGTCGCGTACGACCCACGACCCAAGTTAGGTCGCGAGAAACGTTTGGTCGCCAATTACTACAGTTCGCTGGAGATCATACCGCCTGATTTCCTGGAAGATGCTACCTTGTTTTTAGGTCGTCCAAATGTTAAGTCGTGATGTTTCTAGGTCAAGGCCGATCTATGTGTTGTGAATATGTGATGTAATGTGTTGTAATATGTTGTATCGTGTTTGTTGTTTTTAGGTCGTCTACTGTTAGGTCGTCTGGTCGTAAGTCGTAAGTCGGCTGGGTTTTTAAGTCGTAGGTCGATTCCGACCTAAGTGTTGTACAAAATTGTATGCGTTGAGTTGTAAGCCTATAAATAGGCGGGGGATGTCATTTTGTAAGGGTTGTTGATTTTTGAATAAAATTTCGTTTTTGTTAGCTTTGTGCTTTCATCCAAATTGGTAGTCGAGTGTAATCTCCTATCTCCACCTTCGACATTCGAGTGCGCTCGAATCTTCGATCGTTGAAGCCAATTCGCGGAATCAAGTGCGCTTGATCAACGCTCAAAGAATTGTAGATCTCTCTTCACGGTATCGTGCGCGATCAACGTGTCAGAGATAGCTAGAATTCGGCATCTTCGGATCAATGAATTTGGGCATTTCAGTATTTCTCAATCCATCGATTGCTACTCTCATCGATCTACCTTGTTTTGTCTAATCCGCTGCGTCAGTTTGGTATCGGAGCTGGTTTAGCCAATCATAGCTAAATCGAGTCCTTGGAGCCAATTCTTTTGAAGAAGTGTGAAGAGATCAAGTCGAGCCGAGCTATTTCATTCAAGGCCAAGAAGTTGTTGTTCATCGTGTTCTTCGCAAATTGCAACAAAGTGGGAGTTTTCGATCCATTTCATTTTGGATCTAAATTCGAAAGGTGTTTGAAATTTGGAGTGGAGCCGAAAGTCAAAGTTTTGAAGAATCAACCATGCTGCCGAGAAGAGCTAATCGTCACCAAAACGTAGAAGCTTTGTATAGAAGAGAAGAAGCTGATGAGATGGAGCAACGAATCAATGAAAACTTTAGTGAAAAGCTTAATGAAGGGATTGGACGATTAGAGAAGATGATGTTAGAGATGAATCAGAATCGGAGAAGGGTTTCACCTGAATCTAACCATGTGGGAAGTAGAGTCTCACCACATTCCAATCGAGAAAGAAGTATTGATGATGATCAAAGACGTGGGAGGAACGCGAATGATCGAGAACGGAGGAATGTAGATAGAAGGGATGTTGGAGGAAGACGGGATGGTAGTAGAGATGTTGGTGATCAAGATCGACATCGATATACATCTGATTTTGAAGAGGAGTATGATGGTGGAAGTGTTCATGGACAAGGACGTGGACAAGGAAGAAATCAGTCGAAGTATGATCACAACTGGGAATCTGGGATGAAGACTGAAATTCCAGAATTCAAAGGAGGTATGCAAGCTGAGGAGTTTTTGGATTGGTTGTCTAATGTGGAGGAGATTTTTGACTTCAAGGAAGTTCCAGAACATCGTAGAGTGAAGTTGGTTGCTACAAGGTTGAGGGATAGAGCTTTGGCATGGTGGCAGCAAACCAAACTTACACGTGAACGGATGGGGAAGTCAAAGGTTGAATCATGGGAAAAGATGAGGAAAATGATGAAAGCCACATTCTTACCTTATAATTATCAATCGCTTATGTATCAGAGGCTGCAAAACTTGAGGCAAGGAACGAAGTCTATTAATGACTATGCTGATGAATTCTATCAACTGATTTCAAGGAACGATATCATGGAGACAGAGGAACAATTAACAGCTAGATTTGTTGGAGGATTGCGTATGCAGATTCAAGAAATGGTAAATATGTTTGATCCTAGATCTGTAGCGGAATCACACCAGAAAGCGTTGGCTTGGGAGAAACAGGAAGACAAGGAGGTGGTGTGTTTACAAATTCCAACAATCCAGTGAAGGGTGTTAGTGGAAGTTCTAATGTTTCAAAAGCTGTTGCAAAACCAGTTGTGAATGAGGTTGGGAAGATGAAAGCCAATAATGGTTTCAAGTGTTATAATTGCCAAGAAATGGGCCACAAAAGTAATGAATGTCCAAAGTCGAAGAAGAGAGCTATGATAGCGGAGGTTGAGGATGAGGATGAAGAAGCTGAATGTTCCAATTCACCACCTGATGAGGAGGAAGAAGAAGTGTCAGGAGACGAAGGTTGTAATCTGATGATGAGGAGGTCTTGTTTGACACCAAAGCTAGAGGAGGATTGTAGTTGGTTGAGGAGCAATATATTTCAGTCGACATGTACTATTCTGGGGAAAGTTTGCAAATTTGTTATTGATGCTGGAAGCTGTGATAATATAATTTCGATAAAGGCTGTGAGGAAGTTGGCATTGAAGACTGAGAAACATCCGAAACCGTACAAGTTGGCTTGGTTGAGAATAGGCGGGGAGGTGAAGGTTGGGCGAAGGGCTTGTGTGAATTTTTCAATTGGAAAGAAATACAAGGATGAAATCTGGTGCGATGTGGTAGATATGGACGTCTGTCATTTGTTGCTGGGAAGACCGTGGCAGTATGATAGGGAGGTGCAACATGATGGGCGTACCAACAGTTACAGTTTCATGTTTGAAGGCACGAAGATTACTCTAGTCCCAAAGAAACGACCACAAGAAGAAAAAAAACTGGAGGAGATTGAAGAGCTGAAAACTTTATTATCCTTGAAGGAGTTTGTTAAAGAAGTTGAAGAGGAACCTGAGGTGTTTTTGTTTATTGGGCGAGAGAGCAGTGAAGAGGTTGAAATTCCAGAAGAAGCGAAGCCAGTTTTGAAAGAATTTGAGGATGTATTTCCAAAGGAGTTACCAAAGGAGTTACCGCCACTGAGAGACATTCAACATCAAATTGATCTTGTTCCGGGAGCAATGTTGCCACCTAGACCACATTATCGAATGAGTCCGAAGGAACATGAAGAATTGAGGAGGCAAGTGGAAGAATTGCTTGAACAGGGGCGTGTGCAGGAAAGCTTGAGTTCGTGTGCTGTGCCAGCTTTGTTAGTACCGAAGAAGGACGGGACGTGGAGAATGTGCACTGACAGTCGAGCATTGAATAAGATTACTGTGAGATATAGATTTCCAATGCCGAGGTTGGATGACTTGCTAGATCAATTGAGCGGAGCTACTATCTTTTCGAAGATTGATTTGAAGAGCGGATATCATCAAATTCGTATCAGGCCAGGTGATGAATGGAAGACTGCTTTTAAAACCAGGGAGGGTCTATACGAATGGTTGGTAATGCCATTCGGCTTATCAAATGCGCCAAGTACATTTATGCGGGTAATGAATCAGTTTTTTAGACCATTCATTGGGAAGTTTGTGGTGGTGTATTTCGATGATATTCTGATATATAGTGGAAG
This sequence comes from Allium fistulosum, assembly GCA_030737815.1. Taxonomy (NCBI): domain Eukaryota; kingdom Viridiplantae; phylum Streptophyta; class Magnoliopsida; order Asparagales; family Amaryllidaceae; genus Allium; species Allium fistulosum. The sequence goes on from CM060908.1 coordinate 1,002,356,893, forward strand.
TCCAGAGGAACATTTGAGTCACCTGAGAGAAGTGCTGATGGTACTACGACAAGAACAATTTTATGCTGCAACAAAAAAATGCGTGTTCATGACGCATAGTGTTTTATTTCTGGGGTATGTTGTATCAGAGGAAGGGATACAGGTGGATCGAAGTAAAGTAGAGGCGATTAGAGATTGGCCACAGCCCAAGACGATAACAGAGGTTCGGAGTTTTCATGGGTTGGCTTCATTTTATAGAAGATTTATTCCACACTTTAGTAGTGTGATGGCGCCTGTTACAGATTGTATGAAGGGTAAACAATTTTCATGGTCAAAGGAAGCAGGGGATGCTTTTGGGAAAATCAAGGAGTTGCTGACGTCTGCACCAATTCTAGTATTACCAGATTTTCAGTTGGTATTTGAACTACATACTGATGCATCCAAGGTTGGAATTGGAGGAGTGTTGAGTCAGAGGGGACGTCCGATTGCATATTTCGTTGAGAAGTTATCAGGAGCGAAGATGAGATATAGTACGTATGATGTGGAATTTTATGCTGTTGTACAAGCTATTAAACACTGGAGACACTATCTATTTCAAAAAGAGTTTGTTCTTTACACTGATCATGAGGCGTTGAAGCATTTACAAGGGCAAGACAAGATTTCAGCGAGACATGCATCGTGGGTTGCGTACCTGCAACAAGTTACATTTGTGGTGAAGCATAAATCTGGAGTTACAAACCGTGTGGCAGATGCGTTGAGCCAAAGGAATCATGTGTTAACAACAATGAAGGTTGAAGTAACGGGGTTTGATGTGTTGCCAGAATTATTTGTCGATGATCCTTACTTTGCAAAGTTTGTTGATAAAGTCAAGGAGGGAGAGACAGACGAGTTTATGATGGTAGATGGTTTTCTGTTCAAAGGAAATCGATTGTGCATACCTGATTGTAGTTTGAGAATGAAGATTGTGAAGGAGCTACATGAAGAAGGCCACGTGGGTAGAGACCGTACGCTACAGCTGATTTCTCAATCTTATTTTTGGCCATCAATGAGGAAAGAAGTGGAAAGATTTGTGGAGCGATGTCATATCTGTCAGGTTTCGAAAGGAACTGCGACTAATGCTGGATTATATATGCCGTTACCGGTACCAAGTAAGCCTTGGGTTGATGTGAGTATGGATTTTGTTTTGGCATTACCGCGAACTCAAAGGGGGAACGAATCCATTTATGTGGTGGTTGACCGATTTTCGAAAATGGCACATTTTATTGCTTGTAAAAAGACGGTGGATGTTGTTCATGTTGCTCAGTTATTTTTCAAAGAGATATATCGACTTCATGGATTGCCAGAATCTATTATGTCGGATAGGGATACTCGTTTTCTAAGTCATTTTTGGCTAAGTTTGTGGAAGATGGTGGGAACGAAGCTGAAATTCAGTAGTGCTTATCATCCTCAAACAGATGGGCAAACAGAAGTGGTAAATAGATCGTTGGGAAACTTATTGCGATGTCTTGTACACGACAATTTGAAGAGTTGGGACTTAAAGTTGTGTCAGGCAGAGTTTGCTCATAATCATGCTGTTAACCGAAGCACTGGTTACAGTCCGTTTCAAGATGTGTATTCAAGCTTGCCAAAGGGGCCGTTGGATTTAACGGTAGTACCACAACCGAAAGGAGTGATTAAACGGGCGTTAGATTTCGTTGATGGATTGACTGAATGTCATAAAATCGTTCAGGAACAATTGAAGAAAGCGAATGAGAAGTACAAACGATCTGCAGATCTGAAGCGAAGGAATGTTGAATTTCATGAAGGTGATTTGGTTTATGCAGTGTTAACAAAAGATCGTTTTCCGGTGGGAGCGTACAATAAATTGAAAGCACGGAAGATTGGACCAGTGGAAATTTTGAAGAAAATCAATGAGAATGCATATCAGTTGAGATTGCCGGATGATGTTCATACGTCTGATGTTTTCAATGTCAAATATTTGATTCCGTATCATGGAGATGAGACTGTTGAGGATGCAGAAAGTGCAAATTCGAGGTCGAATTTTTGTCAACAGGGGGAGGATGATACAGCGCGATATACCTCTGATTTAAGTCGTCCCAGAATTTTAGGTCGTTCACGACCTAAGGAACTTATAGGTCGCTCACGACCTAAGGAACTTATAGGTCGCTCACGAGTCAACTGCAAAGTTAAGGCATGCAAACGAGTCGACGAGTTAAAGGAACATGCGCATGAACGACCTAACATACTGTTAAGTTGAATACGACCTAACGGGTTCGAGAAATGCGAGCTAAAGCAGAGGAGTAGGACGTTGGAACGACCTAACAGGGTGCTCATAGATGAAGGCTAAACTGACCAAGTTTTAGGTCGGGAGCGACCTAACATGCTATTGAGACACGTACGACCTAGCGACTTACGAGCTACCGAGTTAAGGAATAAGGTGCTACGAACTAACCAGTTTCGACCTAAATTAGGTCGCGAGATTGAAGTATGACCTACTTTAGGTCGCGGAGACATATTTCGACCAATGCTAGGTCGTGGGAAGACATGGGGAGATAGGTCGTTCACTTTAAGTCGCTCCGATATTCCGAGAGCAGACTGCCTCGAGCTACGACCTAAGTTAGGTCGCGTACGACCCACAACCTAAGTTAGGTCGCGAGAAACGTTAGGTCGCCAATTACTACAGTTCGCTGGAGATCATACCGCCTGATTTCCTGGAAGATGCTACCTTGTTTTTAGGTCGTCCAAATGTTAAGTCGTGATGTTTCTAAGTCAAGGCCGATCTATGTGTTGTGAATATGTGATGTAATGTGTTGTAATATGTTGTATTGTGTTTGTTGTTTTTAGGTCGTCTACTGTTAGGTCGTCTGGTTATAAGTCGTAAGTCGGCTGGGTTTTTAAGTCGTAGGTCGTAGGTCGATTCCGACCTAAGTGTTGTACAGAATTGTATGCGTTGAGTTGTAAGCCTATAAATAGGCGGGGGATGTCATTTTGTAAGGGTTGTTGATTTTTGAATAAAATTTCGTTTTTGTTAGCTTTGTGCTTTCATCCAAATTGGTAGTCGAGTGTAATCTCCTATCTCCACCTTCGACATTCGAGTGCGCTCGAATCTTCGATCGTTGAAGCCAATTCGCGGAATCAAGTGCGCTTGATCAACGCTCGAAGAATTGTAGATCTCTCTTCACGGTATCGTGCGCGATCAACGTGTCAGAGATAGCTAGAATTCGGCATCTTCGGATCAACGAATTTGGGCATTTCAGTATTTCTCAATCCACCGATTGCTACTCTCATTGATCTACCTTGTTTTGTCTAATCCACTGCGTCAATATAAAGTCTTCGAAAGGACATTATTTTTGGGTAATAACAATTGCTGCACGCTTAGAAGCTTATCAAAACCAGTTTCAGATAATCCGGTTTCACATTTCAAATTATACAACGTAGTGATAGCAGATAATTTTGTTTGATCTACGCAATCAGGATACAGTGGAGTTTCTGCATCTTCCAAATTTTTAAGGAAATCATCTGTTCGCTTTTGTGCATCATCATCGTTTTTATTCTCGGACAAAAAAGTATGGTTGACAAACTCTTCATCTTCAAAGTGAATGGCTTGAAGTAACTCATATGTGTCATCCAATTTCACCTTTTTAGCTATATTTATTTGCTCACCGTGACTATACCACTTACTGCACTTGTATAAAGGATCCATTCCTCTAATAATCAAATGGTCAACAACAATGTTATCATATTGATGAGTAAGATTTCGACAATCTAAGCAAGGACACAATTTTTTTTTTCATATTTCCTAAATTTCTCTTAGCGGCATGCACAAAATTCCATGCTCCTTGCTCGTACTCCCTACTAGTTCTAAATTAAAATTAAAATTAAAAAACAAAGTTATTGACATAAAAAATCAAATTTTAATATTAATTTCCAAGTTAAATATTAATCCAAATATTGTATTCTTACCTATGCAAATGCACCCAATCTTTTTCCATCGCCATATATAATATTGCAACAAGCAAATTTCTAAAAAAACAAAAGCACAATATGTGAGGAAGACTTTATTACCGATGCACAATCTATCAAATTAGAGGGAAAATTTTCTAAAAAAAACAAAAGTTAAATATTATTTCTTATGTCAACTGAGTTTAGCATACTATGTCAACTGAGTTTACTTCAAATTCATAATAAAATAGCATTCTGCAGCAGGGTTTAGTTGTCAACTAAGTTGCTATTTCGGCAATGATTCGACTGAATTGTAAACTGAGTTGTTTTCATGTTAAATAAATTGCATATTCACGCTTTTTGACGCCTGAGGCTTTTTTGGAATATTGAGAATAAATTAACATACGATCATCATAAACTCAATTAAGAAGGCAACAAGGCGTTCAATTCACGTCTACAAACAAAAAAACATACTTAAAATAAAGAAACTGCAACATCAGTACTTAGTCTTAAATAAATTTTTGAAATTCCATAAACTTTTGATCACTTTAAAAAAACTGCATTTAAAAAAAAAACAGAAACTGCACTAAAAAACTGCATTTAAAAAAAATAGAAACTGTATTTAAAAGAAAATCTGCATTTTAATTTTGTTTTAAATTACATTTAAAAAAACAAAAACTGCATTTTTAAATTTTAGGTTAAAATTTTAACAGAAAACTTCAAATTCAATTTAAAATTTTAATATAGAACTTCAAAATTAAGATTCAATTATGATTAAGCTAAATCAAAACATGTAAAGTAAGCTTAATTTAATTATATAAAACTAACTTAGACTTGATTTAAAATCAAAATTTTATAAATTATAACTTAAACTTAATTTTAAAATAATTCTGGTATGTCATACGATTCATATGTAGTTTACTTGTATTGTTTGTTTCTAAATAATGCTATTTTAGGTCTTCTCCTTTCTAGTAACATCTCCTTTCATTGGAGCTATTCTCATGTTTATTGGCTATATTCTCTTTGACGCTCGGTATGATGCTACAAACTAGCATAAAGAATTCGGGCATCACGTGTTGGTTGATACTGTATTTAGTTATATACACATATTATGTTTGATGATGTTAGATTTGGAGCTGATATTTTTTAATTTTGGAACCCTGACATGACATAAAAGTTATATTTTGAAACTCTCAACGTAATATGTATAAAAGTTATCTTTTACTTTGGTTCGGTGAATGTAACTCAATCAAATGGTTTTAAAAAATCAAATGAAAAGCTACCTTGAAGATTCACGCTCAGTATTATTTATTCCTAGACTTTTTTCTCAGTATTATTTATTTTTCTATTAATAAGTTGTGTGTTAAACATAGGTTTCTTGTATAATAAGAATTTTGGCAGGTTCATTAAAACGTAGAAATGAAACCAAAGAAATAAAATTTATGGTCTCAATTTTCAGTTGCCTATAACCAGTAAGATATTTTTATTTTATTTTACTGGCATTTTGTGATTATTAAACAAGGAAATGAAATATATTTTGAACTATATGAGTCAATATGCCTTTGATTTTATTTTAAATTCAAACAGAGCCTGGTAGTGGTTATGTACTTTGTTTTATATGCTTCATAATCGATCTTAAAACAAGCCATGCAGTAAACATAAGTGATTTGCTCAATCCAAGTAACTTCAGTTCTATGTTTTGGCTACTCAACTGATTTTGGGAATCAGTGTCTACAACTACCTTTTGATTTCCATTTCAACATACAAATATTAAAACAGCTTTTTCAATGTCGCTTTACCATTACTGCCTCTTTACCTATACTACATTGAAATGGAAATGGAAATCGTTGAAATGGAAATCTTGTGTGTACCTAAACCCAAGTTTGCAAAGATTAAATGCCGCTTCAGCTACCTTGAAGATTCACGCTCAGCTTGGCTTGAACAATCGCACAGTCGCTTCAATTTAGCTGCCTTGAACAATCGCACAGTCACTTCAATTTAGCTGCCTTGAACAATCGCACAGTCACTTCAATTTTTCCAAGATTTATGCCCCTCGGTTTCCACGATAGTCCACAGCAACTGAGCAAAATATTGATTTAGGGTTCGTGTGTTGATTTAAGGTCGAAGCAGAGCAATAGAATTGAAGAGAAGTGAAAAGGGGGTTTAATAACCTAATCGATTTCGTTCTAAAAGAAGTGAAAACCAGGCGGGAGGAAAATAGAAGAGGGAAAAATCACCGCCAAAAATTTAGACGCTTAACTATTGCGTTGCCTAACGTCATCCATTTTCAATCATAGGCTTAAAAACGTGGACAACTACCGTATTATAGCACGGCTTGTTTCTGTGCAATCCCCACTTGCTATAAAAATACTATTTTCTTGTAGTGGTTGAAGTAAACCGGCAGTCTTCTGGTGATCGGCCTTGACTTGTTGGCAAGTGGTGCATCTACTGACATATATAGAAATATCCCTCTTCATCCCACTCCACCAATATAAACACTTCATATTACGATACATCTTAGTGACACCAGGATGAAATGAAAGTGATGACTGATGGTTCTCTCTAAGCACTTCTTGTCTCAATCCATCGACATTAGGAACACAAATACGGTTGTCGATCCTCAGAACTCCATTACTATCTACTTGTGCCCCCACCTTACTGTGAACATTTCCAACTCTACCAAGAACTAACTCCTTCATACGATAGAGCAAAGTGTCCTCATATTGTTTAGCTTTGATGCGATCCATAAGAGATGGAGAGATGACAAGCTGAAATAACATGCCTTCAACAAGATTACAGCAAGACAATGCTTTGTTGCGGCTCAAAGCATCTGCTACGACATTTGCTTTTCCCGGAGTATAAGTAATGTCGAGATCATATGCAGCTAAGAATTCAAGCCATCGGACTTGTCTCTGGTTCAAATCCTTCTGAGAAAAGATATACCTCAAGGACTTATGATCAGTGAATAATTCGAATTTTGTTCCCAAAAGATGATGCCTCCATAGTTTCAAAGCAAATACAACGGCAAGAATCTCAAGATCATGTGTGGCATAGTTTAATTCATGGGTCTTCAACTGACGACCCGCATAAGCAATAACCTTTCCATTTTGCATAAGAACAGCGCCTAAACCTTCTCGGCAAGCATCTGTGTAGACAGTTAATCCTTCACTTCCATCGATTACCGCAAGAACTGGGGGTGAAGTTAACTTGTGCTTCAACTCATTAAAAGCTGATTCACACTTCTCACTCCAAATAAACTTAACATCCTTCCGAGTTAAAGCAGTAAGTGGGGCAGAAATCCGGGCAAAGTGCTCAATAAATCGGCGATAATAACCTGCTAAGCCCAAGAAACTACGGATATCTGTAGGAGTTTTAGGAGTCTCCCAATCCTGTAGATTAATTGATTCAAATTAGCAAGAGATAAGATTATTTGAATAGAAACAACGAATAAGATAGAACTTACGTTGATTATGGCGATCTTAGCTGGATCGACCGAAATCCCATTTTCAGAAACAATATGGCCAAGGAATCTCACTTCGTCTCGCCAGAAGTGGCATTTAGAGAACTTGGCTTTAAGCTGATGGTTTCGGAGAGTTTCCAGAACATAACGGAGATGTGTTTCATGCTCTTTCTCGTCTCTCGTCTTTGGAGAAGATGAGAATATCATCAATGAATACAAGAACAAACTTGTTAAGGACATCACGAAAGACTCGATTCATCAAGTCGATGAAATAAGCAGGTGCGTTGGTCAAACCGAAAGGCATAACCAACCATTCATAGAATCCATTCTCGATACGGAAAGCTGTCTTATGGATACTATCTTCTGCTACTCTGAGTTGGTGGAACCCAGTGGCTAGATCAAGTTGTGAGAAGACTTTAGCTCCATGGAGCCGATCGAATAAATCGTTGATGCGAGGCATCAGATAACGATTCTTGAGAGTGCGTTTGTTTAGTTCTCTGTAATCAACACACATGCGAAGAGATCCATCTGATTTGGTGACAAATACAACTGCGGCGCCCCATTCAGAACAACTTCTCCTAATCAAACCCTTAGCAAATAGATCATCAATTTGAGTTTTTAGTTCAGCTTTTTCTTTAGGAGCCATCCTTCGGTGTGGGAGAACTACGGGAGTAGCTCCAGGAATAAGATCAATGCGGAAATCGATTTCCCGTTTAGGCGGTAGAGAGTTGACCTCTCCAAATACATCGGGAAATTGATGAACAATAGGAGTGGAGTCAAGATCATCCGAGTGAGCATCAAGAGAGAATATGAAGCTTTCGGCATATTTCTGAGGTGATTTACATTCAATGACAAGTGGTAGACCCTTGTCACTGACTAGAGAAACAGAACGAGCTTTGCAAGAAATAACAGCATCGAATTTTCTTAACCAATCGGCACCTAACAAGATGTCAAATGCTTCGAAGCCAAGCACATAAAAATTCCAAGTGAATCAATATCTTCCATACATAAGTACAACCTCATTACAAATTCTACTAAGGTTGGCAAGTCCTCCAACAGGGTTGGAGACACATAAGGAAGTAGTGGTAAAAGTAGGTTCTAATTTGAGTTTACTACAAAGGTCAAAAGATATGAAGCTATGGGAAGCGCCAGTGTCGAATAATACTCTAATAGGTAAATCATGTAATGAAAAAGTACACCGTAAGGTACCTTGGTCATCCTGGGCCGGTGGTGCAGATGGTGCATGTGTGGTGATAGCAAATACTCCAGAAGTGGTGCCACGCTTATGCATTGGGCAGTCTTTCTTGAAATGACCAGGCTGGAAGCAGACATGGCATAAATATCTCCTAGTCATAGAAGGTGGTGGGATAGCAGCTCCGGCAGATGGACAACTATTAGCATAATGACCCTTCTTATCACATTTGAAGCAAGTGATATTAGCAAGGTCGATTGGGCTTTTCTGGGCATATCCCAATCCTGTAGTCTTTTGCCAAGCTTTCTTTTGTTGATCAAAGTTCATCTTCCTCTTTCTGGGTTGGCTAGAAGAGGGCTGAGTAGGAGTGGCCTTGGCAGTAGGTCCCTTAGGCTTCGCCTCATATCTAAGAGCATAGTCAACGAGCTCTGTGAAGGTGCAGTGAGTGTGGCCAGTAAGCAAATCATAATATTCTGGTCTAGCTCCCAAAATGAATTCCTCGTTCTTCAGAAGTGGGGTATCAATCAAGCCAGGTCCGAACTTGGAGAGTTCATTGAATTTCCTCTCATACTCAGAAAAAGTCATACTGCCTTGCTTAAGATCCATGAAAGCTCTATAAAGTTGGGTTTTCCCAGCAGCTGGCATCCATTGTGCCGAGAAAGTATCCCTGATCAAACAGATGGACTAGATTAATAACATTCCAGAGATTGAAAGAAGAATTTATGTTACGAAATCCAAACAAATTTATACCTAAACTGGGCCCAAGTGATGGTGTTCTCCTCGATACGAGAAGTAACTGATTCCCACCAATCTTGTGCGGCGTCTTGAAGTTGCCAGGCAGCAAGTTGACGCTTCTGAGCATCAGTTATCTCCAAACCAGAAAATATCTTCTCTAAGCCTTTAAGCCATTGCTGAGCCTCGATAATGTTCTCGGATCCAGAAAACTTAATACCTCCAAGCTGTGTATACTCCTTACTAAGAGTGGTGAATTTAACTGGAGCTGGTGCGACAGGTGCAGCCTGAGCAGGACCATTGCCTCTTCCAGGCCTATTATTTCTTCTGGTACTCATCCTGAAATACCAAAAGAGATTTAGAACCAAGGATAGAAATCATAGAACTCTAAGGAAAATCCAATCAACGAATCAAAGAAGTTTGAATTGAAAGGATTTGGATATTGAATCGATTCTCCTCATTCTAGGGTATTGCTACCCTATCTCTAATGAGTTTATATAATCTCGAACTAAGGTTTTTAGGGAAACCGAAGCTCTAATACTAACTGTAACAACCTGTATATTTGGACTATTTAAATTGACAATAATCCACACATGTCAACTTAAATAATACAAAACACGAATCATTATGGGATTATACATACATAAATGTAAATGAGAATCAATACAACATCACATACACAGAACAGTCACAGAATAATGCAGCGGAAAATACATCGTCATAATAGCAGTTCATGAAGCCACTACAGGAAATACAACAATGTCTTAACATAAAGTGACTGAGAGGAAATACATAAATGTCCAACAGACTAGTACATCAATACTAGAATAAAAAAACGATAAAGATAAATGCAAAGTCTTCAGCATCTTCAACCAACCTCGATCAACAAACTGGATAGCTTCAGACTGACCCGAGCATATACAAAAGAAACACTCGAGTCAGGACTCAAAATCTTATACAAGATAATCATGTGCAAGGAATAAAATCCATAACTCAAAGATGAAATAAACATCTCTAAGGATCCGATAAACTATCTATATATACAATAGAATACGATATGTAGATAATGTCTAATCAGTAAAGTACGATATTAAAATAGTGTTAAGGCGTTACCATAATCCCCCTTAACACATTTTATAATGCCATAGTCTATACAGCACCGTAAACCCCACCATAAACTAGTGGTTATCAGAGGGTACCCCATAGGTATAACACAAAACAAATCGTAGTGGTCGCGAATAGGATAATCAGTATGACAAGGTACATGAGGCGATACCAACTAGGATACTAGTAGTTGCGTGATCCGGACTGATGTTGAGCATAGTAGCTACTACCTCAACACCGCGGAACAACACTCCCAAATCAAGGGGTGCACCCAAATCGAATCACAAAAGTAATAGATATGGTATCGAAGAAGTGTGTTCGCTAGAGGTGGCGAACCTCAATGGCCCGGCGCGGCTCCTGTTTTAGTCATGTCAGGGGTCATCCAAAGTCGTTCTCTTTCTTCAGTCAACGCGTTCACCAAACCATCCACTTCATTCTGGATCAACACTCCGCGTATAATAGTTATTAAAGTGGTTTTCGGTATCGACAGAGAGTATGTCCATATCCGATCCCGGTCTCTTTAATAACTACACATTAATTACCCGATGGTCATTTAATATTAAAGTTTAAACAAATCAAAGTTCAAAAGTCAAGTTGCAAATTTGACTTTCAAAATTTTACATTTCACAATTCGGTTTATTTCAAATATTTAAAAATCATATTTCCAAATGAAATTTTAGTTCAAACCCTTGAGTTAACAATAATTAAGTATTCAAGTTCAATTTAATAAGTTCCAAATTTCACTTATTAAATTTAATTCATAAATCCATGGATTCAATTTAATGATCAATTTTAGTTCAAATCATTAAATCAAATTCTATTCATTTCAATTCATATTTACATTCATCGGTACATTAAATATAATCATAAATTCGATTAAATCAATTTCATTAACTAAATTCTCTTCTATCAAAGCTTCATTAATTTATTTCCAAATTCAATTAAATTTCTATTTAAAGAAATCCATTTCATTTATTTGGTTCCATGATCTACATATCACAAATAAGTTGTTTCCGAGTTACAAATCAATTCAATCCATAATTCAGTTTACAATGTCCTAATTTAATTAATTCATAAATTTAAATCATTTTAAATTTAATTTATCGCTAAATCAAATCCATAAAACTTTAGTTAGTTTTGTATTCCTCTTAAGTCGATTTGTTACTTAATCTCAAATTAAATTTTATTACAAGTTCCAAATCTATTAAATTAAAACCGAGTTTAAATCTAAATCTAACAAATCTAATAAATTTTAAATTATTAAATTCTACAACTTACCTATTTTCTAAATCTCATTTTGATTAAATTTGCCAATTCATTTTATTTAATTTAATAGATTTATTAATCCGTTTCAATTTAATCCATTAATTCATTTCAATTAAATCCATTAATTTATTACAATTAAATTCATTAATTTATTACAATTTAATTCATTAATTTATTACAATTTAATTCATTAATTTATTACAATTAATTCATTAAGTCCGTTACTTAATTTCCAAACAAATTGTTAAGTTCATACCTTAATTTCAAACGGGTTTCAATTTCAAAAGTGATTTTTTTGTTGACCAGTCGGTTTCTTATTTTTAATTATTTATCCTAGGCCAAAGTTGTTCAATTGGGTATTTATCATTTCAACCCAATATCATTAAATAAAAACAAAGCATAGCAAAGAGAACTTGCAGTGTGATAACTGGGATGGTGTTAAAGTAAATAAACAATCAATAGCAACCATACATAACAATTCAACAATTTATTTAAATAATCCCGAAATAATCGTATTAATTTACATTTGTCATTTATGCAAATTAATATAATTATTCCTAGAATCCACACTATCATATTTCATGCAGATTAAAGATTATTACAATATGGTTTTCACTTGGCGTCTATTATCAAATTACTACATCAATCATACATTCAATGGTTCAAATTGTAGTTAATACTACTTCTACGTGTCGATTTATTTAACATTTTAAGGGGTCAAGTTCAACATATATAATCTATTTTAAATTGTTAACTATCCTATATTAAATTCAGTTTCATATTAATCATCACTTATATTAACAACCAAATTCAACATCACATAACAATTTAGTGTCACAACTATTTACCATAAACTAACTTCAAATCACAATTTAACATCAACCATTTTAACATCCAAATTAATATCAATAACATCTATCACTTGATTATCATAGCATAATAGATTGAGTCGTGAATGAAATATTCACCTTGCGTGGTAGGAGATTTGACGGCGAAGCACGAAGACGATGGATAAGATAGACGCTAACAAGCACGACACAAAAGCGAACACAAACAAAGCAAAGGAACTAGATAGATCCGACAAGCTGAATGGAAGCCTAATTCTCCGAAGCAGCAGCTGGAACAAAACACAATAAAACACTGGATGTGAGCAACTAGAATTCTAAAAGTTACACTGCTATGTGATATACGGTTTCATATATAGATTTATATATAAACGGCAATGCAATGAAATACAGTTGCGGCCACGGCCAGGCGGACGTGGGCAGTGGTGCTGGCTGGACTGGGGTGGTGGCTGGTGGAACGGGCGGACTGAGTATGGTGGCGGATGGTGGCAGTGGGAGGCTGGTCGCGGGGTGTGGGCTGTCTGGTCGTGGGTGGGCTGGGGAAAGGCGGAGGCTGGCGGCAGGTGGAAGGGCTGGCGGGCGGCAGGTGCATGGGTAGCTGGTGGTGGCTGTTCGGGCAGTAGCAAGTCAGGGCGACTGGGCTGGTGGGAGGCGGACGGGGTCAGGGGCGTGGGCTGGTGGTGGCTGATTGGGCATTAGCAAGTCAGGGCGTGGGCTGATGGGAGGCTGGTCGGGCGGTAGCAGGTCAGGCGTGGGATGGTGGGAGGCGGACAGGCGGTAGCAGGTCAGGGTGTGGGCTGGTGGGAGGCAAACGGGTGGCAGGGCGTGGGCTGGTGGGAGGCGAACGGGTGGTAGGGTGTGGGCTGGTGGGAGGCGAACAGGTGGCAGGGCAGGGTAGGTGGAGTGGACTGGCGGCGGAGGCTGGGCAGGTGGAGTGCGAACGGGTGGCAGGTAGGGCGGGTGGACTGGCAGGCGGAGGCGGGCAGAAGGGCAGGTGAAGTGGACAGTGGAAATACTTTTTTTTTTGGAGAGGAGAGTTAAAAGCAAAAGAAAAATATAAAAGAGGAGAGAAGGCAGAGACATACGAACCAGAGAAGTTTTTTGAATGCAAACCAAAGGACTAGGGATCCAAGCTTAGTTTATATGAAACCATACGGAAATTTGAAAAGCCTCTACTGTTTGCATTGATACTCCCAAAAAATGTTGGGTTTCCTAGAGGAGTTACTGACCAGAGGATGCCTCGTATTCCACCCAGTAAAGCCTAATAGACACTGGGTTTTATAGTGTAATGGACAGGTTTCAAACCGTTAACCAATTTGTAACTTCCAACCCCGAACTCCGAATAACACAAATAAATATACCATTTTGATCAGCGTGACGAGGCGAACACAATGGTATATAGATATTAGTGGTACGATTTGAATTATAAAAATTCGAATTTTCTATTACGGAAAATGCAGCAAAAACGCAGAAGAATAAGGTCGACGGAGCTAAAGATGTCCGAATTTTGAAAAACGAAAAATGACGACTTAGTCAGAAGATGGTTTAGAATTTTTTTATGTAAAAATATTTAGGTTCGGAAGATAAAAAGTTTCCGCGTTTAAAGTGAACTGATGTGCAATAAACGCGAACGAAATTTACTGCGGTATTCTCCGACGAAACTTTATCCATATCTATAACCATCTAGGCGTAATTTTTTAGACAAAGTTTTGGATGCTAATTGAAATCGTATGTAAGTTCCACATTTTATATTAAAATAATGGATTCAAAATTTTTAAATTGGGTCGAAAATTCAGGGTCGTTACACTTGCATTGCCTGGATCCTTTCCTGTATTTCCACTGGTAAATTCTCTATTATTATCAATGGTTCAGTCAATGGATATTTCACTTCATCCAAAGGTATCAGGCAAGGTGATCAACTCTCGACATACCTTTTAATTATTATAATGGAAACTTTCTCTTCTCTAATCAAAAAGTAGGTAAAAGCCAAAACCTACTCTCCCCATTCGAAATGCTGGAATCCTATGATCACTGGACTTATGTTTGCTAATGACCTAGTCTTATTCACTAAACGCAATCCCATGTCAACCCTTACCATCATTTAGTGCCTCCAAACTTTCCACTATACTACTGGTCTTCAAATCAATAAAGCAAAATCCACCATTCTTACTAATGGCATCTCAAGCATTGACTCTGAAGTAATCACCAAGCTGTCAACCTTCTATCCCATGCCACATAATGCTGTTTACCTGGGCATTCCTATCACAACCTCTAGAATCACTAGTACACAATGCTTACCATCGTATGAAGCCATCATGTCAAGCTATCCACCTAGCTATGTTCCCTCCTCAGCCAAGCTGGCAGGTTTACTATTGTCATCTCTATTGCTACTGGAATGACCAACTATTGGTCACGTATGTTCATGCTCCCTAAGAAACTAATCTCCATGATCAGTAAGGCTCTTAACCACTTCTTTTGGAATGGAGACTGTCACTCGAAAAAATTAATTCCCATATCCTTCAACAAAATATATAAGCTCAAGCGGCGTGGTGGGATAGGGATCCCTGATCTCAGAGCCTGGAACATAGCTGCAACTACGAGACACATCAATGACCTAATAACTCATAAAGATACCTTGCTTGTCAAATGGTTTAAATATAATTATCTGCATAACAAGTACTTCAGCACCATGGACATCCTATCCGACTTCAGATGGCATTTCAGGAATCTTGTATATCTTAGACCAAATACCCTTTCTCTTATGAAGTATAGCTCCTCCCCTACTTTCAAATGCTCTTTCTAGCGTATGCTATGGGGTGACTTAGGTCTAATTCTGAATGAATCCCTAACATACTCTCAAAAAGTTATGATGGGTATTATGTACAATGTAGAAGCTTGGCCTTTCTACCATAATGATACTGTCACTCTCCTTAACTCTAGTAGCTCACAGCTTCGATACCTAAGGAATTTAATTATGAGGCAGCGACATGGCACTGATGATAAATCTATTCTCTGGACAACGGAAAAAAAGATGCATACTATTAGAGACACTTACAAAGCTATGACTAAACGCGATGATCTCTTGGTAAATCCTTGGACCAAACGTATATGGTGCCAAGCTGATAAGTAGTGTGATAATTTGTTGCTCTAGAAAGTCCTTAACAATGCCTTATCACCAGAGAGAGATTACAGCTGCTAGGAATCACAGACATTACTTCATGTGTCTTCTGTAATACTTCCTATGAAACTACTGAACATCTGTTTTTTGACTGCCCTATTACTAACAATGCTTGGAGAATCATTCTACAAAAGCTCCAACTCGAAACTCCCATTCACAACCATGCCAATAAATGGCGTAGAATATATATGCCCTCTAAATGGAAGGATGGAAAATTGCGTCTTCTTCCGTGCACTATGAAACTCTTCACAAAAATATTTTGGAAGGATAGAAATGTGTAACATCCCCCATTGGAGGCCCAAAACTAATGGTTACGGATGCTGCAGTCATCCATAGTTATTAATCCTCTACGACCAAACACGGTAATGTTAGATACATTGATATAACAGAAAAACATGGATTTGGAAAATTTTAAAATCATTAAACAACTTTCACATTCCATTTCAAAACATTTCAAATTCTTAACATAATCCCAGATTCGAGAACCACGTTCAAAGAAAATATAATTATTACAACATACGCCAAGAGCGACATATGAAGATGCCCTCTTAGATGATCAGAGTGTGTGTGTATATTTATCTAGAAAATTAAACAACTTTACCTTTACAACAAACATAGCGGAATCCAAATAGAAAAGAACTCCTACTAGCAATCATGAATCATGCACACCTCCAGAAGCTTATTCGTCTAAGGAGAACCTGAAAACCTCAACTCTCAAACTACTCAAAATTAATTGAGCACCCGAGAGTTTAAAGGGAAAACATAAACTTCGAGTCATACATAAAGCCTGGGATGAATAATAACCTACCATCTCAAACCATTTTAGATATCTAGTGAGACCACACCGCTTAGCGGAACGGGTGTTCCCCTCACCAGTATCTTTCCAAAAATTTATAGTAACCATACACTGTGCTCCTGCATCCACAATGGTTAAAACATAGGAATTTAAAATATTATGATGATATGCAATAAGTAAATCATTCTGGATTTCCCATCCCAATTCATTTTACTATCTATCATAGTTATAGTTTCTAGGGTTACTATTAACCTATTAGTTTTCATGGGCTCACTAATAACCTGATTAAAGTTTATGGACTATCTGTCTGGTCTCATAGTTTTCATGGTATCACTAAGAACCTATTGGCCCCTGCCAATAACTTCATTTAATTATTTCATGGGTTCTCCCTGAATCTATTGGTATCTCTAATAACTTCCCTCATATCATAGTTTTCATTGGTAGACTATGAACCTATTGACTTCTGTCAATAACTTAATCCAGATATAGTTTTCATGTTTCACTACAAACTTGTTGGCCCCTGCCAATAACTCTCTTTAAACATAGTTTTCATGGGTTCACTATGAACCTGTCTAAACTGACAACTTCTTAATTAGTCTTTGGGCATCCTATATTTAGGTCTATCTGACCTCCTGGATGCAACTCTATGCATTCAGGAGTTACTTAACTTATATTCACTACTGGGTCAACCTACCTGGTTATTCTGCCCTTACTCCCTAAAATACAATTATGGGTCCATTATTTAGTGAATATATTTATAGAAGAAGCATATACATAAAAACAACATTTATGGTTTAATATCCTTGAAATCATTTTTCACTTGAAACATGGTTAATTCCTTTAACCTATTATTTTATCAAGGAAAGCTTCTTCAAAAACTCAAAATTTAAAAGCCATTTAAAAGCCCTTTTTATAGTGCCATGGGTTTTCCTTTAAAAAATGAGATTGGGTTCTTTGTTTTAAAACTAAGGCTTTCGAAACGTTAGAAATTTACTTTCGAAACCACTAAAATCTATCTTTCAAAAGCTTTCAATTCTTCTTTTCAAAACACTCAAACATATGTCTTTCGAAACACTTAATCTCTTTCGAAGGCATCCAAACCTTCCTTTCGAAACCATCAAAACAATCCTTTCGAAAGTATATCTTTCCAACACATAAGCATAGCTTCGAAAACATTTGAAAGTACCTCTTTCGAAACCATTGGGTTTATCCTTAAAAATAACATTTGGGTCAAAGTGAATATAAACAAAAGTATACCTTTCAAGACCATTAATCTTTAAGTAAAAGTGATTGGGGGAAAACTGATGGCTTCGAAACCATCCTTTCGAAAGCTTTAATCATTTAAGTAAAACATTTAGAAGAATGGCTTCGAAACCCCTTTCGAAGCCATTGCCTTCGAAACCTTTGGAATAAGTGGCTACTGGAGCCCTGTCGAAAGCATTGAGAAGTGGCTTATTACATTTATAAAACAAAAGCAAACTTTCGAACTCGTTGATGACTTCAATCCATTCGCAAGGTATAAAGAGGGCAGTAGGGTTTCGATTGGGTTCAAAAAACCTTTTTGAAAGCATTGATTTAAAAACAAGGAAACTCATTCGAAAGCTACCCTTTCGAAACAAAAAGGCGGCAACTTCTTCGAAGGCTATATGAAACCCTTTTGAAAGCATTATTTTGAAAATGAGGCAAGTGGCATTTCTTTGGATAGTAAAACAAAAGACCATCGAAAGCTATGTAAAGTGGTCTCGACCCCTTCGAAAGCATCGTTTCGATTCCATACCTTCCGTCTTTCTCTAATCCACTACGTATCAAAGCAATGATACCAGGTGTATTGGTTTCGACTTAGATGGGAGCGAAGGTACGTGGTCAAAAGGTTACTGCTGGAAGTGGCGAAACCATGCTTCTGAACAAAAACTGTTTTATTGCCTTTTTAGGTAAATGCTTTTCAACTAACTTGCCTATTTGTAAAACTTTAATTGGTTGCCATAAATTTTACAAAAATCTTTTCCTAAATTACCGCCGAATTCATTTCAGATTTAACTAAAAACAATTAAGAAAGAAGCCCTTCCCTTAAGCAAAAACAATTAAAACATTTAAGTCCTCCAACTAAATTAATTTAATTTCCATAATAAATTTCTTAGGAAAAATCCCCAAAAATCATAGAAATTCACTTTTACTATGTTATCTAACATATATAAATTTCAGACCAAAATTCCTTTATATAATTACCAAAATTAATTTCTACACCTAATTATTCATATTTTTCCTTTGAAATTCATAATAAATTATCCATAGCTTGGATTATTATGAAAAATTAAATCCATCTCCAAAAATAATGTTTTGCATAAGATATAAAATCCTGATGGCATTCAAAACCCAATATAAATGATTTTAGCCTTAAAATCGAATAAAACAATTTATCAAACAAACTAGTTTGAATCAAACATATCATGTAATCCAAGCATATCATCATTAAAATCATCATAAAGGATTTAAACTTAAACCCGAAATCAAATGTTCACTAAAAACCGAAATTGAGATGGTTTTGATCATTATTCACCTTTGATTTGAATAAAGACTTGAGATTTGATGTTGCTTAATTCTCCCAGCTTGATTCCTTAGCTTTTAATTTAATTTTCTTCTTCTTTTCCCGTAGGTAATGGCCGGCTTGCTCTTGGGTTTTTTCTTTACAATTTTAAACTTGTGAAATGAAAATGGGAATAAGGGTTTAGGGGTTAAGGGATATGGCTATTCCCCATAACGCCCTTTGCCTTATTCTTTTATTAGTTAACATAAAAAACCATTTACACAAACCCATTCTTTTAAGTTTACATTTTGTTAAGCATGGCCTCTATCTTAAAATTTCAAATCTCGATCTCTTTATCTCTCTATTCTTTACATTATTCTATTTAATTTATCTAATTAAATCTCCTGAATAATGTTATTAAAAATTACGGGTGTTACAAAATGCCTTTGTTTCTAATCTCAACCAGAGGATTGTATGTAATCTAAACAAGGAACTTCTAAGCACAATGGAAAAAGGAATGAACATGTGGTATTATAAAAACCCTAATGCTACTCATCTGTTATGGCCTGTACATTAGGTGCTTGTTCTTTTTCATGTTCGTTCTTTGTTTATGCTTTCATGTTTTCTGATTTTACTTTCTTTTTCCTATTGTGCCCATGTTTTCTCCTATTAATAAGATATATGGTAGGGGAACAATATCAAACCCCACTTGCCTTTGCAAAAAATATATATTATTCTTTTAGAAATCTAGAAATTGTGGAGAAAAGAGAATGGTAGAGCTCCGCTCCAGAAAATATAAGAAGAGAAGGTTGAACTAGGCTTGTATTTATAGGGTTTGGAGTTAACTTGGAGCCTTAGATTTATCTTATGCAATCTTTATTTTTATCAGAGATGCACATTAGAAATTTGGCACGGAAGAAAAATATTTTGTTCCATCTAAATCGTCTATTTGTTATTTGAAATCCACGATTTAACATGTCCATCGGTCGACCGCTTAATGCCTACGGCTGATAGGTATCGGTCGACCGTGAGAAACCAAGGGTCGACCTATGGCTTGTTTTGGCATTCATTAATGAACATGCAATGATTTTGTTTGTTTTATTCCTTTATTAAACCACCGATATAATTTTCTTCCCATTATAAATTTCTTAATGTTAAGTTAACTTTAATTGTCTATTACTTTATCTGACTCTAATTAACGTTAGTTGATTATTCTTATTTCCTTAATTATATATATACTTATTTCCGACTCTAAAACTTCAAACGTTAATAACTATTCTATTTGAACTCCAATTGGAAAACTTTATATATGAAAGTTGATCAGAATATCACCACAAGACTAGCGGTATAAGTTTCGTAGCCAAATTCTGACATTTGTAAACATTCTATTTTTCGACGTTTATCATTTATTAATCAATTTCTTTTTAATTAACTGCCATAAAATTATGGGGTGTTACATTCTTCCCCGCTTAAAAAAATTTCAACCCAAAAATTCCTCTAGGACTAAACAATGTAACCTGATGTGCAACCATTTTAAATTAACCAATCAATAACCAATTTTGCAACCAATTGTATATACATGCATGATGTATCATAACATATATGATATGCATATTATTTCTAAATCGACGCCTCCTATATGAATGCATTTTCTTAAAAAAGTTTGGAAATATGGTGCAAATAACCTAAATATACTAGCAGTTCTATATATATGCAAATTTTGAAAATCCAAAAATTTGTTTTACAACCAGATTTTCCTACATTCCTACGGATAGAAGTATAGTTAAACCAATTTCTCATCCGATTCCTACCATTCAAAAATCCTAGCACACCTTTGCCAACATCAAAGTTTGAAAAATCAAATTTTCTAAACCTATTTTTTTATGCCGGGAAAGGGGTTAGATAGAAAATTCCATATTTCTATCCTTTTTCTCTTGAGTACCTAATTTCACGTTGTACTTTGGAACCTTCTCTTTTGCTTCCAATTCTCTTTCAACTTTTCCAAGTACAGTCCACATAATTAAATTTTATTTTAAATCATTAATTTTTTTAAAATAATTTTTTTTTAAAACTAGTTTAGTTCACCTACCGACAAGGTATGGAGGAAATGACTCCATAGCTAAAACATCATTTTCCCTTATCTTTTATTTCGCTATCACTTTTGCTACATAGTAAAATTTATACTAGCTAACCTGTCAACTACTCCCCCGTGTCAAGTATGTGGTATTCAAAAAATTAGAAAATCCCTTCTTTTCTACTCAAAAATCATTTTATATAAACTTTTTGGAATATCGATAAAAATTTTAAACTTTAAAACTTCTTCCTTCATAAAATTTTCAAAAACCTTTCACAAAGCTATTTTGCTTTTCAAAACTAAGAATTTTGAACATAAATTCTCAAAAGTATGAATATTATATATTTTCTTCAAAATAGTTTATGCCACATCTCATGAAATCGGGGTTTAGTTAACAGTCTAACGTCCATAGTGGACTTCACCTAATTTCGCGCTAAATTTTAAGTTTCAAAACTTCTCTTTTATTTGTAATTGCAACCACCAAACAAGTTCAATTATAAATTTCAGCTTTCTAAGGTACAGGGACATTAACCCGTGGTTACACAACATTCCTTCCCTGTCCTCCGCTCGCTGAAATTTATTTCCCCGAATTTTTTTCCAGGCTTAAAATCTTATTCCTTTTTCCTTAGTAGCTATTTAAATAATTTTTCTTAATTTATTTTATACTTCCCGCCTTTTACTATTTCTTTTCTTTTTCATTAGTTAAGTATCTTTCCTGAAATTTTCTTGTCTTATTGTTTTCCTAATAATATCACGGTCCACGGAGAAAACACATAAAAAGAAACATTTCCATAAATATCGTACGTGCTTTTACGTAATAGAAACAACTAATGCTTACAACCCAACCCTTCAAGAAACTATTGCTGGAAGCTGTCCATCAACATCAACTAACACTAACGATGTTGTGACCCTATCACTCCTTACATAAATTGAATGGACCTTTCTAACTTGCCATCTTTCTCCAACCCACATATTTTAACTTTCCTTTTTGATTTCAATGAATGTGGTCCATCCATTACTTCCATTCCTATACCAAATTATGGAACAAATTGTGCATCTTCCCACATTGTAGTAGGTAAGAAATAAAAACTATGCACCTTTTGAATAACTCATTGGCGGCTTGGTAGAATAACTTTTCCGCTCTCTATCTTGCCTTCCTTAATTTTGAGTCTACCAATGCCCTCTATGTGTATTTTCCATCTGTTACCCTCTATTACTATCTTCTTTTAATCAAAGTGTTGGTATTTACTTCCTTTACTCTTGGTCTTTCCTACAAGCATATCGTTCCTAAGAGCATATCCTAAAACTCGTAGACGTATATTTTAATACAATTTATCATTCCTTTACAGTTCTTCTTATCGCTTGCACACATGTCTAACAAAACATTCCTAGGTTCTCACCAGTATTCTTTACACTCTACGGGGATTCCTTGTTGCTACTCTAGGATTAGTTCTCACTATCTTCTTAATAGCCTTATCTTTTACCCCATCTTACCTAAGCAGTCATCCCTATCTACTTCATATTTTAAAATTTTTTTTGGTCTTTGTAATTTTTCCTTCAAAAATTAAAAATTTTAAAGTATTTAATCCCAAAACTTTTTTATATAAAAGTAGAACTTAGAAACTTTTGAGCAAATTCAAAAATAACTTAGTGTCATAACTTTTAAAACTACATTGAATTTTTTTAAAGTTCTTTTCCTTTTAAATTGTTTTTTTTCAACTTTTACTTTTTAAAAGTTAGGAGTTTTACTTAAACCATTTATTTTAGTTTTTCTTTTAAAAACCCAACTGTATACCAAACCATTTTTTTTTAAAATATACTTTATAGTATTTCCAAACATCCTTTATAATTTTTAAACAATAAAAACTAGAGTGGATAAAAACAACTCTCACTCTATCATTTTCTTGTCATTCATACAATCTCCATTCCAATCCTCAGAGAAATTTCTAATATCGTGTGAGGAGGATTTTTTTAAAGATATTTGCAGTAAATGCGCAAAATAATGGAAACTGACCATTTTCCTTTGTTTTGCCTTTATTTTCCTATGTTGCTCCTAACATTATTTCTACATTTGTTTCCTCTATTTAAACCACTCTTATTTAAATGACTTATATTTATATATTTCTACTCTCAATTGACTATCTCCTCAATTGAACCATCGCAATGCATTCATCTTCTATTTTATTTTTGGGTTCTAACCTTCTTTCCCGTTCTTTTTACCCCATTTCAACTTGTACCACTTCCTATGTCCATCCCTAAAAGGAATTCTTCAACTTTTAAAAAAATTCATCTTAGAAAAATCAACGAGCTACATGCACTCTACTATATTTTTTCCAAAAGAATTAAACTTTTTATTAAAACCCATTTACTATTATTTTCGATCCAACAAATTTTAAATTTTCTATTAAAACGTTTATTTAATATAATTATTATTTTATGTTTTTTGAAAATTTAATATTTACTTACTTTACAAAAATAAGTTTTTTCTACTTTCAAATAATTCCTTTAAAAATCATGTTATATTATATATATATATATATATATATATATATTCTCAAACTGGTATATTAAATTCGTTTCAACTCTTCTTTTATATGAGGTCGGACTCGGAGTGGATTTTTATCCGTCCCTTCTTTTGGACCTTTCTCCTTCAACTTGCTTACTTGTCTTCTTTCCAATATTGAAAATCCGGCTATTAACTTCGGCTGACTACTTCACACCTTCATTTAGGGACTCAATTATTTTCGGATATGTACAACATATGGATTCTTACTTTCCACTTATCTGGACCTTTTATACATCATTAATCGGCATCATACAAGGATCTACAATCATTGGGCTATTAGGGCCCAACTAGGGAGTCACATACTATCCAGCTTTAGGGACATTCCATATGTTGCACTCATGCTCTTCTTAAGTCAAAACCTTTCCTACAACCTATTTCCCATATGGTAGTCGAGGTAGGTGTACATCTTCTACTTCTTTCATTATTTCGACTCATAGTCACATATCCATATTTCAATATATGGTTGCAATTATTCTATATTTGGAATTTATAGGATTTGGTGTATAGTATATTTATAGGAAAACTGCAAATTTGTTCACTCAACGTTTTCTAATTTTTTGAAATCGACTAACCTAAGCTTTGATACCAAATGTAACAACCTGCACCCTAGTGGGCCTAAATTCCACTAAATCGAAAACCCAAGTCCACCAAAATACAGATCGTTGGTTTGGTATCCTACAAATAAAATAATGAACACATATCAAAGCACTAACAATGCAAGTCGCAGCAGAATAAATAAAATATAATAAGTCACATAACTATTGAACAAAATTTGACACTTCCAAAGTCAAGTGTCCTTGTTAGCATCGTATCCGCCTAGTACCAGTATCTGTCCTTCAACATAACCTGTGGGTTGTAATGATGAGGGGTAAGAACAACGTTTTGGTGACTGGTAAATTATACAATTTGTACATAACACTAGTTTATGTCGATTGTCTTCCATGACATGTTACTTTTACTATTTAGTTACCTCGACTCTTAGTCCACGTACAATATGTCACATCTACCTTTTGTAGATTATAGCTACATACATATATATATATATATATATATATATATATATATAGAAGTACCAACGTCCCCATTTGGACCAAGACAATATCCTCTCTACTATCCCTAATTATGCACCATCGGGCATCATCATCAATGTCTAGGCTAAATTGCCCATGTATAAAGTAGAACCTCCCGTTAGTGCCAAATAACGGCATCACTATAATTTAGCCATATTCTATCTCAATTTGTTTTGGGGATTTACTACGTGTCTGTTTTCTATCGTGGACTCAGCTCCACGGACTACTCCATTCATTTTTTAATAACTCTATCATGAGTTAACTAGCCTTGCCCTAACAACAAACTAGCAAACAACTGTGGTCGTGCATTACCCAACATGGCCTACCCTAGTAGGAGGCATAGCCCGTTAGGTGTAAACCTGTCTTTCCCGTTTGACTGCTTTGGACCAATGATGCACCAAACCTATGTAGCTCCTACTCCTGATTTGGTGCTTGCACCAGTTAACATAGCATCAAGCTGCTCACCATCTTATTTAGGTTGCCTAACGTAATCAATGCAATACCCCATTTTCTATTTTTGAAGCAGACTCCTCTTACTATTAGGGTATTCCTTTATCTATACATAGTGTATACTCTACACGGGCCCTACGGTTGGATATGTCCCACATTAGTATAATGTATACACAACTGCTGGTAGCCCCTTGTGGTGGGTAGATTTCTATTGTGTAAAACTACAGACCTTGCATTCCAACCAACTCTAATGACTAATGTTATTCTGTTCACACTATTATCTATTAACTTTAATAGTTTACATAAGTCATAAATGCATACTTGAGGCTATTTATACATATCTTATATATATATATACATACATATATAAATAAATAAATATATATATATATATTCATTCATTCATACTTAATTATCTTGCTTCTACAGTTCACTGTTGACCTAAGTTCCTTACTTCATTATGCGTTTATATCTTTCTTCCTTTACGATTATTTATCGCTTTCCTTTTTAATAGGCTCATAATATCATTTTCCATTCTTTTTTCCCTATTTTGTTTCTCTATTCCCTTTTTACCCTTTTATTTACTCTTACCTGTCCATTAGTTTCTTTTTATTTAATTTCCATTTTTATTGGTATCACTTTTCTTTTCATTTTAGAATGTTCTTATTCCTATTTACCTCACTTTTTATTATACTTAAGAATCTTATATTTTAATGCATTAGAACTGCTTCCCCCTTCAAAAGGAATTGTTAATGCTATAATTCTCTATGAATTACCTAAAAGATGATTTGCATTTTGTGTGAAATTACAAGGATTTATACTTTATCTCTTTATTGAAATAGATAGTACAAAATACAGGATTTCCCTTATTTTGTACATCTCTTTCTTTACATTTACATACTTGTTATTTCAAACAAAATACCTTTATTTGTAACTTGGATGATTCATAGAGACTTATATTATTACCCCTTTTCATTCCAATGAGTTAAAATATACCAAATCCCAACCTAATTACAATCAATCCCAATAATAGTCAAATCAAATCTGTATTTCTAAACGAATTTTAAACTGTTATCTATCCTCAATCTATTCCATAACCGACTTCATTAAATCTATTCTATAATTATTTTCATTAAATCAATTCCATAATCATTACGCATGTACAATTAATTATCCAATCGTTATGTATCATTCAATTCAACATGCATATTCAATTAAATTTCAAACCGAGATTTATATCTATTCTTTTTGCATTTACAATAAAATATTCAAAATGATTTTAAACACGGATGAAATAGATTTCAACAATATAAATCTAATTTTATTACAAAATGTTTAATTTCTCACTCATCTTTTAATTAGCTCCAATTCTCCAGATCTGGATCCTTTCCTTTTTTATTCAACTCCCTCTTACTTCAAATCCAAACTAAAAAAGGGCATACATCTATTAAAACTATAGATCTAAGCAAAGGATTGAATCAAATTTAAATTAAAGTTTCAATTTGTAAATTTACCTTTGTTTCCATTCTGAATTACTTCTATTATTCACTTCTCTTATTTCCCACTATTCTCCACTTATATACGTATATATATAACATAATATTTTACTTTTAGAAATCTAGAAATATGGAGAAAAGAGAATGGTAAAGCACCGCTCCAGAATATATGAGAAGAGAAGTGAGAACAAGGCTTGTATTTATAGAGGTTTGAAGTTAACTTGGAGCGTTAGATTTATCCTATGCAATCTTTATTTTTATCAGAGGCACACACTAGAAACTTGGCATGGAAAAAATATATTTCATTCCCTCTAAATCTTTCATTTTTTATTTGAAATCGACAATTTAACATGTCTAAGGGTCGACCGTTATTGCCTACGGTCGACCGCTACTGGTCAACTGTGAGGAACCTAGGTCAACCTGTGGCCTATTTTAGGGTTAACTGTAGAACGTGAGGTGATTTTGTTTATTTTATTCCTTTGTTAAACCACCGATATACTTTTTTCCAATTATAAATTTCTTAATGTTTAAGTTAACCTTAACAGTTCGTTAACTTTAGTTGATGCTAATTAATGTTAGTTAATTATTATTATTTCCTTAATAACATATATAATTATTTTCAACTCTTAAACTTCAAATGTGATGCCCTACCTCTATACCCACGCTAGCCAAGGACACTATGGGGTAATGACGTCAACTAGCACGGAGAATAAGGCTGTTGAGGAGCAACCATCTGTGTAATTGCTTTGTGCGAGCACCGATATGTCAAAAAATATAACTTACATTTCATCTCTAGAGGAAATCCGACATATCTAATACAAACACAAAGCTACCACACAGTGGCTAAGTAGACTTCGGAAACAAATATAGAAATAAGCATAACATAAATCAGTCACATACAGTTCATATCACAAAGGCGGAAATAGATATGAATATAACACATGAAAGTGTACATCAGAGTAGTGGTCAAATAAGATCCACAATAACACAAAAGAATAGATACAAGTGCAAGGCAAAAGAATATGTATACATCAAGGAGTCTAAATCTCAAATGTATACAACAAAAACTACTAAACTAGAGTAGTTAGCCAAAAGTCCGATGATGGTTCCAGAAAGGAAGTCATAAGGAAGAACCTGTAATATCTCAGTCTGACCCGAGTATTATTTAAGAAGAAAATAATAAACGGATCAGTCTAGCTATAAATATCAGATAAAGTGATATAGACTAAGAGATATGACAAAAACGTATGATAACCATAAAGCCATACTGTGATAAGTATCTAATCGAAAATCAATCCAGAGATTAATCAATATCACAAGAATCTTCTCAAAGATTAAAAAGAATGTCATATTCTTAATTTAATTCACCAAGCTACAAATATTGACAAACATATAAATGCCAAACGCAAAAGTTGGTGAAACACAAATTCTAGAAATCGATCAATAGAAATCCAGAAATCACAAGAAAAGGATGGCCAATCCCAAGCGGGAGCATGAAAACTCACCAACACGTGTATCACAAACAATTCGGAACATCGACGCAGTACAAACGGTACGTCCAATGATTCGAAAAGCCAAGACATCGATGTAGTACAAACGGTACATCCAATGAATCGAAACACAAAACAATTCGGAACATCGACGCAGTACAAACGGTACGTCCAATGAATCGAAAAGCCGAGACATCGATGTAGTACAAACGGTACATCCAATGAATCGAAACACAAAACAATTCGGAACATTGACGCAGTACAAACAGTACGTCCAATGAATCGGAAAGCCAAGACATCGATGTAGTATAAACGGTACATCCAATGAATCGAAACACATTAAAAGCACATGAGTCGCTAGCCCACAAAGAAATGAGACGAAGCTCAATAAAATGAGGTACAGTCCTCCACGTGGACAAAGAGACATCGTGCATTGCTAGTCTAAACCATAAAATGATCATCATCGATCATCAAGAAGTGTCAATTACACTAAGCTAGTAAATATAAGAGTTTAGCTTCATGTCCCATAACCACTTGCTTAACTCAAATATTTACGAACAGATTGTAGATTTCCACTCGGAAATTGTCACAAGAGTTTCAATCGAACAAGTCCATAAATTAACCGACGAAGTAAACGCAAGAGTTTCATACCACTGGTTTTGCTAAGCCGTTTAATTAGATTTTCTCATACGAATGAGGTAAAGGTTCGTATATACTAATAGATTAGAAAACGGTTTTATAAACAAGCTTTGTGTTTAAAAGTAGTGTTAAAATCATTTTGATGAAAGAGTTTGAGTATTTACTACTAGTATAGAAACCTTTGTATTTTTAAAGTGACAAGTCATAGAAATAATTGTAGAAACAATCAATCATCAAAAATTCACATAAGAAGACGTGAATCAAATCCATAGAAATCGATGCTGAATCCATCAAAATGGATATCCACTAAAATCCCGAAAAAGAAGTCATAAAGGTAGATAATAAAATATAACAACAAATCGGGTAACCTTGAATTGATAAAGGCTGGAAATTAAAACAAAATAATTAGGTAGGTTGAGATGAGCAGGTCGGTCGACTGGACCAGGGGTCAGTCGACCGATACAGACCCAGGCAATTTCCTGGGTCTGGTTCAGTCGACCGAACCTGCTTCCAAGACATTCTATTTCTGGTTCGGTCGACCGAACCTGCTCCAGAAGCATTTTCAATCCAGTCCCCTTTGGGGCAAATTCGATAACGCGGACGGAAGTGGACGAACGAGCATCTACGACTGAGGATTTACACCTAACGACAACCTAGCCTTGTATGGCCCTCTGAAACACTCCACTAACGTGTTCAAACATCAAAGATTGGATTTTTATAAAAATTGGATTCCAAAAACCAAAAATTGAACCATTCACCAATTCGGTCCAAATCGAAAGCAAATGCATACAAATAAGTGTTAGGAATTCATACCTAACAATCAAAGATAGTTATAGGCATAGATGTGAGATAAAAATCTCACCTTTTCACAAAATCAATGAAGAAGAAGCTATAGAGCAATGGCAAGAACAATCACTCTTCAATTCCAACCCAACAAGCTTGAATCTAAGCTTAAAAGAGAAACATTTCCTAAGTTAGGTTTAGGAAATTTCTGAATTGAAAGGAGAAAGAGTTGGAGAAGAAGAAGAGGATGCTTACCAATGGCTTCACTATGAATTTGGAGCAAGAACTTGATTTGCAAATGAAAACTAGGGCTTAGGATTTCCTAATTCCTTTTCTCTTCCCCCATTTTTAATAAAGCTTGAGTGTTAGGAAATGAAAGTGAAGTAATGAAGAGGAGAGGGGGTGGAGTAATGATATAACCAGATTTGGGCAAGTGGGCTGAACCCAAACCCAAGCCCAAAGCCCTAAGTAAAAAAATAGCAAAATTCACCCAACTCCAAACATATCGAAGCTTATACTCAAAAAAGTCGCAAACACCATTTTGGACTCAATGGAAGTGGTCTAGAGTCCCAATTCGACTGTTTGCAAAAAGTAGATTTTCGGACTATAATCCGAATAACGATGCTATATTTAAATAAAATATTTAAATATACAATCGTAAAATATGAGGGTTGTTACAGACTCCCCCCCTTAAAGAAATTGCGTCCTCCCAATACTTAAGAAGAAAAATAAAAAGTAACAACCATAAAAGCATATCAACACAAAAGAAAATTTGAAATAAGAAGTTCACCATAAAGAGCACGAAAGAGTTAGTCCGAACGTGTTCGCTCGATGAATTCTCTAGATTCCCAAGAGAAATCCTTAGGATTTGAGAACTATCGGACTTTCACAAAAAGAACATCTTTATTTCGAAGGCACTCAACCCCCGAAGAAATGATGCGAATAGAAAGTTGCTCAAAAGTCAAATCTGGTGAAACTTTAATTTCTTCAACAACACCGGGCTCAAGAATAAAAATCAGAATTCCAAGGTATTTCCGCAGTAAAGAGACGTGGAAAACGTCATAAATAGCAAAAGATTGAGCCGGTAATAAAAAGGCGATAAGCCACGGAACAAATACGTTCGGTGATGGGAAATGGACCAACATATTGAGGCGCTAACTTTCCCGATCGACAGAAACGCACAACACCCATCATAGGTGAAACATGAATGAACACAAATAAGATCTGGACCTAAAACCAGTTCTCACCGGCTTTAAGCCAACACGAAGGAAATCGGCATAGCCTTCCCAAGAGTGCCTTTAAAGGTGCCATACCAATACAAGGTCAGAAGTTATTATTGGAAGAAAACTCAACAAGAGAAATATGATCTTCCTAACTTCCACCAAACTCAAGAACACATGTACGAAAGAGATCTTCAAGAGTTGGATTCACACGCTCGGTTTGTCCATCAGACGAGGATGATAAGCGGTGCTAAAATTAAGCTTTGTTCCCAAAGCTTTTGAAGATCTAACCAAAATCCACTAGTAAAATAATGGATCACGATTGCTAACAATAAAAGTAGGAACTCCATGCAATTTTAGTTTGACATACAGTTTAGCCAAAAGTGGTATGGTCCAAAAGAGAAGGACGAGCCTCACGGCTACACAAAACAAGAGATGAACATGAATTGGATTCACGATCTCGAATCTCATAAGTGGATAAAGTCTCAAGATCATTCCATTCAGATATCTTAAAAGAAACAACCGCTTGTTGCTTACAACTAAGGGCATCGGCAACACGATTGCCCTTTCCGAAAGTATAAAAATATCAAGATCATAAGATGCAAGGAACTCGAGCCAACATTAAGTTCCTTATGAGAAAATAAATATTTCAAAGATTTATGATCGAAGTGGAGAACGAATTTCTTCCCCAAAATAATGATGCCAAACTCTAAAAGCGAAAACAATAGTCGCGAGCACTAGATCATAAGTGCGATATCTAGTCTCGATAGGCTTTAATGATTTAGAAACAAAAGTGATAGCACGTTCTCTTTTGCAAGAGAACGACACCCAAACCAATATAACTAGCATCGGTATAAACAATAAAGTCTTGGTTCCCTTCGGGAATCACAAGAATAAGAGTATTGAAAAAGAGTTCTTTTAAATAATCTTCTTTCCCGAAAAGCTAAAACTTTCAAAATTACAATTATCTTTATGTAATAATCTTTTTAGAAAAATTTACATTTTACAAGTCAATTTACTGTGTCTGATTGTCTCATCATAGCATTTAGGAGATTCCAATCGATATCGTTGATCAAGCGCATCGACCAGAATTCTTAAAGCACTCAATGGGCAATACAATCACAAAACCATCTTCTATATGATAAACATGTTTCTTAAAAACCTTTAAGAATATACTTTGCTAGTTTAAGAGCAAAATCAAATTGTACTTATAAATAAATCTTATGAAAAAGATTTGCAAAATTTTAAATTGCTGTTTTCATCCAAAATCAATATATACAAGAATGGAGTCATCGAGATCGTAGAATACTCAATTCATAAAATGGATGAAATAAGCTGGACAAACTGAATGACATAATAAGTCATTCATAAGTTTCATAATGAGTGCGGTAAATGGAATGCTAACTCCCGCAACTCGTAGCAAATGAAAATTGGTGGCGAGGTCGAACTAAAAAGACCTTAACACCACTCAAAAGATTGCTTAGGTGATAATCCTAAGACAAAATCAAAAATATTGGAAAATTCTCAAACTACATGAATGAGAGAAATAACACTTTCCTCATCATGTGAGCTTAAAGAATAAAATGATGCCATCAAATTGGAATCAAAATCATAAAGGAAAAAAACAGAAATCTGCTTAACAGATTGAAAATGTCGAAGATGAATAGTCCACACGGGACAAAGGATATGGCATCATAATAATTAAGTCAATCCTTACAAAAGTCAATTCCGAAGCATAAGTAAAAATCGGCTCGGAAAGAAAAATCACATAAAATAATTTCGACATCAATAATAAAAAAAAACAAGTTGAGTGTTGCGGATCCACCATCCGGATTCGCAACTTCCAAAGAAGACATCAAGCCCAAATTGTTTTAAAGAAAAAGAATTCAACAAGTTCTTTTGATATAAAAATAATGAGATAAACCCATATCAACAAGAACTCGAATTAGGATGATCACGAAACACAATAATGCCATCAAGGATAGAATGAAGAATACCTTGACCAAGAGAAGAGTTGCTAGGGGCTTGCAGCTTTCCTTCTCCCTTGCTTGGAAGCTTAGGACACGAAGATAAAAAAACCCGAACTTTTGCAATAACGACAAAAGAGGGGTTTCGGACACTCCCTTGCATAGTGGTCCATGGAACCACAATTGTAGCATTGTCCACAACTAGAGGTAGGAGTCTTTGCTACTGGAGTTTGTTGCTTCCCTTTCTTGTTGGGAGTGGGGCCTTTGAATTTAATAGGCCTCTTCACGTTATTGTTGAAGTTCTGTTGGGCACCCACAACTTCAACATCACCTTCATTATCGGCCTCTTCAAGTCGAAGAGCGATATCAATAAGCTGATCAAAAGAAACTTCTAGTTTCAGAAGTAAAGGCTTTTTAAGGTTCTTGTTCAACCCATAGACAAACCTTTGATTTTTCTTCAATGGGGTATTAATATACTCGACCCCATACTTAGAAAGAGATTCGAAAGATGCGACATAATCTGCCACCGAAGATTCACCTTGAACAAGGTCAATAAAGCGTCGGGCTAAAGTTACATTCTCAGCCTCCGGCACAAATTTCAATTCGAATCTTTCTCGGAATTGCTCTCAAGTGAGATCCGCTTCAATGATTTCAGAATAAGAAGCTCATACCAATCCAATTCTCTTTCTTGGAGCATGCTAGAAGCCACTTGGACTCGGTGGAGATCAACAAGATTCATGCGAGAAAAGATGCGGTCGCATGATCTAAGCCAAGCTTGGATTTCAATGACACTCTCGGATCCCCGGAATGGCCTTCCACCCAAATCGGTAAAATCTCTACACAAGAGTGCAAAATTGGATCTAGGATGAGTATGCTCTGGAATGGGTCAAATAGCTTGAGCATTCTTAACAAGATCTAGAAGCTGCTGGGCAGACATAAATACTCCCTCCTGAGGAGTAGCACTGGATTGACCGACGTTGGTACGACCAGATCTAACCATTTCTCTTCTTTAAGAAAGAAAGAAGAAGAAAAAGTTATTCTCAGAATGAATATCAAACAATCATGATTGATAAAACAAGGAATCATAAAAGAAAATAGGATAGAATGGGTCTAATTGACTCGAATAAAATCCTAAGGCACGTCTCCTAAGAAAGGCTTAGGACAATGATCCTTGATAGATTATTCTACATTTTTCCGAAGTTTGGCTCTGATACCATGCTGTGATGCCCCACTTCTATACCCATGCTAGCCAAGGACACTACGGGGTAATGACGTTGACTAGCGCGGAGAATAAGGCTGTTGAGGAGCGACCATCTGTGTAATTGCTTTGTGCGAGCATCGATATGTCAAAAAATATAACTTACATTTCATCTCTGGAGGAAATCCGACATATCTAATACAAACACAAAGCTAGCACACAGTGGCTAAGTAGACTTTGGAAACAAATATAGAAATAAACATAACAGAAATCAGTCACAGACAATTCATATCACAAAGGCGGAAATAGATATGAATATAACACATGAAAGTGTACATCAGAGTAGTTGTCAAATAAGACCCACAATAACACAAAAGAATAGATACAAGTGCAAGGCAAAAGAATATGTATACATCAAGGAGTCTAAATCTCAAATGTATACAACAAAAACTACTAAACTAGAGTAGTTAGCCAAAAGTCCGATGATGGTTCCAGATAGGAAGTCATGAGGAAGCACCTGTAATATCTCAGTCTGACCCGAGTATTATTTAAGAAGAAAATAATAAACAGATCAGTCTAGCTATAAATATCAGATAAAGTGATATAGACTAAGAGATATGACAAAAACATATGATAACCATAAAGCCATACTGTGATAAGTATCTAATCGAAAATCAATCCAGAGATTAATCAATATCACAAGAATCTTCTCAAAGATTAAAAAGAATGCCATGTTCTTAATTTAATTCACCAAGCCACAAATATTGACAAACATATAAATGCCAAACACAAAAGTTGGTGAAACACAAATTCTAGAAATCGATCAATAGAAATCCAGAAATCACAAGAAAAGGATGACCAATCCCAAGCGGGAGAATGAAAACTCACCAACACGTGTATCACAAACAATTCGGAACATCGACGCAGTACAAACGGTATGTCCAATGATTCGAAAAGCCGAGACATCGATGTAGTACAAACGGTACATCCAATGAATCGAAACACAAAACAATTTGGAACATCGACGCAGTACAAACGGTACGTCCAATGAATCGAAAAGCCGAGACATCGATGTAGTACAAACGGTACATCCAATGAATCGAAACACAAAACAATTCGAAACATCGACGCAGTACAAACGGTATGTCCAATGAATCGGAAAGCCGAGACATCGATGTAGTACAAACGGTACATCCAATGAATCAAAACACATTAAAAGCACATGGGTCGCTAGCCCACAAAGAAATGAGACGAAGCTCAATAAAATGAGGTACAGTCCTCCACGTGGACAAAGAGACATCGCGCATTGCTAGTCTAAACCATAAAATGATCATCATCGATCATCAAGAAGTGTCAATTACACTAAGCTAGTAAATATAAGAGTTTAGCTTCATGTCCCATAACCACTTGCTTAACTCAAATATTTACGAACAGATTGTAGATTTCCACTCGGAAATTGTCACAAGAGTTTCAATCGAACAAGTCCATAAATTAACCGATGAAGTAAACGCAAGCGTTTCATACCACTAGTTTTGCTAAGCCGTTTAATTAGATTTTCTCATACGAATGAGTTAAAGGTTTGTATATACTAATTGATTAGAAAACGGTTTTATAAACAAGCTTTGTGTTTAAAAGTAGTGTTAAAATCATTTTGATGAAAGAGTTTGATTATTTACTACGAGTATAGAAACCTTTGTATATTTAAAGTGACAAGTCATAGAAATAATTGTAGAAACAATCAATCATCAAAAATTCACATAAGAAGACGTGAATCAAATCCATAGAAATCGATGCTGAATCCATCAAAATGGATATCCACTAAAATCATGAAAAAGAAGTCATCAAGGTAGATAATAAAAGATAACAACAAATCGGGTAACCTTGAATCGATAAAGGCTGGAAATTAAAACAAAATAATTAGGTAGGTTGAGATGAGCAGGTCGGTCGACCGGACCAGGGGGTCAGTCGACCGATACAGACCCAGGCAATTTCCTGGGTCTGGTTCGGTCGACCAAAACTGCTTCCGAGACATTTTGTTTCTGGTTCGGTCGGCCGAACCCCTAGTTCGGTCGACCGAACCTGCTCCAGAAGCATTTTCAGTCCATTCCCCTTTGGGGCAAATTCGATAACGCGGACGGAAGTGGACGAACGAGCATCTACGACTGAGGATTTACACCTAACGACAACCTAGCCTTGTATGGCCCTCCGAAACACTCCACTAACGTGTTCAAACATCAAAGATTGGATTTTTATAAAAATTGGATTCCAAAAACCAAAAATTGAACCATTCACCAATTCGGTCCAAATCGAAAGCAAATGCATACAAATAAGTGTTAGGAATTCATACCTAACAATCAAAGATAGTTATAGGCATAGATGTGAGATAAAAATCTCACCTTTTCACAAAATCAATGAAGAAGAAGCTATTGAGCAATGGCAAGAACAATCACTCTTCAATTCCAACCCAACAAGCTTGAATCTAAGCTTAAAAGAGAAACATTTCCTAAGTTAGGTTTAGGAAATTTCTGAAATTGAAAGGAGAAAGAGTTGGAGAAGAAGAAGAGGATGCTTACCAATGGCTTCACTATGAATTTGGAGCAAGAACTTGATTTGCAAATGAAAACTAGGGCTTAGGATTTCCTAATTCCTTTTCTCTTCCCCCATTTTTAATGAAGCTTGAGTGTTAGGAAATGAAAGTGAAGTAATGAAGAGGAGAGGGGGTGGAGTAATGATATAACCAGATTTGGGCAAGTGGGCTGAACCCAAACCCAAGCCCAAAGCCCTAAGTGAAAAAATAGCAAAATTCACCCAACTCCAAACATATCGAAGCTTATACTCAAAAAAGTCGCAAACGCCATTTTGGACTCAATGGAAGTGGTCTAGAGTCCCAATTCGACTGTTTGCAAAAAGTATCTTTTCGGACTATAATATGACTAACGATGCTATATTTAAATAAAATATTTAAATATACAATCGTAAAATATGCAGGTTGTTACATCAAACGTTAATAACTTTTCCATTTGAACTCCGATCGAAAAACTTCATATATGAAAGTTGATCAAAAAAGCGCCACGAACCTAACGGTGTAAGTTTTGTAGACAAATTATAACATTTTTTAAAATTCTATTTTTCGACGTTTATCATTTATTAATTAAAATCTTTTTAATTAATTATCGTAAAATTATGGGGTGTTGCATCGATCCACTCAAAAGCAATGATAATCATATTCCCGCTTTAAAATAAAATAAGTAATACTATAATACACCTTGCACGTCCAATCAAGAATCTAAGTAGTACCGATTAATATACGTGTATAATATAGAATAATTCGCTGATATCCAACTATTAAATACTCAGTCATTAATAAATTACCCAACGTTGTCGTAGTGTTGAAGAAATAAATATACTTTATATGAACGTCCGATTCCACCCGATGAAATAAAATTATATACACAACATCCTCAATTAATCAACATTAAATAAATTTTCACTTCGCTTAATTTTACTTCAATTCATTATTTTACATCTTCATTACTTTATAGTTCAGCACAATGAGTGGATTTAACTTCATCTTTGTAACGATTCGCCTTTTTCGACACTCAAAAGTCGACAATAATACATCCACGGTATTCA
The DNA here is from genome assembly GCA_030737815.1 of Allium fistulosum. Lineage (NCBI taxonomy): Eukaryota > Viridiplantae > Streptophyta > Magnoliopsida > Asparagales > Amaryllidaceae > Allium > Allium fistulosum. Next base: position 1,002,394,497 of record CM060908.1, read on the forward strand.
CGTGTCGAGCATCCGAGTGCCAGAAAGACAAATTGTTGGATGAAAGAAAATAAAAAATAGAGCAGAATTTCACATCGTGATGAGTAGTATATAATATACGCGTGATCGTTACAAAAGAAAACTATAATATACATACATCAATCATAGTAAACTAACCTATCATCGGCCTGGACAGTTATAATAGTCTGTCCTCACAAACACTAATAATACAATATAAAAAATGCAGTGGAAAATAAAATACATATAAAGTCTTGGAAGCATCCAGTTCGTCTCTTGAAGCTCCAAAGCATCCAGCTAAATATGAAAATATGCTCGAGCTGACCCGAGCATTATAAGAAAATAATGTCTGGATTAGTCTGGTAAACCAACGTGAGAAACTCAAATCATATGGATTTTTAATGTTATAAACCCTTTAAAAAAATAGGTGTCTCGTAAAGCGACACCGCTCATAAACACGGACGGGTTTTTACCTTACCATGACCAAACCATTTTTATTAGAAAATCCAATGATATTATAATTATGTCTAGGGTTTAAAATAAATACTTAAAATATCCGAAATGGTTACGTTAATTACTGTAACAACCCAAAAATTTGAGCTATAATAATTAATTAACGAATTAATTGAATAATAAAATAAGTTTGTGAAATTGTCAGAATTGAGCCATGGGAGTTGCACCATTGTGTCCGTGGTAATTTAAACGAAATCCGAGTTAATATGAAGAAGTTATGAAAGAAATAAGAAATCAAAATGAAAAAATAATATAAAGGGGCCTAGGCCGACCCAAGCTTGGGTCAGGTCGACTCAGGGGTCGACCCTTATAGAAGCTAGGTCGACCCGCCTATGTTATTGGACATAAATTCGTCCAAATATGAAGCAACCACGTCACAATCCCATTTTCATTCAATCTTGTACGTTCGTGCTTCCATCCAAGGGTCCTAGTGAGCCTATGACGTGGTTGCACCAGATTTAATATTTAAATCCAATGGTCTGAGATCCCTAAGTCACACTATAAATAAGTCCCTAGGGCTAGCTATTTTTTTCATTCAGAATTTCTCTCAATTGGGTTCATTGCCTGAGACTGGACCCTAAATAGAAATTTTTTTAGGGAGAAGATCTTTTTGATAAAAATATTCTACGTCCTAGAAGTGGATCCGAGAAGGCCAAGGATTAGAGCTAAGGACCACAGGAGAGTTTTTTGTAATTATTTTATATTTTTAAGTAATTTAAAATAATAGGCTTCTCAATAGTTGTAGTTTTTCTACAATTTTGAGATAGTTTTTATATAAGTTATTTACAGTTAACTTTTAAGTAAATTTCAGAAGTTCTTTTCAGTCTATTTTATTCAGCTATTTTTATTCGGTTATTTTATTCAATTATTTATAGTTATTTATAATTATTTACATTTATTTACATTTATTTACATCTGTTTTAAGTTGGAATTTAGCTTGTAAATGTTTGTTTCTTTTCTTATTCCTTTTTATGTGAATAAAATATTAAAAAGAAGAAGAATTCACAAATATGGATTAAAATAGAAAAACACTAAATTTACAGAAATCATATGTAAAATAAGAAGAACTATAATAAGATGGAGATATACTGAAATATGCAAATTTGAGATATTTGCAAGCATAATCATAACAAGTGATTATAACTAAAAAAAGAGAAAATAGAAGAGTAACAGAAGAGGCTTATTTTATAACTTAGATCTTGGATTAATTTAATAAGCAAAAGAACAGTTATAACACATAGGTTATAATTAAAAAGTAAGAAATAACAGAAGAGGCTTATTTTAAAACTTAGAATAAGTTAATAAGCAAACATAGAAGTAGTGGTCCGTACCGGCAGCATTCCCTTTCAAATCTTGGACTGATGGTCTCACAATAGCAGGTGAGGCTGGGACACGCTTATGCTGATTAGGGTAAATAAGTGGCCAATAGATAGAAGCTCAAATCTGGGGATTTGGGCAACGGGCGCAAACTAGAATTTGTTTGTTAGGATCAGTACCGGTAGCATTCTCTTTCAGGACTAGGACTAGTACTGATGGTCTGACAATAGCTAGGTGAGGCTGACAACATTCCCTTTCAGGTCTAGGACTGATGGTCTCACAACAGTTAGGTGAGGCTGGGCACACTTATGCTGATTAGGGTAAATAAGAGGTCACAACAGTGGGCGATAGTTAGTGTGTACTAGCGATGACCGAGCATGCACATCGATTAGGGTAAATAATTCGCTACTGCGTTCCAAGTGCTAAGAGGTGTCTTTTGCTGTGACCAACATGATTAGTTCACAGTGGCACAACAGAGATAGAAGGCCCATCAACTGGTAGAATTAGGATTTCAGCCTAATCAAATTAGCAACTGAAATAGGATTAGGGTTTTAGCCTAATCACAACAGTTAAAGACAAGTGCAAACAATCGAAACAATCAAAGCAAACAGTCAAACAGAATCAAAAACAGTATTTTACCCTAATTTTATCTTTTCAGTATTTCTTTCCATGCTAAAACTATTGCTTAGTCTATTATCTTTATCTTGCTTAGAAATGCTAGTAATTACTTTCACTCACCAGACTTATTGTCTGACCCACTCCTCTATTTCCCCTTTTCCCCCTAATAGGCCGATAGAGTTGAGTTGATTTAGGTTGCTTGGAGATCCATTCCCGGAGTTCTTCATGTATTCATTTTCTTTTCATTTTTCTTTTCATTGGGCTTTTGATGTACTGGTACTTTTTAGAGGGATGATTATTAATATTTATGTACTCTGATGATGTGAGACTAAGATATATTTTTCATAAGACATAAGAATTTGGGTTTTTAGACATATTCTGTTTTTATGACTTATTGATGAAGTTTAATTCTGAATAATGAATTACTATTTAAATGTTTCCGCTGTTTTTACCTATTTGTCTTATGAATCTTAGTCTCTGTGATGTTTTAGCTATATCTATAACGCACCATATTCTTTAGTGTGCCCTCTTTGGGTATACTAAGGGTTGTGGGGTGTTTCATTTGGTATCAGAGCCAGGTTACAGGATGCCTAAAAACTTGTTTTAAAAGTAAAGTATTTATCAAAGGTGACATATTTTCAAACTATTTTTGAGAAAGTAACTCTTAGAAATAGTTTTCAAGTATAAAAGAGTCTTTATAAAAATCCCCTCAAAGTCCAGTTCAACCTTCTTTCAAGCCTTAATTTTCTTTTCTTTTCATAGGATGGCGAACGCCCCAAATCTTCCAGAGGGTGTCCAATTCCTTGGCTGGTTCCGTAGATAACTCCAAGCTACGGCACCAGAGGTGCAAGGGCAAACGTCCAATGTAGCACCAGCGGTTTGAGATCCTGTTAATCCACCTATAGCAGTAAATTTTTGTAAGCTATGCAAGGACTTCGCTAATCTAGGAGGCAAGATGTTTTCTAACATGGAGGATTTCATGGAGGCACAAACTTGGTTGAGGGATACGGAGTGGATATTCGGACTGTTAGGATTGGAGGACCGATAGAGATTTCAGCTTGCATCTTGGTAGCTGAAGGGAGAAGCTTCTTACTGGTGGGAGATTGTAGAAATGGAGGGTAGAGACATTGGTTGGTTTGGATTTCGAGAAATGTTTGAGAGAAAGTTCTTGTCATAAGCCGAGGAAAGCATGCAGTTGGAGAAGTTCATTAGTCTGAAACAAGGAAGTCTTTCGGTGAAAGAGTATATAAATCAGTTTAGTGAGTTATCGAGGTAGGAAAGTCTCTATAGAAGGATTGATCTCTATTTCAGATTTTCCTATTCGAACTCTTTTTGACTCCGGAGCATCGCATTCTTTCATTTCTAGTTCCTTGGTTGATTGTTTGCACTTAGATATTTCTCTAGTTGTAGACCCTATAGTTGTTTCAAACCCCATAGGAGGATCGACACGTTTATCCATGATTTGTAGGGGTATGAAAATTTTTATACTAGGCGTAGAGTTTGATTATGATGCCTATGTACTGGGATTTTCGGGATATGGAACGATTTTGGGGATGGATTGGTTATCCACTTATGGTGCAATATTGGATTGCGAGAGGAGAGTCGTTAGACTAAGGACATGTACCGGACGGACTCTCGAGGTTTCTTGCGACTCACAGGGGTCAGTCATGTTGAGCTTCTTTTATTCCATTGATTCATCACTAGGAGAGTTAGATTAAGTTCCAGTTGTTAGAGAATTCCTAGACATTTTTGAGGAGGTTAGGGGACTACCCCCTAAGAGAGAGATCGACTTTAGGATCTATCTGAATGATAATGCTAAGCCAGTGGCATTGCCCGTGAGACATATGGCTCCTAGGGAGAGGAAGGAGTTAAGTAAGAAGATTGGTGAGCTATTGGAGAAAGTCTTCATCGGATGGAGCATATCTGAGTGGGGAGCGCCAGTCATCTTCGCTACAAAGGTGGATGGTTTCCTTCGACTTTGCGTAGACTATAGAGAGTTGAATAAGCTCACGAAGAAGAACCATTACCCACTTCCTAGGCTAGACAATATTTTCGATCAATTGGTTGGCTCTTCAGTGTTTTCTCAGCTTTACCTAGCCACTGGTTTTCATCAGCTTAGGGTCGTTGACGATAACATCGATAAGACAACATTTAGGACAACCAATGGATTCTTTGAGTGGTTGGTTATGCCGTTTGGGCTGACCAATGCCCTATCCTATTTTGTAGATCCGGCGAGCCGTGTTTTTCGAGATGTCCTAAATAAGTCTATTGTAGTGTTTGTGGATGACATTCTGGTGTTTTCCAAGAGTTTGGAAGAGCATGCTATTCATCTTGAGGAGGTTCTTCGCACACTTCGTGTTCATCAGTTGAAAGAAAAATTCACGAAGTGTCACTTTTGGCTTGAGGAGGTGCCTTTCTTGGGGCACATAGTATTAAGAGAGGGTCTAGCAGTGGATCCCGCTAAGATAGTAGCAATACAAGATTGGAAGGCCCCTAAGAACGCTACTGAAGTTAGAAGCTTCCTAGGTTTGGCTGGTTATTATAGGAAGCTTATAAGAGATTTCGCTAAGATTTCAGAACCGCTTACTCGCCTCACTAAGAAGAATGTGGCATTCGTATGGGACGTGGATTCTGAGAATTCCTTCATGATGCTGAAGAGGGCCCTTACAAGTGCACCAGTGTTAGTTTTACCCGACGGAGCTAAGCCTTTTACAGTATACACTAATGCATGTGGGACTGGCCTTGGGGTAGTATTGATGCAAGAGGGAAGGGTAGTATGCTATGGGAGTAAACAGTTGAGAGCTCATGAGAAGAACTACCCCACCCATGATTTGGAGTTGGCTGCTATTGTTTTCGCGCTCAAGTCTTGGAGACATTACTTGTTAGGAGAGAGGTTCGAGCTTTTCACTGACCATAAATCATTGAAGTACCTGTTCTCACAAAAGGATTTAAACTTGAGGTAGCAGGGTTGGATGGAGTTTTTGGCATCATATGACTTTGAGATAGCTTATACCCCTAGCAAGGGAAACGTAGTTGCGGATGGGTTAAGTAGGAAGAGAGCAACTCTTAGCCCAATGTTCATTGAGTGGAAAATCCTAGGGTTTATTTCCATCTTTGATTTTAAGCCCTCTACAGACATTACTCCTAGATTGTTGGCAGCACTTGAGGTTAAGCCTACCCTCTTAGATCAGATTGGCTCAAGGCAACGAAAGGATTCAAAGCTTGTGGATATTCTGAACAGGATTAGCAAAGGAGAGGTCTCTAGACAAATCCAATGCTATTCCATCGATGGTAAAGGATGGCTAAGGAGAGATGGAAGACTTTGTATTCCCCACACTAGTGATTTGATGAGAGCAGTTCTAGTAGAAGCAAACCATTCTCGAATGAATATTCATCTGGATGGTGATAAGATGTATAGGGACATGAAGGGAGTGTTTTATTGGAGTGGCATGAAGAAGGACGTAGCAGAGTTTGTGGCTAAGTGTCTTGTCTTCCAAAGAGTTAAGGCGGAGCAGTAGAGGCCTGGCGGATTGCTTCAACCACTGGATGAACCTGAATGGAAATGGGATAGTGTTTCGATGGACTTCATAGATGGTTTACCCCGATTTAGGAAGGAGAATACTAGTATTTGGGTGATTGTGGATCATTTGACTAAGAGCGCCCACTTCATTCCGATCAAGAGTAAGAGGACAACACCTTATTTAGCATCCTTATACGTTCGTAAGATAGTCTGACATCATGGAGTTCCCGCTAGCATAGTGAGCAACCGAGACCCTATCTTTACTAGCGAGTTTTGGAGGAGCTTGCAAGAAGCTTTAGGTACACATCTTAGATTGAGTATGGCCTATCACCCTCAAATGGATGGCCAAACAGAGACAGTTAATAGAGTTCTTGAGAATTTGTTGAGGATGTGCATTCTTGATTTTGGAGGAACTTGGGAGGAGCACCTTCCTTTAGTGGAATTCGCCTATAACAATAGTTTTCAGGCTAGCATTGGGATGGCTCCTTTTGAAGCCCTTTATGGAAGACCTTGCAAGTCGCCTTCGTGTTGGTTGGAGTCTACAGAAAGGTTGCTACTTGGTCCCGACATGGTTAGGGAGACTTCCGAGAAGATTGATTTGATTAGAAGAAGAATGAATACGGCCCAAGATATACAGAAATCCTATGCAGATAAGCGGAGAAGGGATATTGAGTTCGAGGTAGGAGATTTGGTTTTCATTAAGGTGTCTCCGCAAGGAAAGGTAGTGAGGTTTGGATAAAGTGGGAAACTTGCTCCTAGATTCGTAAGACCGTTCCCCATTATGGAAAGGGTAGGGAAGATGGCGTATCGGATAAAGCTACCGGAGAGGTTCATGGGAGTTCATGATGTTTTCATGTTTCGCACTTGAGAAAGTGCTTACATGATTCAGCAGCAATAGTGGAACCTAACCAACTTGAGGAAGTTGAAGTGGAGAGAGAGGCATCGGTTCGTCGCATTCCAACCAAGATCGTTGGACATGATATCAAGAAGCTTAGGAATAAGGAAGTCCCTTTGGTTAAGGTGCAGTGGGGAGATAGTATTAAGGACGCTACGTGGGAGGCTGAGGAGAAAATACATACCTTTTATCAGCATCCCTTCAATGATACGTTTTGAATTTCCTATTTCCATCTTTATTTTTGAATAGGTTCTTTCCTTTAGTATCCTTCGGGAGGGTAGATCTTAGGATTTAACCTATGGATGGTAGGACTTAATGTAAACATGTTACTAGAACATGTTATGTATGTTGGATGCTAGTGGTTGCAAGTGTTTGCTAGTGGATGCTAAGGGACACATATACACACAGTAGGAACTATTTTCTCTTAGGGATAGGCCTAACTAGGTCACTAAAGCATATGCATATGGATGTGTGTGCACTTGCATTTTCATTTTATTTCATGGTTGCTATAAATGGATGATTATCATATGATTGTTGCATTTGGGTGATGATTATAGCACGCATATAGAACTACTAGTTATCATTAGGAAATTTTCATTCATTTGGATACATGGCACGGACATGAACACATAAAAAAAGGTGGTCGACTGAATCAGTAGACCGCCTAATCTTTTGCATTAGTTAGGGACATTGACACTACACTGTTGCATACATCATAAATTGCATTAGAAAACTTAAGGACAATGGATGTAATAGATGATGGTTGAATAATTGGTTGTAGAATTTGGATGAAAATATTTAATTCATTCTTCTATCCTTGGAGATTTCGGGGATGAAATCCTTTAAGGAGGGGAGAATGTAACAACCCAAAAATTTAAGCTGTAATAATTAATTAACGAATTAATTAAATAATAAAATAAGTTTGTGAAATTGTCAGAATCGAGCCACGGGAGTTGAACCATTATGTCCGTGGTAATTTTCTATTCAATTTCCATATATAACTGATCGAAATCCAAGTTAATTTAAAGAAGTTACGAAAGAAATAAGAAATCAAAACGAAAAAATATATATATAAAGGGGCCTAGGTCGACCCAAGCTTGGGTCATGTTGACCTAGGGGTCGACCTGCCTATGTTATTGGACGTAGATTCGTCCAGATACAAAGCAAACACGTCACAATCCCATTTTCGTTCAATCCTGTGCGTTCGTGCTTCCATCTGAGGGTCCCATAGTGAGTCTATGACGTGGTTGCACCAGATTTAATCTTCAAATCCAACGGTATGAGATCCCTAAGTCACACAATAAATAAGACCCTAGGCCTAGCTAATTTTTGTGAGAAATGCGGATTAAGGATCTTAAGGCTAGAATTAACACTAGAGGGGGGGGGTGAATAGTGTTTTAAGAAATTTGTTAATCTTTTTGAGTTTTATCTTAATTTGTTAACAGTGTATACACTAATCAAACACAGATATGAACACAGATTCAAACACAGATGCAAATATAAAGTAAAAGCAGTAAAGGAAAGAACACACCGGATTTTATACTGGTTCGGAGTTACCCAACATCCAGTCCCGCAACACAAGTACGGATTTCCTTTCAACAACAATTCAACAATTACAACCCTCGGTTTCAAGGCTACGAGGTACACCCTCCAGAATGACAATCCTCTGGGTAGAGATACTTGATTTCCAGGGCAACAAGTTCACCCAATTGATTTCCAGGGCTACAATCACACCTTTTCTCGCTTAATTGATTTCCAAGGCTACAATCACACCTTTTCTCGCTTATATATTACAAAAAAGTCTATAACTCTGAATAGCACTGAGAACCTTGTAGAGATAGTGATGTAGAATCAAACTAGAAGTAATCAAGTATGATTCGATGTTGATTTCGGCAGAGTAATGGTATGATTTTGTATTAAGAAATGTGGAAGAAGAAGAGGAGTGAAAACCAGAAAAAAGTGATTAAAAATTCATTGAAACTGACCCCTATTTATAGAAGATCAACAGCCATGACCATTCATGAAGAGTTATGGCGAATAGACACTTCTTTTGAAATTTGAATTTTGAACTCAACTGTCACCATGTCGACATGGGGTACTTGGGCATGTCGACATCCCAAAAGGATTTTTGGTGTTTTGATTTTCTTTGAAAATAACATTTATCTTATATAAAAACTATTTTAAACTTTATAAATATACTTGACTTTAGTTGAAATTCATAAGTAAATATAAAGAACAATATATACATATTATTTAACTATAATTTAAATCAAAGTATAAAATATATTATTTGAAAAGATATTTAAAATCAGGAGTAATTTGACTTTGAAATTAAAGATGTTTTGAGGCTAAAATTATTAAAATCAGGATAGAGAGTTTTGAATCTTTTAAAAGGAAAGTTTTGAAATCATTTTGAAAACAAGATAATTTTGTAAAATCATTTGAATTAAAATTAGTGGATACAAAACAATGTCCTACTAGATTTTCGTAGGTTCCATCCTACTTAGGGTTCCATCCCTTTAACGAGCTTGAAGTGGATTCCATTCCACGAATAAATTGGATATTAAGATGCTGGTGCTTTTCTACGAGTTTTAACAAATATTCCTAATAACTCAAACTTAACCTTGAACTCTTGAACTCTTGATAATCTTGATACTCATGAGTCTTCTATCTCTATATCTTGAATCTCTATACTGTACAGTCTTCATTCTTGATACCTGCATGGTTAGATCCTGCATATACATATATATCTAAACTTGTAATGTTAGTATTTATATTTTATAATCTATTCTAAGGTTGTTGTCATCAAAACCATCATCTCATGGACTAACAATCTCCCCTTTTTTGATGATGACAACCTTTGTTTATAAAATATTCCTTCTATCCTAATAACTCCCCCTAAAACTAACAACTCCCCCCTTAATCTATGCCTAACTACCCTATTTTATATTTCTCCCCCTTTGTCATCAACAAAAATTTTACTCCCCCTTACTCTTGGACTTTAGTACCTGCATTGATAAACTATACAACGGAATATATAATATATAGATTAAGAAATAATGATACTTATGAGCATAATAACTTAATTAAAGACTATATTCATTTCGGTGTATATATATATGTTTTACACACCAATCTTCAAACCAAATAAAATCAATCCACAGAAAGTATCAATTCAAATCAAATCAAACAAATAAATTCAAACAAATCAAACAAAGAGAGAAAATTAAACGTTACGAGGAACATCAACCCATCCTTCTTCTCCAAAGATAGGGTCTTGTTTGATGGCATCCCAATTCTCATTATCAACAGATAGAGAAACAGGAGGATGTGCTTCATTATCATCCTTGTGCAGGGAGGAGATCATCCAACGAATTGCAACGAAGTGTCTCTCTTGTTCCTTGATCATCTGCATTTGACTCAACTCTAAGTGACGTTGATTACGGAGGATGATAGAGAGAATATTCTTGAATGAATTGAGTGTTTCTTCAAGATTTTCAGATAGATTGTGAATAGGATTGGCCATAATTGGATTAGAGAAAGAAATGAAGGATATAGAGAATGAAAAATAAATTTCAGTGAAGATTTCTGGAAGAAAAAGGTATATATAGGTGTAGAAATTCGTTTGAAATGAATAGACATTTGGTAGTTATTCCAATTTCAAATTCAAAATCAATAATCACTTCTGACCAGTACATGTCGACATGGTCAAGGGGGGTATGTCGACATACTATAGTGAATTTTGATGATAATTTTATTTTGTGAATAATGATGTATATATATTTCTATAATATACTAACATTTATTCAAGATATAAAATAAGCTAGATGATAGGAAGGAAATTCAATTTCATGGCATAATAGGATAATACAATGATTAAACATAAAGAACTACACGAACATTCGAAATAAAACAAACTAAGACAAATACAATAAGATACTAAAAGATAAAACTAGTTAGAAGATGAAGATGATGAAGATAGTCCAAGTTTCTTGCTGACTTTTGAAAAGAACTCGTTCATCTTTGAAGACATGTTATCCAACTTCTTACTAACAGATCGTTTTAAAATCCGTTGATTCTCCACAATTATCTTTTGGTTTTTGAGAAGGGTTTTGTTGGATGGATTGGAAGGATATTCAATACTTTCTAAAGATGTTTCATCTTCTTCTTCTATTTCCATTTCATCCCTTTCTTCTTCTTCTTCCTCTTCCATTTCTTCATGAGCCAAACGCTCTTCCTTTTCGGTAAGAGTCTCATAAGGTTGAAAAACATACGGGATTTTCATGAGAGAAATGTTTGAGATATTAAAAACTTTTCTAGAGACAAATTCTTCACCTTTGAAATCCACTCCAAAATAGTTGAAAATCCGAGTAAGGTAAATTCCATGATATAAAGTGTTTTCTCCCATTTCAAAATTTTTAGGACGAAGTTCATCCAAAATAACTTGCGCCCAATTGATATCATAATTTACGAAAATAGCAAAAAGTGCTTTGCACACTTTTGAGGTAGGATTGTTAAAATTTTCCGATCTTGCGGTCAAAGTATGTTGTAAGAGAAGATTGACAATTCTTGCTTTAGGACGAAAGTTTCGGTTTTTAAATTCAAAGTTTTCATCTCTTCAAAAATATGATGAAATGTCTCACGATCATGTTCATCGATTTTAAAACTAGAGAGATCCATTCCCGTGCTTTTGCAATTAAGAATGGTACCCAAAAGATCACAATTCAAAACAATTTGAGTGCCTTTGACACTACTCCAAATTTCATTCTCATTTCCATTATAAAAACCACGGTTTAAATTAGCATAGAAGATTTTGACAAGATTAGGATAGCAAACAAAATCATTTTGAGAAGAGTCAATAAGACTTAAAACACCATTGTTTGCAAAAAGAGAATCAATTTCATAAGAAGAAAAATCTTGAAAAATAACAAATTTTCCGGGATGGACTTTGGCATAATTAGCATAATTGATGTATGCTTTAATTGCCTCCGGATCATTGAATAATTGCTCTTTGATTTTTCTGGAAATTCTCATGGTTGAGGGGTTGCTTGAAGAAGCCATTAGAGTAGAGAGTAGAGAGCTTGAAGATATGAAGAGAGAGTTTGAATTTGAAAATGAAAGTGAAAAGATATGATAAAAGATAGTGAATAAATAGACTTTCAAAGGACATATTCTCTGGTCAAAAAGTATCTTTTCAGAGAAATAAATGAAGTGAGAAGGTGGAGGGAAATTCAAACATTTGAATTCAAAATTTGAAATTCAAATTCAGGTAGGCATGTCGACATCGTGGTAGGGGCCATGTCGACATGTGCCTTTGAATTTTCATGACATGATTTCTCCTAAGTTATCTAATACATATATATAAATAAATATTATTATTAATGTCTATATTTCTGAAATATTACTATACTTATAATATATTTCAGAATGTGTCAAAAACAATAAAAATAATAATAAAATAATAGTAAAAATAGAAAATAAATTTTAAAATTCAAACAACATATCAATTCAAAATCAATCAATCAAACAATCAAGCAACTAATTCTATGGAAGCAATTTCAACCAATTGTATTGTAAACGTGTACCTTCTTCTGAATCCATTTCTTTGAATTCGTCAGAGTTGTGAACTACAGTGAAACACAAATTCGAATTATCCGTCTTCTGATCATCATCACTTGAGGACGAGTCTGAGTCATCTAGAGTAGCAGTAAATGCATGCTTTCATTTTTTTGATGGTTCATTGTTCATAGGAGGATTCTGCCTATCGGAATTCTTAAAGTTGTTTCTCTTGGAACTATTCAATTTTCTGTACTTCAGGAATTTCCTAAAATTCCTGGTCATAAATGCCATCTCTTCATCATTATCACTGTTTGAGTCTGATTCATCGGTCAATGCATTGAATGCCATTGATTTCTTTTCAGATGCTTTGCTTTCTCTTCTCCCGACCATTTGAACTTCAAATGACATTAGATTTCCAATCAATTCTTCTATCTTTAAAGTACTGATGTCATTTGCCTCTTCAATTACAAGTGTCTTTTGATCCCATTCTGGAGTGAGAGAATTTAAAAATTTTCTGACTTGATCTTCTTCCGAAAATTCCTTTCCCAAGGATATTAAAGAACACACAATATCTTGAAATCGACTATACATATCTCAAATAGACTCATTAGTATTCATTTTAAATAACTGAAACTGATTTGTGAGCATGGAAATTTTGGTCTGTTTAACTTTTCTTGTTCCTTCGTGAGTTACTTGCAAAGTTTTCCAAATTTCATATGCAGACTTACAAACTGACACTCTATTAAATTCATTTCTTTCAAGTGAACAAAACAGAATATTCATTGCTTTAGAATTATTTTGTGCAACATTCTTTTGCTCAGTGGTCCACTGTGCAAAATTAGTTGTGGGTTCAGAATATTCAGTTTGTGTGATATTCCAAGTATCTAATCCTACAGATTGTAAATAAATTTTCATCCTACATGCCCAATATGCATAGTTACTGCCATTAAAAAGTGGTGGTCTGGCAGTAGACAGACCTTCTACAAATGAACTAGTGTTGGTGGTAATAGCAGTACTAGTGTTAGTAGCCATTTTGAAAATTTTCAAAATTCAGATAATGAAACTTTTGAAAACCTGGCTCTGATACCAAATGTGAGAAATGCGGATTAAGGATCTTAAGGCTAGAATTAACACTAGAGGGGGGGGGGGCGTGAATAGTGTTTTAAGAAATTTGTTAATCTTTTTGAGTTTTATCTTAATTTGTTAATAGTGTATACACTAATCAAACACGGATATGAACACAGATTCAAACACAGATGCAAATATAAAGTAAAAGCAGTAAAGGAAAGAACACACCGAATTTTATACTGGTTCGGAGTTACCCTACATCCAGTCCCGCAACACAAGTACAGATTTCCTTTCAACAACAATTCAACAATTACAACCCTCGGTTTCAAGGCTACGAGGTACACCCTCCAGAATGACAATCCTCTAGGTAGAGATACTTGATTTCTGGGGCAACAAGTTCACCCAATTGATTTCCAGGGCTACAATCACACCTTTTCTCGCTTAATTGATTTCCAAGGCTACAATCACACCTTTTCTCGCTTATATATTACAAAGAAGTCTATAACTCTGAATAGCACTGAGAACCTTGTAGAGATAGTGATGTAGAATCAAACTAGAAGTAATCGAGTATGATTCGATGTTGATTTCGGCAGAGTAATGGTATGATTTTTTATTAAGAAATGTGGAAGAAGAAGAGGAGTGAAAACCAGAAAAAGTGATTAAAAATTCGTTGAAACTGACCCCTATTTATAGAAGATCAACAGCCATGACCATTCATGAAGAGTTATGGCGAATAGACACTTCTTTTGAAATTTGAACTCAACTGTCACCATGTCGACATGGGGTACTTGGGCATGTCGACATCCCAAAAGGATTTTTGGTGTTTTGATTTTCTTTGAAAATAACATTTATCTTATATAAAAACTATTTTAAACTTTATAAATATACTCGACTTTACTTGAAATTCATAAGTAAATATAAAGAACAATATATACATATTATTTAACTATAATTTAAATCAAAGTATAAAATATATTATTTGAAAAGATATTTAAAATCAGGTGTAATTTGACTTTGAAATTAAAGATGTTTTGAGGCTAAAATTATTAAAATCAGGATAGAGAGTTTTGAATCTTTTAAAAGGAATGTTTTGAAATCATTTTGAAAACAAGATAATTTTGTAAAATCATTTGAATTAAAATTAGTGGATACAAAACAATGTCCCACTAGATTTTCGTAGGTTCCATCCTACTTAGGGTTCCATCCCTTTAACGAGCTCGAAGTGGATTTCATTCCATGAATAAATTGGGTATTAAGATGCCAGTGCTTTTCTACGAGTTTTAACAAATATTCCTAATAACTCAAACTTAACCTTGAACTCTTGAACTCTTGATACTCATGAGTCTTCTATCTCTATATCTTGAATCTCTATACTGTACAGTCTTCATTCTTGATACCTGCATGGTTAGATCCTGCATATACATATATCTCTAAACTTGTAATGTTAGTATTTATATTTTATAATCTATTCTAAGGTTGTTGTCATCAAAACCATCATCTCATGGACTAACATTTTTCTCATTCAGATTTTCTCCCAATTGGGTTCATTGCCTGAGGCTGGACCCTAAATAGAAAATTTTTCTAGGGAAAAGATCTTTCTGACAAAAATATTCTACATCCTAGAAGTGGATCCGGGAAGGCCAAGGACTAGAGCTAGGACCATAGGAGTGTTTTGTAATTATTTTAGATTTTTAAGTAATTTAAAATAATAGGGTTCTCAATAGTTGTAGTTTTTCTACAATTTTGAGACAGGTTTTATATAAGTTATTTATAGTTAACTTTTAAGTAAATTTCAGAAGTTCTTTTCAGTCTATTTTATTCAGTTATTTTATTCAGTTATTTATAGTTATTTACAGTTATTTACATTTATTTACATCTGTTTTAAGTTGGAATTTAGCCTATAAATGTTTGTTTCATATTTTATTCCTTTTTACGCGAATAAAATATTAAAAAGAAGAAGAATTCACAAATATGGATTAAAATAGAAAAACACTAAATTTGTAGAAATCAGATGTAAAATAAGAAGAACTGTAATAAGATGGAGATAGACTGAAATATGAAAATTTGAGATATTTGCAAGCATAATTAAAACAAGTGGTTATAACTAAAAAAAGAGAAAATAGAAGAGTAACAGAAGAGGCTTATTTTATAACTTAGATCTTGGATTAAGTTAATAAGCGAAAGAACAGTTATAACACATAGGTTATAATTAAAAAGAAAGAAATAACAGAAGAGGCTTATTTTAAAACTTAGAATAAGTTAATAAGCAAACACAGAAGTAGTGGTCCGTACCGGCAGCATTCCCTTTCAGATCTAGGGATGATGGTCTCACAATAGCAGGTGAGGTTGGGACACGCTTATGCTGATTAGGGTAAATAAGTAGCCAATAGATAGAAGCTCAAATCTAGGGATTTGGGCAAGGGGCGCAAACTTGAATTTGTTTGTTAGGACCAATACCGGCAGCATTCCTTTTCATGACTAGGACTAGGACTGATGGTTTGACAACAGCTAGGTGAGGCTGGACAACATTCCCTTTCAGGTCTAGGACTGATGATCTCACAACAGTTAGGTGAGGCTGGGCACGCTTATGCTGATTAGGGTAAATAAGAGGTCACAACAGGGGGCGACAGTTAGTGTGTACTAGCAATGACCGAGCATGCGCATCGATTAGGTTAAATAATTCGCTACTGCATTCCAAGTGCTAAGTGGTGTCTTTTGTTGTGACCAACATGATTGGTTCACAGTGGCACAACAGAGATAGAAGGCCGATCAACTAGTAGAATTAGGATTTCAGCCTAATCAAATTAGCAATTGAAATAGGATTAGGGTTCCAACCTAATCATAGCAATTAAAGACAAGTGCAAACAATCGAAACAATCAAAGCAAATAGTCAAACAGAATCAGAAACAATATTTTACCCCGGTTTTATCTTTTCAGTATTTTTTTCCATGCTAGAACTATTGCTTAGTCTATTATCTTTATCTTGCTTAGAAATGCTAGTAACTACTTTCACTCACCAGACTTACTGTCTGACCCACTCCTCTATTTCCACTTTTCCCCCCAATAGGCCAAAAAAGTTGAGTTGATTCAGGTTGCTTGGAGATCCATTCCCGGAGTTCTTCTTGTATTCTTCTTCTTTTCATTTTTCTTTTCATTGGGCTTTTGATGTACTGGTACTTATGAGAGCGATGATTATTAATATTTATGTACTCTAATGATGTGAGACCGAGATATATTTTTCATAAGCCATGAGAATTTGGGTTTTTAGACATATTTTGTTTTTATGACTTATTGATGAAGTTTAATTATGAATAATGAATTACTATTAAAATGTTTATGCTGTTTATACATGTTTGTCTTGTGAATCTTAGTCTCTATGATGTTTTAGCTATACCTACAACGCACCATATTCTTTAGTGTGCCCTCTTTGGGTATACTAAGGGGTATGGGGTGTTTCAGTTACATTCAACAACATATTTAGAGTACAACTAAGTCCGCAAGGCACATATTGGAAAACAAATTCCATCAATGACAAGCTAAGAGACTACCTTCCGTACAACACACATCTTGATAAAATGTGTCATGGCTGCAAACATTGCGCTTCTACCAACACAGAACTGGCCTACCCCTTCGTAAATAGTACTGAATATGATCACCACCCCGGTTGCCAACTTGGCAAACCTTTTCTGTGGCCACAAGCACAAATAATTTGTTTGATCTAGACACAAGTGATGATCATACCCTATATAATCGACCCACATAGCCCTACCGCATCTACCATATTTTGGTCATTTACGGGTGTGAGGCTTGAGTTTACATTTTACCTTTTAGAAAATCTCACTTGGAATGCTACACTGCCCTTCATGCAATAATGCAATGCCATCATTCATCCATACGAGTTGTTCTAGGAGTGAACAAACCGAAAGCACTACTTCTAACGCATCCATTTTGGAATCACCCTCCGGGATTAGTAGCAAGTAGCCCTTGCACTTCAAAGAACTCCATCTTTGATTTCCATCATCTTCAAGATGTCTTAAATTTGAACGCTTATGCCAGTTTAGAGTGGTTTTCAAATAACATATCTGATTTTGGTCTCTTTGAACCGACAATCGATAGTTTCAAAACTGACTAAGATTTGATACTCGCTTGTTTCACTATCAAATAGGCAAACAATCAAATCAAAGATTTAATTTTCATACGGAAATCAAGCATGATTAAGCACATAAGCAGCCACCATGACTCTTCAATTAATCCTTTCACTAATTAAAATTACTTTGTAAATACTAGTATTAAAATACCTTTACAAAAGATATATATACATATATGGATATTCCTCATTAATTATTCATTTATACTCTTTCAATGCTTGAAAAAATATCAATACATTATGATTGATTTCAGATTTCAAAGGCATACTTAAATGGGTCAAAAACAAATGTCACCTAAAAACATTGATTATTATAAACCTAAACCACTTTTCCTTTGGTGTACGTAAATGGGTGGAAATTAGACCAAATATACTTATCACCACTTTTCAATTTCAAACTTTTACTATCCCTCGATTAACAATGTAGTCAGATAAGTTAGCGTACTATCCTTGCTTCGACGTACATTCTTAAACTCCTATAGATAGAGACGAGTTTCCCTACCTTGGAATTTGGTGTTAATTATAAAAGGAATACTTTCCATACCACCATAATTTAAAATGATCATTTAACACTCATTTTTATAAATCACTTTTATATTTATAAAATTCCTTTTCATAAATCTCTTTTCTACAAAACTCCTTTTTTAAATCTTTTTTCTATCTATAAAAGTCCTTTTATAGATCTCTTTTCTATTTATAAATTTATAAATTTCTTTTCTATCTACAAAACTCCTTTTATAAATCTCCTTTTTAGTAATAAAACTTCCTTTATAAATCTCCATTCTATTTATAGAACTCTTTTATAAATCTCCTTTATATTTATAAAATTTCTTTTATAAATCTCATTTCTATATATGAAACTTCTTTTATAAATATCCTGTAACAACCCGAAAAACTTTATCGATTTAAATAATGTAATTAACTAAATTTACCATGAAAATAAACAACAAAATTTAGCAACAAAAATTTGATATTTGGGATACATTTATTTAAACATAGAAAGAGGAAGAATTTCATCTGAAAATATGTAAGTTTGTACGGTTATGAAATTTCAATTTAAAGTGAGTTAAAGTAGATGGAAATAAAATATTTTCGAACCCTAAATATTTTTACATGAAAAAAATATAGAACTTTTTCTGATGAAAATGTCATAATTCGTTTCGCAAAATTTGGACTTCTCTAGCCCCGTTAAAAATATTTTCGATGATTTAGCAGCATGTTGGCAGCAAAAATTGAGTTTTGATAGGATGGCCGTATTACTTGTATCTGTATACCATCTTATTTGTCTAATCCCGCTGATCTTTGCAGTATATTCATTTGTGTATTTCGGCATCCGGTACGTGGCGAAATCAGCAAAATGGTTAGCCGTATCGGTTCCTCATTTTGAGTCTTTTGGGTTTTTTGTGTCCATTCATTTCTCCATCAGGAGAAGCTAATGGTCATTAACCTTTAATATTCTCAGAATTCAACACTTGACCTTTGTTATTCCCCACTGTTTAATTTATATGCTGGTTCGTTCCTCCACTCCTTTCTCTCCCCCCCTTTCTTCGTTTCTATTCATGCAACAATATATATAAAGAAGTAAAGTTTATATATTGAGAGAACCCAGCACATCTCCTTCATTCACCGCCGATCCCAACCCAGCCACCCTCCGCCTTGCTCCGCTAGCCAAACTCGAATGCAGCACTCCGCCTTGCTCTGCCACCCGAACCGACCCATCTCCCCTCTCCGCCAATGCCATTATCCTACTACCGAACCTCCCTAAACACCCAGCTCCTCCGTCTCGCTCCGCTGCCCACTGCTGACCAGTCTCCCTCCCTCCTGCCTGTGTAACGACCCCTAAGCACCCAGCACCCACCACCGAACTCAGCAACCCATCCCTCTGGCCTTCCTCCCCTGGACGCAACCCACAGCCACCCTCCGGCCGTGCTTCGCCCAGCCAAACCCGACCACCTCCGCCACATCAGCCTTCCACCACCTTTCTGCCTCCACGCAACACCCAATTCCTTCACTTCCCACTACCGCGCAACAGCCCGCTTTCGCGCATAGGCGTAGTCATTCACCTCCATGTCTCATCGCTTCTCGAACTCATCTGGTAGTTGCTGTTACCTTTTGTGCTCGTTGTTCGAAAATTACAACAGTAGTTTGTCAAGTTCTTCACTGTCCCGTTGCTTGCTCATGTCCGTTTGGTGATTTGTTGTTTATCCGTGTCCGTGTCCATGTCACTTTCTTCGCCATTGTTGTTTTCATAGCCGCGGAAGGTGAGTTACCACTCACGATTAATATTCTTATGAATTAGTATATTACAACAATCGAAATTGGACTTGGTTGATATTCATATGTCTCGGCTTGTTCTTTTGTGACATTCTTGTTTTTAGCAGTTCGACTTTGTTATAGCTAACTTATATTATTACTAGCATGAAAGATATTGGTTTAGGGTTATGAAAATTGAAATTTACAGTAACAAGGCTAGGAAAATATGATTTCAGTAAACAAACCGTTGAATTCTATAAAACAACTCATTGTTGCATTAAAACTGTTGCCACTTGCACTTCTGGATGTTATGTTATATGTAATGATATGTTATGTTATTTAATTGTTCCATCACACTGCAAGTTCCCTTGTATATTCGTTAGGAAAATCACTATGGGTTGAAATGATACATACCCGAATGATTTTAGATTAGGGAAAAATCGTTATGGGTTGAAATGATAAACCTGAGCGATTTTACTGATTTGAAATCTTGGGATTGTGGGTTGAAATGATATATACCCGTAAATTTAAATTATTGTGGGTTAAAATGATAAATATCCGTATCAATTGACCATAGGATAGAAAACTATATACGGACACTGTTGATCTGTTTTTAAAGTGCATTTTGAAGTTTGGAAAATATATGTTTTAACAAAATTGATTTTTAAAATTTAATATAAAGATTTTTTATTTTAATATATATATGCAAAATTTAGATTTTAAATTATATGTTTTGGAAGTTTTAAAATTTTAAGTTAAGTTTTGAAAATGCAAATTTTAAGATTTTTGACTTATAACTTTATTTTTCAAAATATATAATATAAGATTTAATTTAATAAAATAAAATAAATTTAATAAATAAGGTTTAATTTAATAAAATTTAATTTAATTAATATATATATAATATGTTTAAATATTTATTTAAATTTATATTCATATTTTAAAAATGGATTTTGTAATAACTTTAATAAATAAAAGTTGATTTGTAATTTAATTTGTTTAAGAATTGAATTTAAATAAAATTGATTTGAAACTTATTGATTCTGAAGATTTTGAAAGGTATGATTTTATAACTCGATTTAGTTAAAAGTGATTAAGTGAATATTTTCAAAATTAAATAAAATTGAAGTTAGATATTTAATTATTTAATTGTAATTTGAGATTTTTAAATGTTTATAAAGTAAATTTATAAAATGGCCACGGTGTGAAATAAGCGTTTGGTTGTTAAAGAGACCAGGATCGGGTATTGTCATACTCTCTGCCAATAACGAAAACAACTCTAACAACTGTGCACGTGGTGGAGAATCCAGAATGAAGTAGGATGGTTTGGTGAATGCTACTGAAATGAAGTAAGAGAACGATGATGGATAGCCTTGACTTTCGGGTCATAATTAAAATGACTAAAACAGGAGCTATACCGGGCCAAGTGGGCCGCTCCCCCTATCGAGCATGCTTCTTCGAAACCATATCTATTACTTTGTGATTTGATTTTGAGCGCTCCTTTGATTATGAGAGTGTGTCTCGAGGTTGGCGGTAGTAGCTGCTATGCGTTACCACTAGTCATGGAGTGCAAAACAGTAGTATCCTACCCGGGGCATTGCCTCGCGTGCCTTGTCATATTTATCCTGATCGCGCCCACTACGAGTTTGGTTTGTGTCGTATCCATGGAGTTCTCCTTGATAGCCCACCGGTATGGTGGAGTTTACAGTACTGTATAGACTATGGCATTTATAAAAATGTGTGAAGAGGGATATGGGTAACGCCTTAACACTACTTTAATACTTTACTTTATGATAGACATTATTTATGTAGCGTATTTTATTGTATATGTAGATAGTGTAACGGATCCTTAAAGGATGGAAATCCCAATCATCCTTTGAGTTATTATTGCATTTCACTTGAACATTTCACTTGGTTGATTTACTTGCATAAGAATGTTAATCCTGACTCGAGTGTTTTATTTTTGCTTTATGCTTGAGTCATCCTGAGGATTTCAACATTCGAGATTCGTCTTTGGAGCTGGAGACTTGTTGTGGATCTTTATACCTATTTGCTTAGTTTTTTTCTATTTCAGTTGTTTCTATGTCAGACTTTGTCATTTGCTTATATATCAGCAACTTCTATGTATTTGGGATTTCTATTGTATTTGCTTTAGACTCTGATGTTGTAGTAGCTTCATGAACTACTATGTTTATCTATTTCGCTACGTATTGTTGTAATACTCCATGTCTGTAATTCTGAGATTGATTTATTTACTGTATATGCTAAGTTTTGCCAAATATAAATAACAATATGTTGTTTTGAGCAATTCAAGTCAGACATGTGTGGTTTATTGTCGATTTGAATGGTTCGAAATGGCAGATTGTTACAGTTTGTATCGGAGCTTTGGTTTAGACAAACTTAGCTTATGGAGTAAAAACTTAGTAGAGATAGGGTAGTAATACCCTAGAATGAGTAGAATTAATTATAGAATCATCTTCGTTCGAACTTGAAATTCTTAGTTAGGATCCTATTTGATTATTTGAATTTTGGATCTTTACCTTTGTTCTAAAATCCATTCTTGTCTTTTCCAGATGAGTAACCGTAGGAACCTTCGAGGTAGGGGTCGTGGAAATGCCCCTGCACCACCAGTTGTTGCACCCATTCCACTAGCTCAGCCAGTTATGTTCACCACTCTTTGTAAGGGGTACTCTCAGCTTGGAGGTACCAAGTTCACTTGAGCGGAGAGTATTATTGAGGCTTAGCAGTGGCTGAAGATTTTAGAGAGGATTTTCACCGGACTTGAGATCATTGATGCTAAGATGCATCATTTAGTTACTTGGCAGTTGAAGGAGTTTGCTAAGGATTGGTGGGAGTCAGTTACCGCTCAAACTATCGAGGCTAACGTCACTTGGCAGTAGTTTAGGTGAGATCTTTAGTTGTCCTATTGCTAGGTTATCTCTTTGGAATTTATCTCTTAGATTTTATCTTTATCTTGGATCCATATTTTCAGGGATGCTTTTGATGCTAAGTGGATGCCCAAAGCCAGGAAGTCTCAATTATATAGGGCATTTATGGACCTTGAGCAAGGGGATATGACCTTTGTAGAGTATGAGAGGAAGTTTAATGAGTTATCTAAGTTTGGGCCCAGCTTAATCGACACCCCGCTCAAGAAGAATGAGAAGTTTATCCATGGTGCTCGCCCGGAGTATTATGATCGTTTGATTAGTCATGTTCACGACACCTTTACTTCTCTTATGGATATGGCCACCAGATTTGAGAACCCTAATTCTAAAGGAAAGCAGTTTGTATCAGCATCTCAGGGAAATTCTAGCAGCTCGAAGAAGAGGAAGCTTAACTTTCAGCAACAGAAGAAGAATTGGCAGAATTCTCAGGGAATTGGATATTCTTCTCAGAGGCAACCGCTTAACTTATCTTCCATCGCTTGCTTCAAGTGCAACCGGCATGGTCATTATGCCAACAGTTGTCCATCCTCTACCGGAGCCGCTATTCCTCCAGCCCAAACGACCAGAAACAACCTTTGCCACATCTATTTGCAGCCAGGCCACTTTAAGAAGGATTGTCTGACTCAGTAGAGAGGCAAGACATCTGGAGTCTTTGCCATGACCTCTTCCATTCCTACTTCTGCCAGCGATACCTAAGATACTCTTCGGGGCACCTTTTCTTTACATGATTTTCCTTTTCGTGTTCTTTTCGATACTAGTGTGTCCTATAGCTATATTTCTGTTGATCTTTGTAATAAGTTTGAGCATATCTTGCAACCTCAATTAGCAACTGAATCCTTATGTGTGACTAATCCCATCGGTAGTCCCGCCAACCTTAGTATGATTTGTAAAGGGGAGAAACTGCTTTATAATTTGCACAGATTCACCGGAGATTTTTATGTCCTCGGTTTCGATGCATTTGATATCTAACTTGGGGTTGATTGGTTAAAGCGACGTAATGCAGTTATTTCTTGCAAAGCCCGAACCGTTTCTTTAGTAAACGATGAGAGTAATTCTCTTATGATCGAATGCTGAATGCCTCAGGATTATGCAGGCAGTTTTATCTTTTCACTTGATTCTCTGTCTAGTGATCTTGACTCCACCCCTGTTGTCCAACTCTTTCCGGATGTCTTTGGTGAAGTCACTTCTCTACCTCCTAAATGGGAAATTGAATTCCGCATCGATCTTATTCCTGGAGCCCGATCGGTAGTTCTTCCTCCCAGACGGATGGCACCCAAAGAGAAAGCCGAGTTAAAGAAACAGATTGAAGACTTGTTTTCCAAGGGTTTGATTAAGCAGAGTTTTTCAGAATGGGGAGCAGCTATGGTCTTTGTCACCAAATATGATGGTTCTTTGAGGATGTGTGTTGATTATAGAGAGCTGAGAAAGCTTACTCTTAAGAACAGATATCCTATGCCTAGTATCAATGATATGTTCGATTAGCTCTACGGAGCTAAAATATTCTCTCAGCTTGATCTTGCCATCGGTGTTCACCAGCTTCGTGTGGCTGAGGAGAGCATTCCCAAGACAGCTTTCCGAACCGAGAATGATTTTTATGAATGGTTAGTCATGCCCTTTGGATTAACCAATGCTCCTGCCTTCTTCGTTGATCTCATGAATCGCGTTTTCCGCGATGTTCTCTACAAGTTTGTCCTGGTTTTCGTTGATGATATTCTCGTCTTTTCTAAGTCAGAGAGGGAACATGAGTCCAATTTGGGCTATGTTCTAGAAACTCTTAGGAGTCATCGGTTAAAAGCTAAATTATCTAAATGCCATTTCTAGAGGGATGAAGTCCGATTCCGTAAGCACATTGTCTTAGAAAATGGAGTCTCGGTTGACCTAGTTAAGGTCGCCGCGATTAATGTAAGCCTATCCACCGTTCCTCTTCTGTATTTAATTATCTTATCTTTCTTTGAACTTATCCACCTTATTTTATTTCCAGGATTGGGAGACACCTAAAACTCCTTCTGATATTCGTAGCTTTTTGGGCCTAGCCAGTTATTATTGGAGATTCATTAAGAATTTTGCCCGCATAGCTGCACCTCTTACTGCTTTGACTCGTAAAAATGCTAAGTTTGTTTGGAATGATAAGTGCAAAGCAGCATTTAATGAGTTAAAGCAAAAGCTTACTTCTGCTCCTGTTCTTACCATTCCGAATGGGAGTGAAAGATTATCTGTTTATACTGATGCTAGTCGAGAAGGTTTAGGTGCTGTCTTGATGCGGGATGGAAAGGTCATGGCTTATGCTAGTCATCAGTTGAAGGCCCACGAAGCCAACTATGCCACTCATGACTTGGATTGCTTGCTGTTGTGTTTGCTTTGAAGTTATGGAGGCATCATCTTTTGCGAACCAAGTTCGAGCACTTTACGGATCATCATTCGCTTAAGTATATTTTCACCCAAAAGGATTTGAACCAAACACAGGTTAGATGGCTTGAATTCTTAGTAGCTTATGACCTCGACATCAACTACACTCCCGGGAAATCCAATGTTGTGGCCGATGCCCTAAGTCGGAAGAGAGCTATGTTATGTCAGATTGTAGCTTCTTCATTTCTTATGGATTGTATCGCAGCCAAGCAAGATGAAGATGAGATGTTTAAGCTCATGAAGGAGAATATTCTTAAATAGGGAAAGTGACAACTAGAGTGAGTTAGGAGCACAAATTGATCAAAATGGAATTCTAAGGATTAATAACCGAATTTGTGTTCTGAATGTCGACGGATTAAGGCAAGAGGTACTTATGGAGAATCATCAGTCCAGACTCTCTATCCATCCAAGTGTCACGAAGATGTTTCAGAATATAAAGAAGTTGCATTGGTGGAGTGGTATGAACTAGATATCTCCATTTATATTAGTAGATGTGCCACTTGTCAACAGGTTAAGGCTGACTACCAGAAGACCGTTGGATTGCTGCAACCCCTTGAGATTCCTATTTGGAAGTGGGACCAGGTTTCTATGGACTTTATTGATGGTTTGCCGAGGACTAGAAGAGGTAACAAGAGTACATGGGTAGTTATCGATCGATTGACCAAATCTGCCCATTTTATTCCGGTCAAGTCGAATCGAACCGCTTTGAGTTTAGCAGAAGTTTATATGAGAGAGATTATCAGACTCCATGGTGTTCCGTCTAGTATTGTTTGTGATCGTGATCCTATCTTTACCAGCAAGTTTTGGAAAGCTTTTCAGGAAGCTTTGGGTACCTATTTGAACCTTAGTACTGCTTACCATCCTCAGACTGATGGTCAGACGGAAAGGGTGAATCAAATTCTAATAGATCTTCTTTGTGTCTGTGTTCTTGATTATAGAGGATCTTCGGAAGATCATCTCCATCTCGTTGAATTCACTTATAATAACAGCTATCAGGTAAACTTTAATTTGAATTTAAATCATCTTAAGCTTAAATCAATTTAAATCCCATTCTTTTGAATTCAGGTAAGTATTGAAATGTCTCTGTTTGCTGCTCTTTACGGATGATCTTGCAAATCTCCATCTTGATGGATTGAATCCGGTGATCATTTGGTTCTTGGGCCTGATATGATTCTAGAAGCATCCGTTAAGGTTGAGGTGATTAGGAGGAAGATGAGGATTGCTCAGGATAGGTAGAAGAAGTATGCTGATAAGCGGAGAAGGGATTTGGAATTTTCAGTGGGTAATCAGGTCTTTCTTAAGATCTCGCCACTGAAGAATGTGATTCGCTTTGGTCGGAGAGGGAAGCTTGCTCCTAGATTCATTGGTCCTTTTCGCATCTTGGAAAGAGTTGGTCCTTTAGCTTATAGAGTGGATTTGCCGGAGAAGCTATCGGGTGTGCATAACGTGTTTCACGTATCTCACCTTCGCAAATATCTTCATGATCCATCTTTGATTGTTCAGCCTGCTTTATTAGAGAATTTGGATGTCGAGCCAAATCTCACTATCGAGAGGAAGCCACTTCGTATTGTCGATAAAGGTACGAAGCAGCTTAGGAGGAAATTTGTCAGTCTGGTCAAAGTACAGTGAAGTACAGATGATCGGGATTGCACCAGGGAAACCGAGGAGTCCATGCGTGCTTCGAATCCTAAATTGTTTGTCTTAGGTACTATTCATTTGAATTTATCTTATTCTTCTATTTGCTTCTATTCTCTTATCTCGTTCCATTTCGGGAAAGAAAAGTTTTGAGTGGGGGAGAATGTAACGACCCGAAATTTTTTAACGATTTAAAAAACGTAATTAACTAAGTTTACCATGAAAATAAACAACAAAATTTAGCAACGAAAATTTGATATTTGGGAGATGTTTATTTAAACATAGCAAGAGGAAGAATTTTGTCGGAAAATATGTAAGTTTGTATGGTTGTGAAATTTCAATTTAAAGTCAGTTAAAATAGATGGAAATAAAATATTTTCGAAACCTAAATATTTTTACATGAAAAAAATGTAGAACGTTTTTTTGAGGAAAACGTCCTAATTCGTTTCGCAAAATTTGGACTTCTTTAGTCCCGTTTAAATAATTTTCGGCAATTTAGCAGAATATTGGCAGCGAAAATGGTGTTTTGATAGGATGGCCGTATCACTTGTCTCTGTATACCATCTAGTACGTCTCATCGCGCTGATCACCGCAGTATATTCATTTGTGTATTTCGACGTCCGGCACGCAGCAAAATCAGCAAATGGTTAGCCATATCGGTTCCTCATTTTGAGTCTTTTGGGTTTTCTATGTCCTTTCATTTGTCCATCAGGAGAAGCTAATGGTCATTAACCTTAAATATTCCCAGAATTCAACACTTGACCTTTGTTATTCCCCACTGCTTAATATATATGCTGGTTCGTTCCTCCACTCCCATTCTCTCTCCCCTCCTTTCTTCGTTTATGTTCATGCAACAATATATATATATATATAAAGAAGTAAAGTTTATATATGGAGAGAACCCAGCATGTCTCCTTCATCCGCCACCGAACCCAACCCAGCCACCCTCCGCCTTGCTCCACCAACCAAACCCGAATGTAGCTCCTCCACCTTGCTCCGCCACCCAAACCGACCCATATCCCCTCTCCGCCTGTGCCATTTTCCCACTGCTGAACCTCCCTAAACACCCAGCTCCTTCGCCTCGCTCCGCCGTCCACTGCCGACCAGTCTCCCTCTCTCCCTCTTGTGCCGCGACCCCTAAGCACCCAGCACCAACCACCGAACGCAGCATCCCATCCCCTCTGGGCTTCCTCCCCTGGCCGCAACCCACAACCACCCTCCGGCTATGCTTCGCCCAGCCAAACCCGACCACCTCCGCCACATCAGCCTTCCTCCGCCTCCACGCAGTACCTAATTCCTTCACTTCCCACTGCCACGTAGTAGCTCACCTTCACGCATAGGCGCAATCGTTCACCTCCGTGTCTCACCACTTGTCGAACTCATCCAGTAGTTGCTGCTACCTTTTATGCTCGCTGTCCGGAAATTACAACAGCAATTTGTCAAGTTCTTCGCTGTCCCATTGCTTGCTCGTATCCGTTTGGTGATTTGTTGTTTATCCGTGTGCGTGTCCATGTCACTTTCTTCGCCATCGTTGTTTTCATATCCACGGAAGGAGAGTTACCACTCACGATTAATGTTCTTATGAATTAGTATATTACAACAATCGAAATTGGACTTGGTTGATATTCATATGTCTCGGCTTGTTCATTTGAGACATTCTTGTTTTCAGTAGTTCGACTTTGTTATAGCTAACTTATATTATTACTAGCATGAAAGATATTGGTTTAGGGTTATGAAAATTGAAATTTACAGTAACTAGGCTAGGAAAATATGATTTCAGCAAAAAAACCGTAGAATTCTATAAAACAACTCATTGCTGCATTAAAATTGTTACCACTTGCACTTCTGGATGTTATGTTATATGTAAGGATATGTTATGTTATTTAGTTGTTCCATCACACTGCAAGTTCCCTTGTATATTCGTTAGGAAAATCATTATGGGTTGAAATGATACATACCCGAATGATCTTTAGATTAGGGAAAAATCGTTATGGGTTGAAATGATAAACCTGAGCGATTTTACTGATTTGAAATCTTAGGATTGCAGGTTGAAATGATATATACCCGTAAATTTAAATTACTGTGGGTTAAAATGATAAATATCTGTATCACTTGACCATATGATAGAAAACTATATACGGACATCGTTGGTCTGTTTGTAAAGTGCATTTTGAAGTTTGGAAAATATGTGTTTTAACAAAACTGATTTTTAAAATTTAATATAAAGATTTTTTATTTTAATATATATATATGCAAAATTTAGATTTTAAATTATATGTTTTGGAAATTTTAAAATTTTAAGTTAAGTTTTGAAAATGCAAATTTTAAGATTTTTGACTTATAACTTTATTTTTGAAAATATATAATATAAGATTTAATTTGATAAAATTTAATAAATTTTTTTTTTATAAATAAGATTTAATTTAATAAAATTTAATATAATAAATTTTAATTTAATTAATATATATAATATGTTTAAATATTTATTTAAATTTATGTTCATATTTTAAAATAGATTTTGTAATAACTTTAATAAATTAAAGTTGGAAAGATAAATTAAAGTTGATTTGTAATTTAATTTGTTTAAGAATTGAATTTAAATAAAATTGATTTGAAACTTATTGATTTTGAAAGGTATGATTTTATAACTTGATTTAATTAAAAGTGATTAAGTGAATATTTTCAAAATTAAATATAATTGAAGTTAGATATTTAATTATTGAATTTAAAATTGTAATTTGAGATTTTATTTAAATGTTTATAAAGTAAAATTATAAGATGACCACGGTGTGAAATAAGCGTTTGGTTGTTAAAGAGACCGGGATCGGATATTGTCATACTCTCTATCAGTACCGAAAATCACTTTAACAACTGTGCACGTGGTGGAGAATAAAGAATGAAGAAGGATGGT
This sequence comes from Allium fistulosum, assembly GCA_030737815.1. NCBI lineage: Eukaryota > Viridiplantae > Streptophyta > Magnoliopsida > Asparagales > Amaryllidaceae > Allium > Allium fistulosum. The sequence continues at coordinate 1,002,424,281 of CM060908.1, forward strand.
TTGGTGAACGCTACTTGAATGAAGTAAGAGAACGATGATGGATAGCCTTGACTTTCGGGTCATAACTAAAATGACTAAAACATAAGCTATACCAGACCAAGTGGGGTCGCTCCCCCTATCGAGCATGCTTCTTCGAAACCATATCTATTACTTTATGATTTGATTTGGAGCGCTCCTTTGATTATGATAGTGTGTCTCGAGGTGGGCGGTAGTAGCTGCTATGAGTTACCACCAACCAGGGAGTGCAAAACGGTAGTATCCTACCCTGGGCATTGCTCGCGTGCCTTGTCATATTTATCATGATCGCGCCCACTATGAGTTTGGTTTGTGTCATACCTATTGAGTGCTCCCTGATAGCCCACCGATTTAGTGGAGTTTACAGTAATGTATAGACTACGACATTTATAAAAATGTGTTAAGGGGGATATGGGTAACGCCTTAACACTACTTTAATACTTTACTTTATGATAGACATTATTTATGTAGCGTATTATATTATATACTTAGATAGTTTAACGGATCCTTAAAGGAAGGGAATTCCAAGCATACATTAAGTTATTATTGCATTTCACTTGAACATTTCACTTGAGTTAATTTACTTGCATAAGAATGTTAATCCTGACTCGAGTGTTTTGTTTTTTCTTTATGCTCGGGTCAGCCTGAAGATTTCAACATTCGAGATTCATCTTTGGAGCTCGAGATTTCAATATTTCTATGTCAGACTTTGTCATTTGCTTATGTATTAGCAACTTTTATGTATTTGGGATTTCTGTTGTATTTTTTTAGACTCTGATGTTGTAGTAGCTTCATGAACTACTATGTTTATCTATTCAGCTGCGTATTGTTGTAATACTCCGTGTCTATGATTCTGTGATTAATTTATTTACTATATATGCTAAATTTTGCCAAATATAAATAACAATTTGTTATTTTGAGCAATTCAAGTCAGACATGTGTTGTTTATTGTTGATTTGAATGGTTTGAAATGGCGGGTCGTTACATATCCTTAATTTAAATCTCGTATACTTTTCATAAAACGTTCATTCCATATATCACTATAAATTCGCAAATGTGATTTATTATCTAATTTATCAGAATGATATCGTTTCCCTTTTATAAAATATCATTTATAAATTCATTCTTTTACCTATAAAATACTATTTATAAATCTTTATTTCTACACAGTGTTCGGCTATCTCCAGCCTACGCCACTATGAATCAATCCTTTTATTCCTTTTGTATTGAGATTACAATTACAAGCCTTTGAACATCAACCAACAAAATAGCAGAGTTTCGGTGTAAAGAGCAGAAGAAGAACCCCTTTTAGTTGCCATAGGACCGCTATTTATAGGTGTAGATCCAAAAATATCCGCCCCAAAACCTGAACACCTTTTCCCTCGCGCAGGTGGGCCTGCCAGATCGATCCAGAGTGATTTGGGATCGATCAAAGTATAATTGGTATCGATCCAAATTGGCTCCATTTGAGTTGAGATCGATCATGGAGGTTCCTGATTGCATAAGCAAGCTTATGTGAAAATTTCATAGCATTTAGACTTATAGAATGAAAGTTATGATCGATCCAAGTTTGCATTTACGAGTAGGCCGGAACCTCCGTATCCATCGAACAGTGCGTATCCATCGCTTTTGCCTCCATCAGTTCGTATCCATCGCCATACCGTTCATATCCATCATATTCCCCTTCTTCATTTCGATCTGATGCCATCCTAGGAAACACGTTCCTTCATATCCATCAAGTCCATATCTATCCTTCTCATATCGATCCGAGTCTCATGCACAAATCCATGTTTCACGCCTCATCCTGACCGCTTCCTTCGTATCGATCGATAAGAACACGATTGATACAAAAATGGCTCCTGGATTATTTGTATCCATGTGGTTCATATCGATCCGACCTTTGTTCCTTCGTATCGATCCAAATCTACCACCTTTTATGTGCGTCCTTCATATCGATAATAATGCTATCGATACGAACTACTATTGGCCCAAAGCAAACGTACAAGAGAGAGTGTGTGTTACCCATATTCGTATCCATCTTGATATCCCTCGATCGATATGAACCATATTGATATGAACAACATCCATCGATCCAAAGTAATCCATGTTGATCGATACGAACCATATCGATTCAAGGATACCGATGCTAACCATTTCACTTCAACACTGATCCATCCATATCTCGAGCATACAAACTCCGATTGACCCAAAATTTGAAATGTAGCCTTTCCAAGCCTTATTTATCTTTCCCAATCGATCTCACCTTGATTGGAGCTTGGTCCAATTTTGACGATATCGATCATAGCCATGTTTTCCTATTAATCTCTAATCCCCATATCCATCCGTTTTAGCCAATTTTGTTGACATCCCGGCCTTGACCAAAAGGCAGGGTAACATTTGCCCCCCTAAAACATGCCTTGCGATAGGAAGGCGTGTTTTGAATAGCTTCAAGTCCAACGTCCAAAGTCCACATTCCATCCATAGCCATACCATCCGATCCATAATCCAATCCACTACCGAGCCATTCTATTCGAGTGCTATAGTCATATCCTTGTCCAAATCCGCGACTGCTCCGAGTCGATGTCCGATTCCGAATCCAGCAACCAAATCCTTAGCAAATTCCATAGCCATCTGAACCTGTCAATCGAGTTTTAATCCATCCATATCTGATAACCAATAACAAAATCCATGACCTCTTCGGGTCGGCATCTGAATCCGGGACCACTCCGGGCCTGTGTCCAAATCCTTAGCTGTTCACAGCCAATATCCGAATCCATAACCTCTCTAAGTTCTTGCCAAGCGCAATCCACCCTCGACGACCTGTGTCAGGCAATGCCTTGCTCAACGGTAATCCTGGTCAGTGTCCCTGAATGCTAAGTCCATACTCGACGACCTAAATAAGCCGATTCGCCACGTTTGGGCGAAGCGACTTACCCCTTGCCGGGCACAATCCATACCGAACGACCATTTACCAAAAACCAGATAAAAATCCAATCAAAATCCAATTTGAAATCCAGATTAATTCAAAAAACAAAAAATCCAAACCAATATCAAAACCGAAAAACAAGCATCCAAACCAAAGTCCATACAAACAAAACTAGAAGTTCAAACCAAACTCCAAAACTAAACCAGAAAAGAGCAAATGTCCAAACCAAAAAGAAAAGGCAGATTTCACAAACTAGAGCATCGCGGTTTATCATCATCTCAGAGCATGCCTAGGGGCTATCTCCGTCCATGTACATGAGTAAGTGACTTGGCCGTTTGCCCAAAGTTTTCTACTTATTCCATACCATCCCTGTCAGTCGATAACCAATCGACCATCATTCCTGGGACCTGCACCATTGTCCTTTGAGGTAGACGGTGGCTGCTCCTGTTCCACCACCGCATTCCGAGTTCCGACATATTGCCGCAACTGACCATCCTTACATGCTCCTCGATTATATCCTTTAGATGCCTACAACTGTTGGTATCATGCTCGTCCAGGTCATGAAAGAGACAGTGCCTTCCTGATGCCCTCTCACGCTATGATGGTTCTCTCCTTGCCGGCCTTCGGTAGGGAAGGCGATCTCGAGTTTCCATGTATATCCGCTCCAATGTTTCATTCAGCCCTGCGTAAGTGGAGAATTTTGGCTCTCCCCAGCGTTTTCTTGCCCTGCCAGAGTTGTCATCTAACTTCCTCTTCCTTTATCCTTATCCTTGCCCAAGCTTTCACCGGATGGTTCTCCATCCTTAACCACATTTACTTCCTTTAGTTTCAAATCTAGACTCGCATCCTTATGTCGAAGAAATCTTTCGGCCTCATGAAAGAATTCCCCGAGATCCATTAGTGGATCCCGTATCAATGATACTTTGAAATCCTAGTGTTGTTCCTGACTCCTAACACGACCGCCATTAAAACCATCGATGGATCCGGCCGATCCACCGAAGCAACCACTACATTGAACCAAGTTAAGAAAGCCCTGAGCGATTCCCCTATCCTTTGTTTTACTGATGTTAGTGTCATCACATTTTTTGGCCTTTTGATATGAACCTGAAACTGCTTCAAAAACCTGTCCACCAACTCTGTCCATGTCCAAATAGATCCATCTTCCAACTGCCTGAACCACATAGCAGCTATATCCTTCAAGTACAGAGGGAAACACCGGGCCATAACTTCCTCCGATGCCCCCAGCACTTCCATGTGTCTCGTGTACCTAATCAAATGATCGGTAGGATTAACCCTGCCATTGTACACCTCCAGAGTAGTTAGCTTGAACTTTGGTGGATTCCTAGCCATTCTGATATCACGGGTAAATGGACTCCTATTAACTCCTTCCAGATCTTCGTTTTCTAAACCTCCGTGCATAGTTCGCCTGATAATCTCAGCTAATCCGGTGTTGTCCACCAAGGGTTGCCCCACGAGTCCCCGAGGGAATTCTGGTACATACTCTTCATCACGTACTCTTGTGCTCCTGCCGGGATCCTGTTGTGTGGTGTCACCTGGAATCCCTTCATGAATTGGTCTATCATTGCACGGTGGTGTGCCTCCGAGTCTGGATCCATCAAGATTGATACATGTGTGCTGATTGGGGGCTGCGCCCTATTGAGCTGCTCCATCCGATTGCTTGTTGAGTCCTTCTGCTCCAGCTCTGTGGATCTGAACTCCAGCAGCACCTGCTATTCCTACCTGTCCAAATTGTCTAAGAAGGTTCCGCATCATTTCCACCTACCTTTTCAGCAATTCTTCCTGCATAGCTCCCATCATCATCTCCATTTCATCTCTGGTGATGAAAACTGAGGCATGATTTGCTCTGGAGGAAACCTTCTGACTCCCTTCGTGCAGACTCCTTTCCGCTATTTGTTTCCTTGTTGATTGCTTTGTCATGGTTCCTTTTAGATCCAAGCCTTTCCAAATCTGAACTACAAATCCGGTATAGTGGGCGCTGTGTAGGATCTAGATTAACCCTAGAGGGGGGGTGAATAGGGTTATAGCAAATTTTCTCGAATTAAACACAAAAAAACTGCAAAGAAGTAAATATGCTGAAGAGTAAATCACACACAAAATTTACCCAGCTTCGGCAACCCCTGCCTAATGCTGCATTCCCAGATTTCTATTAGAATTAAACAGTCTCCCGCTTACAAACACTCTAACAGACTCGCAAACCCTGCTACCGCCTATAGAGTTTTGCAAACTCGCAAACCCTGCTTACTGAACTAATCCTAACTAGACAATCTGACACAACCTAAAACCTAGGTGGTGATTTACCTAGATTTTGTTTAAGAAATACAGATTTTAAAAAATAAAAAGCAAGAGCAAAAATAAATAAACTTGAGTAAAATTGTTTTTTTCCCTTAAACAAAAAATAAAAGCTAAAGCCCTTGTTTATTTAACAAGGCCGGCCCTTTTTATTTTCCCTAGCCCGTTCCTTCTTGAGATAATGGCGGCTCTCGTTCCTCTTTGCTCTTCCTCCGATCTGAAGATGAAAAATTAGGGCTTTGTATCTCGAAGCGTCTGATTCGATTGGATCGATTCTCTGATTTGTTGCGTGTTGCCTTGCTCGATCAATTCTTCGTTGCTTACTGCTGCTTCGACGAGTTCGATTTTGCTTTGGTAAGAGTTTATACTTTTGTGCTTTTTGATTTTTGTACTTGAACTTGATTGATTGTTTTTCCGATGATGATGATTCCTTATATAGGGTTCGCTACCCTGTATTTTCGTTCGCATGTATTTTAGTTGAATTCGTCACTTTATTTTGCTTGGCCGATCGATGATGCTTGGATGCTTGAGATTGATTCTGACTTTATCAAACTCGTATAAATTGATACTTTCTTCTCACGGTTTTGATTTTAAATCGTTCGATCTTTCCTTGATCGATACGGCAGAAAACTTTCCTCTTTTATTTTAACTTTGATTTTTGTTCGTATATACTTGTTTGACTTTGTCTTCGGCCATTTGATTATTTAACCAAGTCTTCTGATTTGTTTCTTTTGCCGTAGAAAAAAATCTTCCCATATATAATTCCTGGTAGCTTGATTCACATGGTTTTGATTCTTTGCTTGGTAATTTACTTGGCCACCACGGTATTGATATTGAGCTGTTCGATCTTTCCCTGGTCAACACGTTTCTAACTTTGATTTGAAACAGCAGTTGACTTTGTAAATTTTTGATTTTCTTATAACTCGAATGATCAAAAATACCAACATTAACTTTCTATTGAGAGTTGAATATTGATTTTCGAACTGTACTTGTTACTTTCTATGTTGACATTGGAACTTGATATTTGTGATTGACTTCAGCCATCACCATTGCTTTGATCTTTGTTGTAACTGGACTTGAACTTGTAGTCTTCATTGTGTACTTGAGTCTGCATTTGCATTTGGTACATTTTGTACTTCTGGTCTTTGTTTGTTCATCTTGTAATCTGGTTTGATGTTGTATGTCATATCTACATGTATATATTGGGTTCTTTCCAGTGTGCACTTGTTTGCACTGTCATTTTGCTGGAATGACTTCGACCTGTCTGCATTGCATACATGAAGCTGGTACACATTTGTGATGAGTTGCACTGAGATATACATGTACACCATTGCTGTATCACCATATGGCTTGTATTTGTTCATTTGTTTTAACTGCTTTATTTGTTGAGTTATCACTCTGGCCTTGATCTGTCACCTGTTTATTCAAGTCTTGGTATTTGAACTGGTGCATGTTGTATCTGTACGTGGTACTGATGCACTTGAACTTGTATTTGAGCCTAGGCAGTGTGAACCAATTCTTTGTAGTATGTATTGTGCACTAGTATGCATACAGTCTGGTTGATTTTGTAGTTGTGCATGTTGTTTCAGTCTGGATTTGATTTCTTGAGTTTTGACAATTTGCACCTGTGTTGAATCCAGTTTCACAACTCGGGTTTGACCTGTGCTCACCTGTCCCTATAAATTTATCAAGTTTATATATATCGGTGTGCACGGCCTTGTGGCATGTACAATGATACACTGTGCATGTCACATTGTTCGTGTGTGATGAATTCAAATGATGACGAACAACCCAAATAACTGAGGCACCAATAAAAACAAATTTATATTTTTGCAAATTCAAATTTGTTTATTTTCAAATTACTGTTGTAGTTGCTAATTATACAGGTACATAGAAGACAGGACAAGAACTGGAGCTGGACAATGCAGATAGATGCAGATGTGCAGACAGAGTAAAAAACTGAGTGTTGAGTGTTGTAGTGAGAAAAAATGTGAATGTGAAATGTATGAAACCGATGTATGTATATAGAGAGAGCAGAAAACTTTGTACTGTAAAAGTGTTGAAATAAAATATTATGTTGAATAAAATACTGATTGAATAATATAAATTCTATGCAATAGTATTATTATTCAATATGAATATTTATTCCTATATGTGTATAGTACAATGTGCAAACACATATATAAATTGATATATGTTTGTTATCATCAAACAAAAATCACATCAAACACGCTGGTCTTTCTCAGTGAAAGCACCAAAGTGTTTGTGCCAAAACTGGTCACAAACCCCAGAAGTAATGAAAGCACCAGTGTTTACACACAGATCCACAATATCCAAACACATATCTTAGATCCAGATAAAGTAGAGAATAAAAATGAAGAAATAGCAAAATTAAAATGTAAGAAAGCAAGAAAGAACACAAGATTTATAGTGGTTTGGATATCTCCGGCCTACGTCCACTTTGAATCAATCCTTTTATTCCTTTTGTATTGAGATTACAATTACAAGCCTTTGAACATCAACCTGCAAAATAGAAGAGTTTCGCCGTAAAGAGCAGAAGAAGATCCCCTTTTAGTTGCCATACGACCGCTATTTATAGGTGTGGATCCGAAAATATCCGCCCCAAAACCTGAACACCTTTTCTCTTGAGCAGTTAGGCCCGTCAGATCCATCCAGAGTGATTTGTGATCGATCCAAGTATAATTTGTATCAATCCAAATTGGCTTCATTTGAGTTGAGATCGATCATGGAGGTTCCTGAGTGCATAAGCAAGCTTCTGTGAAAATTTCATAGCATTTAGACTTATAGAATGAAAGTTATGATCGATCCAAGTTTGCATTTGCGAGTAGGCCGGAACCTCCGTATCCATCGAACAGTGCGTATCCATCACTTTCGCCTCCATCAATTCGTATCCATTACCATATCATTCGTATCCATCATATTCCCCTTCTTCGTATCGATCTGATGCCATCCTGGGAAACATGTTCCTTCGTATCTATCAAGTCCATATCTATCCTTCTCATATCAATCCGAATCTCACGCACAGATCCATGTTTCGCGCCTCATCCTGACCGCTTCCTTCGTATCGATCGATACGAACACGATCGATACGAAAAAGGCTCCTGGGTCATTCGTATCCATCGGTATCCATTCTGTTCGTATCGATCCGACCTTTGTTCCTTCATATCGATCCAAAGCAACCGCCTTTTATGTGCGTCCTTCGTATCGATCATGATGCTATCGATACGAACTACTATCGGCCCAAAGCAAATGTACAAGAGAGAGTGTGTGTTACCTATATTCATATCCATCTTGATATCCCTCGATCAATACGAACCATATTGGTACGAACGACATCCATCGATCCAAAGTAATCCATGTTGATCGATATGAACCATATCGATCCGAGGATACCGATGCTAACCATTTCTCTTCAACATTGATCCATCCATATCTCGAGCATACAAACTCCGATTGACCCCAAATTTGAAACGTAGCCTTTCTAAGCCTTGTTTATCATTCCCAATCGATCTCATCTTGATTGGAGCTTGGTCCAATTTTTACGGTATCGATCATAGCCATGTTTTCCTATCGACCTCTAATCCCCAATCCATGCGTTTAACCAATTTTGTTGATATCTCGGCCTTGACCAAAAGGCGGTGTAACACCCTCTACAAAATTTCATGAGTTCCCTGTATCTCATTTTATATGTCATCCACTTTCCAAAGTGGCAATTCAATCAAAACAAAGAAAGAAATCATTCAAGCACACAAACAATAATTTATGTCAACTCATATATCATATAGAGTTAATTCAAAGCTGAGTAAACTCAACAAATTCCAACCAATGCTTTTGCGTTGCGGCTCCATCTAGAGTTGAAGGGCATTTTATTTTACCTAAAAATCCTACTTGCTCCAAACTTGATAAAATCAGCTCCAGTGCCTAGACAACACTCCTATGAGCGCAAAGCAAAAGACCGCATTTGGTTTGGACTTCGTATGCAAAAGTTATTGATTTTATAATAATTTGTATTAAAACTTTAATTAGTTATATAATTAATTTACCAATCACTTTCTTTACCTCTCTAATCCCTTGCCCCTTTCTTCCCTAGTTCAAACGTGCACAGTGCACAGATATGCACACTCAACAAAGCCGCTTCACCTCTCTCATCCGTTCTCCATCCACACTCAACCAAACGACACCGCACCACCTCCAATCAACTCCACTTCAAAATCTCTATGCATCCCACTCAAAGTGTTCGAGCTCAATGCCCTCTAGGCCATCAGACATGTAGCTCGTCCATCGCCTTCACCTAACGTCGCCTAAATCGCCATCAGACCCTAACCCTAAGTTCAGCCATGTGACGTCGATCATGGCCCAACTTCGCCGCTTCAACTTCCACCTATACCAAATCGAAGATCTCCCTTCCTAAAGCGCAGCGGATCCCACGTTGACAAATTTTGATGCCTCTAGTTTCGAATTTCGATTTTTAATAGTGGAGGCTTGATTTTCATTTACAGGAATAAGAAGGAACGAAAAGAAAAAGAGAAAAATGAAAATGGAAAATAGTCAAAGTGTGGGTTGATGTATGATTATATTATTATTTTAATTTCTATTTTTAATCGTTGTGCATTTCGAGCTCGCACAATCACACAGCACGTCCGATCGTCACGAAACTCGTCTACGCAAATCATCTTATTATTCCAATTTTGATGACACTAGTTTCATCAAAATCTGAGACAGTGCTCCAAAATGATAATTTCATGCGTTTCAAGACCGTTTATCGATAAAACGATTTTCGGTCACATTATGGATATTAGTTATTATCTAAAAGAGGGTTTACAAGGTTATTAAATCAATTTAATCACAATACATCCAAGATTTAAATATTAAATAATTCAGATATTTTAATATTAAGTGTCTGATATTCTGGGTCGTTACAATCTTGTTCGTAGCAGTCCAATCAACAACTATCCATACGCATATCAAAATATTATTTAATTAATAATCAACGAGATAAAGGATTTTATTTAAATACATCTTTCATCCTCTTTTTATAACAACACTTCAACTTAATTTAACAAAACACCTCTTTTATTTATTTCCTTCTCTTTCAAAGTAATAATGATTGATTATCTAATCTTATTTAAAAATCACTATTTTCAAAATGACATACTTGGCTTTAAAAATACCTTTGTTAGAACTCATCAATAAATTTAAAACCCCATCCTTTCATTTGTAATTTCCACTTCCATAATATGGAAATACTACAAAGAAGTTTATATTTTCTAAATACCTTTAAAACATCAAATCAAAAGAATATTCTCAATCCAAAAATATTTCCAACCCAAATATTTAATTTGAAAACCATTATTTGAAATCCTCCTTTATTTTCAAATCCATTTAAAACTATTAATCCACTAAAATAAAATTCTATATCAAAAACAATAATATTGCTTCCAAAAATTCACTAATATGTAACAAATCCCATAAATGATGGTTTCCATTCAATAAATAAATAAATTACATTCAACTTTCGATTACTTCAAAATATTATTTTATACACTTTTGATATATTAAATCTAGCTAAAATTAACTCATCACCTTCAAATATCAATTCATAGAATCCCTTTTGAATAAAAAAAATATAATTATTCAAAATTCACTTATTTAGTAAATCACAAAATTCATCATTTTCTAAAATAATTTCCATTCACAAAATTCTCAAAATTATTCCACTTATATATATATATTCAAAACTCATCTCTCTTACAAACTTTCCATTAATCACAAATAATATAAATAACAAATAAGAATATCATTCTAAAATTCACTATTTATTGCCAAAATAGTTTATTTATTCCAAATTTAAATCAGTTAATTCATCTAGCCCATTTCTGAACAATTTCAAATGTTATTCGATTATTTGCAAACAACTATTCACCACTCAAACATCACATAAGGTATAATCAACAATTAACCTATTATCATCATAATAATTTATTCATCGTTCACAACACAACTCCAATCAATTTCAATCATCGGTCAATGTCGTTCACCAGCACCTCATGCCCAACCACCAGCACACGAATACACACCTTCCAAGGTCACTCTAGCCATCGCCTATCGTCTGTCTACCCCCACCGCCAACCGCCATCGATCGCCTCCCCTATCCTTACGATGCCGCCTGCCATCAATTACAACCGCACATCTATATTTTTTTTAGGTCGTGGATTTTAATTGTAAGGAGTTTGGGTTGAAGCTAATTAAAGGGGTTCTGATTTTCATTTGGGTCAAAGGCAAGAAGGTTCGGGAAAGAAAAAGAGGGGTTTAAAATAGGAAAGAGGTTATGGGCTTGGGCTTGTCTTCTAATTTATATTTTGCCTACTTGTTTAATCCTCTCTTCATTTAAATTGTAATTAAATTTTCAATCTAATTTAATTTAATTTACACTTCAGTCTACAAATTATATTCAATCAATTACCCAATTTCATTCATTTCAATACCTATTTATTTTTCACTACTTTCATCACATAACAATTATTTGCACTTAAAAATATTTTATATTCAAATAAAATAATTTATCCAATTTTAATAAACTATTTGAGAAAATTAATTATTTTAATTCAATTTATTAAAATAAAATCTTTTGTTAAATGTAATTTAATTAGCTAAAATTTTATTCTCAAAATATTTATTATCAAAAAAAAATTTGGCCTTTTTTATTTTAAATAAATTTATTTTATTTATACGGCATAAAAAGACGGTTATTATATGCTTTGATTATTATGATCTACTAATGTATGTATCCACCATGTATTATGCTGAAGTAATTGTGTTAACCAGGTTTTAACCAAGTGGATTTCAACTGGAAGTAGAAGGTCAAAACAAAGACGAAACGACTCATGAACTTGGAAACATGCTTAGAAGGACCAAAAGATTGACGTGTCAACTTGCATCTCCCAATACACCAATCCAAAGCCTAAGGTGGCTTTCGGACTCGCAATAGTGTCATGTAGTACGAGCTATCAGGTTTTTCTACGTTATCAGAGATTGAAAATATAAGGATAAATCTAAGGCATAATATATTTCTAGATCTCATAGCGGAAGGAATATAATATAAGTACTAAAAATAGACATTCCTGAAAAACAACCTTCAAAATGCTCAATTCAAATACATTGTTTTCAATGTACAATATAGGTTTACTAGACATTTAATACAATAAGTAGCTATATATGGAACAACCAAGAGTAGTGGAACTCCAACAATTAGCTCCTTTCTCTACGCTTTGCGCCAAATCAACTATTGTCCTATTATCCTATGGCGGGAGAGAAAAAAGGGAAATGTGGTCAGACAAAAATTTGATGAATGAGTACATCATTAATATATGGTGATAACATGTAGTGGACTTTAATAAAACTCTATGTGACCTAGGGTTTTCTATAGGTGTCCATGGATGACTAGGTTTCTTTAATAAAGTGTTTTTATTTTAATACACACCTACACTAACTACTAGTGCAAGCTCCTACAAGAATCGAACTATGGATCGAACCTCAATAACTAGCGGTCGACTGATAGCTACTAGAGCTTCTCCAACAAAGGATCATGCTACAATTTCCCATATAGGACTAGATCTCACACATTACAACTACGTGTAACTATCTCACATCGATTTCCCTACAATTTCCATAGGGGAATAAATTTATCACAACTACGACTACACATACCCCATGAGGGCGAACTCATAATGCTAACTCGTCGAAGTGTCTCATTGTCTGCATCCGCATCCATCTCTCAATCGTAGCATACCTCTTATTGTACACGCCGGAATCCATCAACCATATAACACCACGTCGCGTAAGGTATCTGTGAATCCCAAGGAACTCTCATTTGTGTCAGGCCTACACACTTCATTGGGCATCAGTCAGTGCTGCACGTCCATTGTAGAACCTCCTACGAGTGCCATTTTCTATACAAGCGCCCCAGTCGAGTAATCGACCCCCATTGGATAAATAGCATTTACCCAGTCTGCAATGTCCTAACATTATCTCATAGGGAACTAGCTTCCCTACTATTTCTAACATCCATTTATATATATTAAAATATATAAACAGTTATCTATTATTTATAACTTGCGCCTTAGGCCAAGGTTCAACCTGCATTGGAAAACGCTAACCGATCGACCGCCTTATACTAGAGCGGTCGACCGCTTACTACCGAGTGCTCCAGGTAGTGCGATCAACCGTTCGTGGTGTAAATTTTAGGTTTATTAATTTTGATTCCAATTTAATTGTTGTTTAATTTTATTTTGTTAATTATTGTCATCGTTCCTGAATTTATTATCATACAGTAAGATACTTACAATTAACCAAACTTGTTAATATCAATTTCAATTTACAAATTACACAATTTTGTAGTGGAATAGTTAATCCTAAGGTTACCATTAACAATACGAGTTATGTCAATTCTTTATTAATTTACATATTTATAGGAACAATTCAAGCCTTGGGTTTACTACAAACATCAATATTAACAAATTATATTAACATATTATAGGATTATAAAGAGAAATAGTTTTAATCTAGGTCAATTTCTATGTAACAGATTTGCATCAATTTAATTCATTATTTAATCTCCGATCTAAACAATATGATTTACAATTTAGTTTTTAACAACCTAAACCGGATATGGTATATCAAAATTAACTGCATATAATCATCTTATTAAAAATATACCCACTCACCTTGAAGGAATTCCTCATCAAATTTGATTTGATTTCACCGCCTCTCTCCTTTGTTGATTTAATTTCCTTCTTCCTTTCTCTTTTATTTTGATTCTCTATCTCCTTTAATTTGATGTGTAATATTTTTAATTTTTTTTATTAAGAAAATTTAGGAAAGAGAATATGAAATGTTTTAAGAGTTTTCTTAAGGAGGAGGAGGAAGAAGATAGTGATGAAGGCTAGGGTTTTAAAATAGAAAAGAATGGGGTTTGACTATGTATTTATAGTTTGAAAACTACATTTAGAAAAATTACATATTTGTCCTCCAGTTGTTTTCCTTTACATACAGAAAATTTTATTTCCCCTTTTCTTTTAATTTACGGAAGGTAACCTTTCATCGTCCCTCCTTTAATGTCATCAGTTGTCATTTATTTCAATTTGTTTCATTCACTTAATTATTTACCTTTAATGTTTTGCAACTTTATTACTATAATTTCAATCAATTTCCTTAATTGATATTATACATATATACATGTGTGTTTATTTAATTAGAAACACTATTGCTTACCAATTAATTGATATTAAAGTTTCCAATTTCAAATTGATTTCATAAATTATAACTTGAATTAATTCTATTAATTAGCATCCTATATATATGTGTGTGTGCGTGTCTGTGTCTATGTATTAATTAGAGATCATATTCTTTACCACGAATTGAGCAATCACTTACACTAATTGATTGGTATTAATGTTTTTAATTCCAAAAACCAAACTTATCCTTATTATTTGCAAATAAGAAATGACATACTGTACATTTTCTTTAATAAATGATTCCCTTCCATTAATACACACTTACCTTTTCTTTTCAAAATATGCAATGTTTATTTTACTAAATACCTTCTTTTTAATATATATATATAGTTACGTTACCTTTCTTTCACAATAACCAGTTACTTTCGTATATCATTATCTTCACTTTCCAAATATATAAAAGTAGATGCATCTTTTCTTTTTAAATACATTGTTATACTCTTTTATATATCCAACCTATCCTTTAAATTAAGTATTGTAATAATTTCATCATTAATGCTTTCCCCTTGAAGCATTTTCACATTTTTGAATATAAATACTTTTCCTTCTTTTATTTTAAATGCATATACATCATTGTACCCTCTCTCTTTTCTTTTCTTTCCTTTCCTTTTCTTTTCTTAAAGTAATTCATACATATTCAACTTATTTCTTAACAAATAAGTTTTTGGTTATTCTTTTATTAATTCCTAAACTTAATTTTAAAACACGCCCAAAACACGAAATGCACGCTATGGTAAACATATCATATCTTTTTCATATGTTATTCGTTTCTAACAACTTATATATGAATTTCAGCTAGAAAATTTAACTTGGTATAATGTAAAAGTTAGATTCCCCAAATTCCTTTATTAATAGAAATTAAATATTTTGTTCTTTTATGTGAAATTGCATTTTTACCTTTATTAATAATTTAATTTGTTATTATTAAAATTTCAGTGATGTTACATTCTCTCCCTTTAAAAGTATTTCGTCCTTGAAATCTCTAAGGATGGAAAAATGTAATTTTATACAAGCAAACCAATATTACAACCATCTACTCAACCATCAACCACTTGCAACCATTGTCCTTAAATTTAAAATTTCAAATGCAACATATAGATATGGAATGCATAAGAAATATAACTAACGCAAAATTAGGCAGTCTCTTGAACTAGTCGACCTCCTGGAATGCAGGTGCTTATCCAAAATGAATGCAACATCCTATGTAAATATACTGGCAGTTCTATATGTATGCGCAACCATTCAATCCATATACAGCAACCATATGCGTATTACTGATAAAATAAAAGAGATAAGGTGAAGTGTGTCGTGGGCCAACATGAACAAATTGGTCCATATGTGCAACACTAATTAATTAAATACATCCATTAGCATTCATCATCCAAAACATGTTCTAGTGACACATACACAACCATGCCTATCATCCATACATTCATACCTATGGAATATACTAAGCAAACACAAAGTGTCTAAGTAACTATACTGACTAAAATGAAAACATACCAGAAAAGAACTCTAAATGGGTAGCTTGGATTTACTCCTAGGGCTCCCAAATGCTCTCAACTGGATCGTCCTTCCATATTAAATTATTGACTTTACTACTGGCATTTAAACTCAATCTAAACCAATACAAATGTTTATGCATGGGTAAACCTCTGCAGTCCTTGCTACAAACTCACTTAAACTAATGTTGCCATGTACCATAACTCATAACTTGAGCACAAGTATGCTCTTAACAGAACGTTGCCCTATGCAACCCTCAATGCACATACACATTACCTCAAATCATCCCAGTAGTATATCGATTACTCAATCCTAGTGATTCTAAGGTAAGATAACTCGAAAGTGGATAGTGTCTCACCTAGCATCAAATGACTTGAATTTCTTACTATCCTATCAAACCTAGCAATTAAAATCCTAAGTCTAAATGAAGTTTTAAACTTAATTTAAATCCTAACCTAAATTGTTTTAGAAAGATTATCGTTTGGGTGATATACCTACAGCTATTAGTTAAGTCAATGCCCCATGATAGTTTTATTAAATAAGTAGTTTCTTTTTATCTAAGGGATGATTGAAAGGAATCTTACCATTTTCTTCTCAAAATCTTATAAAAATTATTCCAAATCTCCTTTTCTATACAAGTCGCCTCCGCATTTTTAATGCGTGCAAACTGTAAATTTTTTTTCGTTTTCTTTTCTTTTTTAATAGGAACCCAATCCTTGAAGTAAAGATCCTTTGCGAAATCTTATCTCCAAGTTCATCTAGGATATCCTTTGTAGTTTGCACTTCTAAAACTTACCATTTCTTAATGCCATCCCATCAATGGGACTTTTTCCCCAAATTTAACTTCCCACCATTTTATTCCAACTATCCCATAGTCAAGACAATTCAATATGGAATGGTGTCTTACCATCTTGATCCAATAGACATAAAGACCAATATTTTGGTTTACACTTAGGGATATTTGCATTTTAATGGGTTGGATCACATCTTCCCTAAAAGGAAACGTGAACGCTATAACTTCCCATAAATTATCTAAAAGGGGATTTCTGTTATGTTTGGAATTACAAGGAATTATCTTTTCTGTTATTATTGAAATAGACAGTACAAAATACAGAAAACATCCCTATTTTGTACATCTCTTTCTTTTAGGCATATTCCTTGTTATTTCAAACGATACACTTTTGTGTTAAAATTGGATAATGTATCTAAATTTACATTGCTACACCCTTTATTCCAATGAATTAAAATAATACTTAGATCCCACTCCAATTTATAACAACTTCTAATTTGTGTTTACTAGCTTAAATCAATTACCCAACAAACCTTGAATTACCATGCAATTTCCTTAATGAATTATCTCATAAATTTAGGGACTACATCCCTCTTATTTTCCATATTTAAGTGTATGCAATATTTGATCATACAATTCCAAGATTTACATTTAGCCATACATGGAACACATCTACAACGATATAAATCCAATAAAAAAAGGTGGAACCCAATGCACGAGGCTCCCGCACGATAGCGGGCATGATATAAATCCAGTAATATATAAAAATATATAATTTCCCACTTGCGTCCACCTGGTCCGCCCATAGCCTTTAGGGGAACAACACAATGCCTGGACCACCCATAGGCTACAAGTATTTTATCACCTACATGGTACCAACCTTGCTGATATAGCACCGAGCCTACACTTACCGTCCCAATTAGATTACCTAATGTAATCAAGGAAATGCCCAATTTTTACTTAACACTCCCTATTAGGATTAAACAACACTTCAAACCAAAACACTTCTTGCATCTACAACATTCTTTAATACAATTAAAACATCTTGGCTTACTCTTACATTACCCTGAAATATGCTTATCCAAATCATACTTTCCAAACTTTCTTTATATAATTCAAACCATACTTAGGTAGAAAACAAAAAGTGATGTTCACTCTTCATTATTACAAAAAGTTTGATCTATTACTTTACCCTTCGAATTCAAACGTTGATTGTTAAGGTTACTATATCTCCATACTACTCCTACCTCTGCCCTTAAATATTACAATGCTTATGAACTTCATAATCAATTTAGTCCTCATAGGCTGTGTAATTCTCTCTATCTAAATCCAATTTAATTCTTCTCTTTTTAGGTTTAAGTGATAGTCATAACTTTAATTTACCTTCCAAATCAAAATCTTTGATTCGAACATCGTTTTCACAAACTAGTAAGTTTTTAAAACTGCAAAACCCTCCATTCATTTTTAACAATGTTTCTGTTTTTTACAAATATCATTACATTTTTCTTTAATTTTAGATTATAAAAAATATTTTAACTTAACTTAGCAAAATATACATAAAAAAATATTTCTAAAATTCTCCTTCATAAATATGAAATTCTCACCAAATGTATTTTTTAAAGAAGATGTGAAATTTTAACTTACTATATATATTTTTTAAAGTATGATAGAAACACTTATAAAAGACATTTTCAAGGGCTAACCATTTCTTATTTATAAAAGAGGTTCAAAAGCTGGGTTTTGCATAATCCTTCATTTATTTTTTTTATGTCAAAATTTTCGTTTTAAAAGGAAAGTACGCTTCAAGGGTAAGTGCAGCAGTGTGCCTAGAAACAAAAGCTTTAAAGCAATTTATTGAAAATTTTCTTTTTGTCAAATTCTTTTAATTTTGCTTTTAATTTTTTTATATAGCTTGTATAATCATTTTATAGAAAATCATTAACCAAATTTTTGAAATATAAGATATCTACTGTTTCTAAATTTCAAAAAACATTTTCACTAGCTTATCACTTGAATTGGAGTAGATAAAAGCAACCTAACTTACACAATCCCAATTATACCTACAATGCTTTAAGTGCATAAGGTTTCGGTCCTTCTTTTTAAAAATAGTTAACTTAAGTTTATCTTTCAATACAGTGTCCAGCTCTAATATAGAGACACTCTAGCTACATAAATAAAAAGGAGTCTTTCCAACAATTACCAATATAAGAATAGGGTTTCCACCTTAACTGGGGAGATTTACCATAAGTTTATGAAATCATTCTATCATGTTCCCTTTTTCGTCTTATAACATCACACTTAACTATAAGGGTCCCATAGTATTAATCTTTTCCATCCACCCTTAAATCCATAATTTACTTACTACTGCTAGTTGGTATAGGAAACCTCTACTAGCGTCTCTTTATGGGGTAGAGTTTATATATTTTTCTTGGTATACTTATATATAAAATATTTGAATTTTTTTTATCTATACATATGTATATACCTCTTTCGAAAAACCATTTTGAAAACCTTTTTGGAAAACTCTTTTTTCAAAAACATTTCAACTATGTTCTCTCATTACACACCTAATCCCTAAGAAATCTTAAACCTAAGCTTTGATACCAACTATGACAACCTGCATCTCCTGATAAACCAATCCAAAGCAGATGGTGAATTTCCTACTCGTTCAGTGTCAAGAAGTACGAGTTATCGGGTTTTTATACATTATCAGAGACTGAAAACATAAGCATTAATCTAAGACATTTTATACTTTCAGATCTCACAGCAAAAAGAATAAAATGTAAGTATTGAAAAAAGACATTCTAGAAAAACAATCTTCAAAATGCTCAATTCATATACATTGTTTCCAAAGTTCAATATAAGTTTACTAGACATTTAGTACAAAAAATAACTATATAAGGAACAACCAAGAGTAGTGGAAGTCCAAAGTTTAGCTCCTTCCTCCACGCTTTGTACCAAATCAACTATTTTCCTATTATCCTGTGGTAGGGGAAAAAGAAGGGAATGGAGTAGGTCAAACAAAAGTCCAATAAATGAGTACATCATTATGGTGATCACATGCAGTCGACTTTGATAATACTCTATGTGACCTAGTGTGTTATACAAGTGTCCGTGGATGATTAAGTTTCTTTAATTAAGTGTTTTTAACTTAACACACACCTACACTAACTACTTGTGAAGGCTCCTACAAGGATCGAACTACGTATCGAACATCAATAGCAAATGATCAGCTAATAGCTACTAGAACTTCTCCAACATAGGACCATCCTACAATTTTTCCATATGGCAATATTTCTCATACATTACGACTACATGTAACTATCTCACATATGTTTCCCTACAATATCCGCATGGGAAGAAATTTTCCACAACTACGACTACACTTACCCCAACTACACATTGAGGGGGAACCCATGATGCTGACTCGCTGAAATGCCTCTTTGTCTGCATCCGTATCCACATCTAAATTGTAGCATATGCCTCTTACTGCATGTGCCGAGATTCATCAACCACACAACATCACGTCGCATCAGGTATCTGTGAATGCCAAGGAACTCCATTCTATCGAGCCCACACACTTCATCAGGCATCAGTCAGTGTTGTACGACTACTGTCGAACCTTTTATAAGTACCGTTTGTGATAGAATCACCCTTAGTCATGTAATCAACCCTCGTTGGATAAATAGCATTTACTCAGTCCGCAATGTTCTAGTGTCATCTCATAAGGAAGTAGCTTCCCCACTATTTCTAACATCTATATATATATATATGAATATATAATATATAAACAATTATCTATTATTTATAATCTAAGCCTTAGGCCGAGGTTCAACCTGCACTGGAAAACGTTAATCGGTCGACTGCCATATACTATAGGTCGATCGCTTGCTATCGAGTGCTCCAGGTAGTTCGCTCGACCGGTCATGGTGTAAGTTTTAGGTCTATTGATTTTAATTCAAGTTTAATTATCATTTAATTTTCTTTTGTTACTTATTGTTTTCGTTCCCAAATTTACTATCATACAATAAACTACTTATAAGTAATCAACTTGTTAATATCAATTTTAGTTTACAGTTCTACACAATTTTGTTGTGAAATAGTTTATCATAGGGTTACTATTAACAATACAAGTTATGTCAATTCTTTATCAATTTACAGATTTATAGAAACAATTCAAGTTTATGATTTACTACTAACATCAATATTAACAAATTATAATAATAGATTATAGGATTAGAAGAAGAGGAGAAAGGTTTTTAATCTAGGTCAATTCCTATTTAATAGGTTTGCATCAATTTAATTCATTAATCAATCTTAGATCTAAACAATATGATTTACAATTTAGTTTTTAACAACCTAAATTAGATATAGTATATCAAAATTAACTACATATAATCATCTTATTAAAAATATACCCATTCACCTCGATGGAATTCCTCTTCTGATTTGATTTGATTTCACCGCCCCCCTACTTTGTTGATTTAGTTTCCATTTTCCTTTCTTTTTTATTTTGATTCTCTCTCCCCTTTAATTTGATGTGTAATCATTTTATTTTTTATTAAGAAAATTTAAGGAAGAGAATAGGAAATGTTTTAAGAATTTTCTTTAGGAGGAAGAAGAAGATGATGGAGGCTAGGGTTCTAAAACAAAAAGGATGGGGTTTGACTATGTGTTTATAGTTTGAAAACTAGGTTTAGAAAAATTATGTGTTTACCCTCAAGTTATTTACCTTTACGTATAGAAACATTTATTTTCACTTTTCTTTTCATTTAGAGAAGGTAACTTCTTCATCCTCCCCCCTTTAATGTTGTTAGTAGCAATTTATTTCGATTTATTTCCTTCACTTTATTATTTACCTTTAATGTTTTGCACCTTTATTATTATAATTTCAATCAACATCCTTAATTGATATTCTATATATATACATGTGTGTTTATTTAATTGAAAACCCAATCCCTTACTAATCAATTGGTATTATAGTTTCCAATTTCAAATTGGTTTCATAAATTATAATTTAAATCAATTCTATTAATTAGCATCCTATATATATTATGTATGTATGCATGCATATAAACCTAGCACCAGATGTTTCCACTCAACAGGAGGTTGTAACTAGAGGGGAGCTTAACAAAATGAATAATCAACTTAACCAGATGATGACTGATAGTCAGAAGGCTCTTATGGACAAGACTGATGCTTTGCTGGTGCGACAACCACCAACTGCCCTAAGGACTAGGTCAAAAACAACAGAGGCTATGGAATAAGAAAACTCCTCTGTATCAGGCTTGAATAGGAAGGATGGCAAGCAAAAGCAAAAGGAGATAGTTGTTGGAGTGATTGAAATTGTTATCAAAGCTCCTGTCGGAGGGCAACCTGCCGCAAACCCCAGCCATGGAATGAAAGCTCCACATGGGAATGTTGCAATGCTTCTCACTAATTCTGAAGATGACATTCAACTTGATGCTAAAGGACTAGAATTAAACGCTAACATAGGCAGACAAACTGCTGGAAAGGAAGTTCAAACTGTCGCTATAAAGCCAACCGCGCAATAATGGAATTCTATAGGAGTGGTTCTCCTAGAGAATGGAGAAACTAGACTTCAGTTGGCAAACCAAGGTCGTTTGCAGAGTTAAGCGCTCGGCATAGCCCCTGATAGTCGACCTGTGGACTACCGGACTAGTAAGGCATTCATTGCAGACATAGTTAAATGCTTGATGGAAGAAAGTAAGTGTAGGAAAGACGATGATTGGGGTTCTGTACCAAGCTGAACTCTGTTTACTGAAAACATTTTAAGGGAAGTGTACCCACCAAAAGTTTGCAATGCCTACTATGCCCTTATAATGGGACGATGGATCCTAAACAGCACTTGTACAAGTACAGTTGGCATATGGATGGAGCTAGGGCAATGGATGTTGTCCAATAGAGATGTTTCCCTATCTTCCTGGAAGGTATTGCTTCTATGTGGTTTACTATACTCCAACCAAGGTCCATTTCTACCTTTGATGAGGTGGCAAGGAAATTCTTGAAACAGTTCAGACTTCATACGGCAGAGCCAAAAGATGTGATGTCTCCATTTGGCCTTTTCCAAGGACTAAATGAATCACTAAAAACCTTTATGAACCAGTTTAATACTGCGGTTACTGAATTAAGCAATCCTAACGAAGATGTATTATTCATGGCTTTAGTCCAAGCCATCCATCCAGACATGGACTTTGGAAGATGGATTAAGATGAAATAGCCAATCACTATAAAGGAGTTTAGCCGAAAGGCGAGTCAGTATCTGAGATTGGAAAAGGCTGATGCATTGGAGGGAAAGTACGCCAATGTGCAACCAAATGAGATAGTTTAGAGCAATGTAGTGGTCAACCAGGATGGACACAATTTTGGAGCTATGATAGGAAATGCAAGGAAAGATGGAAATATGAAAAGGAAAAACCAGAACACTAGTAGGCATGATGGGAATGGAAAGAGGATTAGGAACCTGAGACCCGAGGAGTATATGCCATTGAATGATAGCTTGGAGACCATCTACCTTACAACTCAGAGAACTGAGTGATTCAACAAGCCTTAGGAAGGTAGAATCTGAACGACAAAAACAATTAGGAAAGTTTTGTCGCCTCCACGAGACTCGCGGGCATAACCAAAATGAATTTCGGCATTTGAAGGACTTAATCGAGGAACTAATAAGAAACAATAGGCTTCAACAATACGTGAAGAAACCGTAGAATTCTGACCAACTAGCTAGACCTTAACTTCCAAGCATTAAGGAAATCAAGCGGGGCCTAGCGGAGAAGGAACCCGTCGAACTGATCAGAGACTCGTCATAAGTACCATCTCCGGAGGACCTTACCCAACACAAAAGAGCTGGGGGAGATGGAGTGATGCACGAGTTTACTAAAGCATGCTCCAAAAGAAACTTGTTATGCAATCGAGGATGGAACTCCAGCCAATCAGTAGAAAAAAATAGTATATGATATTGTATTTTGGAGTCGGGACACTGAAGGAATAGAGGTGCCAACTTTCAACCCGATGGCGATAACCATCGGAATCGTACCGGCGGTTGTATGCCGAGTCCTGGTGGATAGCGGAAGTTCTATTAACATCTAGTTTCGACATATGTTTGATCAGATGAAGATCAGCATTAAGGATGTGTTTGCTTGTAGAATGAAAATCCAGGGCATTACGGAAGAACCAAAACAGCCAGTCGGGATGATTAACTTACCCGTGGAGCTCAAAGAAAGAGAACAAAAGGTAGTCCTTATCCAAACCTTCGTAATCGTGGATGAAATGTCAGCTTATAATGCTTTCTTGGGTCGACCGACCCTTGCTAATTTTAGGATAGCTTTGGCTCCATGGTGCCTTACCATGAAAATCTCGATGGAGAATGGGGTTGGAGTTGTAAAGGGAGATGAAAGCGTTGCTAAAGAATGTTATATCGTTGAGTTACACGAATCGAAAAAAAAGGATAAGAAAGAATGTGGGGAAGTCTCTCCACGTTCATAAACAGTCAACATAGCAATTACAGAACTCCCCCTGGCTAGGGGACCATAGCCGTTTCGACAAGGCTTTGGACCTTAGGAAGAAGAGTTCAGGGGAGGAACGGGTGGTATTGGCAGAGATAACAGTGTCAGTCCCTGTCGATATGGATGACCCAACCCGAGTCTTAAAAAAAGGGTCACAACTTGTGTGATAACCATGATTTTTGTGAGCAGATTCATGATTTAATTTAGTTTATATTTGTTTAGAAATTGCATTAAAAAGATAGGAATAGGAAGCTGATTTGCAGATACATGGTTTAAAACATGTACATGTGCACAAGATAGTGTACACACATGAACACAGTTTTCTATGTAATAAAATTAAGCAAAAATCAATATATAAATTAAAATAACTAGTCTAGAAATATATATGCATGAAGATAGGATTTTATCTTTAAATAAATCTGGCACAAAGGAAAATAGAAAAGACTTAGGCAAAAATAAGCATACATATGTTATACATGTACACAGTCAAACAATTTCTGGAAGAAAACAGAAATTGCATGGAAATGGTATGAACCTTTAGATAAACACTTTATCCATTTCTAGCAATTCTTTTGCTTAGGACAAAAACTAAAGTCATGCATATAACATGACCCGGGGGAAAAATTAAAAGAATAAGGTTTATTTTCTGGAAAAATTAGCAAGGACCACATACCCTCTTATTTTCTTGAATCAAATAGGAGGCAGACTATGTTTTGTATGGGGTAGAACTGACATTGGGTAATTCCATAAACCCTAGTAACAGCCAGGAATTATATAAAGAGGCTTAGTGTAGAGAGATCATACCCATTTGCTCTTCATAACCTAAAGAAAAAAATATATAAGCCAGAGAAAGAAAGGAGCACCGGCCATTAGAGTTAGAGGAAGGCAGGGGATCAAAAGAAAAGAAAGACTTAGGAAAAAAAGGAATTAATGCGAGTAACCTCACTGAAAACTTTGGCATTAAGTCCTGAATATTAAGGCAGCCTATTTGAATTAATAAAATTCATTTTTGCAAGTTATGTTCATTTTATGATTTGATGACTTTGGTTTGTTAATAATCTGTTTAAGTATAAAACCCCTCACAGTGATTTACCCAAAAAGATAAGAGTTATGGATTTCATGTTTTAAATGTTTATCTGTGATATGGATTAACTTTGAGATGGAGTGATTTCTTTTATGGGTTTTCTTTATAAAGTTATTCATAAAATCCCAGGATTCAGGTGGTAGATATATGGTCTGAAAATAGAAAGAAATATGGGCTGCAACATTGTGCTGTTGCTTATGTCTCATATTAACTGAAACAAAGGAAAATGTAGAAGTGCAATGTTATACATGTGCTAAGCTTCTATGTTTTATGAACTACTCAAATCAAAATATACTTATGGTTTAGCCAGATCTTCAAGATTAAGAAGAATCTGATTGAACCAGAGGTAAGAGAGGATAACTAATAAACTACTTATGACCATATGTTTATAACTTGATCCATTAAAACCCTTAGGCAAAATAATGTGCTAAGAAATCACATCTATTTTCATGATTAAATGGTTGCTTCTGAGAACATGACTTACCAATGTCTAGATGATTACATGTTGGTTGAATTGTTTATTTTTTCTCTGATTGAATAATGAGATGCAGAGGGGACTAGCACAATCATGAAAAAGGAAATAACACTTAGTAATTTAACTAAGGGCTTTGGATCTTAGGGCTACAAAGTATGGCTTGGCAAGGGGAACATTGCAAGCTCACACATGGTATGTTCATACACAGGGGCCTGAGTGTGCTGGGTTAACAGAGACATGTCCCAGGCAGTGTGTGGTTTAACAAAAGAAAGTAGCTAAAGACCAAACATACTTGATAGTGAATAATAGAAATAGGTTCAAGAGAGGGCTTGGGTAAAATCCCTGATGGCCAGTAACCTAGTAGAAAGGATTTGATGATTGGATTGATGAATATGTTGGTTGGTTTATAATGTTTTATGGATGAATCTTATGTTTGCAATCACTGAACTAAACCATTAAATCACATATAATCTGTGGTGCACTGATGTGTATACACATGTATCACAGAAACATGCACAAGAGTGGTACTGAGTTCCTTTATCCACTTTAAAGTTATATGAATATGCATAAGTGTTATGAAAATTATGTTTTCAGTTAGATTATTCATACCAGACTTTAGTCTGACCCTTGTGTGTTTTATGCACCCTTGGGTGTCTCATGTTTATATGGAGCAGTTCATGGTGATTTTGCAGGAAAGTAGGAATGATTTGATCAGGCTTTGGATGTTTAACTGCCTAAGGATTGGATGCTATTTTTAAAAAGACTTTGCTGAAGTAAATTAAATATTCATGATGAACTATGTTAAGATATTTTGTTTAAGTTGCTTAGAGAAACCAATGTATTGTTATTTACTATTTTGTAAGTGTTGAACTTATATGTATCAGCTGGAACTTATGTATTTTGTTTTGCAAAATGCTTTGCTAAGAAAATGAATTTTAAGCTTCAAGAACAGTTAGGCTAAAATGGTAGAAAAATATGAGAATAAAGGATTTAGGGATTGAAGGTATATCCAAAGAATTGACATAAAAGGATCCATGTTTAAGTTAAAAAAATCTGACAGAAAGGTTCTGAGTTGCCTTAGAATAGAAAACAAAATAACATGTGTTTTGTTGAGAAATAGTGCAAACTGAATATGGCTAACATAGCCATTTTATTGAGTCTGGGTTAAACCAGCACCCAAGAGTTTTAATTTAAGATCTGTTTCATAACCCAAGTATAGGGTAGACTCAGACAATTTTTTTAACAAGAAAAAAAATAAGGCACCTGAATTTCCCACTGACACACACATGCACAGAAACATGCACACACATGCACAAGCAAAAGCACAGTGTATACAGTAATAAAATTATTGAAATTTATGTAAAGTGATGAGTCTTGAGACATAAAATCAATGGTTATGCATTAACCCAAGTGTACTTTGAAAGAAACACCATTGCTATGTAGAGAGTATTTCTTTTAAGTAATACTCAAACAGATTTCTACTTTAAAATTTCTGTACTCTGATTTAAGTAGAAAATGACTTATATATCTTCATATATATAAGTTCAAGATGAAATGAGTAAACCAATATTTTTATATTGACAAAAAGGTCCTGGATAGAAGAAAATTGGAATTAAATATTTTCTTGATTAAATGGCCACTGTTTAAAAAAAATTCAAGTGGGTCATTTCATTTGGTATCAGAGCTATGTTGTTAAATAACATAGCAAAATTTTGTATGAACTTGTTTGCATTGGATGTATGGAAGTATTGACTACTTTGGATGCTTTGGTTGTTAATGTTTACACTACTAATATCTAATATAACAGAATAGTGATAGGTTAAAATAAATTAAATCTATAGAGTATTAAGCAAAACAGACTAACTTAAGTGTGATATCCATAGAGCTATGGTAGGACCCAGACATCAAAATGTAGGAACAAGTGAACCACCCATGGTGAATGTGCAAGAATTCATGAGAGCCATAAAGGATGGAGTAGGCAACAGGCAGGAAAATCCACATGAGGAGCTTTCCAAACTACTCAAGACTTTTACCAATCTTGGAGGCAAAACTTTTGATGGCAAAGAAGGAGTTATGGGAGTTCAAAATTGGCTTAGAATTTTGGAAAGGATCTTTGCAGACATGCAAGTTGAAGACCAAAGGAAGAGGCAAATTGCATCCAGGCAATTGAGAGGAGCAGCTTTGGATTGGTGGGAGGTTATCATAGCTGGAAGACCTGAAGGAGAAGTGACATGGGATCAATTTAAAGCAATGTTGGAAGGCAGATTTGTCCCTGCATCAGCCAAGGAATCTTTGCTAGAGGAATTCATCAAATTAAGGCAAGGGACTATGAGTGTCACTGAGTACACTCAGAAGTTTGAATCATTGGCAAAGTATGGTGCAGTACTCATCACTACTGAGGAGGCTAAGAATGGCAGGTATATTCAAGGGCTGAACCCTAGCCTTAGTAGAGCCATGCTACCATACAAGGACAAGACTTTTGATCAAGTTTTGGATTTGACTCTGAGCCTTGAACAACATGATAAAGCTAGAGAGAATTTCAGGGCATTCAAGAATAATCAAAACAAGAAGGGAAAGGGTAAATTTCACCCTTATGATAAGAAGAAAACAGACATAGCTTCCACCAAGAAACCAGAAGAAGTCAGTGCTACTGAAATTAAGAAGAAGATCACTTGTTATAACTGTGGCCAAGAGGGGCATATGAAGAATAGATGCACAAATGTTAGGCCTGCATCCTTCAATTGTCACCATTGTGGGAAGGAAGGTCACATAAAAAGGAATTGTCCAGATTTTAAGCAAGGAAAATTAGGGGCTTTGGAAGGAAAAGGCAAGGCAGCTGAGGGATCAAGTGTTGAAAAGCATGGTCAGGTTGAAGGTACTTTGCTTATTCACTCAATACCTTTTGCAGTAGTGTATGATACTGGGGCTACACACTCATTGATCTCCCATGATATTGCACAACGATTAAAATTGAATTTATGATTGTTGATAAGCCACTGTTAATTAGAAGCCCTATAGGTAGTTCATGTGTTCTGGGTATGATATGTATGCAACTATGATTAAAAATAGGAGGACATGTGTTTGAGTCAGACCTATATGTGTTGCAATATCCGGGCATAGGGATTATTTTAGGAGTTGATTGGTTGAGTAGATATAAGGCTATCATAAATATGGAGACATCCACCATATCATTGAAAGTTTCTGATGGACAAAGAATAGTTGTTCTTTGTGAGGCAAACAAGAATAGAAGTATAGCCAACCTTTCTACATTGTCAAATGAAAAACCCATGCCTGCATTAGAAGAAATCCCCGTAGTAAATCAATATGTTGATGTGTTTGGTGAAGTGAGGGGAGTTCCCAACCACAGACCAGTTGAGTTTTCAATCAAAATAATTCCAGGAGCTAGCTCAGTAGTTAAAAGACCAACTAGAATGGGGCCTAAGGAGTTGATGGAGCTGAAAAAGCAATTGGTTGAATTAGAAGAAAAAGGTTTTATTAGACCCAGTAGCTCATCATGGGGAGCACCAGTAGTCTTTGTTAAGAAACAAGATGGATCCCTTAGGTTATGTATTTACTATAGGGAATTAAATAAAGTCACAGTTAAAAATAAATATCCCTTACCAAGGATTAATGATCTCTTTGATCAATTGAGTGGTGCAAAAATATTTTCTAGACTTGATTTAGCTTCAGGCTTTCATCAAATGAAAGTAGAAGAGGAAAGCATAAAGTATACAACCTTTAACACCAGATATGGACTTTATGAATTTTTAGTAATGCCATTGGCTTGACAAATGCTCCTTCCTATTTTGTTGATTTGATGAATAGGATTTTTAGAGAATACTTGGATAAGTTTGTATTGATATTTATTGATGATATACTAATTTATTCTAAGTCAATCAGAGAGCATGAAAATCATTTGCATATGGTATTTGAGAAATTAAGACAGGAAGACTTAAAAGCCAAATTTTCAAAATGCACTTTTTGGCAAAATGAAGTAAATTTTCTAGGCCATATTATATCAGAAAAAGGAATATTTGTAGATTCCAATAAAGTCATTGCAGTGCAAGCTTGGAAAAGGCCTACTAATGTCACTGAAGTTAGATCATTCATGGGAATTGCTGGTTACTATAGGAGATTTATAAAAGATTTTGCAAAAATCTCAATTCCATTAACCAGGTTGACTAGGAAAAATCAAGTGTTTACTTGGACTGAAGAGTGTGAGAAAGCCTTTGGAAAATTAAAGGAAGCACTAGTACAAGCTCCAATTCTTAAAGTGCCTGAAGGAAATGAAAACTTGGTGGTGTATACTGATGCAAGTGGACAAGGGCTTGGGGCAGTGTTGATGCAACAACATCAAGTGATAGCTTATGCTTCTAGGCAGTTGAAATCAAGTGAGGTAAGGTATGCTACTCATGACCTTGAATTGGCTGCTATAGTGTATGCTCTTAAGTTATGGAGACACTACTTGTTAGGATCAAAATTTGAAGTTTATACAGACCATAAATCACTTAAATATTTGTTTTCACAAAAAGAATTAAATATAAGGCAGCAAAGATGGATTGAACTCTTAGCCTCATATGATTTTGAAATATTGTACACACCTGGTAAGGCTAATAAAGTAGCAGATGCCCTAAGTAGACAACATGCTAAAGTGGCTAGATTAATGATAGAAGAGTTTAACACTTTATCATTATTAATTGATTCAGAGATAGAAAGTGATAACATAGAAAATATGAGCTTATGCAGTGGGAATGTAGAAATGGGAAAATTAAGTTTTATTACTCTGGGATCAGAATTGAAGAATAAAGTTGTAGAGCTACAAGACCAAGAACCATTTTTATTTGAAAAGAAGACTCAGATATTAAATGGTGAGGCAGTGAAAGGTTTTCAGTTGAATGATCAAGGCCATCTGATGAAGGGAAAAAGAATATGTGTTCCAGTAATTGATGAGTTGAAGCAAGAAATCTTGGATGCTTACCACAAAAGAAAATATACTATACACCCAGGAAGCACAAGAATGTATCACAACCTCAATAGAGATTATTGGTGGAGAGGTATGAAGAGTGCAGTGGCAACCTATGTATCCAAATGTATGGTTTGCAAACAGGTGAAGGCTGAGTATCAAAAACCCTCAAGGATGCTTCAACCTTTACAAATACCATAGTGGAAATGGGAAGACATATCAATGGATTTCATTGATGGTTTGCCTTGAACTAGGAGGGGAAATGATAGTGTTTGGGTAGTGGTTGATAGGTTAACCAAGTCAGTCCACTTTATACCAGTGAAATCAGAAAGAAATGCAAATACACTAGCCCAGTTGTTTATTAAAGAAGTAGTTAGGCTGCATGGTATACCAAAGACTATAGTAAGTGATAGAGATACCATCTTCACTTCAAAGTTTTGGCAGAGTTTTCACAAGGCAATGGGGACTGATTTATGCTTAAGCACAGCATACCATCCTCAATCTGATGGTCAAACAGAAATTGTGAACAAATTGCTTGAAGACATGTTAAGAGCTTGTGTATTGGATTGGGGAGGAAGTTGGGAGGATCATATCTTTTTAGCTGAATTTGCATACAACAATAGCCATCATAGTAGCATAGGCATGGCACCCTTTGAAGCTCTTTATGGGAGACCGTGTTTATCACCCTCAAGTTGGCTTGAATCTGGGGAGAAAGTGGTCTTAGGACCAGAAAATGTGAAGGAAACTTCTGAAAAGATAGCTTTGATCAGAAAAAGAATTGCTTCTGCCCAAGATAGGCAAAAGAAATATGCAGATCAAAGAAGAAAGGCAGTACAATATGATGTTGGAGATTATGTATTTATCAAAATATCACCCATGAAAAAGGTTCTAAGGTTTGGGAAACAAGGAAAGTTGATTCCTAGATATATAGGGCCATATAAAATTTTAGAAAGAATAGGAACTGTAGCCTATAAGCTAGAGTTGCCAGAAGAAATGAGAGCAATGCATGATGTTTTTCATGTGTCTCAACTTAGAAGATGGGTTCATGATAAGGAGGCAATCCTAAAATCCTCTAAGGATGTGCAGATTGACCCTAGAATGATCTATGAAAAGGAGCCAGTGGGCATAGTTTCTAAAGAAACCAAGAAATTGAGAAACAAAGAAATTAAATTAGTAAAAGTGCAATGGAGTCTTGACCCAAATGATTGTACATGGGAAGTGGAGGATAAAATCAGAAATGATTATCCATAACTGTTTGATTAAATGAAAGGTAAAAAAAAATATGGATGAATGTTTTGATTGATTATGCATTATGATTTTATTTATG
Organism: Allium fistulosum; assembly: GCA_030737815.1. NCBI lineage: Eukaryota > Viridiplantae > Streptophyta > Magnoliopsida > Asparagales > Amaryllidaceae > Allium > Allium fistulosum. The sequence goes on from CM060908.1 coordinate 1,002,456,514, forward strand.
CATAGTGTTTAAATAAGTGATTGGCTTGAGAATGGTTTTGAGATCAGAAAATTGATTTTTCTGGAGTAATGGTACTTAAGTTAAGTATGAAAGAATTGTGGGACATAATTCCTAAAAGGAGGGGTATATGTGATAACCCTGATTTTTGTGAGCAGATTCATGATTTAATTTAGTTTATATTTGTTTAAAAATTGCATTGAAAAGATAGGAATAGGAAACTGATTTGCAGATACATGGTTTAAAACATGTACATGTGCACAAGATAGTGTACACACATGAACACAGTTTTCTGTGTAATAAAATTAAGCAGAAATCAATATATAAATTAAAATAACTAGTCTAGAAATATATATATGCATGAAAATAGGAGTTTATCTTTAAATAAATCTGGCACAAAGGAAAATAGAAAAGACTTAGGCAAAAATAAGCATACATATGTTATACATGTACACAGTCAAACAATTTATGGAAGAAAACAGAAATTGCATGGAAATGGTATGAACCTTTAGATAAACACTTTATCCATTTCCAGCAATTCTTTTGCTTAGGACAAAAACTAAAGTCATGCATATAACATGACCCGGGGGAAAAATTAAAAGAATAAGGTTTATTTTTTGGAAAAATTAGCAAGGACCACATACCCTCTTATTTTCTTGAATCAAATAGGAGGCAGACTATGTTTTGTATGGGGTAGAACTGACATTGGGTAATTCCATAAACCCTAGTAACAGCCAGGAATTATATAAAGAGGCTTAGTGTAGAGAGATCATACCCATTTGCTCTTCATAACCTAAAGAAGAAAAAAATATAAGCCAGAGAAAGAAAGGAGCACCGGCCATTAGAGTTAGAGGAAGGCAGGGGATCAAAAGAAAAGAAAGACTTAGGAAAAAAAGAAGAAGGAATTAATGTGAGTAACCTCACTGAAAACTTTGGCATTAAGTCCTGAATATTGAGGCAGCCTATTTGAATTAATAAAATTCATTTTTGCAAGTTATGTTCATTTTATGATTTGATGACTTTGGTTTGTTAATAATCTGTTTAAGTATAAAACCCCTCACAGTGATTTACCCAAAAAGATAAGAGTCATGGATTTCATGTTTTAAATGTTTATCTGTGATATGGATTAACTTTGAGATGGAGTGATTTCTTTTATGGGTTTTCTTTATAAAGTTATTCATAAAATCCCAGGATTCAGGTGGTAGATATATGGTCTGAAAATAGAAAGAAATATGAGCTGCAACGTTGTGTTGTTGCTTATGTCTCATATTAACAGAAACAAAGGAAAATGTAGAAGTGCAATGTTATACATGTGCTGAGCTTCTATGTTTTACGAACTACTCAAATCAAAATATACTTATGGTTTAGCCAGATCTTCAAGATTAAGAAGAATCTGATTGAACCAGAGATAAGAGAGGTTACTAATAAACTGCTTATGACCATATGTTTATAACTTGATCCATTAAAACCCATAGGCAAAATAATGTGCTAAGAAATCACATCTGTTTTCATGATTAAATGGTTGCTTCTGAGAACATGACTTACCAATGTCTGGATGATTACATGTTGGTTGAATTGTTTATTTTTTCTCTGATTGAATAATGAGATGCAGAGGAGACTAGCACAATCATGAAAAAGGAAATAACACTTAGTAATTTAACTAAGGACTTTGGATCTTAGGGCTACAAAGTATGGCTTGGCAAGGGGAACATTGCAAGCTCACACATGGCATGTTCATACCCAGGGGCCTGAGTGTGCTGGGTTAACAGAGACATGTCCCAGGCAGTGTGTGGTTTAACAAAAGAAAGTAGTTAAAGACCAAACATACTTGATAGTGAACAATAGAAATAGGTTCAAGAGAGGGCTTGGGTAAAATCCCTGATGGCCAGTAACCTAGTAGAAAGGATTTGATGATTGGATTGATGAATATGTTGGTTGGTTTATAATGTTTTATGGATGAATCTTATGTTTGAAATCACTGAACTAAAACATTAAATCACATATAATCTGTGGTGCACTGATGTGTATACATATGTATCACAGAAACATGCACAAGAGTGGTACTGAGTTCCTTTATCCACTTTAAAGTTATATGAATATGCATAAGTGTTATGAAAATTATGTTTTCAGTTAGATTATTCATACCAGACTTTAGTCTGACCCTTGTGTGTTTTATGCACCCTTGGGTGTCTCATGTTTATATGGGGCAGTTCATGGTGATTTTGCAGGAAAGTAGGAATGATTTGATCAGGCTTTGGATGTTTAACTGCCTAAGGATTGGATGCTATTTTTAAATAGACTTTGCTGAAGTAAATTAAATATTCATGATGAACTATGTTAAGATATTTTGTTTAAGTTGCTTAGAGAAACCAATGTATTGTTATTTACTGTTTTGTAAGTGTTGAACTTATATGTATCAGCTGGAACTTATGTATTTTGTTTTGCAAAATGCTTTGCTAAGAAAATGAATTTTAAGCTTCAAGAACAGTTAGGCTAAAATGGTAGAAAAATCTGAGAATAAAGGATTTAGGGATTGAAGGTATATCCAAAGAATTGACATAAAAGGATCCATGTTTAAGTTAAAAAAATTTTGACAGAAAGGTTCTGAGTTGCCTTAGAAAAGAAAACAAAATAACATGTGTTTTGTTGAGAAATAGTGCAAACTGAATATGGCTAACATAGCCATTTTATTGAGTCTGGTTTAAGCCAGCACCCAAGAGTTTTAATTTAAGTTTTCAGATCTGTTTCATAACCCAAGTATAGGGTAGACTCAGACAATTTTTTTAACAAGAAAAAAAATAAGGCACCTGAATTTCCCACTGACACACACATGCACAGAAACATGCACACACGCACGCACAAGCAAAAGCACAGTGTATACAGTAATAAAATTATGGAAATTTATGTAAAGTGATGAGTCTTGAGACATAAAATCAATGGTTATGCATTAACCCAAGTGTACTTTGAAAATCTAGTTTTTAGAAACACCATTGCTATGTAGAGAGTATTTCCTTTAAGTAATACTCAAACAGATTTCTACTTTAAAATTTCTGTACTCTGATTTAAGTAGAAAATGACTTATATATCTTCATATATATAAGTTCAAGATGAAATGAGTAAACCAATATTTTTATATTGACAAAAAGGTCCTGGATAGAAGAAAATTGGAATTAAATATTTTCTTGATTAAATGGCCACTGTTTAAAAAAAAAAATTTCAAGTGGGTCATTTCAACTTAGGCTCAAAATGCAATAGGAATTGATCAGATTTCTTCTTTCCAACCTGGACTTGTTCGCTTGGACGCATTCTGATATGCGTGAGATATACCAGAGAGAGTGTGTCACGCACTAATATTGATCCCAAGTTCACTCCAGTGAGGCAGAAGAGAAGCAGTCTAGGTCCGGAGCGATCTGCTGCACTAAAGGAGGAAGTAGATAATCTGTTGGTCAATGACTTTGTCTGTGATGCAACATATTTTGAATGGGTGTCGAATGCTGTACTAGTCAAGAAATCAAACGGGAAGTGGTGGACTTGTGTCAACTACTCGGACTTGAACAAAGCTTGCCCAAAGGAGAGATTCCCACTACCTAGAATTGACCAACTCGTGGGCGAAACTACAGGGCTTGAACTACTCTCTTGCATAGACGCTTACTTAGGATATAAAAAAATTATGATGCACGAACCCAATCAGGAGAACACCAGCTTTGTCATCGACCTCGGATTGTATTGTTACCCAGTAATGCCATTCGACCTGAAGAACGTTAGGGCAACTTATCAACGGTTGGTAAACACAATGTTCAATGGTCAGATTGGACGGACAATGGAAGTCTACATGGATAACATGCTAGTTAAATCATGTGTGTCTGGAAATCATTTGGATAACCTCTCAAAAATGTTTGAGATACTTTGAAAGTATGGAGTGAAGCTTAACCTGCTGAAATGCTCTTTCGGTGTGGCTTCTGGAAAATTTCTAGGTTTTATCATGAATGCTAGGGGCATTGAAGCTAACCCAGAGCAAATTACTACCTTGCAGAATTTCATAGCCCCTGCAACAAAAAAGAAATTGCAGAGTCTGAATGGAAAGGTCGTAGAGTTGGGTAGATTAATTTCCAAAGCAATAAAAAAGTGTATACCATTATTCGATGCATTGCAGAAGTGTAAGAGAAATTTCGAAGGGAATTATGCCTGCCAAACCGCTTTTGAGGAATTATTGCGACATATGGAGGCCCCACCGGTTCTATCTAAACTGGTGGACGGGGAAGACTTGTTCATTTACATGGAAGTGTCCCATTAGGCTCTAAGTGTAGTGCTTGTGCGAGAAGAAGCCATAATTCAAGGGTCCGTCTACCACATTAGCAAATGCTTCACTGGAGCTAAACATAACTATCCGAAGTTGGAAAAATTGGCATATTTCTTACAAATAGCATCGAGGAAGTTGCGACCATACTTTCAACCTCATCCATTTAAAGTGTTGACAAATCAACCTTTGAAATAAATACTTTATCAACCTATGACTACAGGGTGACTTTCTAAGTAGAATACTGAATTAAGCCAGTATGACGAGACTTACCATCATCAGAGGGCAATTAACAGGCAAGCGTTGGATGATTTCATCACGGAATTCACCATTCGAGATGGACCCGAGTAGGAGACAAAGGAATTTGTATCCCAATGGAAACTGTTCGTCGATAGTGCATCAAACGAATTTTTCTCGGGAGTGGGAGTTGTGTTTGGGACTCTAAAGGATGATCAATCTGCTATGCCTTAAGGTTGATGTTCCCTGCTACTTACAACAAGGTGGAGTACGAGGCATTGATAGCGGTATTGAAAATCGTAAAAAAACTGGGAATAAAAGCTATGCATATCTACAACGACTCTCAGCTAGTTGTTTGTCAAGTATAGAGGGAAATCGAGCTAAAAGGGCAAATCTCACTCCCTACTTATCAAAAGCATGGGAACTACTTAACCACATTGAACACTACACGAGAAACCATATTCCTAGGGAATGAAACGTGAAGGCTGATTACTTAGCCAAGCTAGTCAGTTCTGGAGAGGCACAATTAGTGGGATTGGTTCTAATTGAAATGTTAACAGCTCCAAGCATAGATCAGATGGATGTAGATTGGGTTTTGGAGACCATGGAAGAGAAAGAATCGTGGATGACGCCAATCAAGGATTGTCAGCCCAAAGGAATACTCCTCAAAAACCAGAATGAACGAAAGAAGCTCCTTCGAAAGACACCCTGTTCATGCTACAAGATGAAGGACTATACAGAAGAGGCTTCTCTACCCTCGCTAAGGTGTGTAACCAAAGACGAAGCCAAAAGGTTTCCGATGGAAGTCCACGAAGGCAGCTGCAGCGGCCACACTAGGGGATAGACACTTGTAAAGAAGGTTTTACGTTGCAGATATTTCTGGCCCACAATCAACCGAGACGCAGCAGACTATGCCAAACGCTGTGATTGGTGCTAGAGATTTTCAAAGCTCCTATGAACCCCATCCTTGGAACTTATGCAAATGGTCTTCCCTTGGCCGTTTACAATCAAGGGGAATCGATCTAATCGGTGTATTACCAATAGCCAAAGGAGGAGCCAAATATGCTATCGTTGCAGCTGATTACTTTACCAAATGGGCTGAAGTGGAACCGCTCGCCACCATTACCACTAAAAAGGTAATTAACTTTGTAATAAAAAAAATTATTTGTAGGTTTGGAGTACCATAGAAAATCATTACGGACAATGGAACTGCTTTCGAGTGCGCTCCACTTCTTCGCTTCTTGGACTGATGGAACCGCATCTAAGCAAGCATCCATTCTTTTGCCACTTGAACTGATGGAACCGCGTTTGAGTGCACTCGACCACTTCGCTTATTAGACCGATGGAACCACGTCCAAGTAAGCATCCATTCTTTTGCCACCTGAACTGATGGAACTACATTCAAGTGCGCTCCATTTCTTCGCTTCTTGGACCGATTGAACCGCGTCGAAGTAAGCATCCATTCTGTTGCTACTTGAACCGATGGAACTACATTCAAGTACGCTCCACTCTCTCGCTTATTGGGCCAATGGAACTGCATCCAGATAAGTACTTATTCCTTCGCTGTTTGAACTAATGGAACCCTATTAAGGTGTGCTTCGAACCATCGATATTACCTCGGTAATGACATCAGTTTGGCAAAATATCCTAAGTACCGATGATGCTTTGGAAACAACGAAAAATCCATCGGTTGCAGGATTGGTAGAAATCAATTTACCAATCCCCACCTCCTAAAACTCAACATCGCCTGAATATCGACAACGTGGAAAGAAAATCTAAGGGATTGAGCTGCCTGCAGGTCTCTAGAGTCAAAAACTAATATGCAGATAGGATGTCAATACCAAGCTTGAAGAGAATTAATAGCAATCGAAGTACAAGGAACTCAGAATTGAGCATTCAAATTGCAAGTTCCCAGAGATAGGAGTTGCAATACATCTTGGACTGGAGGCAACCAGAGAGCCATCCAATACATCCTGTCTCATATCAAGTGTTCGAAGTAACTAGCCTCGTGGACTGGAAGCATACAACACAGTAACACTTGGTCACGATAAAAATCACTCCATGGTTCTATTTTTCCGAACAGAGAATTTTGGCAACCACAACAGAACTATGCAAAGTAGTATGCTAAATAACTGCAAGTTACATCATTTACACTATTTACATGCATAGAATGGGGTAAATAAACACACCATATATCACACAATACAATAGTACATAATATGGAAATTTCAAGACAAGCAATCATATTATGTACACATACAGTGGTATATAAACGGACATAGTACATAGAATATAGATAAGTACATTGAAGTGATTACAGTGGAAATGCTAATCTTTTCATTACTTATATCATTTTATGTACAATATCAAATAGCGAGGGCCATGCCCGCACAATATCGGCATGTTTCGGACATCAAAAAGCAAAAGTATAGACATTACTAATGCTACAACAAAAGAAAAAAGACGCTAAGTATAGACTATGTACTTGTACATACTCTGACACCACAAAAACACACAAAAAGACAACGAGTACCCTACTCCACCGGTGCTCGAGCTCATCCCGACTTCTTTCCGCCTTTCCTTCCACCTTTACTGCCCTTGCCTGGGCGAATCAGGATCTTTTTCCTACTATCCTTGTCGGTCTATCCTCCTACAGGGGGTCGGACCTTTTTGACCCTCCGGTAGCCACACTCCCCTCCTTTGACACATTCAACATGATGGTAGTGGGAGTCTTGCACTTGCGCTCCTCCTTTTCCTTCTTTATCTATATCCCCTTCTTTTCCTACTCCAGTCTTTCTACTATGGTCGCCTCGTCTGTCGGCCCCGACTTGTTAGTAATCACTACCTCTTCATCCATAGACGCTGAGACATCTTCCAAATTTTGTAGCACCTCTATCTGTTTGGAGTCGGGCCCAAGCTCGGAGCTGGAAATAGGAACTATGCAAGAAGTAGTTGCAGAGACAGCGGTTGAAGGCATGAAGATAGTGGTAGCTCCTGTACCCTATGCAGTTGGAGGAAAAGGTGAGAAAGTTGGCTGACCTATAAGTTAGGAAAGAGAGGTGTACAGTTTAGAAAAGAAGTCTGGAGTAAATCGAAGTGCCTGGAGCACCAGAGAGACTAGAGAAATACCTGAGAGCTAGGAGTTTGGTTATGAACATCAACCTCGAAGGCTTCGTCACCAATCCCCATCTCAGAAGCTCGCACGATGGTTGGAGAGAGACGTCGCTTATCTTAGGCTTCAGATGTAATGTAGGCGTGAGCGGCTTCAGAAATAATAGCCGTGGATATAGGGATGGTCGCCATTTGTTCTTGAGAAGTAGGAATAAGCGATTGATGTTGACTCGAAGAGCTTGGGCCAGCAAGAGCTTTGGCTACAGCATCAGCGGTTTCCTTCTCCCTCTCATCTCTAAGGATCTCTTTGCCGGTGGATAAGAAGTCTATGTCCTCGGGGTTAAGGTAACGACCTTCAGTTCCTCCTCAGAGCGCATATCCTTGGTCTTCTTAGATTTGACCAATACCACTTCCCAAACCATGGCAAGAGTCCAAGGATAGTTATTACCAAACCATTTCAAGCTGCCCTTATTCATCACACAGCTAGTGTAGAGGTGGAGCACATTGGCATCCACTTAGCTTATCGCTTCGTCATACTCTACCCGAAGGTCTATAAGCTCAGATTTTGTAACCAAAAGGTCGATCTCTTTGGCTATCTTAGGAGAGATAGCCTAGTCCTTCTCTTTCACCAGCCGCACATTCTCTTTATGAAGATGAGTGAGCTCAGCGGCCTACTCAGCAATGATAGCAATATAATCGGCAATAGTTTGGTTTCGAGACTTAATGGTATTTTTTTGCTTTTGTAAGTTGCTCTTTCATTTTCTCGAATTCAATATGAGCGTCTTTGAGTTGGTCCTTTATCACGATAATGACCATATTGTGAGCCCGGTTAGCCTCATTCAACAACTTATCACTGGTAGCCTTTCCTTTTAGAGTTGCGTCCCTCTCAATCTTTAACTAGACTATCTCATCATCACGATCTTTGATCGCCTTAGCATGGTCTTCCCTATCGGCCTCAAACAAGAGGATCTCCTGATACTTAATGGGATTTACATCCGAAAAGGCCTTCAATAAATGTTGCAAATCACACCCAGCCTCTAAGTCCTCGCGGACTGTCTTGAGATTGCTAAGGGAAGCGGCCTTGTTGAGGGGTTTTATCTTCTTATCAAACTTGACTCCCTTCAAGAATAGATTGTGAAAATTAGCTTGAAGCATAGGTGGACCCAACAAAAGTTGAACTTCTCGGTTCTTCCGGAAGAAGTAGGGTCCACTATGATGGTTGTTGCTTGAGCAGACAGAATTGTTGTCATTTCAACAGTCCGAGCATAAGTGTGGGGAGGAGTAATTGATAATAAGGGACCGTGAGGGTCATGAAAGTCTCACTGGTGCTTGTGTGCTTCGCTGGGGGCACTACTCTCGTCGTCTCATTTTCTCTTCTCTCCGTTTTTGGTTTCTTTCTCTATGTGGCAAGCTTCATCCTCTTATCTTTTCCTCCTCTTCTCATCCATTTCACGAGAAGGGCAGTAAGCCAGATAAGAAGTTTTGCCTTTGTAGGAGCTGGTGTCTTGATGTAACTGATGGTATAACCCACGTCCCATGGTACCTGAAATAAAAACAAGAATGAAGTTAATACTCGAACATAGAAACTTAACATGACGCAAAAATGTGTGTTTGTGATCCTAAAGTGAAGTGTGTAGTGCCGATGACCCCCTATATACTCTACCAAACATATCAGTAAGGTCTAAAGGTCAGAGTCTTTTTATGACTGCTCACAAATGCACTTAAGGAAATTTCAATTTCCAAGATGATCGCACCTATCATTTCGCTAATGGAGATATCCCCGTGTCCATCTACATAGATGGTGACGTCTCTCATGAAATCAGAAGTAGGTGTTTCTCAAGTGGGTGTCCCGGTAGCTTGACCTTCGATAGACCGTGGGGTCTCGATAGTAGATTGTTCTTGAGGAAGAGAAGCCGGGAGTTGTTTAATGCCTTAGTAATTAACAAGTCTAGAGAAGGAAGCTTAGGAAGACCAAGACTCATTTCCAATGACTTGTCGAAAGATTCATCTCTTTTTGTGAAGATGTGAAAGTCGCTATCATCACCTTCCGAGCCCTCTTCCTTTCCTTCCTCAACCGTAAGCTGCTTTCCATCTCTCCTTTGAAATGTTCCATCTTCTTCTTCGGGGATCAGAGACATCCTATGGGTCTTATCCCTGTTCCCTATAATGTTATCTCCGAAGGGTAAGTCTATGTCACCTCTAGGAATCTCTTATGGCAGTGCTTCCTCTAACGGACCAGCCACGTCTTCTTGAGCCTCCTTGTTAGAGTCACCAGCATAGGTTAAAGAATGAGTATGTCTCCTAGGGCCACCCAAAGTTGAGGGATAGTCCTCTACAGCAAATCTATCAAGATGAAGCAACTCGAACCGTTAGAGGTTTTCATTCGTCAAAAGTAACTCTACTGTACGCTTGGAAGCTCTCACTGCCTTAAGAGTTTCAAGAATTGCTTTGAGCTCGTCGTTACTTTCCCACTTTGGGATGATTGCAATAAAACATACAATAGGTTATGAAACTGGAAAATCACTTGGAATGGCAAGTGCTAAGGGATAAGGACTTACTTCCAGATAATCAGAAGCGATTAAAGCTCTTTGGACATCGGACAAAGAAGAACTCGTTCTTGAAGGTTGAATGTTTGTTATGGAGATCCTTTATTACATCCACTCTAAGCTTCTGTAATTATAAAGGACGGGCATTCCTGTCTCCTCTTGAAGTGTAGGAGATATACGAGTTCATTTAGCCTTCGGGTCGCCCAAACTTGGTCATGAATAAGATGTGCATAGAACTTAAGAGCGCGTAATCATTGGGATGAATTTGAAATGACACCAATCCTAAATTTTAAAGCAGCACATACAAGAACTGATTGAACGGTAACACAACACCACTCAGGCACATGTATTGATTACAAGCAATAAAGCCTTTTGGGCGATTATGTGAAAACTTGGCTCGAGTAGGCTGATGAACATCACCCTCGGTCATACCATGCTGCACGCATATATTTCCAAGCATTTTAGCCATCAAGATTGAAGGCACTTGCTCCAGAGGGTCAGTTAGAATTATTAACCCAGGAGGCAACTGGTCAAGTACAGGTCCTATCGGGACTAGCAGGCCATAGAAATCAGATGTCGTAGGTGGACTTGGCCCCCATGGCAATGGATGGAGAAACTGGGGCAGTTGAGGACTCGGCTTTTGAAGGCGTGGACACTCCATCAACGGACTTACGATGTGCCGACCAACGTGTCATTCTAGACAATAAATCTCAATGATCACGGTCAGGTACACTTTATTTTTAATAAGAATTCCCGGTCAGTTAATGCTTGAAATCCAAAGGAAGTCGGCGTGTGCTAACCAATTAGATTCTAAACGTTGACCGGGGCAAGTACAATGTGTTATCTATATGGAATGAGGCCGTCCCCTGTAGATAGCTCGCCCATGTTAAATAAATGATCTGTATCGCCCTTTGAAATCATTTTTTGTACTTACCCGTTATCGATCGATGGTCGATAATGGATCCATTGTCTGTAGCGATGCATAAAGTTTTTTCTTTTTAGAGGCACTGGATATGCAAATAATGGAGTTATGTGATATGTCAAAATCTAAGATGAATCGTCATATCAGAGTTAATTTGATGATCTAGCTTTAGTTAATTCCATGAAGAAAGATGATCAAAACTAAGAAGCATGCTCGTCTCTCAAGTCATATGCATCCAACATGAGATCATACCCTAATTACACCACTAACAAATCGTGTTTGGATTCAATCGTCTCCATCCCAAAATTGCCACTGACCAAAGCGAATCATCATCTCCATCACTACTCAAGTGTGAATCGCCATCACCAACCTTCAAATCTAGGTAAGGAACAAACTCGACCTAGGATTTGTATAGATTCGGGTCCAGGTCTTCCAAACTTTGGCCTAAGTGGGGGAGGCCTGATCAGCTGACAACGAAATGCACATGAAGGCAGAAAAGCTCGGCAGTGAGGTTGGAGGTTGAACGGTGACGGAGCTAGGGCTTGAATCGGTTGGGGTGAGGAGCCAAGTCGGCTTGAATGAAATGAAGCAAGTGAGGAATTAGGCTAAGTAAAGGAGTATAAGTAAAAAAAAGTTATTGGAAATTTTCCTAAGTCCATAACTTGGGATGAGTTAGGGTCTAAACTCGGTACCGAGTTTATAATTCCAACCAGGGTCAGCTCCAACTCACCACAATAGACCTATATATCGACTTAAAGCCTTACGTAAATTTTAGAGTGAAGATTCGATCGTCAGTATAGAGAATTGGAATCCAAATCAAAATTAGAACAAATGGTAAATTAGAAGTTAACCAGTCAAAAACAACGTCTCGAAACGGAATCCGATAATCGACTAAAACTCATAAGATAGTAGTTTAAGACTTATCTATTTCCAGAGCACACTTTGTTTCCAACGAAAGCGTACTATGGGTGGGCAAATGTTAACTGGGTCTTTAACCAAGTCGAAATCATTAGGAGCTAGAAAGTCGGTACGAAGACAAAACAACCTAAAACACAGTAGAGATACTCAGAAGGACATAGGGAAGTTCGCAAGAAAGTATAAAGCCGAAATAAGCTAAGTGCTAAACTCGGGCCGAGTTAACCACCTTGACTCAGTACCGAGTCTAAATTCCACATCATGGCATCTTCCTATTTTTCCATGTGATCCATAGTCTTCCTATGCATATGCATGAAGTTTCATAGAGCTTTGGTGTGCCAATTGTAAGAAATGAAGACGTGATGGTCCAACCTGCAGGATAATCCAAGTCGTGGAAGAATGATAATCAAAACTCATCGATAACCTACCAAATTACATGGAGGGCATCTAAATGAAGTAGGGAGCTCAGAACAGAAGGATTTAACCAAGATTTGCTAGGATTAGACTCAGCCTTGAGTAAAGGGCTTGACTTGGTACCGAGTCTAAACCTTAACTTGACTCGTCACGATATTTGTTGTGCTATTTTGGGCCACTCCCTGGACTTCTCTAGTGACAGGCTTCGGATCCAATGCGACTGATACCCCCATAAATATAAGCCATACTACAACCAAGAGAGGGTCTGGTTTCTACCATCACAAAGCTGAAGCCTTGTCTCTTCTTCAACTGTTTCTTTACACTATAGTCACCAATACAACTACTCTAGGCAATTCCAGGACTTAAAAACATTCTAACCCCTGTACTTGTGAATAATTCTTTATCAATCACCTTGTAATCTCATTCAAATAAGATCAAACCCAATCATCAAAGCTATAAAGTGGACGTAGGCTTAGTTAACAGTCGAACCACTATAAAAATCTCTTTCTCTCATTTACTTTTCTATTATTTTCTATCATATTTGCTCTGTTCTTACAGGGCTGGTGCTTTCACATCAAACTCTAGGGTGTTGATACATTTTTTGGGCTTACACCTTTTCTTTTCAAAATATGCAATGTTCATTCGACTAAATACCTTCTTTTTTTTCATATATATGGTTACATAACCTTTCTTTCATAATAACCCGTTACTTTCATATATCATTGTCTTCACTTTTCAAATATATAAAATAGAGACATTCTTTTATTTTTAAATATATTGATGTATTCTTTTTTTATATATTCAACCTATCCTTTAAATTAAGTACTATAATAATTTCATTATTAATGCTTTCCCCTTGAAGTATTTTCACATTTGTGCACATAAATACTTTTCCTTCTTTTCTTTTAAATGCATACACATCATTGTACCCTCTTTCTTTTCTTTTCTTTTCCTTTCTTTTCTTTTCTTAGAGTAATTCATACTTATTCAACTTATTTCCTAACAAATATATTTTTCTTTATTCTTGTATTAATTCTTAAAATTAATTTCAAAGTAGGTGCAAAACACGAAATGCGTGCTATGGTAAACATTCTGTAGCTTTTTTATATCATATCCATTTCTAATAACTTATACATGAATGTAGGCTATAAAAATCTACTTGATACAATGGAAAAGTCAGATTCCCCAAACTCCATCATTTACAGAACTTTACTATTTTGTCCATTTACGTGATATTATACTTTTACCCTTATTAGTATTTTAATTTTTTATTATTCCAGGGTGTTACAATTAAGCTCAAGAAGTTTCAAGTTGATTGGAGGATATAAGATCTCTCGGTACCGAGAGGACTTCTTAGTACCGAGAGGCATTTATTCCAATTTGGACCTCCTGAACCTATTGTGCTTCAAGTACAACCTCAAGTGATTATCATCAAGAAAGTTGGAAAAGACAAGCTATATTGAGGAAAATCACCGAGAACAATTGAACCTTCAAGGAAAAATGGTCGAAACACGACAAACTAAAGATATGAGAGAAAGGCAAAGAAGAGAGGAGGGTTTCCACCCATAAAAAGCAATCAGTACCGGGAGCTTTCTCTCGATACTAAGAGGATTTTATTGCTTTGCGAGCCAACTTTGACTCTCCTACACCTTTGGACTAGCATCTAGGCCTTGAACTTTGCAGGCTTCTGGATCTACTTGCGAATTTTCCTATAAATATCAACCCTATAGCAGCTAAAGAAGGATCTTTTTCGAGACCTAGGGGCACTCCATCTTCTTCATCCCCTATCTCTTCTCTATAGTCACCAAGACATATACTTTTAGAAGTTCTAGGCTTAAGAACTAGTCAATCCTTTGTACTTGTGACTTATAATTCTCTCTAATTCTCTCAAATTCTCCCTAAATTCAACAATCAGTAAAGATAACAGTGGACGTAGGCTAGAGATCGTCGAACTACTATAAAAATTCTTATGTTACTTTACTTTTTGCATACACTTTGCTAGATCCTATCCTACAACAGGTTATATTTGGGTGTTGTGCTACTTTTGGCATCAACATTTTGGTGCCTTCACTGAGAGATCCAGGTCAGGGTTAGATTTAGCTTGCTATTTTGGATTTGAAGTGGTCCAGTGTTTAGATCCAAAAGGTTTGCTCAAGGAATTTAGAAAGTTGCTATTTGAAGTCAATGACACCTAGGAGAGGTACAAGATCATTTGGAACGGTGGTTGGTGGTGATGAAGAGAATACCTACCAAATTAAAGTTGGAAGCCAGCAGGCAGTACCAGACTCATCTGCCCAACATGATGTGGTTACAAGGGGTGTGCTTTATAAGTTGATGCATGAGTTGAACCAGGAGAAGGTAGAAAGTCAAAAAGCTCTAATGGACAAGATGGAGGCTCTATTAACCCAGCAACTTTAAAGGACTAAGCAAGTTGATGCTGGAGCAGTAGAAAAGGTTTCTAGAGGAAATCAACTTGCTTCCTCCAAAAGAAAATCACCCGGTACTGATAAAAATTATAATCACCCGGTACTGATAAAAATTATAGAGGTTTGGGGGGATAAGAAGCTGAAGTTGTCACTTATCCGATTATGCGGAGGACCTATAGCTTGATGGTGATGACTATGAATCGGACGTTAAAGCTAATGGAGTTGGAGTTCAAACAGCTACAGCAGAACTAATCGGGCATCGTCGAAAAACCATGGGAGTGGTTCTCGCAAAGACTGAAGAGTCTAGACGTTAGTAGGGTGAACCAAGATCATTTGTAGAGCCAAACACTCAGAGCAGCCCCTAATAGTCATCCTGTGGAATACCGTGCCAACGAGGAATACATATTGTTAACTAGGGATGGCAATGGGGCGGGTCTAGGGTCCAAACCCGGTTGACCCGCCCCTGTTTTGGCCCGCCTAGACCCGCCCCATTGGGTCATTGGGGCGGGTAGACCCGAGACCCGTTCTTGAGAGCTCCGGGTCTAGGGTCGGGTCGGGGCTTGGCTGACCCGCCCCAACCCGACCCGCACTGCTGAGATCTCATAAAATCGGCTTAGTATTATAATGATGGTTTGTTAATACACACACACATGTATTTATGTGTGTGATTCTGACATGGATATTATAATGTTCCAATCAATAAGCTATAAAATTTTATAGTATTAAGCTGCATCATTGATATTATACAATAACATATGCATATTTTTTTGAACTATTTGGTACACTATATTTTTATTATCTTCCCTTATCATTGGAAATACATTGTTATTAGTATTTAATGTATCATTTAGTAACAACAAATATAAATATATGTACATAAGTACACAATTTTGGATCAATAAAAAAACCTCATCGGGTCTTGGGGCGGGGCGGGTCTACCCTGACCCGTATGGGTTTCGGGTTCGGGGCAAAATTTCGGACCCGCACCGGGTCTACGGGGCGGGTCCGGGGTGGGGTCAAAAAAACCCGGGGCGGGTCTGGGGCACAGGAAACCCGCCCCAACCCGCCCCATTGCCATTCCTATTGTTAACAAGATTTCCTATTAACATCCTCGATGCTTTTCATAGGATTATTTTATATAGGTTCAACCTTTCGGTTGAGTAGATTTACATTTCTGGATGAAACGACTAGGTCAGAAGGTTTTAAGGCCTTAATTTTAATTCTGACAAGAGGGGATTGATACCAGAAGGTTATAAGAGATTGTTCATCTCACATAGGTATTTGAGTGAAGAACTATCTTCCTTTCGATCCTATCGAAAGGTTTAGGTATGGTCCAAGCATTATAGTTGGAAGGAATCGGCAATATTACTTAACCTTTCTGTAGTTCGGAAGGTTTAAGAAGCCATTTAACCCCTACCGAAGGGTTTAAGCACAGCTTAAACCTTGCGATTTGACTGAGTCGATAGTCTTGTTAAACATCCCGCTATGTCGGAGGGTTTACGAAACCATTTAAACCCTTCGGTCAACTCGTCAGGTTATATGACCTTCGTCCATATCATTTCATTAAGTTATATCTCCCTTGGAAACCAAAAGTGGTTCACATCTCCTTTGAATCCCTTCGAAAGGTTAAGATCCCCTTCGGTGGTGTCAAATGGTGAGATTTCTTTATTTATCACTCCATTAATACTTTCGGCTTCCTAGATTGATATTCCACTTGTGAAAACCTTTCAAAAAGAATGCATGATCCAAACATATTTAGATAATAATAAGAGCTGATTTAATATGCCACGAGACTTATATCTGGGACTAATTCACAAGTTATGTTCTCCCTTCTTGCAGTTGATATTAAGTAGGGAAGAAGGAAACTTATGAGGTTATCCGATGATAGTTTCATGGCATATTCTCGAAATAAACAAAGAATATAAGAAGTAAATCATAAATGATTAGCCGTTAATATTAAATTAATGCCTAATCATGATTATTCCCCAAATTCCAAGTGGATCGCAAGCCACAATTCTCTTTATTTCTTCATAGTGGAATTTGATACAAAATTTAAGAAATTAGCCCCTAATCTGACTTCTAAATTAGGGTTACAATGTATTAAGTGGGAGCAATAGTGGTTGTTGAGTAGAAGAATGGGAAGAAAATCGGATCCCGGAACTAGACCCCTTGGGTCTTATTTATAGACCCAGGCGGCCCCCGGCTTATTCCTTCGTCGAGGACGGAAGGCTGCTTCTCATACACTGTTATAAACCTTTCGGCTTTGACGGAAGATTGCTTCTCATACACTGTTATAAACCTTTTAGATTTGACGGAAGGTTGCTTCTCATACACTGTTATAAAACTTTCCTTCCTGACGGAAGGTTTGTTCATTGCTCCTCATCATGGACTGTTGGCAGCTGTCAAAGGGTTGATATTTCTCAATGCCTTTATGGACTTCTTGTCTCTTCTGTTGGGTTGGTTTCTTATAAGGTATTGTGAAATCTTCGACCTTGTCGGAGGGTTGTTTCTTTACTCGATTACTGCCGAGAGCTGCATTCTTTCTGAATGCTTTCAGAAGGTGGTCTTTTGTTGAATTATGGATGCTGCCTTTGTTTAAACCTTTCGATACTGTCAAAAGATGTCAGATATGTACTTTAGCCGGTTCAAAAGGCTTATTATGCTTTCGAAAGGGTTGTCAATTGAGTCACTTATTCTGGCCCTATCCTCTCTACCCTTCTCGAAAGATGCCTGTTTGAATGATGGATGATGAATCCCTTAGCCTGCCCCGAAGGGTTCATATCTGCGGCAAACTTGTTACCCGCATTCCTTTCTTCCTATCAAAAAGACTTGGGGCGCTCTTCTTTTCCCTAGTCTTTGCGTTATGTTAGGTGGCCTTGTAATCATCTTCCCTTTCATGCCTGCGAAAGCTTTCCTCTGAAGCCACTATGTGCTTCTTCTTCTCTGGTGTCATACAACCCTTTCGGTGTCATCGAAAGGTAACTTCTTCTGATATTCTTTATTTATGCAGAAAGTCTCTAAAGTGCCTTCTTTATCTTCATTTATATTTTATGGTTAACATATATCAGACATGGTTAATCGGTTGGTTGAAGAAATCAAAGGTCGAAAAAACAAGGATTGAGGCCCCGCACCTAGTGGAAATCCCTTTATAAAGAACATCCTAAGAGAAGAGTATCCTAGGAAGTTCATGATGCCAACTATGCCATCGTATAACGGGACTACCGATTCTAGGCAACATTTACTCAAGTATGAATGGCACGTGGATGGTGCTAGGGCAATGGACACCGTTCGATTTAGGTATTTCCCTATTTTCTTAGAAGGAGTTGCATCGTTGTGGTTCACTAGGATCGCACCAAGATCCATATCGACCTTTGATTAGTTACCTTGAAATTTCTTGGAGCAATTCCAAATTGATGTTGCCCGGCCTAAGGACATAATGTCCTTATCGATCCTATCTCAAGGAACTAAGAAGACATTGAAAGGGTTCTTGAACCGATTTAATGTTTCTATTATGGAAGTAAGTAATCCGAAAGAGGATATGGTATTCATGGCGTTAGTCCGGGGCATACACCTAGGCATAAATTTTGATAGATGGCTATAGATGAAGTAACCTACAACCATGGAGGAGTTCCATCAGAATAATTATTTTTTGCGCTTGGAAGAAGCGAGTCTAGCTTCTGGAAATGCCAATGATGAACAGTCAAAGGAGATTAGCCAGAGAAATGTGGCTATAAAACCATCTGGAGATAGCACCGGTAATGTGGCAACTAATGTTGGAAACTCTGGTAACCAAAGGAAATGCAATCAAGTCCCCGGCAGTAGACGTAACAACAACAAGAAATGTCCAAGGAACATGAAACTGGATGATTACACTCCTCTGAACAATACGTTGGAAAACATATACCTAGCCACTCAAGGAATAGAACAATATAAATAGCCGCCCAGAAGGGAGGCAATCGAGCAGGAAAGGTGCTCTAGAAAGTTCTATCGCTTCCATTAAACTCATGGACACGACGCGAATGGGTGCTGGCATTTAAGTGATCCCATTGAAGAACTAATAAGGAATAATAAGCTCCAACAGTACGTCAAAGAACCACAAGAAGGTATTAAAGTACCAAGACCCCTAGGGCCTCCTACCCGAGGGAATCAATCCAAACCAAGCAAAGAAGGGCCTAAGCGGAATGATGGGAACACCATAACCGGAGGACCTCATCCAGTAGAGAAAAGTTAAAGGGAAATGGAACGACACACGAGCTCGCTTAATCACATACCATAAGATGGTTGCTTTGCTATAGAAGATAAAGATCTGGCTAAGAAGCATATAATGATAACTGATGATATCGTATTCTGAAATAGAGATGCCGATGGAGTTGAAGCACCAACCTTTGACCCCATGGTGGCACCTGTTGGAATTGGACTTATAACTGTACGTCGAGTTTTGGTAGACATCGGGAGTTCGGTTAACATATTGTTCAGGGGAACGTTCGATCAAATGAAAATCAACATAAAGGAGGTTACCGATTGCAAACCAATATTCAAGGATTTATAGGTGAAGCCAAAGATCCAATTGGGATGATTGATTTTCTATGGATTTTGGTAAAGGAGATCGTAGGATAGTCCAAATTCAAAAATTCATTACAATGGATGAATTTTCGGCACATAACGCCTTCTTAGGCCCTCTAGCCCTCGCTGACTTTAGAATGGCACTAGTGCCCTAAAGTTTAGTGATGAAATTCCCCATAGAAAATGGGGTCAAAGTTATGAAGGGTGAACAGAGCATTGGAATTGGAAGAGAATTCTACATTATAGAACTGAGAGAAGCGAAGCGATGTGAGAAAGGTAAGAATGTGGAGAGAACTCTCCCCATTTAGGATTCGCAAGCATAGCAACCAAAACTTGGACCCTGGCTTAGGAATCATAACCGGTTTGTAAGGCTATGGAACCCAAGAAGATGTAAGGGGAAGGGCAACAGGCACCGATAGAGCTGATGGTGGAATTTCCAATCAACATGGATGATCCTACCCAGATCCGGAAGGTTGGATTTCAACACAACGCTAAATTAAGAAAAGAATTGATGAATTTCCTTCAAGGAAATTTGGATGTATTCGCTTTGGATCTGTCGGGTATTTGCAGGATATCGATGGAGATAGCATGTCATGCACTGAATATTGATCCACAGTTCACACCAGTAAAAAAAAGGTGCAATCTGGGTCTGGAGCGATACGTTGCATCGAAAGAAGAAGTGGATAACCAAATGGAGAACAACTTCATCCGTGATGCTTTATACCCCGATTAGGTATCCAACCCATGCTAGTCAAGAAGTCAAATGTGAAATGAGGAATGTGTATCGACTACTTGGATTTGAATAAGGTATGCCCAATGGACAACTTTCCTTTGCCCAAGATTGACCAACTAGTGGATGGCACTGCAGGACATGAGTTACTTTGATTTATGGATACTTATTCGAGCTATAGCCAGATTTTGATGCATATACCAAACCAGGAGAATACTAGCTTTATAACGGATTTAAGACTATACTGCTATCGAGTTATGTCATTCGATTTGAAGAACGTCGAAGCCCCGTACCAAAGATTGGTAAATTCTATGTTTAAGAATCAAATAGAGCAAATAATGGAAGTATACATGGACAACATACTTGTGAAATCATGAGTATATCGAAACCATCTAGATGACCTTTCGAAGATGTTCGAAGTTTAATGGAAATATGGAATGAAGTTGAATCCGTTGAAATGTTCTTTTGGAGTAGCGTCGGGAAACTTTCTAGGGTTTATTGTAAATGCATGGTGCGTCAAGGCCAATCCGGAGTAGATGGACACCTTGACGAACGTGACCGCCCCAACTACGAAGAAGGAGCCACTGAGCTTGAATGGAAAGATCACTACTTTAATTCGGTTCATCTCAAAGGCCACTGATAAGTGTATACCATTCTTCGATGCCCTCAAGAAAGGGAAGAAAAACTTTGAATGGATTCAAGATTACCAGAAAGCCATTGAAGAATTGTTGACGCACATAGAGACACCACTGGTCTTGTCTAAACCGCTAGACTGAGAGGACTTATTTGTCTATTTGGTAGTCTTTGCTCATGCACTAAGCGCATCACTAGTATGTGAGGAGGAAAATAATCAAAGGTCGATCTATTATATCACCAAGCACTTTACAAGTGCTAAAAAGAACCACCCGAAGTTGGAAAAAATCAGATACTGCTTGCTAATTGCATCTATAAAGATAGAGCCATATTTTCATGCTCATCCAATCAAAGTATTGACGGATCAACCTCTGAAGAAGGTATTGTACCAACCCAAAACCTCGGGAAGGTTGCTGAAATGGAATAATGAGTTGAGCCAGTATGATATTGCCTACAATCCGAGGAGAGCGATAAACGGACAGGCCTTGGTGGACTTCATCATCGAGTTTACCACACGAGATGGTGGGACAAAGGAGGATGATGTGGTTGCAGTTCCACATTGGAAGCTATTTATCGATGGAGCTTCAAACGAATATAGCTTGGGGGCAGGAGTAGTATTTGAAATGCTAAAAGGACGATCAATCTGTTATGCATTGAAGCTAGAATTTCATACAAATAATAACGAAGCCGAGTATGAAGCTTTAATAGCAGGATTGAGGATAACAAAGGAACTGGTATAAAAACCCTGCACATATTTAGCGATTCCTAACTGGTGGTTTGCCAAATTAGGAAGGAGTATGGGGCCAAGGGAGCTAGACTAGCCCCTTGCTTATCGAAGGCGCTAGAGCTATTGGAGGACGTAGAGCATTATACGATAACACACATCCCTAGAGAGGAAAACACAAAGGTTGTTCATTAGCTAAGCTAGCTAGCTCAGGGGAAGCATAGCTAATGGGGTTAGTTTCAATGGAAGTTCTGACAACTCCTAGTATCGATCAGATGGTCGTCGACTAGCATCTAGAAACCATAGAAGAGGGGTCATGGATGACCCAAATCAAAGACTATCTGACCAATGGAACTCTCCCAAGAGACAAGAACGAGTGAAACAAACTCCTCCAGAAAGTGCCATGGTTCATGGTACAAGATGGAGTACTGTACAAGAGAGGATTCTCTATGCCCATGCTTTGGTGTGTAACCAAGGAAATGGCTAGGAAGATCCTCATGGAAATCCATGAAGGCAGCTATGGTGATTGCACCGGAGGGTAGACTTTGGCAATAAACGTACTCAATGCAGATATTTCTTACCAACATTAAACCAGGATGTTGTTGACTACACCAAATGGTGTGATCGATATAAGAGATTTGGGAAGATTACAAGAGCCCCATCGATGGAACTTGCACAGATGGTCAGTCTATGGCTGTTTGCAATTTGGGAAATCAATATTATCGTTGTGCTATCGATAGTGAAGGGAGGAGCCAATATGCTATAATTGTAGTGAATTAATTTATGAATTGGTCTGAAGCGTAACTGCTTGCCAAGATTACAACAGAGAAGGTAATTAACTTCTAACAAAGAATATTATTTGTAGGTTTGGAGTACTTTAGTAGATCATCACAAATAATATAACCCAGTTCGAGAGCGTTGAATTCTAGGATTTCTACAGCCGATACATGATTGAGAAGATCTTCTCCGTGGTGGAACAATCATAGGCAAACTGGCAAGTCGAAGCAATAAACAATATCATCAAATCCATCATGAAGAAGCGATTAACTAGAGCTAAAGGCAACGAGGTTGATGAGCTTCCGCAAGCACCGTAGGCTTATAGGACGACACATAAGTCTGCAACTGGATACTTGCTGTTCGCTTTGGCTTACGAATCAGAAGCAATGATCCGATAGAAGTAAAGGTCCATTCTCATCCTAAAAGGCATTTCGATCCGAAGGTGAATGATGAACTTTTGCTTGAGTCCCTCGATTTGGTTGTTGAGAAAAGGAAAAAAGCAAAATTAAGGGTAGTTGTCCACTAGAAAAGGGTAGTGCAACATTTCTGTGCCAAGCTTCACCACCGTACCTTTGAGGCATGGGATCTCATTCTGAAACAATTTCTCCTAGGTATGGGGGCACTTGGCCCAAATTAGGAAGGACCCTACGTGATCGGTCGAAAGCTTGAAGACGGGACATTCAAGCTGGTAGTTATTGATGGAATCCCTATCCCACGTGCATGGAATAACATTCTACTGTGGCACTACTACATTTCATTTTTCTCAACTTTTTTTCATGGATAAGCCACCTAAGGATACTAAGGGCAATGTAATAAGGCAGAACTTGCCACTTCTCCCGTTCACAAATAAAGTCAGCTTCTGGAACCAATGCAACCGTGTTCTCGAATTTAAAATTCTTCGTACCACATGATCATATGTACAGTCAAGAACGTATGCCCCTATCCTTGGATAATGGATGAGGAGTATGTTCCTAGGGGCCGATTGGATAATTTGATCCCCAATCTTTAGGAATTCGTTATTGCTCAGAGACTAGCGACGATGTGAAGGTTTGACAACCCCAACCTTCAGGAATCTGGCGCTGCCCGGAGATTGGCAGCGTCAAGAAGGTAAAACTCCATCCTTCAGGAATCTGGCATTGTCCGAAGATATGCGACGCTAGGAATGAAAACCCTAACCTTCAGGAATCTGGCACTACCCAAAGATTGGCAATGCCAGAAAGGTAAAATTCCATCCTTTAGAAATCTGGCATTGCCCGAAGATAGGCAACGCCGGGAAGGAAAATGCTAACCTTCAAGAGTCTCGCGTTGCCCAAAGATTGGCAACGTCAGGAAGGTAAAACTCTACCCTTTAGGAATCTAGCGATGTCCGGAGAATGGCGACGTCAAGAAGGGCAGTTGCTTAAGGCCAATCGGAGAATTCGACCCTATCCTGTTGGAGTTCGCCATTGCCCGGAGATTGGCAACGATAAGACGGTGTGAACACCTACTTAGGGATTGATAAGATAATTATATCCCAACCTTCAAGAATTTCTTATTTCTTGAAAATAGGCAGTGCCAAGAAGAAACTTTTGGGATCGAACCACAGTGCTAGTTTTAGGAGATAGAAACTGGTATACGGCTAGATTTTCGACCATGATTGTCAGGAATTTGATTGTTTCTCAGAGATAAGCAACTTCAAGAAAGAAAATTCGAAATTGGATAATTCATGTGCCAGTTTATGGAGATTGAAACTAGTGTCTGATTGGACTTCAATGACCATGCTAACGACCAAGTGGGATACGCATAGTCCAAGATAAGCAAGGATGGTCGTGAAGGCTCGAAAAATAAGCATTATCCAACTTCCTTGATCTGGGATACAGATAGGGAAGGCACATGCAAACTAAGGCCAATCAGATAATTTGCCCCACGATATTTCTATCCCATCAATGCCCGCATTTTGGCATTAGAAGTGCAAAGTCCCATGAATAGGGGAAAGCACATAGCAAAACTGTGTAGAAAAGAGAATAAGCATTCCAACTATGTTCCCACGACCATAGGAGCAGCATGAAGCATGGAACATGCAGGATTAGTGATTGATTAAGAGATAATTGACTGAAGGCAAGCAATTATAACCATGGAGTTGGTTAAGTGTTAGTCCTTGTTTCGCCAAGTAGGATGCTACGGGGATTACAGACATGACTAATAGCAAATATAACCAAAGCAATTGTAGGAATATTATTTATATGCATAGAGTTGCAGTGAATAAGCACATTGCACAAGCTCGGGAAGTTATAAAAATAGATACATTATATAAAAGTGCAGAAGGGTAAATGTGTAACATCCTGTATCTGGAGGCCAAAAGCTAAGCGCTACAGAAGCTACAGTCATCCATAGTATTAACTTCTAGTGACAAAATATGGTATTGCTATTGGTATCCATAATATCAGAAGCACTTGAATATGAACAAAATCACAGATTTCCAAAAACAACATTTTACTGATTACATTTCAAAACAAATCCATACCCAAGTTACATAATCCCATATCGTTTCCCAAGTAAAGATTAATTATAATCATTACAAAAATACGCCAAGAGCGACATATGACGATGCCCCCTTGGTTGATCAAAGCAATATAGTCATATCTGACTTAATACACAGCAGAAATAAACAAAATAATCTGTAATTCCTAATTAGCTATCCGTCAGCCACCTGCTCATCTCCGTAAGCTTTATTCGCCAAAATTCCTAAACCTGAAAACCTTAACCCTTAGCCTACTCAAATCTTGAGCACCCGAGAGTTTAAGGGGAAACAAAAACTTCGAGTTAGACATAAAGCCTGGTGTGAATAAGACTGTTACATCTCGGTTTACTGATATTAAGTGAGACCACGTCACTTAGCGGAACGGGTTTCCCCTCACTAATATCCTCTTTAAAACATATATTTGGCAAATCCTTTCCTGCAACCAAACTGGTTAATCAAACTGATATAACAATGATAATAATAGCTAAGTCCGTTAAGCTATAATCAGGTTACTAATGAACTATCTGTCCATAAGTAATTAATGGACTATTTGTCCGAAAACTGGGCTGACTGTCTGCAAACTGGACTAACTGTCCGCAAACTAGACTAACTGTCCGAATCAAAATGGACTATCCGTTCGAATCATATTCTTAGGGTTAACTCCCCTTCATCTTTTTCCTTAAAAACCTTTTCAAAATGTTTTAAGCTTTTAAATCATACTTATACAAGGAAATTATATTCTTAGCTTTACTCTAAGCTATTTTTCCATGATATATATACTTTACTCAAAATAATGTTGATAAATTTTAATGAGCATTAGCTATCCTTCCAAAACAAGTTAAAACTCTTTTTAACTTGAAAATACTTAAGCTATATTGCCTATTTAATACATTCGAAACCTTTGTTTAAAACCTTTAAACAACTCTTTCAGAACCCCTAAAGGTAACCCCTTCGAAACCATTGAATGTGACCCTTTTGAAACCATTAAAAGCTTTTCCTTTAAAAGCTTCAAAACATTAGACATCCCTCTTAAAACCTTTAAATATCTCCTTTCGAAAACTTTGGAAAAACCATTCCATTCGACTCTTGAAAAACCCTAGGGAACCACCCCTTCGAAACCTTTCACTAAAACCCTTTCGAAAGCATTAAAATTCTAAACCTTTCGAAAGCCTTTGGGTTTAATTTAAAACATATGAAAACCTTTCAAAACCATTCAAAATTTCACCCCTTCGAAACCTTTGAAAATCGTCTCGGTCGAAACCATTTGGATTATGCATTCAAGTAGAGCAAAAGGATTAGAAACCCATTAAAGTCGAAAGCATCTGTTTCGAAACCATTAAAAACTGTCTCTTTCAAAACCATTTGGGTTCTACTTCAATCATAGAAAAAGGGAATTTAAAACATTTAAGTCAAAAGAATTTATTTCGAAACCATTTCCTAAGTAAAGAAATGATGGTGTCGAATCCATCCCTTCGAAAGCATTGGTGAAGTGGCCAAATTTTAGAAAATAAAGTACCCCTTCGAAACCATCTGAGTCGAAAGATAAAAAGACGGCAACAAAAGGTTTCGACTTAGTCGAAAGCAGTAATTTAAAAACAAAGGTGCAACCCAATCGAAACCATTTCCTTTAAATCCATTTGACCTAGTCGAAAACTAACCAAGTCAAAATCTACTTAATTGAAAGCTATTTAGTCGAAAGCAAGCAGGCACAATTTTAATTTAAAAGTGAAGTGATGCCTTAATCCCTTCGGAAACCCTGGTTTCGACTACATACCTTTTGCCTTCTATCCAATTCGCTACGTACCAATATATTGATACCATGTGCATTGGTTTCGATGGCATTGAAGGCGGAGGGACTTAGTCGAAAGCCAATCAAGGCAGAAGCAGGTGCCGAAAGCACAAAATAGTAAAAAGCATGTAGCAAATAGTTCTTTTCACCTAACCTGCTTTACGTGTCAAATTTTTATTGGTTGCCTATTTTTACCACTAAAAAGTGCTGCAATTTTCAGAAGTAACTATTTAATTATTTGCAAAAAGCCCCTTCTCCTTTTATAAATATATAAAACATTTAAGTCCCATACTTTAAATAATTTTATATATCCATTAAAACACTTAGGAAAAATCTACAAAAATTCTAGAAAATCTCTTTTAATATGTTTTCCAACATATAAAAATTTCAGACCCAAACCTTTTATTATTTAACCATAAATAATTATTAGCCCAAATTAACATTTTCTTTACTAGAAAATTCATATAAATTCCAGAAATATTCAGAAAATTGAAAATCATCTCCAAAATATCATTTATGATCTTCATAAAATTTCGCAAGGCAACCGAATGTCATTTTATAGGGTTTTCACCTTAAAACATATCATAAATTCAATATGAACAACCATAATTCATCAATAAGTATATATAATCATTCCATCATTCAAAAACATGGCAAATCAATGCAAAATATTTGGAATTCATCTTAAAACCGAAAATAATAAAAATTTGAGATGTAAACATTATTCACCTTAACTTTAGAGATTAAAGAGATTGAGACATGAATGGATTTGATTTGAATTAGCTTCTTCCTTAGCTTTTCTTAATCTTCTTCCCCTTTCCCTTGTTAATGGTGGCCGGCCCCTTTAAAAAATTTGAAATTGAAAGTTGAACGTGTATAGGAATACACGGCCAAGTTTTAGGGATATAGGAATGACCTCTTTCCTATTTTACCCCTCCTCTATTTCAATTTAACTCTTATTTTAATTCATAGGTTAAATGGAACGGCTACACTTTGATTAAATCAAATCTCAATCCTTTAATCAACACATTATTTTATTTTATTTAACTAATTAAATATCCTAAATAAAGTTACCGAAAATATTGGGTGTTACAAAATGAAACAAAGATTATGGGACAAAAATAATCTTTTCTTACTATAACTTTTATATACAAGATACAGCGGGTGCCGATCCTGCATAAACACGGCTTATTTACCACCAAAAGGAAGCCAAAAATGTACAGACTCAACAACCCAAAACAAAAAAGCCATTATACAAACAAGTTCCAAGTACCCTCTACTTAGTCTTCCACTTCTTTCCCCCTTTGCTGTCAGAACACTGTTTGTGCTTCTTTTCATATTTCATCACCCTTCCTTTAGGGGGATCGTCCTAAGACTCGAAAGTCTCACCTCCAGTAGAGAAATGAGGCCCATCGGTCTTTTCAGCAGAAGTGTTAGAGGCTTTGATTGTGAACTTCAGTGGTCTCAACTTAATTATGGGAAGCTCGGATGTGGGGCTTATAGGAGTGGAAGAAGTGGCCTTTATAGTGTTGGGCTTAGGTTTCACCTTGATTTTCCAGAAGTTAGCTTTCAACCTCTCTACCATGGAAGCATGATCCATTGGGTTCACAACGCTGGTGATTGTAACGTATTCTTCCTAAGATTGTGAAATGTCCTCAGCTCTTCCAAAGCCCTGATCTTTTGAGAATCAGAACCAGAACCAGAAGGTAGGATAGGAGCGATAAAATAAATTGACAAAAGTCGACAAAGTAAAGATAGTTGTAGATCCCAAAATATGAGTAGGCGGTGGTGGAGAAGGAAGATGTTGTTGACCTATAAGTTGAAAAATTTTTAGTAAAGGTCAGTGATGGATTCATGTGATAACTGGAGTGTCTCAAACATAGGTGAAACAAGAGATATACCGTCGCCCGGGACCGATCGTAAAGTGGAGGACTTAGAAAATTCACCCTTTTTAGGAGAATATTGAATCAGCTGGTCAACGAAAGAAGGAATGTATGGCTCGATGAGAGCACCTACTGTCGAAGTTGAAATGGTCTTAGTGACCGCAAAGCTGGCCCCCTCGGCCTTAAGAGTATCTGTCGCAAGCTCCTCGAATTTTGGAATGGATGAATCTTCTAGACATGATGCACCTGGGCAAGTAGGAGCCTTGGCAGTAGAGCGACGGCGGCATCCTCTTCGGCAAGTATGGCCTTTTCCTCCTCTGAGTTTGACAATGTCTTATGCATCAAGTTACTTGACCATCAACTCGTCTTCAGAACAATTATCGTTGGCCTTAATAGTCCAGCATAGCACCTCTTCTCATGCATCGGCCAGGGTCTCAACATACGAACTCCCCAACAACTACAAGTTGTTGTGTAAAATCATATTGGCGTAGAAGTCTTGGAGATTTTCGTTCAGCTCCTCTCTTTCTTTAGTCCTGGTCTCCTTGAGTTCCTTTAACTCAACCGCAATAGACACGAACTTAACATCAGCAACTAGCTTGTCAACCTTCAATGAAAGTAGTTCATCAGTGAGTTTTTCTTTTTCCTCTCTTGCAATTTTGATGCCTGCTCGTTGATATTCTGGTCCCTGGCCTGAGTGATCTTATCCTTTTCAATGAGGTCTAGGTCCTTCTCATCAATTTTCCACTTCATAGCAGCACTCTCCTCATGGAAAGTCTTGAGGCAATGATTCATCATGAGGTTGGCTTAGGAATGTGCAAGCTTCATCCTTATCATCAGGTTATCAACCCTTTCCTTGGCCTTTATTGTGACATCTCTTTTGGCCTTCAATTTCTTCACATCCTCCTCATGACTCGTGATGATTCTTTCGTAAGTTTGCTTCTCAGAGTCGAAGGATTGAATATAGGTATAGTAAATTCTGTTGACATTGGAAAGGATGTAGCAGAGTCTTTTCCATTCGTTGCCCTCGTCGACATGCCTTTGAACCCGTTGGAGATCCTGATCCATCTCTTTCTTTGGATCAGTGTTTTCAATGTCTTAATCAAACATCATGGCATGTAGGAAAAGGTTGGGAAATGCATCTTATGGGCATGGTAGAGTAGAAGGAAGAGAAGCCGGTGGAGCAGAAATCCCTATAGATTGAGCAGGAGCTACAATAGTCAGCGATTGAGAGGTAGGAGCCAATTGGTGAGAAAAAAATTGAGGTTCAGAACATGGTAGAGGAATGTCAGAAGAGAGACTACAACGATCGTGTGATTCCTTGTGTCGCTTGGTTTGATCACACGACAGCCCCTTTTCGACCTGCCTTTCCTTCTTTTCCTTCTTAGGGTGACGGTAGTCTTTTACCTCTCTCTCCTTTCTCCTACGTCTTTCCACATTGGTCTCAACCCCGGTGGCTAGAATAGGCAGGATTCAAGTCAAGAGTTTGTCCTCCAAACTCACCAGCATTGCATGAGAGATTTCTATATCTATCCCTGCCAATAGAATCTGAAACAAAAGGAAAAGAGTATTAGTGTTCGAACCATAAAAGACAACAGATACAAGGATGTGTGTTCATGATCCAAGTAAAGTGAATAGTGTCAATGACCCCCCTATGTGCTCTACAGACCATGTTGGCAAGGAATTAGAGACGAAGTCTCGCGACCTTCATCCAAAATTCCTCCAGGCGAGAAGCTAAAATTAAACTAACACTTGGCAAGAAGATCAACAATGGAAATGCCGAAATCACTTAAACCAGTGGATACGTTGCCAAGAATGCGACCTCGAGGAGTTATTTCACCCGAAGGTAATGTGGTCTGTCCTCTGGGCATCTCTGAAATTTTAACAACAATTCGCAAAGGATGGGGCGAGCTTGGAAGCTTAGGACGCTCATGGGGTGGGCTTGACAAACGATTCGCCCTATCTCCGCACTAACGTGATAGCCACTATCGCTATCGCGGGCGCTCTCTTCTTCCTCTTCCACCATTGGATCCTTCCCCAACTCTTACTCTCCTCTAGGTTTGGCTACATTCTAACTCCTTCGTCCCCTTCTCTCGAGACATCACCAATAAATAGCTCTTCAGCTCTCATTTATGCGGGCTCTTTAGTATGCACCATGCCCAACGCACATTCGACTTTCCCTCGAAGATTCTTTTTAGAGCTGCAAGTGGGGTAGAAGATTGGTTAGACACTTTAGAGACATTGGCAGAGGCGATTCAGCAATAACAAATCTATTGGGTGGAAGCAAACCACATCATCAAAGATTCTTGTTAGTCAAGAGATAGGCGGTGGTGCGATGCTGGAAGCTAATCTCCTTTAGAGCTTTAAGGATTTCAACATGCTCATCATGATCGTCTCGGGCAGGAACACCTGCGCGGAAGTGGACATTAAGTTAGGTATTTTAACAAAAGGAATCCATGCATTAAAGAGTAAGAAGGAAGGGAATCATACTTCCAGAAAGCCAATGCCCGTTGAAAGTATACGAGCCCGGATGAAGAAGTGTTCGTTCTTGAAATAAGAATGTTTGTTGTAAAGCTTTTCAACAACCTTAAATCTACCCCAGGCCTCAATGACCATGTAAGATGGTGATTCATGCCTCTGCTTCAAGTTTAGAAGATAAGTTAACTCGTTGAAATGCGGTGGTCGTTGAAACCGGTTTGTAAAGTGTGTGACGCCCTGCCCCAAGACCCATACTAATAAAGGATATTACGGAGTAATATTGTCTGCTAGTGTAGAGAATAAGGTTTGTTAGTGTCGATACCTCGAATT
This sequence comes from Allium fistulosum, assembly GCA_030737815.1. Lineage (NCBI taxonomy): Eukaryota > Viridiplantae > Streptophyta > Magnoliopsida > Asparagales > Amaryllidaceae > Allium > Allium fistulosum. Next base: position 1,002,487,783 of record CM060908.1, read on the forward strand.
AGGTGAATATAATTTTTTTCAGAAGATGATTCAACGTGTCTGATCCAGAGGCCAAACAACAATACAGCGGCTTAATACAATTCAGAACAATATAGAATATTATAGATCACAGAATCAAAGAATACACAACGAAATATACATATCTCTTAAGCTGACGGAAATGTATATATACAATACATAGAGTGGACAACAAAATGGTGGTCATAAGAGAACAAATATATATATAAGTGATAGATGACAACCCAAAAGAATATATACAACAAAATGGGTCTCTATTTCGAATACATGATAGACTACACACTACTAGACTACTATAGGAAGCAAAATGTTACCAAGATAGTCCAACCCTAAAGTCATCATGTTGAAGTACCCAAAACACCTAGGTCTGACTCGAGTATTATATAAAAATAATAAATGGGTCAGTCTAGTTATAATTCAAGTAAACGTGAGATAAGAGTTATAAAGGTATATGAATTTCATAAGAACGCTAATCTACATAGAATTAAACATGGAAGAATTTTATCATTCTTAATCTTATTCACCAAATCCCAAAACCAATATTAGCTTATAAAAGCAATTCCCAAGAAATATTTGGTGAAATACAAATTTCATAAAAATCCAGAAATCAGCATAGAAATCCAGAAACATAAAGAAGGAGGCACCTATCATAGATTGGTGAGCATATAAACTCACTGAACACGCGTTTGTACATAGATGGTCCAGAGGACCTACGGATGGATATGAAAACCAATAAAACACAGATGAGCATAAAGCTCCATAGATGAGCATATAGCTCTACAGATAAGCGTAAAACTCCACAGATGAACGTAAAGCCCCACAGATCTGCCTGTAAACTGAAAAACACAGAAGGCAATTTATTAAACTAGTCTTAGCAAGTGTTGTCTACTTTTGAATTATAACTAAATGAATAATGTTCCTATGTTCCATACCGTACATTTTTACTCAAATATTTACTACCGGTTTATACACCACTAAAGAGAAATGAGGGTTTCAATCGAATAAGTTCGGGAATTAACTGATGAAGTAAACACAATCGTTCCAAACCACTTGTTTTACTAAATCGTTTTGTTCAATTCCTTATCCGAATGAAATAATAATTTATATATTAATAATAGTTTTGAAATTCTTTTCTAAAATATTTGTTTTGGAAAATAGAGTTGAAAATCCATAAAATGAGATTTCTGTGTGTGTATATATATAAATAGTATAATTTTTTTATTTAAAATAGGATTTATAAATCGATGAAATATAATTGAATTACTTTTAGAAATCCTTTTTGAAAACTCTTGAAATCTTTTTGATTATTTATAAAAATAAAATTTTTCACAAAATTTATATCATCGTGATAAGAATTAAATAACTGAAAATCAAAAGAAATTGCATTCATTAAAACCATCAAAACACAAAGAAAAAGAAAGCAGAAAAAGGCACAAATGACGGCGAGGATGGGAGCAGTTTCCTAGAGCATGCACTTGTGACGACCCGGATTTTTAACGTCTATTAATTGGGTAAATTAACTGAATTAAATCATTTGAATACTGATTTTATAAGTCGAACAAATGAAAATTATGATAATTTAAAAATATCCGAATATATATATATTGGGATAAAAACTATATCAAATGTCGGAGTATGAATTCCTGCATATGATGAATTCTATAGAAAATATTATATACTTCACCATTTAAATTCAAGATAAAATATCCATAACTATATATAGATAAATATATACATGCTTTATGACGTTGATAATATATATAAGTATATAAACATATTTTTACGTGTAGATGCTATATAAAGGAACATAGGGGGGTTGTACAAATGTGAATATGTATATAATGATAGAATATACAAAATAAATGTGTAGGGAAATATGTACAAATGTAAATGTAGGAATAAGGTAACAAATACAGGCAATGTAAATGTGTATGTACATATGTTAAATATAGTAGTAGATAAGTAAATAAATACATATTTAAAGAGGGAATAAAATTTACATAAGTGGCTTATATTGTTGTAAACTTATACAAGTAATATTGATAGGTATTTATGTATATGTATAGGTGGATAAGGCAAACAAGTCAAACCATAATCGTATACTTATGTATGAAGCATGTATATGTGCAAAAAAATGAATACATGTGTAAACACAAGAGGGAACACACATTAAATACATATTCCCTCAAGCACATAAAACATCAAATCCAAGCACACAAAAACAACGAATCAAAATCAGGTCAAACTTTTTATGAAATCAAATCAAAATCTCTTCATCTCTAAAAAAAAAGAAGTTGTTGTACACAAGAAGCCACAACCCCTCTTTCTTATAAACAGGCTCTGCCTTGATCATATTGGTGCATTCGAACAAGATAACAACAGAAAATATATATATATATATACACAAACCGCCGTTAGACAAAGCAAAGTAGGATCAAGAAATAAAGCCTGAGAGCAAGAAAACAAAACAAACACTGTCTAAGGAAGAAAAGTGAGTAACTAAACCTCTTTATACTAATCTATGAGTATGCGTGAATATAAGAATAGCAGTGTTGATAAGTATGTTTGGACAGGAATACACATATATATAGATGTGGAAGTATACCAAAGGGTTACAGCATTTTGTTACTGGTCTGTTCAAAGGTGAGTAACATTTCTTTTTAAAAGCTTAAGTTTTTGAAATCTGGTTGCATGTTAATTTCTGGAATAAAACATGTTTGTGTGTATGTATATTGGTGAATTTTTCTGTGTATATTTGGATGTATTGATGTTGCATGCCTGTTGTCTCGGTACATCTCTGTTCTTAGTTTTCAAACTAAGATTTTAAACAAAAGTTCTTTATCTCTAGATCTAGTCTTGGTTAGTATTTAAGTTTCAAACAAAAATTGTTTGTTCATCATGGATTAAAATGTAAAAATTTATTTAAGTCAAAATAAGTTTAAATTTGCTATGGAAAACCAAGAAGAACAGGAAAGCTTGAGTTTGTGGAAAATTCAAACATCTTAATTCATAAATCCCGGATTATAAACTGAATCCTTAATCAAAGACATGATTTTTAAAAGTGGAACCATAATTTTTAGATAGGGTTTGGATGAGCAATGTGAGTTTGATCAGAAATTGGATTTTGGGTTGTCTTTGGTGATTTACTTGCTCGGGAAGGTCGGGTTTTGCTTTGGTGATGGAAGAATGATCGGAGATCATTGGAAAAATGTCAGCTGGGGGAGCAAGGCACTGTAGCGGCGGTGGTTGATTGTTTGAGTTTGTAAACCTAGTTTCTAGGCTTGGGCAGGAATCTGTTCTTCACGGCATCTAGGGTTGATCGAGTTCCACCGAACTCTGAGGATTGGAAGTTTGGAGGGTGTCGAAGGCGTGGCTGGAGTCTCTGACACTCCGGTGGTCGGAGTGGTCATTGGTAAGACGAGATTGTCGAAGAAGATGGTTGCAGTTGGGTTCATTTTTTTGCTCAAATTCGATTTCGAGAGCATACTAGAGTTCTGGGTGATGGGATACTGGGTGAAGGACTCCGATGACGTGCGGGTGATCTCGGTGACGACCAGAGGTGATGGAAGTGGCCGTGCATGTGCACGCGTAAACCAGCGTGTCTGGAATTTGGGTGGTTTAGGGTAGAAGATGTTTTCTCGGGATGATCTCGAGAAGCTTTCGTGGGTTACTCGAAGCAGTTTGGGTTTGTGAAGTGCACGAGTGTTGCTCGGGGGTATGATCGGGTTTTATCTCGTTTGGCTCGGGGATTATTGTTTGGGCCGGGATTTTTGTAAGCTGAATTAAATAAGTTTTAAAGCTTAGCAAAGGTGCTTATGTTTCAAAGTAAATGTAAACCAAGTTTTTAAACAAGGTATTAGCAAGTTTTAAACAAATTTCCAAAGTTTAAAATGTTTCAAATTGTTGTATTAAATAATTATTTAATAGATTAAATCCTACATGTTTTAAGGTGAATTAAATTTGTAATTAAATAAAAGTACAAATTATTTAATGTATTAGGATGGTTAATTGATTAATTAATTAAAGGTTAATGAATTTGTGAAATCAATTTTAAAGATTGATTTATCAATATGATTAATTAATTAATTCTATTAGTTAAAAGATGATTAATTAAGGATTAATCATTTAATGTAATTAATTAATGATAATTATTGTAGTTAAAAGATAATTTCTTAATGTCATTAATTAAGGTGGATAGTTAATGGTTTATTACTAAAGGTGATTTATTAAATGATGATTACTTAATGTAAGTAATTAAAAGATTAATTAATTTAATTAGTAATTAAAGATTTAATTAATTAGTAATTAAAGGTTAATTAATTGAGGATAATTAACCAATGGGATAATTACTTGATGAAAGTAATTAGAGGTTAATTACTCAAGGAAAGTAATTAAGAATTAATTACTTAGTGTAATTAGTTAAAGGATTGATTAATTAAGGAAATTAATTAAGGGTTAGTTGATTAATGAGTGTGATTAATTAAAGGATAATTAATCAATGTAAGTGATTATAGGATAATTAATTTGAGTAATTAATTAAGTATAAAAGTAATTAATGTGAATGGTGAGGGTTAATTAATTTGTGTTATTAATTTAAAGGCTAATTACTTAATGTAATTAAAAAGGATAATTAAGGGATGATTAATTAATGGTTTGTAATTAATTAATGTTAAGTAAGCAGGATTAAAAGTAATTAAAAGAATTAATTTAATTTATTTAAATTAATTGGGATGGTGTGACTAATTAATCTTGCATATGAATAACTGAATGATATTATGCCTTGGGTTACTTGATATCTTTGATAAGTGATGATATGAGATATGGTATGATTGGACTGAATTGAGATAATATGGTTTGACTATCTGTGATGAATAGCTATGCAAATATGTAATTCTGGATATATGGAATTGTTTAAAACTTAAACTGCTTTGTTTTTTTTAAAAAGATGATATTGGATTCGAAGAGACAGGGATTGGATATCAACGATATCCGGAACCAATTCGATTAGTAATCTAATTTTTTTTATAGATTTGATTATGGAATCAAATGGGATGGAATGGAATAAATTAAGTAACTGGACCATTGAAACTAAGTAATGGTACTTAGGCATTATTTTGTGAAATAAGTGTTTGGTTACAGAATGATTAAAACTCGTAGTGGTGAACGGGTTACCCTGGTTTTCGAAGAAACTTTATAACTTTGTATTTCATGTAAAATAGGTTTACTCATGCTGGTTTCCAGCCTGACTCGGGTATTACTTTGATGTAATGCTCGGGTCAGACCGAGTATTACAGATTTTCAGGTAAGGACGTTCTGGAGCTCAGGAGGCGAGCTGGATGGCAGGAACGTATGGAGTGTTTTCCGCTGTGATATATTATAGTTTATCTAAGACAAGTTAGTTTTAACTGTCCAGTATTTGTGTAATGTTGTAACTCTGATGTGTTAAAATGTAAATGTACTGATACAGTTCTTCTTTGTAAAACTGTTATTTTATTTGATATTATATTTTGATCCGCTGTGAATGTGAGATTCTGTGTTTCATTTCTGTTTCTTCTTCTATCTCTTTCTTCTTTTCCTAACTATATGGAATTTTCGAGATCGAAAATGTCCGGGTTTTTACAGTTGGTATCAGTGCTGAAGGTTAAGCGAGAACCTTGGCTCTGGTGGGTTTACTCATCAGGGATAGGGTTAGTATTACCCTAGGATGAGTTGAGTGTATATATATATATATATATGAGAGCGTACTTGTTATTTTCTTATATAAAGGTTTTAAAAATGGTTTTAAAACTGGATGATTTTATAAAAACCTATATCATATTTATAAAGCAATAATTCGTTATTAAATAAGAAATTAAGGAATATATATATACATATCCAAATAAGGATTGGATAAAATAAACTATATAAATAAGATGAATTAGAATTGGGTTCAAACCAGAAATAGAATGGTTATTGAGTTTAAATAGGATGATTGTTTTCCAATAAGCAAATAAATGTTATAAGGAAGTAACCATTAGATGTGAATAACTTGTAAATTAGAAAGGATGTAAATTGTAAAGTTTTGAAATTGTTTCAAATGTTAATAGAAATAATAAAGAGTATTATTCAGAATATTTTGAATGTGATCTTAATTTAAAATAAGAGTTGTTTGAAAACATTAAAGAAAACTGTTTTGAACTAAATACCAAAGGTGATTTAAAATTTAAGGATAACTTAGTGTGTAAAGGAAATAATATGTATATATGAGGAATATTCATAATATCAAAGATGGTTTGAAATAAACTCTAAATGTTGAGTTTTAAATTTGGAATGAGATGTGATACCCAAGGTGATAAGTTTTTGAACTTATAAGGTTATTAATGTGAAGTTTAAAATTTGAAAGGGGAATCCAAATTGGGTAAGGTTGGTTGGGTTAAGTAAATTTAATTTAACAAGCAACCTGAATTGGAAATTTCAAGATGAAATTGAGATTTAACTTGGGAAGTTTAATGGTTAATTTGAATTGGTAGTTTGTGTGATAAATGGGTTTGAGATCTGGAAATTGAAAATGGATGGATGTTTTAGAATAAATTGGATGATGTCATCCTATTGTTATTAATAATTTTTAAATTGTGAATTGGATTTGTTTAAATGAATGAGGAATGAAGTGTGGCAATATATCCATTATTGAGATAAAAGGGAAATTAAACTTTAATTTGAAATTAAGGATATGGAATTACTTTGAACTGAAAATTTGAATAATTGAATTTGTAAATTAAAATTGTTTTGAACTCTTAATTGAACTTTGAAATAAGTTAAGTAAAGATAATTTAAAATGAAATTTTGAGAATTGGACTCAGAATTAAATTATTTAAAGATTTGGATTATTGATTTAAAAATAAAGGTTAATTTGATTTAAGGGATTAAATCAACATTTAAAAATTTAACTCGAATTTATATAATTCGAGATGGTTTAAAATTGAGATTTAAATTGAATTAGTTCAAACTGAATTTGATTTGAATTAATGGGAATTGTGATTTAAGATGGATAAGTTTTAAATTCAAATAGAAAATTTGAATTGGTTTAAATTTGAAAGGAAATCGAAGTTAAATAGTTTCAAATTCAAATGGAATTTGATTTAAATTTGAAAAGAATTGAGGTTAATTCAACTTGAATTGAGATCAAATCAATTTCAATGGAAATTGAAGTTATCTAAATTGGAATTGAGTCAATTTAAATGAAAGGGGAAAATTAAAAACTGAATTGATGGGGATAAAGATTGGGTAGTGGAACAGTTTTGCTCTGGACTATTTTCAAACAAATTATTTTAATTTAAACTTTCTTAAATATAATATTCCAAGCTATTTACTATATGCAACCTTTCTTTCTAAACCCCAAACTACCTTATACTTATTTTATAACTACTTTTGAAACTATTTAGCTATTTTACAACTATTTTATAAACTAATTACTATCTTTCTAGCTACTTTATAACTAGTTACCATTTTACAACTAATTTGTAATTATTTTACTATTTTTCAACTATCTTACAATTACTTAACTGTTTTACAGCTATTTTACAAACTAATAATTATTTTTCAACTACTTATCTATTTTAAAAAAAATTCAAGCTATTTTCTAAATTTAATCTGATTAGAGTACAAACTGTTATTGATTAAATACCCAATTGAGATAAGAATTGAAGTGATAATCCAAATGGGGATTAAGGCAAATGTGAATAAGTGAAATAAAATCAAGTAAGGATGAATAGAAAGGGAATTGATTTAATTGATAATCAATGAAGATAAATACGTAGGATGTACATATATTATTCTATTCGCATGGTGATTTGATCCAGATTCGAGCACAGAATTTTGAGATAGTATTATCGATCCGAGTTGGGATTTTTCACTTGATTTTCGATGGCGAACCTGGATATGGATTTTTGATTGGTTCTGGATATTCTCTATCATAGTTGTGACTATGCAAGGAGAATGACGGTTTCTGATCAAGAAACCAGATCTGAGTCTGCACTAGGAAGTCGGGTGGACAATACTAGTTTCGGAAGTGAAATTGTGTGATCGACTGAGCGATCAGATTGGTATTGCGTACGGATGATATGTGTACATCGTACAGGTTTGAATGAAATTGATATTGAAATTTTTTGGATAAGAATTGTAAAATGGTCCTTGAAATGAAGAGAATATTTTGTGAAATATATGATGAAGTAAAATGGGAATTGAATATTCCTATGATTAAAATTTACTTTATGGAAGTAAGCAATATGGTAAATGACTTTACAACAGAGTAATCAAAATCTGCATATTTGATTTGGGATAAACAAAGTTATATATCTTTGTTATATATGGTAAACTCCCCTTAATGAATCTATTACCAGAAGAAAAGGGTTTTGAAAATATTTGAAGTATAAAAGTGAATTTATACAAGTATGAAGTGATTCAAAAAAAAATTTCCCAAGGTTATTATATATATATATATACATATAAAGGATTTTGTGAAAATGATTTTGAAGAAAAGTTTTGGGAACCTATGGATTTCTAAAAAGGCTTTTTATTTTTGAGGAAAATCAAATTTGGAATTTGGAAGGCCTAGTTTGTGAATTATCGATTTTGGGATAATCGATTTTGAGAAAGGAGATTTATATGAAATTCATACTAGGTGTATGATTTGGAAAATACTATATGTGTATAGTATAAAGTGTTTTGAAAGTGGCTCTGGGGAAAAAGGCGCTCCCTTGAATGAACTTCTCAGGAGTGCCACAAAGTGGTACTGCCTTGAGCCCTAAGGGGGGTTCTAATGTTGATCCTGTGAGGAGTTCGGACAAACTAGTTCCTGAGGATTGTTGGGTAGCGAAAGTCGGGGGCACTGATGCCTACAGGGGTATTTGGGTTATGCTGTGACGACATTGTAACTCGATGTCGCTGCGATCTACTGTGTGGACCAAAGCGAAAATCGTGTGGAGGATGAGTGCCAACAGTCTACACTTTATTTTGCCGGGACGGCAACGTAACATCGGTAGGCTGCGATCTATGGTCGAGTGGAGGAGTTTCATTCTTTTGGCAACGAAATTCGAGGGCGCTGATGCCTATAGTTATATGGATTTTTGCTATGATAGCAACGTAAAGCCCGGGTATAACTACGATCTATAGCGGGTTCCATGGTGTAATTGAGGGGCGCAGAGGCCTACAGTTATCTATGGATTTTGCCAGGATGGCAATGTAACCTTCGGGTTAACTGCGACCATGGATGGGGGTGATGATTTCCAGAGCATTCTCACCAAAGATATTTCCTCTATTTTCAAAAATGTTTTCGATATCTTCAATAATTTTTTTTTCAAGTATTTTCACTGGGTGTTGAAAATGGGTTTACTAAGTACTTATAGATTTTCTGTCTTAAGCCTGATCAACGTATGACCGAATTTCTATGAGAACAAGGATGGACATGTTGAAACATCGACTTATAAAAAGTATTTTTATATAAAAGCTATTTTGGTTATAATATGTTATTTATAAGTGTTTAAAATTTTGAAATTTTGAAATAAGAGAGTAAAAGAGTTAAAAATGTTTAAAGAATAATTTGACTACAATACGCAGTAAATAAAAATTCTCGTTTGTTCCTTTTTGAGGACGAAAAGTTCTAAAGGAGGGAGGAATGTGACGACCCAGATTTTTAACGTCTATTAATTGGGTAAATTAACTGAATTAAATCATTTGAATACTGATTTTATAAGTCGAACAAATGAAAATTATGATAATTTAAAAATATCCGAATATATATTTTGGGATAAAAACTATATCAAATGTTGGAGTATGAATTCCTGCATATGATGAATTCTATGGAAAATATTATATACTTCACCATTTAAATTCAAGATAAAATATCCATAACTATATATAGATAAATATATACAAGCTTTATGACGTTGATAATATATATAAGTATATAAATGTATTTTTACGTGTAGATGCTATATAAAGGAACTTAGGGGGGGTTGTACAAATGTGAATATGTATATAATGATAGAATATACAAAATAAATGTGTAGGGAAATATGTACAAATGTAAATGTAGGAATAAGGTAACAAATACATGCAAAGTAAATGTGTATGTACATATGTTAAATATAGTAGTAGATAGGTAAATAAATACATATTTAAAGAGGGAATAAAATTTACATAAGTGGCTTATATTGTTGTAAACTTATACAAGTAATATTGATAAGTATTTATGTATATGTATAGGTGGATAAGGCAAACAAGTCAAACCATAATCGTATACTTATGTATGAAGCATGTATATGTGCAAACAAATGAATACATGTGTAAACACAAGAGGGAACACACATTAAATACACATTCCCTCAAGCACATAAAACATCAAATCCAAGCACACAAAAACAACGAATCAAAATCAGGTCAAACTTTTTATGAAATCAAATCAAAATCTCTTCATCTCTAAAAAAAAAGAAGTTGCTGTACACAAGAAGCCACAGCCCCTCTTTCTTATAAACAGGCTCTGCCTTGATCATATTGGTGCATTCGAACAAGATAACAACAGAAAAAAAATTATACAAACAACCATTAGACAAAGCAAAGGAGGATCAAGAAATAAAGCCTAAGAGCAAGAAAACAAAGCAAACACTGTCTAAGGAAGAAAAGTGAGTAACTAAATCTCTTTAGAGTATGTGTGAATATAAGAATAGCAGTGTTGATAAGTATGTTTGGACAGGAATACACATATATATAGATGTGGAAGTATACCAAAGGGTTACAGCATTTTGTTACTGCTCTGTTCAAAGGTGAGTAACATTTCTTTTTAAAATCTTAAGTTTTTGAAATCTGGTTGCATGTTAATTTCTAGAATAAAACATGTTTGTGTGTATGTATATTGGTGAATTTTTCTATGTATATTTGGATGTATTGATGTTGCATGCCTGTTGTCTCGGTACATCTCTGTTCTTAGTTTTCAAACTAAGATTTTAAACAAAAGTTCTTTATCTTTTGATCTAGTCTTGGATAGTATTTAAGTTTCAAACAAAAATTGTTTGTTCATCATGGATTAAAATTTAAAAATTTATTTAAGTAAAAATAAGTTTAAATTTGCTCTGGAAAAAACCAAGAAGAACAGGAAAGCTTGAGTTTGTGGAAAATTCAAACATCTGAATTCATAAATCCAGGATTATAAACTGAATCCTTAATCAAAGACATGATTTTTAAAAGTGGAACCATAATTTATAGATTGGGTTTGGATGAGCAATGCGAGTTTGATCAGAAATTGGATTTTGGGTTGTCTTTGGTGATCTACTTGCTCGGGAAGGTCTGGTTTTGCTCTGGTGATGGAAGAATGATCGGAGATCATTGGAAAAATGTCAGTTGGGGGAGCAAGGCACTATAGCGACGGTGGTTGATTGTTTAAGTTTGTAAACCTAGTTTCTAGGCTTGGGCAGGAATCTGTTCTTCACGGCATCTAGTGTGGATCGAGTTCCACCGAACTCTGAGGATTGGAAGTTTGGAGGGTGTCGAAGGCGTGGCTGGAGTCTCTGATACTCCGATGGTCGGAGTGGTCATCGGTAAGATGAGATTGTTGAAGAAGATGGTTCCAGTTGGGTTCTTTTTTTTGCTCTAATTCGATTTCGAGAGCATACTAGAGTTCTGGGTGATGGGATACTAGGTGAAGGACTCCGGTGACGTGCGGGTGATCTCGGTGACAACCAGAGGTGATGGAAGTGGCCGTGCGTGTGCACGCGTACACCAGTGTGTCTGGAATTTGGGTGGTTTAGGGTAGAAGATGTTTTCTCGGGATGATCTCGAGAAGCTTTCGTGGGTTACTCGAAGCAGTTTGGGTTTGTGAAGTGCACGAGTGTTGCTCGGGGGTATGATCGGGTTTTATCTCGTTTGGCTCGGGGATTATTGTTTGGGTCGGGATTTTTGTAAGCTGAATTAAATAAGTTTTAAAGCTTAGCAAAGGTGCTTATGTTTCAAAGTAAATGTAACCCAAGTTTTTAAACAAGGTATTAGCAAGTTTTAAACAAATTTCCGAAGTTTAAAATGTTTCAAATTGTTGTATTAAGTAATTATTTAATAGATTAAATCCTACATGTTTTAAGGTGAATTAAAGTTGTAATTAAATAAAAGTACAAATTATTTAATGTATTAGGATGGTTAATTGATTAATTAATTAAAGGTTGATGAATTTGTGAAATCAATTTTAAAGATTGATTTATCAATTTGATTAATTAATTCTATTAATTAAAAGATGATTAATTAAGGATTAATCATTTAATGTAATTAATTAATGATAATTACTGTAGTTAAGAGATAATTGCTTAATGTCATTAATTAAGATGGATAATTGATGGTTTATTACTAAAGGTGATTTATTAAATGATGATTACTTAATGTAAGTAATTAAAGATTTAATTAATTAGTAATTAAAGGTTAATTAATTGAGGATAATTAACCAATGGGATAATTACTTGAGGAAAGTAATTAGAGGTTAATTACTTAAGGAAAGTAATTAAGAATTAATTACTTAGTGTAATTAGTTAAAGGATTGAAGATTCATAACTTTTGTTATCTAAAACTCTTCTTTAATGGGGACCCCCCTCGTTCAATTCCTTTTCCCGCTGCTCCAACTCTTTCCTTCTTCCGTGCTTCAACCTTGTCCTTCCTCTCCCATCCTTGTCCCTCCTTCTGACTCTACCTTACCTTCCCTGTCTACTGAGAGTCTTCCCCTTGTCAGCTTCCCTCTGCTCCATCCTGTCTTTCCTCCTTGATTCAGCCTTGTCCTTCCTCTTCCATCCATGTTCCACTTTCTGTCACCCCCAACCCCTCCCTGACGGTCGTTAATCCTTTGCACTCCCCTATTGTCAATGCTGCAGCATCTTCTGTTCTACCCAACGTTTCTGCTCCGATCCTCACTTCCCCATCACTGCCCATGCTTTCGTCCTCACCCCTTGCTTGGAACTCCCTGTTCAAGGAAAAACCTAGTAATGCTGGTAAATATGTACCTCGTGATATCCATCTTGTGTTCAAAGGAGAGTCCATTGTTCCTTCTGATGAAGTCATTCAAGCTGGAAGTGCTATGTGGAAAGAATACTTAGTGGGTTTTTTTCTTGATAATCCATTGCCATACACCTATGTCTTGAACTTCTTGAAGAAGGTATGGAAACTAAAAGGAACGATCTCAGTTAAATCTGATGGGTTTCTGTTTTTATTTAAGTTTTCTAATGTTGAAGATAGGATTAAGATTGCTGAATCTGACCCAGTTGTAATGAAGAATAAACTGTTTATTGCTAAGCCTTGGGATGAAAATATTGGTAACAGTTGTAGCAGTATCAAATCTGTTCCTGTTTGGATCAAATTATCTAATATTCCCTTGTATGCCTGGTCCCCAGTTGGAATTAATTGGCTTGCTTCAAGGGTTGGAAAGCTTCTCTGTATGGATGCTTCAACTGAAAAATTTGAGCGTATATCTTTTGCCAAATGTTTAGTTGAGGTATCTCCACATCATGAACTTCCTGATAATTTCTTTGTCAAATTACATGATGGATCTGATCAGATTGTTAAAGTAGATTATTTGTGGAAGCCTGCAATTTGTACTTTATGTAAAGAATTTGGACATTTGTTGTCTGAATGCAAGAAAACAACTGGTGAAGGAAATGCTAATATATGTCATAATACCTTGCCCTTAAATAATAGTGAGATGGGACAGAGCAGAGAGAAGCCAATGAAAAAAGTTGCTAAGGAGGTCTCGGTTAGACAAGTTTGGCAAAAAGTTAATAATAATAAGGGAAAAAAAGGTTTTATGCGAGAAGAAGTGGAAGTTACTAATTTAAAACTGCCAAGTGGGAAAGGAAAGAATGCTTTAAATGTTAATGAAGGAAATATGAATAAACTTGATGTGGTGAATTCCATGCACTGTTCTGGCCAAGCATGTAGTGTTGACACCTCTAACAAGTATTCCTTGCTACAAGCTGATGAGCAATCCCTATCAGAAGATGTTGAAGTGGAAGAAGGTGAAATTCAAACTAATGTGGATTGTGAGGTTAATGCTTTAAACTCTACCCTATTCAAGGATTGCAATATGGATGGTCATGTCTCTGGAAGTAAAGAAATAAATCAAAAAACAAATGTTGTGGTGCATTCTCGGGATTTGAAAGGTAAATCTGCTTGTAGTAATAAAGATGAGAGAGAAATGAATGTCGTAGTGTATGAAAATGGTAATTCCACTATTACTGCTGTTGTACATGAAAATGGTGATATCCTTGTTTCAGAAATTGATAGAAAATGGTGCTCTTCTTTTGAAACTCAAGTCATGGAATTAATTTCTTCCATGCATAACACTGTTGTGAATGAACATTCTGCCCAAACTACACAATATAACTTTTCAATTGACTTACTTGGTTGGCCTTTAACCTCTCCCTCTCCTTTTCCTTCTTCCGATCCGTCACCTAACCCTTCTTCCTCTAATCCTTCCATATCTGCGCATCCTTCCCCAAAGTCAATGATTCGTAGGCAAATTGAAACAAGGGCTCTTTCTGCAAAGAGAAGAAATCTATCAAATATATTCCCAAATCTTATCAATGAATAAAAATATTGCAGCTTGGAATATCAGAGGTGCCCATGGCAACTTGAAACTCGATCAGGTGAAAAGTCTTATTCTTAAGAATGATTTATGTTTGGTTGGTCTTCTTGAAACTAAGTTAAATCAAACCTTATCCACTAAAGCTGCTAGATATATCAATTCTCAATGGGTGATCCACCATAATCTTGAATCTTCTTCTTATGGTAGAATTCTTGTTCTTTATGATCCCATAGTCTTGACTCTATCTCCAATTCTGCAATCTCGTCAATCCATACATTTTCATGCCTTTGCTCTTCAATCCCTATCTTCCTTTTACATTACCTTTGTTTATGCGGATAATTCTGCAGCTTCCAGGAACCTTTTTTTTAAATCGTTACCTCCTCTAAGACAAAATTCACATCCATGGGTAGTTCTGGGGGATTTCAACTCTTGTATTAATCTGGGGGACAAATGTAGTGGTTCTCCCCTTCTACCTGTTCACATTGCTCCCTTGAATCTTGCTATCATTGATGCTGATCTTATTTTGGTTAATAAGAATGGGGCTAAATTCTCTTGGAATAATCGTAGCCGTAGTGGTGTGAGAACTTTCACAACTATAGATCATGCATTTTGTAATATTCAAGCTCTTAATTTCTGGCCTTCCTTGTCTGTAAATCTTCCTCAACCTATCATGTCTGACCATTCCCCCTTGATATTGTCTTTTGGTTCTCATTTAAGAAGAGAAAAGAGAAGTTTTAAATTTTTTAATGCTTGGGTTAAGCATGATCAATTTCATGTTTTAGTGTCAAAGGTAAATTCTAATTTTAATTGTTTTGGTAATCCAATGTTCAAGTTTTATAGGAAGTTAAAAAGAATAAAGCAAGAGATTAAATCATGGGCTGCTATCACCTTTGGTACTAGAAGCTTGTTATCTAACTCCTTGAAGGATCAACTGAAGCTTTGCCAAGATAAAATGATGGAGCTTCCTGATGATATTATTGCTGCTGAAGAGGAGGGAAGACTTTTCAAGTCAGTTAATGATGCTCTTCTTCTGGAAGCTAGTATGAAATTACAGCAATTGTGAACCAAATGGTTTAAGGATGGTGACAGGAATTCTAAATTCTTTCATGACTCTTTAAAGGTTAAGCATGCCAATGAGAATATTTTTTGTATTACTGATGAGCATGGCACTTTATTTTCAACCCCTGAAACTGTAGACAAAGCATTTACTGATTATTTCTCTAAACTTCTTGGCAATGCTGAGGAGTTCTGTCCTGACTTAGACCTAATTTCATCTCTTGACTTGCCATGTATATCCCAGTTTGAAGTTGCTTCTCTTGTTAAGCCTGTCACTGATGAAGAAATTAAATCCACCCTCTTTTCTATGAACCAGCACTCTATTGGTGGTCCTGATGGCCTAAATGTTACCTTCTTCAAATCAACATGGGGTGTGCTTAGTCATGAGTTTTTCCAAGCTATACATAACTTTTTTAACAAATGTAAATTGCTAAGGGAAGTCAATTGCACAAATATTGCCATAATTCCTAAAGTCTCTCCTCCTTCAAGTGTAACCTCATTCAGGCCAATATCCTGTTGTAATGTGGTGTACAAGTGTATATCCAAAATTCTTGCATCTCGGCTAGCTTCTGTCTTTCCTTCTATTGTATCAAACAACCAAGCTGCTTTCATTCGTTCCAGGAATATTCTTAACAATGTGATGCTTGCTCAGGAATTATTAAATGGTTATTGTAGAGGCAATGTGACTCCTGCAGCTTCTCTGAAAATTGATATATCCAAAGCTTATGACTCAATTCATTGGGCTTCTATTGTTAGAATTATGGCAAAGATGGGTTTTCCAAAAATATTTGTGTCTTGGGTGTATGTTTGCATTTCCACTCCAGCTTTCTCTGTTGTTATTAATGGAAGGTCTGTTGGTTTTTTCAGAAGTAAGAAAGGGATTCGTCAGGGCGATCCTATTTCTTCATATCTATTTCTTCTGGTCATGGAAGTTTTGACGATGATTCTTAAATATAATTATTCTCACAAGATCATCAAGTATCACCCAAAGTGCTCCAACCTCCATATAACTTCTATTATGTTCGCTGATGATGTTATGCTATTTACTAAGCCTAAGTTCTCGTCAATTTCTGGGGTTGATGAAGGCTTTACAGTCCTTCTATCTCATGACTGGCCTCTCTATTAATCAATCTAAATCTTCCATGCTTGTTGCTCGAGTGTCTGATGTTCATGCTGCTGCTCTTTATCAGTTTTTTGGCTTTTCTTGTATGGCTACTAATATGAGTTATCTTGGCCTACCTTTAATCACTAATAGAATAGCTACTGCTGATTGTTTAATCCTTTATAATAAAATTACTAAGGTCATGTGCAATTGGTGCAACAGACATATTTCTCAATGTGGTAGGCTTGTGCTTATCAAAGCTGTTGTTTTTCCTTCCCTTGTCTATTGGGCTCGTTCTTTTATCTTACCTACTAATCTCTTACTGATGGTTAGGTCTGCCATGAATAGGTACTTCTGGACTGGGAGTGTTCACAACACAAAGTTAATTCCTTGCTCCTTTTCCTTATTTGAGTCCACTTTGAAGCATGGTGGTCTTGGTATTATCAATGTTAGGAAGTGGAATACTGCTGCATTTAGTAAACATTTTGATGATCTAATACTCAAGAAAGATAGTTTATGGGTCAGGTGGAAGTGGCAGTACAATATTAAGAGAAGGCATTTTTGGTGTATGGATATACCTCAGAATTGCAGCTCTAATTGGAGGAATTTGCTGAAACTTAGGGATGTTTACTTACCTATGGTTCAATATCATTTACAACCTAACTCATCTATTAGTTTTTGGCATGATCCATGGGTTAAGAAGGGTCTGATACTATCTAAAGTTTGTGAGTATCCCCTGATTCAGCAAACAGGTATTCATAGTAATGCTAAGGTTGCTGATTTTTTTTAAGGCAATATGCTGCTGCCTTACAATAGCAATCAGACGATAAGGCAATTGTGGAGTGAAGTTATGAATTTATTCAAGTGTGCTGATCATTCTAATTCTGTTTCTTGGGAACAGAAGTTACACTCTGTTGCCGCTGTGTACAAGTTCTTATCTGGTTCACTTCCTCTGCCAGTTGCTAGGTGGTACTATTTTTATGGACTAAAGAATCTGTGCCTAGAGAGAATTTGATGATGTGGAAGGTTGTTAGTCATGCTTTGATGACTAGGGATGTACTGGACAGGTTTGGTTTGACTGTGTGCACCTCCTGTGTTTTCTGTGATATGTGTAATGAAACTGTTGATCATCTCTTTTTTGAATGCTCTGCCTTACTTACATTGATGAGTAGAGTCAGTAGCACCACTGGGTTTGTTCTTAATACTGCCAACTCTATCTCTGCTTGGGAAATTATTCATACAGCTGCTGCAAGGGGGAATGATGAGGTTAGTGCAATGGTTGTTTGCTTGAAAATCTATTTTGATGTGATATGGAGAGAAAGGAATGCAAGAATTTTTTAGAATTTGTCGAAAACTTATGACACTCTCTGGTTTGAAGTGAGGAATAGGGTGTACATGCAACTTCTGAGGAACAATAGGTAGTACCCTGTTGGCATTCTCCAAGCTTGGGCTATCTAGTTGGTTCTCTCTTGTATTCTATTTCTTTTTTTTTTCTTTCTTTTCCTTTTTTTTAGCTTGATTCAAAGCTTGTTTGAATCTTTATTTTCTGTTATCAATAAATCTGGTAGGGGTCCAGTCAACCTCGCTAGCTTTGCCAAAAATTAGTTAAAGGATTGATTAATTAAGGAAATTAATTAAGGGTTAGTTGATTAATGAGTGCGATTAATTAAAGGATAATTAATCAATGTAAGTGATTATAGGATAATTAATTTGAGTAATTAATTAAGGATAAAAGTAATTAATGTGAATGGTGAGGGTTAATTAATTTGTGTTATTAATTTAAAGGCTAATTACTTAATGTAATTAAAAAGGATGATTAAGGGATGATTAATTAATGGTTTGTAATTAATTAATGTCAAGTAAGCAGGATTAAAAGTGATTAAAAGAATTAATTTAATTTATTTAAATTAATTGGGATGGTGTGACTAATTAATCTTGCATATGAATAACTGAATGATATTGTATGCCTTGGGTTACTTGATATCTTTGATAAGTGATGATATGAGATATGGTATGATTGGACTGAATTGAGATAATATGGTTTGACTATCTATGATGAATAGCTATGCAAATATGTAATTCTAGATATATGGAATTGTTTAAAACTTAAACTGCTTTGTTTTTTTTTAAAAGATGATATTGGATTCGAAGAGACAGGGATCGGATATCAGCGATATCCGGAACCACTTCGATTAGTAATCTAATTTTTTTTTATAGATTTGATTGTGGAATCAAATGGGCTCGAATGGAATAAATTAAGTAACTGGACCATTGAAACTAAGTAATGGTACTTAAGCATTATTTTGTGAAATAAGTGTTTAGTTACAGAATGTTAAAACTCGTAGTGGTGAACGAGTTACCCTAGTTTTCGGAGAAACTTTATAACTTTGTATTTCATGTAAAATACGTTTACTCACGCTGGTTTCCAGTGTGACTTGGGTGTTACTTTGATGTAATGCTCGGGTCAGACCGAGTATTACAGATTTTCAGGTAAGGACGTTCTGGAGCTCAGGAGGCGAGCTGGATGGCAGGAACGTATGGAGTGTTTTCCGCTGTGATATATTGTAGTTTATCTAGGACAAGTTAGTTTTAACTGTCCAGTATTTGTGTAATGTTGTAACTCTAATGTATTAAAATGTAAATGTACTGATACAGTTCTTCTTTGTAAAACTGTTATTTTATTTGATATTATATTTTGATCCGCTGCGAATGTGAGATTCTGTGTTTCATTTCTGTTTCTTCTTCTATCTCTTTCTTCTTTTCCTAACTATCTAGAATTTTCGGGATCGAAAATGTCCGGGTTGTTACAGCACTACTCCAGGTTACTGACCGGTCGACCAGTTAAACACGACTGATAGACCGGTGGACAGATTTAGAGCGTGCTTGCTCCAGGTTCTTGCTCCCACCATCAACGATCGTTCGCTTGTTGTTGATTTTTCTAATCTCCGACAACATATTCCGAATATAATTTTTCTTATAAAAGTATGCATATACACAAGAGTTGATACAGCAATTGAAAATGGGTAAACACTGATAAGAACAGTGGATAGAGATGCTACTGTCCAACAGAGAATCAAACCATTGAATTAAACACATATTGAGATCAAAATCAAACTTTTTTTTTCAACCATTCAATCATTTACCCACGTGCAGTGAATTAGAACTAGAAATTGTGAGATTACTCACCTTAATATCCAAAATGCTTCAAAGTTACATGCACCACCCTTAAGCCAAATCAACTAAAACAACCCTGAATTTTGTCCCCAATGCTGTACGAATTTATCATAGCAAATCTAAATATTTTTCCATGAAATTTTAAATGAAGGTGCATATACGAGCCAATAACAACATATCAAAATTTCAGATTTTTTTTATTTTTCTAGAATTAGTTATGAATTTCCTAGTGATAGGCGTTTTCAGCTTCAGATTTGCACTTTCTCACTTGCTTTTCAACCAACTAATCTCCAACCATAGCCAAAAAACCTAGCATTTTGGGATTAAGGGGTAGAGAAGGTTGTGGAGAAGCTTATATTTAAGTTTAGATATTTTTAGGATTTTATTTTTTTTGATTTGGGAAAGTTTTAGCCTAGGGTTTGAGAAGGAGGAAGGAGATGGTGTTTACTGTAAGTTCTTTGTTTCAGGCAGAGAGTGCAAACAGAAGTAAAATAAACGTACAGAATTATATTTCTCAAGTATACCCTATTTTATAATCACTAAATGGGCCAAGAATAGATTCAACCCTACAAAAAAAACTTATTTTCTTCTAAGTATAAAGAAATATATTTTATAAAGTGTTTTAGACCATAGTTTGATATGATAGATTACTATTATTTAACAAAATCAATATTAATTCTCCTATTACATTTTTATTTGCACAAAAACAAAAATTCACTAACTATCCTTTTATTAATAAATCAAGTTACATTTTTTATTATTTGTAATCAAATTGGATAAAATAGCCTTTTGTGCCATAATACCCTATTTAAATACCAAATCTTAACTATTCTAAATTAAATCTATTTCCAAGCTTCCATGGTGATAAAATTAATCATATAATTATACTTGAAAATAAAACGGTCTCATATTTCATAATTTCATTAATTAAATTTTCCATTTTCTTTTATTATAAAATAAAAGAATTATCTCACATAGAAATTATTATTAAACCCAAATATCCAAATATTCATTTTCCATTAGAAAATCATTTACATGCTCTCCATCTTTAATTTCCCAAACCTCATTTTAATTTAGAAATAAAAATCCACAAATCTCTTAATTATTTAATTATCTCAATATTAAATTATTCTTTTAATTTAATTTCAAGTAATTTAAACCAGGATTGTTACGGACTCCACCTCTACAAAAATTGCGTCTCTGCAATTCTCTATAGATGAAAGTCGCTAATAATTTACAAGCGGTAGATCTTTCAAAGGATGATTATGTTATGGATAAAGATAATTTAAACAAAACACTCACCATTAATGACCACTAGAGAATTTCATAATTGATTTACTCATCATCACCATGCTTTCGCTGCTCCACCTGGATACTTACATAAAATAACACACACTTGAAAATGCTATTCCGTTGGTGTAACCATACACAAGTAACGTTACATTCCATTCAAATGTAACATAAAATATTATAAGGTAGTAGTGCATTTACTTTAGCTTTCAATAGTTCTTTTTATGAAAAATTTCTTTAGCTTTAAAACGTATCGAATTTATTAAAATATTATGGGAATTTTAAAAAATTTTGATAGTGTTTTCTTGGTATGTAGAGCCGTTTGCAATTTCACAATTATAATACAAATGATATACATCTACCACATAGTCGGAAACATAATATATCTCAATATTTTTAGCATTTTTATATATTAAACGATGAGCATACCTTTTGTTTTAGCATTTGTAACCAATTTACCTTACTAATTTGCAAGCGAAGGCAAGCTAAATTCGCCGCATGGCACGACTAGTCCTCTTACGCTTCTATTCTCATCTCAAAATTACATGTTAGTCATGTAATGACCCGTAAATTTTAACAATTTTTATAACATAATTAACTGAATTTTTGTGAAATTTAAAACCATAAAATTTTGCAATGAAAATTCGATATTTGGAATACATCTATTTAAACATAGCAAATGGTAAATTTTTATTAGAGAATATGGAAGTCAATTCTGTAGTGTAATTTTCAATTTCAATTTAAAAATCAGTTAATTTGATGATAGTAAAATATTTTCAAAATCTGAATATTTTATACAGTAAAAATGTAAACTATTTTTTGAGTGAGACGTCGAAATTCGTTACGTCAAATTTGGACTTCTCTAGCTCCGTTCATCTTATTTTCGGCGTTTTAGCAACAGTTTGGCAGCGAATATCAATTTGTGATAGGATGGTTGTATCGCTGATATCTATGTACCATTCTACTCGTCTCGTCGTGCTAATCTCTGCAGTATATTCATTTGTGTGTTTCGGAGTCCGGTACGCGGCAAAATCCATGAAACGGATAACCGTGTCGGTACCCGTTTTGAGCCTTTTTGGTTTCTATTTGTCCTTTCGTTATCTATCGTGTAAATTCAAACAGCTTGCTTGCGTTTTCATATTCCCATAATTATCATTTGACTTTTGCCATTCCTACCATTTCAATTTATTTTATAATGGTTTGTTTCTCTTACATTCACTCTCTTTCTATTCTTGTTATTTAAAATATATATATTATAACTGAGCTTATATTTGCTTGCCTATTCATTTTCTTATTTAACCTGCTCATCCACCATATTTTGTTCGGCCTCATCTTCTTCCTTGAATCGCCCGACCAACTTCACCGTCCGCCATGCAACGTAGCCACCCTCTGCTTCTCTCCCTATCCCATTCCACCACCGAGAAAACTATCTCCGCCTCCGCCCCTGTTGTGACGAACGGGCAGTGCACTCACCGATAACCGACCCTGCAGCCTCGTCTCTAAGCATTCGCAACCCATCAACGTCCCTTCCCCACCTTACCACAGCCCCAAGTGCCGCCGCACAGTTCACCCTAGGACCCACCATCACCATCTTCTCCTAACAACAGAGCATGAACCACTTTACTCCAACAAAGCTCAACCACAAGCCCACTGCCTCACCATGTCACCTGCCTTCCAACCTGCCTCAGCCTGCTCCACGTCACCCCCTCCCTTGGAAACTAACCTCCAAGCACCACTGGCCTCCATTCCCTTGCTCGCAGCCAGCAACCGAAGAGACAGCCTCCAACTTTCACCGCTTCCATCTCAGGCCGCTACCGCAAAGACTTCCCACCGCCAAAGCCTCAACCTCATGCGATCCACCTCCCATTCCAGTCAGCCCCACTCCAAAGTTCATCTCTCCTCTTTCATATTTTAAATGTAGATAATAGGTTTCGAGTATTATATATGTTATAAATTATATTCTGTTCTTTGAAGAATTTTGTATATTTTAAAGTGATATGCTTTTGTATATGGGTGGCTGTTACGTACGTAAGTACATATAATATGTTCAAAAGGTATTTATTTGCACTTACGATTTATATTTTAAACTAGATCTTTGTAACAACATAACATATATATTATGTTTAACTAAATAATGTTGTTGAATTTTAAATATGGGTTATATTATATTCTGTCGAATTATATATATATGTTCATGTAAGTTTTATATAACCTATTAGTTATATATATATATAAGTTTATATAAGTATGTTTGCTGTGTGATATCTGATATATATATATATATATATATATTTATCTATAAATATAATAACAATGAAAATGTTGTGTGTACTGTATGTTAGTATAATATATGTTATGTTATATTAATGTTAATATTATGAACCGTGTATATATTTGAATTGTTATGTTCGATAAACAATGCTATGTAAACTATGTCAGATTATGATATTTTGATCTTAATTGTAGAATTTGGAAAACTATGGGTTTATTAAATATAGATTTGTAAGTATTGATTTTAAAAATAATGATATATATATAGTTTGATTTATATATGTGTTCAATAAATATCTATTTGAAAATGTATAATATGGAGATATTTATTTTGATATGTGTTTTAACTAAATATTGATTTTTACATATATATAATTTGGATATATAAGTTCACTCATAAAATTTATCTTCATCAAATCCAGTACATCGTGCTTTGCCTTTACCTCGCCGCGGTTCAAAATGGGGCGCAGCAGCTTTCTGAGTTGCTTATGTTCGTATTCGTGTGCGTGTCCGTGTCACCATCTTTACCATCTTTGTTCTCTAGCCTCGAAAGGCGAGCAATCACTCACGATTAATATTCTTATATTTGGTAGATTTAAATTCACATGAAATGACGATTGAAATATGTTGTTAAATTTGAATTGTTAGTTATTTAATTGTTAAGTATGATATGCCATTATCTGTAATTGTTCACCTATAATATATGACACCATATCCTGTTGTATATAATATTTAAATTTGTTAATGATGATATATGCATGTTGTTAATTGTTATATTTTATCATATTTGTTCCCACTCTGCAAGTTCCTTGTTAATTTAGAAACCCCTATGGGTTGAAATGATACATACCCGAACGATATTATTGAATAAGAGAAAATCGTTATGGGTTGAAATGATAAACCCAAGCGATTTTCATTGATTTTGAAATTCTGGGATTGCGGGTTGAAATGATATATACCTGTAAATATTTAATTTTCGGATTGAAATGATAGATATCCGTATCACTTGACCATAGGATAGAAAATTATATACGGACACCGTTGGTCTATTTTGAAAAATGATTTCCAGAGTTTGAAAGAGAATATATGGATTTTATTAAATACTAATTTTTAAATTATAATATAAAGGATTTATTTTAATATATGTGTAAAATTTTGATTTTTAAAATTATATGTTTTGAAATTTTAAATTTATAAGTTAGTTTTAAAAATATAAATTTTAAGATTTTTCTTATAATTTTATTATTTTGAAAATATATAAAATAAGATTTAATACAAAATGCATTTAATAATAAGATTTAATTTAATAAAATTTAATTTAATTAGTTTATAATATGTTTAAGTGTTTATTTAAATTTATATTAATATTTTAAAAATAGATTTTCAATAACTTTATTAATAGAGGTTGGGAAGATAACTAAATGTTGACTTGGAATTTAAATTGGTTAATAATTGAATTTAAATAAGAATTGATATAAACTTATTGATTTTGGAGGTTTTGAAAGGTATGATTTATAACTTGATTTGATAAAAAATGATTAAATGAATATTCTTAACTTTAAATAAAATTGAGACTGAATATTTAATATTGATTTGAGATTTTAATAAATTGTTATTAAAAATGATTAAGTGAATATTTTCCGATTTAAAAAAAATTAAAGTTAAATGTTGAAATATAAATGAGACCTATATTGTAAATGTTTGAATATTTAAACTTTGGAACTTATTGGATTTGAAATGATAGTTCAAACCTGGATTTGAAATCGATAAAAATTAAAATGGTTTATTGAGAATTTGAATTGAATCTTTAACCTTTTAAATCGAAAGTGTTGAACAGGGATTGATTTAAATTGAATTTTGGAATTAAGTTGATTTGAATCGATTTGTGGAATTGATTAAACAATTCTAATTGGAAACTATTTCAGTATAATCTCTTTAAATGAATATGAACTATTTTAATTTATCACTATTTTAATATATAAATTATTTTAATATACAAATTATTTTAATTTATAACTATTTAATATATATACTAATTTCAATATCTAAACTGTTTAAGTGGGAACTACTATGATTACGGAAGTGTTATGATTTTAAAAGTGTTATGATTTCAAAAGTGTTATGATTTCAAAAGTGTTATAATTTTGAAAGTGCTACGATTCTGGAAATGAATATTATTTAAAGTGAATAATGATATCGAATTGATATGGTTTTGAAATGAATATGGTATTTTGATATGAAGCATGAACTATTTGAAATGAAATGACCACGGTGTGAAATAAGCGTTTGGTTGTTAAAGAGACCGGGATAAGATATTGTCATATTCTCTACCAATACCGAAAACCACTTTTAACAACTGTGCATGTGGTGGAGATTCCAGAGTGAAGTAGGATGGTTAGGTGTATGATTCTGTATGAGGTATTTACATAGCCCTGACTCCCGTGAGTCAGCTTGATGTGGCTAAAACAGGAGCTAACCCGGGCCAAGTGAGGTCCTTCCTCCTATCAGACATATTTCTTCGATACCATTCTATTACTTTGTGATTTGATTGGGTGCACCTTTGATTTGGGAGTGTGTCACGAGGTGGGCGGTAGTTGCTATTATGCGTTACCACTAGTCCGGATCCGCAAACGGTATATCTACCCTGGCATTGCCTCGTATGCTTTGTCACATGACCTATCGCGCCTTCTACGAGTTTGTTTTGTGTCGTACCTATGGAGTGCTCCCTGATAGCCCACATGCGGGTGGAGTTTACAGTATCTGTATAGACTATGACATTATATAAAATGTGTTAAGGGGGATATGGGTAACGCCTTAACGCTATTTTAATACTTTACTTTACTATAGACATATTATAATAGCGTATTGTACTACATAGTAGATAGTTCCACGGATCCTTAAAGGATGGAAATCCTAAACATCCTTTAAGTTACTTGTATCAGTTGATATTTCACTTGAGTTGAATTTACTGGTATAAGAATGTTAATCCTGACTCGAGTGTTTGTGTTTTGCTTTATGCTCGGGTCAGACTGAGTGTCATAGCAATTGAGACTCACCTTTGGAGATTGGAGGTTTGTTTGAAGATCTATCCATCCAGCTTTCAGTTATTTCAGTTTATTCCAGCCTTTTATGTACAGACTTGTTAGTCGCTTATGTATTAGAGATTCATTTGTATTTGAGATTCTGTTGTATTTTGTGTCAGACTATGATGTTTTATAGTAGCTTCATGAACTACTATTTATCTATTTCCGCTGCTTATTGCTTATTGTTGTAATACTCTGTGTCTGTGATTGATTTATTTACTGTATATGCAAAGTTTTTCCAAATATAAATTAACAATCTGTTGTTTTGAGCAATTCAAGTCCGACATGTACAGATGCGAATGGTTCGAAATACCAGGTCGTTACAAGTCACATGTAAATAGAGATATATAAATATGCATTCATTTAAAAATAGAAACAACATCACTGTTGTATTTTAACTACTTTCTAACTAAATTTTAAGGATCAAAACCACTAAATTAAGTCATGCTTCCAAAGAATGAATTACATAATGTATTAACTTTTCAAAATGTAACGACCGCCCATGACCCCTGCACTGAACATAGAAATAGTGCGCTGATAAGTGTGCCAGGCAGCCATGGACGATTGCCAAGGTAAATTAAAACAGCAGAATCTATCGTATTACTCATAGCGCATGGATAAAATACAATAGAGAATATATATAGTGAAGCATCTCAAAATAGAATCTCATCAATTAAGCTTCATAATAGTTGAATACAAACATCTGAATAGTCAATACATCAAGCCTCACTACATATCACTCAGAGAATTATACAAAGCAGCGGAACATCCAGTACATATAGTAAGAAAATAATATGCAAGCCTCCAGCTCGTCTTCGTCATCAGCATCGTCGGAAACTAAGAACAGCACCTGTCACCTGCTACCTAGTATGCCCATCCCAAAGCGGATGAACAGCCCAAGGCAATAAGAGTTAAACATAAAGCCTTGAGTCAGACAACAGTCTTAGTGAGCGGTAAATTAACTAACAACATACCAAAAGAGCATAAAGGAAAAAAGAATAGGAATCCAACCCTCCCACTCCACCTCTTTCTACAGTGATAGCCCCCAGACACACTAAGCAGAAGTAAACATAGCAAAGCAGACATTTAAAGTAAAGCAATTATCACTCGAGGCAAGGTCAACATTTTCCAAGTACAAACCCCCAAGGCCTAAACCAAGATCAAATAAGCACCCAGGAAACATTGCTCTTGAGACCGAATGACGATACAACCAAACATCCATGACTCTGGCTATCACTGTTATCTTTGCTTCGATACCACCGTTAATTGAATGACCGGCACATTCTTTCAGCCGTCCGTCAAGGGTTAATGGCAACCCCGGTTCTAGACATAACTCCGCACGTCGTCGCAGCCCGTGCCTAGGACTATCGAATCTGCCAGAGTACTCGACTACAATCATAGTCTTTAGGGACTATCGAATCTGCCCAGCGTACTCTTGCTTTGAGTCTGCTAGAACCTTCAATAACGATGAAACCTCAACCTTCTAGTCATCCTCCTCGACGACTATTTCCATACTAGCTCAAGCGCCTCTCAAGCAAACCATTATCCTCAAACCCGAACCATTTCACCGCGTTATCAACATGCTTGGAATGATCCCGTCTGGATTAAACCAAGGCTATCTCATACCATGCCTCGCTTCATCTCATCATAGCAAAGCCTCATCTCAACATCAACATCATCAAATCTATCCATATGAGCTTCATCATCCGCCACATATGCCACGAGCAGCTTTTCCAATTCAAGATCCTTTCCCTTAGCTTTCGAATCATCTTCGACCATCTTGTCCAAATCAAATCATCAATCAACTAATTTATAATAATCAATCAAGTCAATCATTAATCCAAGTAATCAAGCATTCAAACATGATCTAATAAACAATTATAACAATAATGGCAATTTTGTAAATAAAGAGTCCAAATCTAACAAGCATGAAACATGAACAATATCTCTACAAATTGATGAATGAACTTGCATAGATTAACATGTAGTAAAATGGATGTCAAATCATCATGAACAATGGATCTATACTTAAGTTTATGAAAATGCATGGAAATCACTAATTTAACACCAAATCAAGCCATCAATCCGATATACTCCTTTGGATCCGTGTGAGAGATAATCACCACTCACTGAATCACCTAAACACTTCAAAAGCAACACACTTCAGATCTAGACAGCGAAGGATCTAACTCGATCTATCAAAATTCCGCTTCAAACGATGAAATCTCTCTTCGAAGAATGTAGATCTTCAATCTAAGCTCTTGGATCTTTGATTTGGATGGAAGGAATCACAAGATTAAAGTGGAGAAGAGAAGTGAAGAAGTGTAGAACTCGAGCTCTCAAAATAGCAGCACTTCGTCGCTTCAAAATCCGGATCCCAAAAAGTGAGGAAAAACCCCGTATTTATAGGCTGTTTCCTTAAGTCGTCCGCCCCCCTTAAGTCGTCCACGACTTAACAAACCCCACGACTTACGACTCAACCAATCCTACGACCTAGCAGATCGTACGACTTAACCATCCCCTTCGACCTACGACTTAACAACCCTTCCGACCTAGCACGTGCGCGACTTAACACTTACGTGCGACCTAACGACTTATCAACAGTCACGACCTAACACTTAATACCTTCGCGACTTAGCTGGGTTACGACTTAACACCTCACGACCTAACTACGCCCAGCATACTATCATAGGCCGTCTACGACCTAACTAAACATGCCATAGCGACTCAACGACTTATCTTAACTCGTACATGACCTAAGAAAACCCTACGACTTAACTGCCTCCGACCTAAGACTTAATGGTACAACATCCTAAGCCATAACACACGACCTAACCTTAGCTCGCTCCTAAGTCGCTCACGACCTATCTCCTTAAGTCGTTAGCTCGCCCAGTTTCCTAGGTCGCTATCCCTATGCCGCTAACTCTTAAGTCGCTAACTCTCTTAAGTCGCCAACTCTCTTAAGTCGCTTACTAGCTTAAGTCTGCAAATCCTATAAGTCGCTCCAATCCTTAAGTCGTCTACCCTCCTAAGTCGCCAACTCCTTAAGTCGCTCCTCCGACCTAACTACTATACGACCTAAGCTCCGAACGACTTAAGCTCTGAACGTTCTAACAACACTAGACGACTTATCAACACTACGACCTAATGACAACTGTTTTACAATCTTTCGATCCGTAAAAATACGGGTCGTTACATTCTCTCTCCCGTAGGAATTTCGCCCTCAAAATTCCAAACAAACAAGAGCAATCAAAAACTATTCCGCATGCCTACCATCCATAGCAATCAACAAACCATGCGTCCAATTCTAGCCTAGCATGCAGAATTCTAAAACTAGAACAAGTTACAATGTCGTGAGATGACACGACACCTTATGGCCATACCTTGAAGAGTTCAGGATGAGCTGCCTTCATCCTCTCTTCCACCTCCCATGTACAGTCGTTATCATCATCACTCCATTGTATCTTGAGCAACCTAACTACCTTCCTCCTAAGCTGTTTCGTGTCAGTTTCCATAACACGAAGCGGCTTATGAGGTCTCTTATCTACTGGGTCAACTTCAAAATCTTCACAACTATCTGCAGAAACCACAGTAGTCGAGTCGTGCACATACTTCCGTAGATACGATACATGAAAAACATTATGCACACCCGACATCTTTTCTGGTAACTCCAATTTATAGGCGAGCTTTCCAATTCGCTCGATGATCGGGAATGGTCCAACAAATCTCGGAGTCAATTTTACTTTCTTCCCGAATCGAATAACATTCTTCAGTGGAGAAATCCTCACAAAAACCATATCACCTATGCCGAATTCCAAATCCTTACGACGCTTATCGGCATAACTTTTCTGACGGTCTTGGGCTGCCTTCATTCGTTGCCGAATGATCTCTATGCAATCTGAAGTCTGTCGAATCATTTCTGGCCCAAGTATCAGCTTTTCTCCTGTTTCTAACCAACATGTCGGAGAGTTACACGGTCTTCCATACAATGCCTCATACGGTGCCATACCAATGCTTGATTGGTAACTGTTATTATACGAAAATTCCACCAAATGAAGATGATTTTCCCATGATCCTCCGAAATCCAAAACACATGCCCTGAGGAGATCTTCCAAAACTAGGTTGACTCTCTCGGTCCGACCATCTGTTTGGGGATGATAAGCTGTACTCAAACACAGTTCAGTTCCCAAAACTTCCTGGAAGCTCTTCCAAAATCCACTAGTGAACAATGGGTCACGATCGCTCACTATACTTTTCGGAATACCATGGAATCGAACTATCCACTTAACATACAGCTCAGCCAACTTTGATGCAGTCCTGGTTGATCGAACATGAATGAATCTTGCACTCTTAGTCAAACGATCTACGATGACCCAAATCCCTTCATTTCCCGCTCTTGTTCTAGGTAACCCATCAATAAAATCCATCGATATTTGCTCCCACTTCCATGTAGGAACTTCTAATGGCTGAAGCAATCCACTGGGCTTCTTTTGCTCAGCTTTTACCAACTGGCAGTTCATGCACATGGAAATAAAATTTCCAACATCCTTCTTCATACCTTCCCAGTAATAGGTTCTCTTCATATCCCGATACATCTTATTTCCACCTGGATGAATTGTCAACTTCGAGTGATGACTTTCCTTCAGAACTTCATTTCTCAATTCATCTATATCGGGAACAACTAGTCGTCCTTGCTTCCGAAGCCAACCCTCTCGATCGACCTCGAATCCTTTATCCTTCTCTAGGTCCAATCCAGATTCCAAATCACGAATAATCTTGACAAGCTTATCGTCTCGCTTTTGGCTCTCGCCAATCCTTTCCACAAGAGTAGGTCTTATCGATAAGTTTGCCAACATCTCAGGTTCCAATTCACATCTGGGCCTGAAGTCAAATCCAGCCAAATACTCGAGACTCTTCCTTTCCGAAAACATGGCTCCCAATCCTGCATGTCTTCGACTTAACGCATCTGCCACTGCGTTACCCTTTCCCGGAGTATAGGCTATACCAAAATCATATGATTTCAAAAACTCTAGCCATCGTTGCTGCCTAAGATTCAAATCCTTTTGGGAGAAAAGATACTTCAACGACTTATGATCTGTAAACAACTCGAATCGAACTCCCAATAGATAATGTCTCCACATCTTCAAAGCAAAAACAATCGCTGCCAACTCCAAATCATGAGTCGGATAATTCCTTTCATGCGGCTTCAGTTGTCGACTTGCATACGCAAGAACTTTACCCTTCTACATCAGCACTGCTCCAAGTCCAGTACCACATGCGTCGGTGTAAACCACCATCTCATCATTTCCACTTGGAATAGTCAAAACAGGAGCACTTGTCAATCGCTCTTTCAGGATTCCGAAAGCTTGCTCACACTTAGCATCCCATCTGAATACTTGGTTCTTTTTCGTCAATCCTGTTAATGGTGCAGCCACCTTGGAAAAGTCTTTGATAAACCGACGATAGTATCCTGCTAATCCAAGAAAACTTCTCACATCAGATGCATTCTTAGGTCTAACCCAATCCTGGTTTGCTGCCACCTTAGCGGGATCAACCGCTATTCCGCTTCCAGAGATAATATGGCCTAAGAACCTCACTTCGCTCTTCTAGAAGTGACACTTCGAAAACTTAGCCTTCAGCTGATGTTTTCGTAAGATTTCCAAAACAATACGCAAGTGCGTCTTGTTCTCTTCTTCTATTCTGGAATAAATCAAAATATCATCCACGAACACTAGTACGAACTTGTTCAACTGATCTCTGAACACTCTATTCATAAGATCCACAAAATATGCTGGCTCATTGGTCAATCCAAACGGCATTACCAGCCACTCAAAGAAACTGGATGGTGTCCTGAAAGCAGTCTTTGGTACACTATCCTTAGCCACTCTTAACTGGTGAAATCCTGTTGCCAAATCCATCTGAGAAAACACCTTAGCTTCGTGAAGCTGATCAAACAAGTCATCTATTCTCGGCAATGGATACTTGTTCTTCTTAGTCACTTTATTCAGCTCACGATAATCCACACACAACCTCAACGATCCATCCGCTTTGGTTACAAACACAATTGGTGCACCCCATTCGGACACACTACGCCGAATGAATCCTTTCTGTAAAAGATCATCAACTTGCACCCTCAACTCTTGCTGTTCCCTAGGCGCCATCCGCCTAAGAGGCATCACAACAGGTCTGGCTCCTTCAACTAAATCGATACGAAACTCGATCTCTCTATGCGGCGGTAACCCTTTGACCTCATCAAAGACATCCTCAAATCCATTAGCGATTGGCACCGATGACAGTCCATCCAGTGGAACAACCAGCGAATACATGAAGCTCATGAAGACGCCTTCCTCATGCTTACATCGTATCACAACCTTTCGCCCTTCCACATTCTCCACTGTCACCTCCAATCTTTCACAATCAACCTTTGCCGCATACTTCCTAAGCCAGTCCATACCCAAAATAATTCCGAACCCCGCAAAGTTCAGAACAAAACAATCACAAACAAAAGAGCAATCATGACTCGATACAATCAGACCACGGCATAGCATACACAAACAAGACGAACCCCCAACTGGATTAGTCACAACCAATGGCCTATCAACGATATCCGGTTCTAAACACAACCGGCCTACAAGTTCATTACAAACAAAAGAATGCGACGCCCCAGTATCGAATAACACTCTAACTGGAACACCACAAATGGAAAGAGTACCTTGAACCACCACACTCTTTCCTTTCTCTTCAGCGGTAGGAGCTTTTGAAGATGATGGAACAGCCCCCAAAGCATAAGCTTGCACAATCTGCTTGTCCATCCGTGGTTTTGGGCAATTCTTCTTAATATGCCTAGGCTTGTCACAGTTGTGGCACTTCGCCGGCACCTTTGGATTCTTGCAATCTCTGGAGAAATGGCCCTTCTGCTGACAATTGTAGCAGGTCACTTCGCACTTCGGCTTCTTCTGGCCATCCTTACCCTTTTGCTGCTGCTGCTTCCTCTTCTTGTTTCCACTCTGCTGTGGTTTAGACTCCTCCTTGGTCACAGCAACAACAGATCCTTCTTTAGGAAATAGATTCTCGTGCCTGAGAGCTTTCTCCACAAGCTTCTCAAATGGATCGTCCAAATGATCCACCAACTGCCTCCCAAGATAACTGTCCAAGCCTGTCACAAACTTCTCGTTCTTCTGATATGAAGATTCAATATACGACCGGGCATACTTGGACAAAGCTTCAAACTCAGAAACATACTCAAGAACTGGTCTTCCACCTTGCTTGAGCTCCACAAACTTCTTGAATAGAACAGAATTCTGGGCTGTAGAAATGAACTTAGCTTCAAATCTGGCTTGGAATTGCTCCCAAGTAATTTCTTTCTCCGGAGTATCAATGGTGATATAGTTCCACCAATCAGAAGCTCTCCCTTGAAGCTGTCTTGATGCTAGCTTCCTTTTAGTTGCATCCTCGATTCCCAAATCACCAAAGATCCTTCTACAAGCATCTATCCATCTCTGAACTTCAATGGTTGACTCTGTTCCCAAGAAAACCATCCCTCCAAGAGCAGTATAGTCTTTACACATCTTAGCAAAATCCACCGGTTTTGGAGTTTAAACTTGAACTCAAACATCTACTGCTGACCCCGGAGCTGGCATCCTCCTCATGATCGAAGTCATCATAGCTTCGAACATAGCTGCATAATCAGCAGCGCCCTCAGCAGCACGGCCTTCCCTAGCAGCTGGTCTCCCTCTTCGACTCATTCTTAATATCTATAAAAAGGGATGATTAATACACCTTGAGAAACAACTGCATAAAGGACTCAAATCCTTCTAAGCTACTATATTATATATAGTAATCATCCATCAAAATACAATTACGTCTCTCATACGTAGTTACGTCAGCGAGCGTTGGGTAAAATCGATTAACCAAAGCTCTGATACCAAATGTGACGACCGCCCATGACCCCTGCACTGAACATAGAAATAGTGCGCTGATAAGTGTGCCAGGCAGCCATGGACGATTGCCAAGGTAAATTAAAATAGCAGAATCTATCGTATTACTCACAGCGCATGGATAAAATACAATAGAGAATATATATAGTGAAGCATCTCAAAATAGAATCTCATCAATTAAGCTTCATAATAGTTGAATACAAACATCTGAATAGTCAATACATCAAGCCTCACTACATATCACTCAGAGAATTATACAAAGCAGCGGAACATCCAGTACATATAGTAAGAAAATAATATGCAAGCCTCCAGCTCGTCTTCGTCATCAGCATCGTCGGAAACTAA
The DNA here is from genome assembly GCA_030737815.1 of Allium fistulosum. Taxonomy (NCBI): domain Eukaryota; kingdom Viridiplantae; phylum Streptophyta; class Magnoliopsida; order Asparagales; family Amaryllidaceae; genus Allium; species Allium fistulosum. The sequence continues at coordinate 1,002,522,646 of CM060908.1, forward strand.
GAACAGCACCTGTCACCTACTACCTAGTATGCCCATCCCAAAGCGGATGAACAGCCCAAGGCAATAAGAGTTAAACATAAAGCCTTGAGTCAGACAACAGTCTTAGTGAGCGGTAAATTAACTAACAACATACCAAAAGAGCATAAAGGAAAAAAGAATAGGAATCCAACCCTCCCACTCCACCTCTTTCTACAGTGATAGCCCCCAGACACACTAAGCAAAAGTAAACATAGCAAAGCAAACATTTAAAGTAAAGCAATTATCACTCGAGTCAAGGTCAACATTTTCCAAGTACAAACCCCCAAGGCCTAAACCAAGATCAGATGAGCACCCAGAAAACATTGCTCTTGAGACCGAATGACGATACAACCAAACATCCATGACTCTGGCTATCACTGTTATCTTTGCTTCGATACCACCGTTAATTGAATGACCGGCACATTCTTTCAGCCGTCCGTCAAGGGTTAATGGCAACCCCGGTTCTACACAAAACTCCCCACGTCGTCGCAGCCCGTGCCTAGGACTATCGAATCTGCCCAGAGTACTCGACAACAATCATAGTCTTTAGGGACTATTGAATCTGCCCAGCGTACTCTTGCTTTGAGTCTGCTAGAACCTTCAATAACGATGAAACCTCAGCCTTCTAGTCATCCTCCTCGACGACTATTTCCATACTAGCTCAAGCGCCTCTCAAGCAAACCATTATCCTCAAACCCGAACCATTTCACCGAGTTATCAACATGCTTGGAATGATCCCGTCTGGATTAAACCAAGGCTATCTCATACCATGCCTCGCTTCATCTCATCATAGCAAAGCCTCATCTCAACATCAACATCATCAAATCTATCCATATGAGCTTCATCATCCGCCACATATGCCACGAGCAGCTTTTCCAATTCAAGAGCCTTTCCCTTAGCTTTCGAATTATCTTTGACCATCTTGTCCAAATCAAATCATCAATCAACTAATTTATAATAATCAATCAAGTCAATCATTAATCCAAGTAATCAAGCATTCAAACATGATCTAATAAACAATTATAACAATAATGGCAATTTTGTAAATAAAGAGTCCAAATCTAACAAGCATGAAACATGAACAATATCTCTACAACTTGATGAATGAACTTGCATACATTAACATGTAGTAAAATGGATGTCAAATCATCATGAACAATGGATCTATACTTAAGTTTATGAAAATGCATGGAAATCACTAATTTAACACCAAATCAATCCATCAATCCGATATACTCCTTTGGATCTGTGTGAGAGATAATCACCACTCACTGAATCACCTAAACACTTCAAAAGCAACACACTTCAGATCTGGACAGCGAAGGATCTAACTCGATCTATCAAAATTCCGCTTCAAACGATGAAATCTCTCTTCGAAGAATGTAGATCTTCAATCTAAGCTCTTGGATCTTCGATTTGGATGGAAGGAATCACATGATTAAAGTGGAGAAGAGAAGTGAAGAAGTGTAGAACTCGAGCTCTCAAAATAGCAGCACTTCGTCGCTTCAAAATCCGGATCCCAAAAAGTGAGGAAAAACCCCGTATTTATAGGCTGTTTCCTTAAGTCGTCCGCCCCCCTTAAGTCGTCCACGACTTAACAAACCCCACGACTTACGACTCAACCAATCCTACGACCTAGCAGATCGTACGACTTAACCATCCCCTTCGACCTACGACTTAACAACCCTTCTGACCTAGCACGTGCGCGACTTAACACTTACGCGCGACCTAACGACTTATCAACAGTCACGACCTAACACTTAATACCTTCGCGACTTAGCTGGGTTACGACTTAACACCTCACGACCTAACTACGCCCAACATACTATCATAGGTCGTCTACGACCTAACTAAACATGCCATAGCAACTCAACGACTTATCTTAACTCGTACACGACCTAAGAAAACCCTACGACTTAACTGCCTCCGACCTAAGACTTAATGGTACAACATCCTAAGCCATAACACACGACCTAACCTTAGCTCGCTCCTAAGTCGCTCACGACCTATCTCCTTAAGTCGTTAGCTCGCCCAGTTTCCTAGGTCGCTATCCCTATGCCGCTAACTCTTAAGTCGCTAACTCTCTTAAGTCGCCAACTCTCTTTAGTCGCTTACTAACTTAAGTCTGCAAATCCTATAAGTCGCTCCAATCCTTAAGTCGTCTACCCTCCTAAGTCGCCAACTCCTTAAGTCACTCCTCCGACCTAACTACTATACGACCTAAGCTCCGAACGACTTAAGCTCTGAACGTTCTAACAACACTAGACGACTTATCAACACTACGACCTAATGACAACTGTTTTACAATCTTTCAATCCGTAAAAATACGGGTCGTTACATTCTCTCCCCCTTAGGAATTTCGCCCTCGAAATTCCAAACAAACAAGAGCAATCAAAAACTATTCCGCATGCCTACCATCCATAGCAATCAACAAACCATGCGTCCAATTCTAGCCTAGCATGCAGAATTCTAAAACTAGAACAAGTTACAATGTCGTGAGATGACACGACACCTTATGGCCATACCTTGAAGAGTTCAGGATGAGCTGCCTTCATCCTCTCTTCCACCTCCCATGTACAGTCGTTATCATCATCACTCCATTGTATCTTGAGCAACCTAACTACCTTCCTCCTAAGCTGTTTCGTGTCAGTTTCCATAACACGAAGCGGCTTACGAGGTCTCTTATCGACTGGGTCAACTTCAAAATCTTCACAGCTATCTGCAGAAACCACAGTAGTCGAGTCGTGCACATACTTTCGTAGATACGATACATGAAAAACATTGTGCACACCCGACATCTTTTCTGGTAACTCCAATTTATAGGCGAGCTTTCCAATTCGCTCGATGATCGGGAATGGTCCAACAAATCTCGGAGTCAATTTTCCTTTCTTCCCGAATCGAATAACATTCTTCAGTGGAGAAATCCTCACAAAAATCATATCACCTATGCCGAATTCCAAATCCTTACGACGCTTATCGGCATAACTTTTCTGACGGTCTTGGGCTGCCTTCATTCGTTGCCGAATGATCTCTATGCAATCTGAAGTCTGTCGAATCATTTCTGGCCCAAGTATCAGCTTTTCTCCTATTTCTAACCGACATGTCGGAGAGTTACACGGTCTTCCATACAATGCCTCATACGGTGCCATACCAATGCTTGACTGGTAACTGTTATTATACGAAAATTCCACCAAATGAAGATGATCTTCCCATGATCCTCCGAAATCCAAAACACATGCCCTGAGGAGATCTTCCAAAACTAGGTTGACTCTCTCGGTCCGACCATCTGTTTGGGGATGATAAGCTGTACTCAAACACAGTTCAGTTCCCAAAACTTCCTGGAAGCTCTTCCAAAATCCACTAGTGAACAATGGGTCACGATCGCTCACTATACTTTTCGGAATACCATGGAATCGAACTATCCACTTAACATACAGCTCAGCCAACTTTGATGAAGTACAACTCAAGTTATAGAGGATTTTATAAAGGTAACCAACTCAGATTTCGAATATAAACGCAGACCGGACCATAAAATGCACGTTTTTAACCAAGTAAACTTCAAAATTTTACTGAACACTTAAAACAAAAGTTATAACGTACACTCTTAGCTTTCCGGAAAGGGCAAAATTATGGACATCTGATTTACTATTCAGAAGTTATGATCAAAACAAGATGATGTTTTAACTCAGGAATTTTATAACATGCCACAATTTATGGTTATGTTTGAGAAAATGTTAACTCATGAAAACTATATAATTTGATAAAATGATCTAAATAAAAGTTGTTTGTTACTGAAATATCTTTTGAAGCTAAAAAGAATCAATACTATTGGATAAAAGAGTCTAAAGATATGGTCGTTTTACTACAATTATTTTTGTAAACAAAATTTCTACGACCTTGTCATTTCGAAAATCTTCATCCTAAACCCAAAATTACATCATGGCAAAAAATTTCACTAAAACCCTTTTAAAAAAAAATTAGGATAACTATTTTTTTTCACATAAAGCTAAGAGTTGCTAATTATGAATTATCATTAGCTAATAAATACAAATTTTTTTGACTTGACCTACTAGACTTAGTAAATCTTAATTATTATTAATTCCATTTTTAAAACATACTTTAGACTTAACTTGTCTATATTTCTTTCTTTAAGTTTACTAATGAAAAGAAAAACAACCTGTTTGGAAGACCATTAATTTAAATTAACGACCTTTTTCTTTTATTGTTACCAAATCAAATATTAGCTTCAAACTTTAAACATAAACCAATAATAATAATATTCATTCTATAAATCTCTTATCATGAAATCTTTATAACGATTGAGAAAAATAACTTGCTCTACTGATTAACTTTTCTTTGAACGGTTGGAACTATGTATGTAATTCAACCTTCTAATGATAATGTAATTATAAAGCTAACTAAATTATCTCCAACTTGAACAAAGTTCAAAATACTCTATATATTATAATTGTCACATTTTTGATAACTTCTTCCTCACAATAAATTCTAAAACGCTTTGTTTTACAAAAAGAATAATTTTTCCCAAATTGTTTATCATTAAAATTACTTTGTTAACACCAACTATTCTTTTAATTCAAATCGTCAAAATACAAAGTTACTCTTACTTCAAATATTTTCTCATATTTAAAATTTCCAAAATTTGTTTATACAACCATGTTACATTCTTTAGAAACCCCAATATCTTTTACAAAACAAAAATTCTACCACTCTAAAGTGTTCAAGAAATTTAATCTATTTGATATTTAGTTTACAAACAAGAACAAAAAATATTCAATGAGATTTTTCTAAAATGTTATAGACCTTAATAATTCAAAATTTTCTAACACAAAAATTCATTTCTAAAGGATCTACTTCTCTATCCAATTGAGGAATAATGACAACTTATAGTTGTTTAACCTTCAAATATATCCAAATTAAATTCTACATTTTTTCCAAATTTAAAAAATTTATAATACCAAACTTCTTGAACCAAATGTGTATATATAAAACCAAGTTAGTTTACCCAATAAATAAATAACTTATGATTTTATTTCAACTTTCATTAAATTATAACTCAAAATATCACTTATAACTTCCACATAAATCACCATATGCCATACCTAACTAATTAAAGCAACATACACAATTCATTAATGCTAAATAATATAATGACATTTCCTTGCCATTTATTTACAGCGAACCACTTCGTCAATTGACTGCAATGTTGAGTATGTGACGAACACGCCTCGCGACTGAACTCGACTATCACCAATCGTCGATGGGTGTATTTGCCACTCAAAAATAAAATCAATACTTATAATTATCTTCATTGTTTTCATTGTATTTACTTTTTTTCTTTAAAAATTTAAGGTGCACAAATGTTGTTTCCATAGTGAATATATTATTCTTCTCAAATATCTACCAAAATAATTTGCAAAATATATTCTATCTTTTCAAGCATTTTTTAATCTCATATCAAATCACTTTCAATTTGTTATCCAAATTTCATATGATACTTCCCTTCAAAATAGAATATATAGTTCAATACACTTCTTAAAATATCATTTATCTTTAAGAAATTTTCTCACAAAATTTATTACACATGTATTTATATGTTTCCAAAACATTCTTTCCATTTTAAAATAATATTTAACTCACTTAAAACTTTGTTTCCTTTTTAAATATTATTTGTAACACCTTCATAATTATTTATAATATTTTAAATGTTATAACTCAAAGTATTGTGTCCGACTGTTTCGTCTTAGTGTTTAGGAATTCCTATCGATAACGTTGATCAGGCGCTTCTACCAGGATTCTTAAAGCACTCAACGGTTAGTTTAACACAAAATTTATTTTCATATGATGTACATGCATCTTTCATTACTTTTAAGCTTTCCTACAATATTTACTTGCTTATAATAAATATAATCAAACTCAACATTTATGTATGTTCTTTTGTCAAAAGTATTCTTAATTTAAACAGATGCTTGCTTTTAATAAAATCCTTTCAATCAAACTTAATACTATCACAAAAATAATAATTTTTTGATAACAATTCTATAGCACACATGTTCATTAATATATACCTCAAACAAACATTAAATTTTAAATTTATCTTAAATTTAATTAATCACACCTATGAATTAACATTTCCCTTTATATAAATTTAATACTTCAATACTTCTTGCGGTAACTACCCCACTGAAGACACCGCAAGTTCTTATTATTAATATTGAGCGGGTTTCAAAACTTTCAAGTGACAATTCTTACTCAATTTGAGTTTTAAATTATTACTAAAATTCCAAAGCAACCATGCATCCAATAATTAATCGATCATACTTACATAAAGCAAACTAGGTAATTTGCTCAGCGGAAAGCAGTTCTGCGCTTTCGCTGCGCACTCTAATTACTAAAGAGTCGAGACACAAAAGGTCATTCAAGAGTTATATGATTCGATGGATGTACTTACACAACGATAATTATCAAATTAATACATCCCGATAATTCCTCAAGATTTTCCTATTCTTGGTAGGAAGGAATCTTAATAGGCTAACAAAAACCCCTAAGGATGGTCTCTAAGACTTGCCTAGGCCAAGACTCTCGTTTTTATTATCGTATATTGATCTGTACATGCTCTGATACCAAGTTGTGACGCCCTGTCCTGAGACCCACACTAACAAAGGATATCACGGAGTAATATTGTCTGCTAGTGTAGAGAATATGGTTGGTTAGGAGTGACCATTTGTATTACTGCTTTGGGCAAGTATCGATACATCAAAATGGGTGAATATAATTTTTTTTCAAAAGAGGATTCAACGTATCCAATCCAGGCGCAAAACATCAATACAATGGCTTAATACAATTCAGAACAATATAGAATATTACAGATCACATAATCACATAATACAAAGAGAAATATGCATAGCTCTTAAGATGATGGAGACTTATATATACAATACATATAGTGGACAACAAAATGGTGGTCATAAGAGAACCATGATATACATAAGTGATACAAAGATAACCCAAAAGAATATATACAACAAAATGAGTCTCTATCTTGAATACATGATAGACTACACACTACTAGACTACTATAGTAAGCAAAATGTCACCAAGCTACTCCAACCCTAAAGTCATAATGTTGAAGTACCTAAAACACCTCGGTCTGACCTGAGTATTATATAAAAATAATAGATGGGTCAGTTTAGTTATAATTCAAGTAAATGTGAGATAAGAGTGATAAAGGTATACGAATTCCATAAGAACACAAATCCACATAGAATTAAACACGGAAGAATTTTATCATTCTTAAATCTTATTCACCAAATCTCAAAACCAATATTAGCTTGTAAAATCAATTCCCAAGAAATATTTGGTGAAACACAAATCTCATAAAAATCCAAAATTCAGAAACATAAAGGGGGAGGCGCCTATCACAGATTGTTGAGCATATAAATCCACCGAACACACAGGTTATACACAGATGGTCCACAGGACCTATAGATGGATATAAAAACCATAAAACACAGATGAGCATAAAGCTCCACAGATGAGCATTTGGCTCTATAGTTGAACATAAAGCTCCACAGATCCGCTTCTAAATGGATAAACACAGAAGACAAGTTGTTAAACTAGTCTTAGTAAGTGTTATCTACTTTCGAATAGTAACTAAACGAAAAACGTTCATACGTCCTATACCGTACGTGTTTACTTGAATATTTACTACCAGTTAGTAAATACCACTCACAAGTAAATAGGGTTCAATCGAATAAGTCCGGGAACTAACCGACGAAGTAAATGCAAGCGTTCCATACCACTTGTTTTACTAAATCATTTAATTGAATTCCTCGTCTGAATGAAATAATAATTTATATATTAATACTAGTTCTAGAAATTCTTTTCTAAAATATTTGTTTTGGAAAATAGAGTTGAAAACCCACAAAATGATATATATATATATAGTATAAAATGTTTTATTTAAAATAGACTTTAGAAATCGAGTTGAAATATAATTGAATTACTTTTAAAAATCCTTTTTGTAAGCTCTTAAAATCTTTTATAATTATTTATATAAATAAAATTTATCACAAATATCATCATGATAAGAATTAAATCACTGAAAATCAAAAGCAATTGCATTCATTAAAACCATCAAAACATAAAGCAAAAGAAGGTGGAACAAGGCACAAACGACGAGGAGGAGTGGAGCATTTTCTTAGAGCATGCACTGCTCTAGGTTACTGATCGGTTGACCGATTAAACATGATCGGTTGATCTGTGTAAGGACCTGGAGCATGCTTGCTCCAGGTTCCTGCTCCCACCATCGACGATCGTTCGCTTGCCGTTGATTTTTTTGATCTTCGACAACATATTCCAACTATAATTCTCCATATACAAGCATGCATATACACAAGAGTTGATATAGCAATTGAAAAAGGGTAAATACCGATAAGAACAGTGGATGGAGAAGCTACTGTCCAATAGAGAACCAAACCACTGAATTAAACACAGATTGAGATCAAAATCAAACTTTTTTTCTTAACCATTCAATCATTTACCTACATGCAGTGAATTAGAACTGGAAATTGTGAGATTACTCACCTTAATATCCAAAAGCTTCAAGGTTACACGCATCACCCTTAAGCCAAATCAAGTAAAACAGCTCTGATTTTCATCCTCAGTGTTGTGAGAATTTAACATAGAAAATCTAAATATTTTTCCACGAAATTTTAAGTAAAGGTACATATATCAATTAAGAACAACATAACAAAATTTCTGATTTTTCTGGTTTTCCTAGAATTAGTTATGAATTTCAAAGAGACAGGGATTTTCAGCTTCAGATTTGCACTTTCCCACTTGTTGTTCAACCAACTAATCTCCAACCATGGCCAAACACCCTGGTTATTTGATTTGATTTTGGAAAGTTTTATCCTAGGGTTTGAGAAGGAAGAAGGAGATGGCTTTTACTATATGTTCTTTGTTTCAGACAGTGAGCACAAATAGAAGTAAAATGAATGTACATAACTATATTTCTCGAGTATACCCTATTCTCTATCAAGAATAGATTCAACCTAACAAAAGAAATAAAAAATTATTTTCTTCTAAGTATAAAGAAATACATTTTATAAACAATGTTTTAGACCATAGTTTGACCACATAGATTACTACTATTTTACAAAATCAATATTAGTTCTCCTATTACATTTTTATTTGCACAAAAGAAAAAAATTCACTAACTATACTTTTATTAATAAATAAAGTTACAGTTTTTTCATTTATAATCAAATTGGACAAAATAGCCTTTTATGCTATATTTAAACACCAAATCTTAACTATTCTAAATTAATTCTATTTCTATGCTTCCATGGTGATAAAATAAATCGTATAATTATACTTGAAATTAAAATGGCCTCATATATTTCATAATTTCATTAATTAATTTTCCATTTTCTTTTATTATAAAATAAAATAATTATCTCACATAAAAATTATTATTATTATACCCAAATCTCAAGATATTCATTTTCCATTAGAAAATCATTTACATGCACTCCTTCTTTAATTTTCCAAACTACATTTTAATTTAGAAATAAAAATCCCTAAATCTTTTAATTATTTAATTATCTCAATATCAAATTATTCTTTTAATTTAATTTCAAGTAATCTAAACCAGGGTGGTTACAAAGTGCGCGTATAGAGAGCTCAAGAGAGCATAACCATTTGGATAGACTTGGGATGGAGCCAGCCCAAGCTCTTGAAGAACCTTGCATAGAAATGGATTGAATGGAGGGATGACACCACCTATGCACATGTATCTATTACACGCCATGTATCCCTACGAAGGACGGTGCATTTGTTTATCCTGCCTCGGGAGAAGTATATCACCTTCCTAAATCCTATGTCGGTGACATATGTTTTAAAGCATCTTGGGAGTAAGAATTGTGGGCATTTGTTCTGACGAGTCATTTAAGACCCTTAGGCCAATATATTCATTCAAGGGGGAGGTTGATTTTGCAATGGATTTGCTGGTACTATTGCACCATGTAACTTGGTAGTGATCGAACGTCTAGGCCTGACCGGAATAGAAGGTGAAGCCTGAGCTTTGGAGGATCCAACTTTAGGAGGATTAGTGTAACAACCCACCCCGAAACATGCCTAAATTTCGATCCAGAAAAGACCCTTGGAAACTTAGATCCATTCTAAGTCAAGATATTAGTAGTAAAAAGAAAATAACATTGCAGAGCCATAACTAAACTTTCAGAATTCATAGCGGATTTGAAAAAATGAAATAGTAAAGTGTACCCTTTTATTCCAAAACTATAAGAATGTCATAACACAAAATTCCCTAAAAACCGTAACATAATACCTGTTACAACAATTGTCTAAATACATGGGTACACATAAAAGCAAATAATAATAAATACTGCCACTAGCCAAGCTTCTCCATCTCTAAGCAACATCACTGCTATCACTCTGTCCTTAATATGTGTTGTAATGAGGATGGAGTCAGAACAACAAGTGTCTAGTGAATAAAAACCTTGAGTCTTACCTTTTCAGTTCTTAGGCAGTATATTTCAAAATAAGAATATGTCTACAAACATAAAACCACTAAAGTCATTTAATACTTCATTATATGGAAAGGAGGCGGGTCCAATTCTATTCCAGAAGCAAATTTCTAAAATCCCATATACAATCATACGTCATAAATAGCTAATAATGTGAGAGACTGTATCCGAGCCACTTAACACCTTTTATTGGATAATAGGCAGATTCTGGTCATTTAAGACCTTAATTAAGGCAGACCCTATCATTTAAGACCTATTTCCAAGGCGTGCTCCTTAGTGGTACTATCTAGCTAACATTATATGGGATCTTATAGGCCACTTAATAATTCCAAGTGGAAAATAGGCAGACTCTAGTCATTTTAGACCTTAATTTAAGACCTATTTCTAGAAGCAGACCCCTGAAGAGATACCACCTAAGTTGTCCCCTTAGCTATTTAATACTTCATCTGGGGAAAAGAGGCGGGCCCAACCACTTAATAACTCAAAACCTCGAAGCAGACCCTTCCTCGTATGGCCATACACATAATGACGTCTCACATTAGTCTGCTATTCGTAAGAACTGGTAGCCAGATTAGCCGAGAAGATTTCTTCTATAGAATTTGGGACCAACCTTGCGTCATTACAAATATTTATCATAAGGATATCTCACATCAATAAAAGTGTACACAAGTACTGTAGCCTTAAAGTGAAGGGCAAACTTCCGTCATGTAACTCTATTGGCCTCGCATTCGTATGACCTAGCCACAAATCAATTACTCTCCATACACACACACACACACTCATCTCACCGTTTCATAAATAAGGCCTTATAAGTAATTTTCCTTATTACGCCTTAAAATAATAATTAGACTATATAAGAGTTTCCTCTTATTTTCGCCCCACAATCAATCACCTTCCTAATGGGGGAAGTAAATGTAAATAAATGCCTAATTAACTACGCCATGTATGCAATAATTATACATTAATTACATAAATAGAGATAAATAGGAATTTGTGCCAAATAAGTTCCAAATACGCATGGATTTTACGCTCTAAACTTGCGTTAAATGTCAATTCCCTAACCAATTATTATTACAAGTCCTTTTTCTTCAAATTCCAAAGATTTCATGGGGGTTCTAATGTCCAAAATAAGGAATAAATGTTCATAACTAAAACTGCAATAACAGACTTGTAAATAAGATAGAACCTCAATTTATTACACCAATTCAATGGAATATCTTAAACAATAAGAATTGCAATCTAAACCTCATATTTTATTCAAGTCCTCTCTTTCACAAAGAAATGGATAAGAATAAGTGGTATAAACTACGAATAAAATTCGTTATCTAAACAACTTATTTTATCAAAGAATCACAATTTGACCAAATGAAGAAGGAGAAGTGGAATAGACTATGAATTATCAAAAATTGCATAAAGAAACAAATTCCATTAAATTAATATAAATAATTGGGAATCTCATCATAGAATTGACATATCAAAATAAAAAGGAATTTTGGGGGATTTTATCTATCATATTTTCTGAATCCCAAAATCCCTATTGCATATTCAAATCCAAAAAGAAATACATTAAACAATTACTGAAAAGAAATACTAAGGTTTCCACTCACAGATTAGTCTTCGCTTCACTTAAATGGATTTGTAGCCTTTCGATCTCTTCTAGAATCTCTTTATTTTGATATATATACACACACACAATAAGGAAGAGGTATATATATTCATTAAATTCAGAATATTTGGAGAAGAATATGATAAGAATAGATTAGAGGAAGAAGAAACAAATAGGAAATAAATTGAATTTTTACCTAAATTCTCTACAGAGTTTCTGAATCTTATTAGAGAGAGATAGCAATGGTAAAATTTCATCGTATTCCCCAAAATAATATGAATAAAAGTGGAGAGGACAGGGTTCTATTTATAGGGTTGAAACGCACCACAATCGTAGGATGGAAGTAGGTAGAAAATCGGTAAATCCGAAGCACACAACTGATTATAACATAGCTTCAAACCCTAGCCACCACTGGCAACTTTTGTTGCCAAGCGATCGACCGCCTATGGGCGACCCGCCAATGGTGATTGACCTCTTCAATCGACCGGTTGACCTATATAGGTCGACCGCTCCTCTATTTCGGGGAACATTTATTTTCTTCCTTTGCAAGATTATTTTATTCCCTAATTAACTTTTTAACATTAAACATTAATTAAACGTTTACTTAGCCCCTAAGATAATTTTTTAAATTTAAACCCTAAATTTTATTTCTCATTTGAATTTGAATTTAATAAATTAATTTAAATTTGAGAACTTCAAATGCTCATAACTTCTTTGCTTGAGCTCCGTTTTCAGCATATTATATATGGAAACATATCAGAATTTTTCCACGAATGGAACGAAATTACTTTCATGGTCAAATTCCAACTTTTATAAAATTTTCATATCCAACACTTATCATATTTAATTCAATTTACTTTATTTATTTATGGTTCATTTTATGGGGTGTTACAATGTTCCCTCCTTAAAAAGGATTTCGTCCTGAAATCTTCCAAGGGGCGAACAACGTAATTCACAATAACATCCATGTTATACAACCAAATTCTCTACACAACCATTTACTCAACCAATAGTGCAATGTGATTATGTACTACATACATTCTATAATGAGCTCAATCCTAGCGTGTGTGTAATCGTGTCATGTAAGTATGTATGCAAATATCCTAAACATGCATAAAAATTCCTACATAAGTGTAAAGTGATTGTGAAAACCATCTCCTACTATCTAATTTAGCAACCACAATGCAACCAAAATCTTAATTTTAGAGAGAAAAATTACTAGTGAAAAGCTCTAGGTGAGTGTTTTTCATCTTCTTCTCGGTCTCCCATGTGCTTTCTGCCAGATTGTCCCCTTATTATACTCGAACCAAACTAATTATTTTTTGCGGAGTCTCCTAGTACCGTGATCCACAATGCATGCGGTGGCACGAGGCACTATCGGCTCCATCTCAAAATCCCCCAACTGATCAGGCTTTATTCTACTAGCGGTGTCATGAAGGTATTTCCTAGGTGAAAAACGTGGAGAACATTATGGACTCCTGCCAACTTGTCAGGAAGCGCTACACGATATGCCAATTTTCTTATTCTCTCCAGAATTCTGAATAGCCCAACAAATCAAGGCACCAATTTTCCAGACTTGCCAAACCTAACAAATTTTCTATAAGGGGAGGTTTTAACAAATACCATATGTCCAACCTCAAATTCAAGCTCTTTCCTTCTTTTATCCGCATAAGATTTCTACCAGGCTTGCGCTACCTTCATCTTTTGCCTGATCAACTCTACTTCTTCCTCGGTATCACGGATCAAATCAAGTTCAAGCTATACATTGTCGGTGGTTTCCTATCAATAACTAGGTGATTTGCATGGCCACCCATAAAGTGCTTCAGATGGGGCCATACCGATCGTCGTTTGATAACTATTATTATATGTAAACTTAATCAAAATAAGACGTTGCTCCCAATATCCCCCGAAATCAAAGACACAAGCTCTCAACAAGTCTTCCAAAATCCTATTCACCCTCTCTGTTTGTCCATTATTTTGTGGGTAATATGTTGTGCTAAGGCTCAAGGAAGTTCCCAAAGCTGTTTTGAGGCTCCTCCAAAACTCGCTAGTGAACAAGGGGTCCCTATCAATGACTATGCTTACAGGAACTCCATGTAGACGAACTACCTCCTTAATATAAATCTGAATGAGAGAGGCACTAGTCCTATTTCTCCTAATTAGAACAAAATGAGCACTCTTAATGAGTCTGTCCACAATAACCCAAATAGCCTCATTGCCCTTTTGACTTTTAGGCAATCCTTCCACAAAATCCATTGAAATATGTTTCCACTCCCAAGTCGGAATTTCCAAAGGTAATTATAGGCTTACCTTGCTCAGCTTTTATCTTCTAGCATGTTAAACACTTAGCAACAAACTCAGCTATGCTTCTCTTCATTCCATTCCAAAAGAAAATTCTTTTCATGTCCTTATACATCTTATCTCGTCCGGGATGAATGGTCATCCGTGGGTGGTGACACTCCATAAGCACATCTCTCGCTAAATCATCAATCATTGGGACACAAAGACGTCCATCTCTTCTCAAACATCCCTTCTCATTAACTGAATACCTCCTAGCATTGGGAAAATGCTCCCATTTTCTCAAAATTTCCAAAATCCCTACTAACTTCTCATCTTTCACTTATTCATGCCCTATACGATCCATCAAGGCTGATCTAATCCCCATTATTGATAAGAAACCTTAGATGGGTTCTATTGACAGTTGGAGGTTAAAATTCGAGAGAAACTCCAACTATCTCCATTCATATAAAGCACCTAGGGTAGCGTGTCTCCGAGTAAGTGCATCGGCGACTACGTTCCCTTTCTAGGGGTATATTGAATACCAAAGTCAAAGGACGCTACATACTTTATCCACCTTCCTGCAACTCGCCTGCCTGAAGCAAGAATCGTTAGTAATCGTCGGTCAGCCATACGACGGTGAATTCGTTCCCGTGCCTTGTACACACTGCACGTCACACTACGAGAGCAGGATTATCGAGAAGAGAGGAGCCGCGGTGGTCCCCCCCGGACCGCCCGGATCCCACGAGTGAATAGAAAGTTAGATCTACATTGGATCTCACCTAAATCGCCCCATCTATCCTCCTGAGGAGAAGTTTGGTTTCAAACTCCAATTCGAACAGAGGAGTATGCCATGCTATTGTGCCTTGGATGATCTACATCTCCGGGTTAGACGCTGATGAGCACATTGAACTATCCATGTGGCTAAGAGCCCTCGCAGCCCAGGCACAACGACACAATTATCAGGGGCGCGCTCTACCACTGAGCTGATAGCCCTTCGTGCGGGCCTCCCAGTGGGAGGCCTGCTATGCCAAAAGCGAGAGAAACCCCATCCCTTTCTTTCCCATAGGATTTTTCCGCTAGGTGTTTGACCAAACAGGATCGTCCAGTTCCTATAGAACCTATCACTAAAATACCCTTAGAAGGGGATAGGGCTAAGCGGAGCGAAAAGTGTTTTCCATGAGATGGGAAATGAAAACTATTAGCCCGACACGAGGTTTGTGAATAAGTGATTATCTGATAATGAGTAAGGAATATCCGTCTTTTTGCTAAACAGAATCTATTAAACTCATAATTCATTAGATACTTTATCTGAATGTCTAGCCCTAACACATTCCACCTT
This sequence comes from Allium fistulosum, assembly GCA_030737815.1. Classification (NCBI taxonomy): domain Eukaryota; kingdom Viridiplantae; phylum Streptophyta; class Magnoliopsida; order Asparagales; family Amaryllidaceae; genus Allium; species Allium fistulosum. Next base: position 1,002,538,457 of record CM060908.1, read on the forward strand.
TTTTCCAATCAAAATGGAAAAAATTGGAAATGGATTAAGAATTAAATTAATGCATTTTATATTTGTATTTTTATAATATAAAATGAACTAGAAAAATATAGTTATACTAATACGATTTCTTACGCTATAATTAGTCTTATTTATTAGTATTCTAATTATACTGTTGCAGAGACAGGATTTGAACCCGTGACCTCAAGATTATGAGCCCTGCGAGCTACCAAACTGCTCTACTCCACGCTAAAGAACTAGGAACTAACGGGTTTGGCACTAGACGTTCTCAAAATGAGTACTATCGGGTCGAGTGAATTAGAGAATAGACAAACGCCTGTTGGCATTCCAGCTTTCCTTCTCTTTTCAGGCCAAGGAGCCATCCCCTTGACTCGTACTGATGAGAATTTGACTCCATGAGAAATTGAACAAAAAGCTACGAGTCTTTTAATTTCTAATTTCGTTTATTAAATTTAGTAATTATATCTTGATATGTATAAAATCATCCTATTTATTTAATTTATATTTATTTTTTGATAAAAAGGATCTTTCTAAGTTTTCTAAGTTTTATTAAAAATGAAAAGAATACTTTATTTTAAACAAAAGAGTTTAACAGAAATATCATTTGATTCGTCGGTCCTTAAAAAAAGAAATAAGCAAGGTTCTGTTTATCAAGAAAATTTGAAAAACTCAACATGAGGGAGGAGAAAGAAATAATAGTAACTTGGTCTCGGGCATCTACCATTATACCCAAAATGATTGGCCATACAATCGCTAGATAGATATCATATTCATGGAATACGATTTACTTTCAAGATGCCTTGATGGTGAAATGGTAGACACGAGAGACTCAAAATCTCGTGCTAAATACCGTGGAGGTTCGAGTCCTCTTCAAGCTCACTATTCACTCTGTTTCTGGTCAATAATAGGATTATATAGGAAAGGTGGCCGAGTGGTTGAAGGCGTAGCACAGGAACTGCTATGTAGGCTTTTTGTTTACCGAGGGTTTGAATCCACTTCATCCCTATTACTTTCGATTTGATTTGGGCTAGACTAAGATTTTAAGAAAAAAAGTTACAGTCTTTTCTAAAACCTATGCTATAGTTTATAAAAATCAAGTATTGACACATCCACGCCTCCACTTCTTGCGGAGCAATAATTCATCGAATTAGTAGTGATCTCGGCTCGGTGGGTCCCTTCCTCCATAATGAATTGTTGGCACTAGTCCTACATTTTGTCTATGTGGACCGAGGAGAAAGGTGGCTCAGCGGGAAGAGGGTTGTACCATGAGCGAAGCACTATGGGTTTCCAACAAGCCACTACTACATCTATTTCATTAGGGATTGATGATCTTTTAATAATACCTTCTAAGGGATGGTAAGTCCAAAAAAGGAGAATTATAGTAAAGAAGTAAAACAGGCTTTTTACTGGGGATATAGGGACTTGAACCCTTACGATTTCTAAAGTCGATGGATTTTCCTCTTACTATAAATTTGATTGTTGTCGCTATTGACATATTCTTTGATGAAAAAAGAAGACAAAGACTCGAGTTTCATGAAAAAAGCCCTTTATCGGATTTGAACCGATGACTTACGCCTTACCATGGCGTTACTCTACCACTGAGTTAAAAGGGCCTGCTCAATTCATGACTTAGCCATCCACGGAGGGTGAGTCATGGCTTAAGATCAGGCCGAAAGGCGTAGTCGATAGACAACAGGTGAATATTCCTGTACTACCTAAGATTCAAATATTTTTATGAAAATAGGTATTTGAGTGATTTTTGATTAGTGAATAACTCAAACCTTTCCCCCAAGAGATGATGCCTACACATCCTTAAGGCAAAAAAAATGGCTGTCAATTATAAATCATGCAATGGATACCTCTTCTCTTGGTCCTTTAGTTATCTACTAGCATAGGCAACTACCCTCCCTTCTTGCATAAAACTGCCCTAATCCTATGCCACATGCATTTGTGAAAATCGTGAAAGGCTTGGTTCCAAATGGAATAGTGAGCACAGGTGCACTAGTCAATAACTCCTTAAGCTTCTAAAATGCCTTGGTGCATCTATTGTCCTAAAAAAACTAGATTCTTCTTAGTCAATCGGGTTAACGGGGCTGCTATTTGTGCAAAGCACTTGATGAACTTCTTATAGTAGCCTACCAACTCTAGAAAACTTCTAACCTCTGATGCATTATTAGGAGTCTTCCATCCTTGGATAGCTTTCACTTTAGCAGGGTCCACAGTCAGTCCTTATTCCGAAACAATATGCCTAAGGAACCTAACTTCATTTTTCCAAAAGTGGCATTTAGAAAACTTGGCTTTGAGTTGGTTTCTTCTCAAGGTCTCTAATACCTCTCTAAGGTGATCCACATGCTCCTACTTTCTTTTGAAGAAAACCAAGATATCATCAATAAACACCACGACAAATTTATTAAGTTGCCCTCTAAATACTCTACTCATTAAATCCACAAAGTATGTTGGGGCATTCGTCAGTCCAAAAGGCATTACTTCCCATTCATAGAGCCTATCTGGAGTACGGAATGCGGTCTTCGGCTTGCTTTCCTCTGCAATCCTCAGTTGATGGAATCCCGTTGCTAAGTCTAATTGGGAAAACACTTTAGCCCCTACAAATTGGTTGAAAAAGTCATATATTTTAGGTAGAGGGCACTTATTCTTCCTTGACAATTTGTTCAACTCCCTATAATCGATGCAAAGTCTAAATGAATCGTCCGTCTTAGTAGCAAAAACAACAGGGGCTCCTCACTTAGAAGTACTCTTACGGATGTATCCTTTCTTCAATAGCTTTGAGATTTGCTTATCCAATTCCCTTCTTTCTTTGAGGGACATATGCCTTAAAGGCAGAGCGATGGGTCTTGCGTCCTTCTCCAAATCGATTCGAAACTCAATCCCCTTATGGGCTAGGAGATGGAGACCTCCTCAAATACATCAAGAAACTCACAAACTACGGGTACAGATGATGGCCTTCGAACAACAAATAGATTTAGTGAGTATAAATGGCTTAACTCAACTAAACCTTTGGGTGTACAAAGAACTTCTAGGTCACGACTTCCACGATCCTTAGTCGTAAGACCCTCTTATCATAGTCAAGAATGGCTCCATAATATGACAACCAACCCATACCCAAGATAAGCCCATACCCATTGAAATTTAGAACATACGCAGTACATACAAAATCGACGTTGCATATGTCTAACACTAGGTCTTTGCAAATAAGAGAAGGATAGGTCGAACCCCCGATGGGTTTGGAAATCTCTATTTAACTATTGACTATCTAGTTTTGAAGTTTTAAGGAATTTACTACATCCTTAGCTATAAAGGAATGTGATGCCTCTAAATCAAATAGGGTACGAATAGTAACCCCAAAAATAAGAGTTATACCTTCTAGAGCTGCTTTTCCTTGGTCTCTTGGTGGCTTACTGGCAATAGGGACGACTTCAATAGCGTAACATGTCCGCTTGATCCTTTCTTAGCCAACTTAGGATATTGATTCTTGTGATGCCTTTCCTCATGGCAGTTAAAGCACCTTCATTTAAATGCTTCCTTTTTCATACCCACCCTACAATCTTTAGCTTCCTGACCCTTCCTTTGACCTTTCTTACACACCTTCACATCTTTCTTAAACTTACCCTTCAACTTCTTGTTGGCCTAAAAGCTCCACTTCTTGCACCCTCCTTGCCGTTGGGTCAGTGCATACTTCTCCTTCTCTTTTCTCTTATCTTCCTCATTGGCCACATGCAGCATTTCTGTTTCTACCAACATCTCATACGTTGCCCCCATAGGTACTTGGGTCAATAATATTTCTCTTAGTGGGGAATTTAAGCCCTTTACAAACTTCATTGTCTTTTTCATATGTGTATCTATCAGGCTCATCCCGAATTCATCCAATTTAGCAAATTTAGCCATGTACTTCTTAAGGGTAGAATCTCCTTGTCTCGGCTAATTGAACTTTTCCAATTGCAAGCTAACCTCTACTGTAGATATCTTCTTGCCGTTGCTAATCCAAGCTTTAGCTTTCGAATATCCTTAAGTTCCAGAGTATGTCTTCCCTCCCATATTGAGACAGTCCTTACATAACTTAGGAAAGTCAACAGGATGGGGTGCTGCATCGGCAGGCGGGGCAGTGGGTGCTACCGGTGCAGTTGGAGGAATAGGAATCTGCCCGACAGTCCTAAGATATTGTTTAAACCATTCGGGCATTCAACGAATGGGTGGTCTTCCGCATGTAGGGTTCTCTTGTTCGAAAGAAGATTGATTATCAGCCATATCAACTATCTATAGGTTAAACCTATAGTGATGATTTCCTAAGTTAGTATTTACATGCTGAAAGAAAAAAGGTTGCCTAGTGTACGTGCATATGTTCAAGAAGAGAAGGTATATACATAGTAAGAATTTTTTGAAAATTCTTTTGAAAAACCTTTTTCAAAATAACAAATACGTCACTCATACGTATAGTTTTTTCCCATTGATTGGGTAACCTAGGCTCCGATACCAAATGCAATAACCCACCATGAAACATGCCTAAATTTCAATACAAAAAAGGCCCATCGAAACATAGATCCATTCTAAGGCAAGCTATTGGTAGTAAAAAGAAATAACACTTCAAAGCCATAACTAAACTTTCAGGATTCACAGCGGATGGAACAAAATATAATAGTAAAATGTACCTATTTATTCCAAAACCATAAAAATGTCATAACACAAAATCCCCTAAAAACCGTAACATAATATCTGTTACAAAAATTGTCTGAATCCATGGGTACACATAAAGCAAATAATAATAAATACTACCACTAGCCAAACTTCTCCATCTCTAAGCATCGTCACCACCATCACTCTGTCCTTAACCTGTGTTGTAAAGAGGAGGGAGTCAAAACAACAAGTGTTTGGTGAATAAAAATCTCGAGTCTTAACTTTATATTACTTGGGGAGTATATTTCAAAATAATAATATGTATACGAACATAAAACCATTAAAGTTATTTAATACTTCTTTATAAGGAAAGAAGGCGGGTCCAACCACTTAATACCTTCCACTGCAGAAGTAGATTTCTAAAAACTTATTTCTCAATCATACGTCATAAATAGCTAATAATGTGAGAGAAGGTGCCCAAGATACTTAATACCTTTTATTGGAAAATAGGTAGACTCTGGTCATTTAAGACCTTAATTAAGGCAGACCTCATCATTTAAGACCTATTTCCAATGCGTGCTCCTCAATAGTACTATCTAGCTAACATCATATAGGATCTCATAGACTACATAATACTTCCAAGTGGAAAATAGGCAAACTCTTGTCATTTAAGATCTTAATTAAGGTAGACCCCATCATTTAAGACCTATTTCCAGAAGCGGACCCCTGTAGAGATAATGCCTAACGTGTCCCCTTGGCCATTTAATACTTTATCTAGGGAAAAGTGGCAGGTCCAACCACTTAATACCTCAAAACCTCGAAGTAGACCCTTCGTCTTATGGCCTATTCTCATAATGATGTATTACATTAGTCCGCTATTCGAAGGAACCGGTAGCTAGATTAGCTAGGTAGATTTTCCCTACAGAATTTAGGACCAACCTCGCGCCATTACAAATATTTATCATAAGGATATCTCACATCAATAAAAGTGTACGTAACTGCTGGTAACCTCAAAGTGAAGGGCAGACTCTGTCATGTAACTCTATTGATCTCGCATCCTTATGATATAGCCACAAATCAATTACTGTCCATATATATAAATATTTTTTTTTTTTTGTAAATTATATATAAATATATATATATATATATAAATATATATATATATACACATACACACACACTCTCATCTCACCGTTTCATAAATAAGGCCTTATAAAGGATCTTCCTTATTACGCCTTAAAATAATAATTAGCCTTTATAAAAGTTTCCTCCTATTTTTTCCTCATAATCAATTACCTTCCTAATGGGGGAAATAAATGCCTAATTAACTATGCCATATACGTAATAATTATACGTTAATTATGTAAATTGAGATAAATAAATATCTGCACCATTAAGTTCTAAACGCATGGATTTTATGCTCTAAACTAGCGTTAAATGTCAACTACCTAACCAATTTTTATTGCAAGTCTTTTTCTTCAAATTCCCAAGATTTCATGCAGTTCTAATGTTCAAAATAGGGCATAAATATTCATAACCAAAACTGCAATAACAGACTTTTAAATAAAATAAAAACTCAATTTATTACACCAATTCAATGGAATATCTAAAACAATAAGAATTGCAATCTTAAACAATAAGTGGTGTAAACTACGAATAGAATTCGTAATCTAAATACCTGATTTTATTGAAGAATCACAATTTGACCTAACGAAGAAGGAGATGTGGAATACACTATGATATTATCAAAAATTGCATAAATAAACAAATTCCATCAATTTAATGTAAATAATTGGGAATCTCAGCATAGAATCGACATACCCAAATAAAAAAGAATTTTGGGGGATTTTATCAATCATATTATCATAAACCCAAAATCCCTAAGGCATATTCAAATCCAAAAAGAAATACACTAAACAATTGCTCAAAAGAAATGCTAAGGTTTCCACTCACAGATTAGCCTTAGCTTCACTCAAATGTAATTGTAGCCTTCCGACCTCATCCAGAATCTCTCTATTTTGATAAATATATATACATAATAGGGAAGAGGTATATATATTCATTAGATTCAGAATAATTGAAGGAGAATAGGATAAGAATAGGTTGGAGGAAGAAGAAACAAATAGGAAATAAGTTGAGTTCTTACCTGAATTCTTTACGAAGTTTCTGGATCTTATTAGAAAGAGATAGCAATAGCAGAAATAATCGTATTCCCCAAATAAAAATAATAAAAGTGGATAGGATAGGGTTCTATTTATAGGGGTTAAAACGCACCAGAACCGTAGGATGGAAGTAGGCAAGAAACAGGTAAATCTGGAGCCTGAATATAACATAGCTTCAAACCTTAGCCACCACTGGCGCCTTTTGTTGCCAAGCGGCCAACCGCATATGGGCGGCCGGTCGACAGCGGTTGACCCCATCGGTCGACTGCACCTTTATTTCGGGGAACGTTTATTTTCTTCCGTTGCAAGATTATTTTATTCCATTACTAACTTTTTTTAGTTAAATGTTAATTAAACATTTACTTAGCTCCCAAGCTAATTTCTGAAATTTAAACCCTAAATTTGGTTTCACATTTTAATTTTACTAAATTAATTTAAATATGAGAACTTCAAATGCTCATAAATTTTTTCTTGTGCTCCGTTTCCAACATATTATATATAAAACGGATCAAAGTTTCACCACAAATGCAATGGAATAACTTTCGTGGTCAAATTTCAACTTTTATAAAATTTCCTTATCCAACCCTTATCATATTTAATTCAATTTACTTTATTTTTTATGGTTCATTTTACGGGGTGTTACAAGTGGACATAACCTCACCGAAATTGAAGCACAGCAATCGGCGAGTCGTTCTAAACAAGAAAGCTTGGCATCCAATAAGTCGAGTATGTTTCATTTTAGATATCTAACCCATGCGACCAACATCCGAAATCCAAAGGATGTTCTCGTATGTTGACCAATCGAATTCTGAGCATTGGCCGGGCAATTGAAAGTGTTAATATATATACAATGTGAGTCCTGTGTTCCATACATGACGAATGGACCATCTCATGTAGATATCTCGCTCGTGCTAGAAAATGAGCCAAACCGCACGATGGAACTATGCATCAATCTTACTCATTATCGATGGATAATCGATGAAGGAACCATTGTCCGAGGCGGAGTGGAAGCTTTTTGTTTATAGGAACACCAGGAATGTAGCGGTGAAGAATGATATGCGGTAAACAATAGAAATCCAATACGATAGGACTGTCCAATATGACCATTCTTGAAGTGAACCATCTTATTAGAATTTAAATGAAAGTGCGAGATTAGTTGTGCTTTGATAGGAGTTAGTCAAAGACAAAAGGCTAGACATATCACAGTAACATCATGTGCATAACCTAAGCCAAACTCAAGTTTACCCAAGGCCGAGCCCGAGCCCTAACTTCGACTATTTCCCTCTAAGAGTAATCGACATCATCGCCACCAATATCATTGTCATGCCAAACAAGCGCCGCTTACCTTAGACGATCTAAAACTTACACACGAGGATGGAATCGATGAACTAAAGCAGTCGGTGGCAGATGCTTGGAAGAAATCGGGCCCAAAAGCTTTACACACAAGCGAATTTCAACTGGAAGGCAGCGACGACTTAAAAGAGGGGACGACGAGTGTTTTTGGACTTGGGAGAACGAAGTCCAGAGATCTTGGTGGAAGGAGAAGCGATCAGGCACAAGACAAGTGAAAAGTGAAAGAAGAAAATTAACCAAATGTTGCTTATATACTCAGGGTTAATGAAAGCACTCGATTCCTAAAGGTACCTCTCCATATTGAGTGGAATTATAGAGCTAAAAATTAGCAGAAAGCATGGCAAATGAAAAAGCATACTCAACTAAGGCATGGAATGACCTCCAAAGCATAGATCTTGTCCTTAGCATGAATGGAACTTTTGGCTATGCAAAGTAGTTAAAGGAATACCTATCGAACAAAGACAATGCTTCGAAGCAACTCCTGAATGACTAATAGCGAACTAAAACTTGTCTTAATCTAGAGCATGCTTTATTTTCAACCAAAGCATACTCTGTGGGGCAAGTGTTAACCCAGTTTTAACCAAGGAGATTTCAACTGGAAGTAGAAGGTCAAAACGAAGACGAAACAACTCACGAACATGGAAACATGCTTAGGAGGACCAAAAGATTATGCTTAAGAAGTTTCAAGTTGATTGGAGAAAGTAGGATCTCTCAGTACCGAGAGGTATTTCTTCCAGTTTGGACCTCCTGAACCTATTATGCTTTAAGTACAGCGTCAAATGATTATCATTAAGTGCATTTCTCAAAGAATAGACAAGCAACTTCAAGGATTTATGAGAAGAAAGCAGGAAAAGACAAGCTATATCGAGGAAATAATTAGGAACAACTCAACTTTCAAGGACAAGTGGTCGAAACACAACGAACTAAAGATAGGAGAGCAAGGAAAAAAAGTGAGGAGGGTTGTTTATATCGTTACATGCCGACTTTAACTCTTCTACACCTTTGGACTAACATCTAGGCCTTGAACTTTGTGGGATTCTGAGTATATAGGTGAGTGTCTTTTTCAAGACCTGGGGGTAGTCCATCTTCTTTATCCCCTGTCTCTTCTCCATAGTCACCAAGGTAGATGCTCTTGGTAGTTCTAGGCTTAAGAACCTGTCAATCCTTTGTACTTGTGACTTCTAATTCTCCTTAATTCTCTCAAACTCTCCCTAAATTCAACAATCGGTAAAGATAATAGTGGACATAGACAAGAGATTGCTGAACCACTATAAAAATTCTTATGTCTCTTTACTTTATGCATACACTTTGCTAGACCTTAACCTACAACAGATTGTATTTGGGTGTTGTGCCACTTTTGGTGTAAACAAATTATTTGTTGCATACATATGGAATTCACATGTTCAATTTAGGATGCTAGCTGTTGACTAATAAATTAGCCAACCTTGGAATTAGACTAATGTGTTCGTGAAAACAAAGTTTACTTGCTAATCACTAGGCTTAAAAATGTAAAATGTGGAAGTAAATAAGAAAAATAAAGTAAATAACACAAAGATGTAGAGTGAGCCGGCAAGCTTGCCAACGTCCACTATGACGATCTCTTACTCGGTTTCTCTCTTACAATTATAAGGAACTACGAGAGAATAATATAAAATAAATCATGTAAGACTAAAAAATTGTTAATATTAAGTGCCTGGGGTCTTGAGAGAATTTCTAAATAGAAGATAATAACTAGCATTCCATTATTTTCCAACCCCTTTGAAGTAGCATGGAATATCGTATTTATAGTGGCCGTAGTGGATGATGGATGGCTTAGATTGTTCAGTAAAATGGGAAGGAAGTATGTTCGACCGTCGATCTGGCCGCATGGCCTAATGGACAGTAGCTGTAAAGGTGGAATGAGATGTGTGGTTGAGGGATACACTAATTTCCCTCCATATTAAGCCTATGCATTTCTTTTAATGCGCATTTAATGCCGATGGCGTGTTATAGGAGTAGGTCTGCTTCGACCTACTTGCTACAATACCTAGTACAGCTTGTCGTTTACTTTTGCTTGCCTATGTGTCAAGGCGAATGCATGGCTTTCCTCAGGCGGTGTTGACCGGTTGGTCATTGATGATGCTAAAGAAAAGCCGAATATTGCTAATGACCAATTTGCCATATATGTACTAGGTCGGTTGTAAGATAGTGAAATAGACTGCTTGGGACTGGTCGAAGGTGAGATGTGGTGAAGCTGGGCCAAAGATGGGTCGCGCTTGAGCCAGTCTTTTCTAAAGAGTTGGCTATTGAAGCCATCTTGAGTTATGTTGGTCGACAATAGACTTAGTTCATTGTTGAGTGGACAGGCCGATCTAGAACTATATTAAATGCAGGCCACCATGAGTGTGTCAGTCGTAGATGTGCTGGGCCAACTTGGGCTGGGCCGATTTTTGATTAATCGACCAATCTAATTACACTTATGAGAAACTTAAGCAACATTTTTCCTCTAAGTTCATCTTTGTGAGCAGGGGCGGGCTTGTTAAGTCACAAAGATCCTACCAACCGGTTCTTCTGTTATGCATTTAATTCACGCCCCACGTGATGCATTGTCATCGGCTAAGACAGTTCACTTTTCTCAAACATGGCATAATGCTCATGTTTCCAATGTGGTTGAAGTGACAATGGCATTGATTACACTAAGTGGCCAAGATAGGATGGCTCTTTGAATCAAACAGCTTAGATTGAGGGCTAGGTGTGTGAATAGTTCTTACCTCTCCTTCTTCTATTCTTTACCTAAGCAACAAACATTTTCTTTCATTAAAAAGCCTAAAAACCTTTCCAAAACTCTCGATTTTTCAAACCTTTCTTTAAAAAAAAGTAAGTCTCCCATTTCCTCCTTCTTCTCCGCTACTATGAATGCCATAGTCATGTGTCTAAGCTCTGAGCTTTTTATGTTTTTTTGGTTCATTTGCTACTGTTGTTACTATTTACTTATAATGCTTGATGTTGCAATGTTATGTGTTGGTTGGAATCTGCTTCGTTTCTAGCCATCTATGGATGTTGATCAACCATTGTGGTCAATTCAATGGTGGACAATTGATGCTAGCAACCTCTATATGGGCCTGCATATTTCGATAATCATATTAGTAATAATTTAGATAATGGGCAGTGGAATAAGCCCAATTCCATGAAAATGGGCTTTAAGCAAAAAAATAGAGTAATGGATAGGGGTCGTAAGGCCAGTAATTTAGCTTATGAGTCATTTGAGTCAATAGTCGATCGTCATGGGGTGCCCATCCAGGGCATGCCAAGGATGTGATTGTCCTATCTTTTATTAGAGGGCTTGTCCCAAGCTTTGTTAGACTTGGCTATGAGACTGTTATTTAACCAAGCCATTTGCATTTAAAATGTCGGCCTCAAGATCCACCTCATCTAGAAAATTGACTTCCGCTGGTGATGCTAGTCTCAAAGCTTATGAGCTAGAATACAAAAAAATTGACTTGGCTAAGCTTTTTGTCGACTATGGGTGCAACATCTAGATTGTTCGATATCCCTTGGCCGTCGAGCATCCTAACCAACCTCCTCCAGGTTAATTTGCCATTTCGTTAGGCTATTTCAACATGGTGGTCATGCTGCCCCTAGATCCCTACCTTGTCTCAATTCATAATGCATTTGCCCCAAGTTAACTTATACCCAACATCTACCAATTCATATGCTAGGTCTATGCTGCTTGCATGGGACTTGGCCATCCTGAGCCGAATGCTAACTTCATAGAGATGATCTTCCAACTATAGAATGAAGCATGGTATCTAATCGGCACCAACTTTCAATCCAGGCTAACACTAATCATGTTGTTTTTTCGAGCATCCTTAGCAAGGCTGCCTTGGGATGGATAATGAGATATTTCTTTATTACTTGTGGGGTCAACCCCAGGCTCCAGCACCTCAAGTTCCAAACCCCTACTAAGTTTTCGCTTTATTTCTTTTCCCTTCATCCTTTTCTCTACATTCCTTTTGTGATGACTCGTATTGTAACCAGTTAAAAATATTGAATTAAATAATGATTTTGAATAAAATTATTTAAATTTTAAATTTTATGATTTAAAAATGTGTTTTGATAAGTTTAAAAAAATTAATTATTTCGAAAACCTATTGTGTTTTCAATTTTAGTTCAAGGTCGGTTAATATTTGGTAAGTAAAATTAAAATGGTAAAGTTTTAGTTCTTATTTTTAGATTTGAAAATACTTGCATCTTTCCCAAATATAATTAGTGTCAATATCGATTGTATATCTGATATTAAATCTCCTGGGGAAAATATTCTTGCGTATCGTGATTTAACTACAATAATTTCCTTTAATTTTTCATTTGTTGCACTTCTTTTTTCCATTTTGTTTGAAGTGTAGTAAATGAAATATTTGCTCAATGTTTACACTTTAAAACTCATTAAATTTTGCTACTTACTGTAATAACACATTACATAAATAGTAAGGGAAAAATGGAGGCAAATAAAAAAAACTAATAAGAGTGAGAAGAAGTTCAAAATTCATATATAAGTAAAAATTAACAAACAAGATAAGAATCTCCTTATGTGACAGTTCATTTGTAGCTCCATATTAACATAGTTATTCCTACCATTAATTCATTGTTCCATAATAATTACATCTATCTATTTTTATTATCTATTTTATAATATGAAAAATGAGTTGTTTCTCCACTATTAAACTTTTATTTTGTTTAATACATCTCTTTACGTGTATGGCATATGTATTCAGTTATTGAAATTAATTATAATTAAATTGATTGGAACCTTTCAATTAAAATAAATAAAAAGTTAATTGTAATTAATGGTGTTTAATAAAGGAAATATACATTTCTATTAAAATAAAAGGAACGTTTTAAATAAAAATAAAAGAATGTTTTGAGAAGAGTAAACCGAATGTTTCATTTTAAAGGTAAGTATAATTTTATAAAAGTAAAATTTTTATTTTTGAAACAACATTTTACAACCGTTAAATAGCAATAGTAGGCAGTACAAAAGTAATTTTTACGCTAACCCAAAATTTGAAAATAAATTATATATTGAGTTCGTATTTGCGCACTAAGAAAAACGTTGTTTTTAAATATTAATTTGGATTCCGGGTACATCTTTTGATTTGTGTAGAGATGGTCCCTATTACGTTAATTAGGGTGTTAAATTTTATTTATTGTGTGTTAACAAAAAAGGTGTAATTTAAGTATATTAGGGTTAATGAATTTAATGGAGTGGACCATACGTTTTGAAATTTGATCATTTTGCTTGAACTGTTTAATAATACATTCTCAAACTTCAAATTTCAACTTACCCTTTTATTTACTTTATTAATAATACCTGCCTTTGTTTAGCTCTTTTCGTTTTGTCAAAAATTTTAAATTTCAATTTGTCCTTTCATTTACTTTATTTCCTTCATTTCCTTTTATCTCCTTTATTCCATCCCGTCTTCTCATATTTCTAGTCATCCATTTCATTTCTTTATAAATTTCCTACCTCATCTTTTTCCATTTTCATTGTTTATTTTCTCCTTTCTTCCTAAAGCATTCCTCACGTGAGATACGTTTCATTTATTCTTTTTTTTTCTTTTTTCTTCACATTCCTTTTTCTCCTTCCTTCTTCATCACTTTTCTTCATCAAAACAAATCCTAATCTAATGATTCTTCTTTTTAAATCAAAGAGAATTTAATAAAGATGAACTTTCTTTCAGACCAATTTTCAAATTCATTATGTAATCTAGTCAAAAACTAGTAAGAAATCGACCTATTTTCTGACCCAATTTTGATTACAAAGGTGGTTGTTTTGACTTCGGAGTTATGGTAGGAGGTGTTGCCTAGATTCTAGTGGCTTGTGATGTTTGTTAACTTGGTTTTAAGGTTCCTAAGTTGATAGTTGTCGTGTTGTTGCATTCTTATCTCATTTGCTCTCGTTTTTGGGAATTCTAGTGCGTTAAATCAAAGGTGATTTTTTTATAATGCACGATCTATATTTTCTTATGTGATTAAACTGAGATATGGTTGGTTGAATTAAATTTGAATTTGATATCGTGTCATATTATTGAAATTGAATTGAATTTGAATTTAAATATTTAATGTTGACGTTATATTATTGAATTAAAATGAATATAATTGAGATAACTTGAAATTTAGTTGTTTGGAATTTAGATATGAAGTTATATTGATTTAGATCTGAAATGAATTGAATTGAATGTTGATTGATATGGTTGTATTGTTGAATAGTCGCTATGAATGTATTGTGATGATTTTAAATTTCCTATCCATACCATTCCAATTTATTGATTATTATGACACCCTATTGACACTGTATCAAACCCTATCATCATTGATTATTTATGGATGTTATGTTGATTAAAAATATGGTTAAATTGTATAATTAAACATTATATACATTTGGAATTGAAATAAAAAGATTTGAAACTAAAATTTTAGCGTTTTAGCCTTATAATAGAAAATCTAAATTAAACTTTGGTTTGTCCTTATTTGAAAATTTTCCATAAATCAACTTGTTTAATTCTAAATTTTTGATATTTTATAATAAATGATATTTTGAATAGGATAGTCTAAAATTAGGTAGGAAGTTTATGTGTAGATTTATCAGAATAAAATATCTAATTAAATATGAATAATTAGGTGATTTGTAAAATATGTCATTTTAACATGAAATTTTTTCTCCAACTCAATCTTTGCAAAATAAAAATATTTTGTAAAGATAACTACACCAAATTCTATCATTTAATAATTTCTATATTTTATTCTTTGAAAATAGTTGAATATTTGAAATTATTTAAAACCATTAAAATGGTTTAACACTTTTTTTGTAACACTTGCATATTATTTGGAAAATATTTAATAAAGTGACCTATAGTTAATTCAGCAATCTAATAATTTTAATGATTTAATCTTTGCAATCAGTAGTTTGGAAATTAGGAAAAATTATTAAATTGATTTGAATGAAACAGAAAAATCTGTGATTTTACTGAAAATTCTATGAAAATATTTTAAGGACTTTGAAATTTAAATTGGAATTTTTTTGCATAATTATAGGCCATTAATAATTTATTTAGTGTAAAAACTATTGTATTTTGACAATGAAAAATATTAAATATTTTTGGAAATTTCTAAAACTTTTTCTATAGACTCCTAATGTAAAATGGAGAACATTTTCAGTTAACCACTTTATGAAATTCCAAGCCAATTTCTCTGTAAAAATTAAATTGGATAAAATAACACCCTTTTATAGAATGAACGATTGGTTGTTAAAGAGGCTGGGGCCGGGTAATGGCATACTCTCTGTCATTTACTAGAACAACTTTAATAACAATGTATGCGGAGGATATTTTTAGAATGTAGAGGTTGAATTGGCGAACGCTTGCTGGAATGAATAAGAGAACGATAATGGATGATCCCGACAGTTGTGTCAATTTGAAATGACTAAAATATGAGCTCTATAAACTGGCCAATGAGGTTAGCAACCTCTAGCGGACATTTTTTCCTCATATTACTCTTGATTTTGAACTTGATTGGTGCACCTTGATTTTGGATTGATGGACGCGGTCGGCCGTTAGGGGTTACGACTGGCTAAGTTGGGTAAACTGGTAGTATCCTACCTTGGGCATTGCTTCACGTGCCTTATCATATGATTATTCCCTATATGAGACCACTAGCATTTTGTTTTAGTATTGTACCTATAGGGGACTCACATGATACCGACGTTACTGGTTGTGTTATAGGACTTGCATAAACTACATGCTTAAAAATGTGTTAAGGGGGGGTTAATGTAAAGCCCTAATGTTATTTTAATATTTACATTACTGATAGACATCACATATGTATCGTATCTACTACATATAGATAGATTAAAGGATCCTTAGGAAAGTGAAAATCCCATAACATCTCTTAAGTTATTGTAACCTTATTTTTTGATCTGAATTTACTCACACAAGAATATATATTCTTGACTTAAGTGTATTGTTTTCCTTTATGCTCGGGTCAGCCTGAGTTGTTTCAGCGTTTCGAAGACGTTTGTTCCTTGAAGATAAAGACAGATTTTGGTACACCATATTTACTATTATTATTCCGCTGCATTATTTTATTACGCCTGTTAAATGCATAACTATGTTGATTTTGGTACACCATATTTACAATTAATTTTAATTTGATTTTTCCAAATTTAAGAGCTTTATTTATGAAAAGAATAAATTTTGTTATTGTAAATATAAAAAAACTTTGATTTTGTATGTGGATTTGAATTCCAAATATGACTAAATTTAATATTTCCAGAAAATGTGAATTTTGGTCAAATAGTCAAACTTCGACTTTTAACTTGAAAATTTAAAAGTTTGAAATTTATGAATTTTATATTTTATTATAAAAATAGATTTAATAACTTGAATACTGCTTTTCGTTTCGTTGCAAACAGATTTAAATTGCAAAAGTTATACTATTTTCAATATTGTGTGTATATTGGGTTATTCAGCAATATTCTTTATTTTAAAATTATATAAATGACATTTTTATTTGATATATTTTATTCTAATTTGTACATTTATGTTATACAAAATATATTTTGGCTTTTAAATATTTTTAAAGTAAGGTAGGAATTTTTCCAGAGTTAGTAGTATTTTTCTTGCAAATTTCCATGCCCTGTTTGTAAATTTTAAACATTTTTCTTTAATCCTTTTCTATTTTCTCCAATTTAATTATCTATTTTATTTTGAAAATGATAAATAAATTATTTTAATTCAAATTTTCACTTCATAATATTTTTATAATGAAGTGTATAGTTTTTCAAGACTGGCAGTGATTTATTTATAATTTTTGAACACTGTTTGGTATTTTTAAGTAATTTTCTTCATTCTTTTTTATATTTTTCCAAAATTTATTATTTGTTTTCCCATATTTATAATTTATTTCGGTTTGTAAATTATTTTTCTGAATATTTTTATTTATATAAAGATTAAAAAGAAAAGAAATATGAAAGGTTGTAAAACACTTTGAAACTTAAGCCCTTTTTTGTCCAAACCCTTCATTTTCTTTAACTCCTCAAATTTTGCCCTAGCCATCTAAAACCCTAGTGTAGCCGCCACTTTTTGTTTCTCATCTTTTCACGTGAAAACAAATCAGCTCCTCATTTCTCATGGCTTCATCCAAAAATAGGTAATGGCCTCTCCTTCTTTTTCTTCTTTTCTCTTCATTTTCAATGATTTTTGTCATGTTTCTCTTGCTTTGCTTGGCCTAACACCTCCACCATCTCCTCCACCGACCACCACCACTTCCTTCCCCACACCATCCACGACCAAACCCCCTCCTCCTCTGACCATGACAGGCCATGCACTCCTTTTGACTAAAAACCACACAAAACCTTGCACAAATCCCTTAAAACAATGCATAGCCACCACTAGTTGCAACATACCTTCGCCCACCACCTTGGACACCACCTCTACCCGCCACCACCACCTTGCTACCACCACTACACATCACCATCTCCTCTGTCCAGACCTGTAGCAAGTCATGGCCAAGCCTAGGACCTTGTAGACCGAGCCAAAGATGAACCAAAACTCCACCATATTGCATAAAACTCTTCACATGCCTATGTTGTAACTTCCCTATCATCTCTAGCTTGTAGCCGTGCATCCCTTGGTCCAAACCAGACCCAAACCATGTCCAAACCTGAACCAAAACATTCCCTAGGCCATGCAAAAGGATAGAGAAAGCAAGGCAAAATATTTGACATTCAAATCTCTTTTCGTTTAAAAGTTATTCCATTTCAAGTGCGTTGAAATTGTGTTTGTTTTGATGTATGTTTTGGGTTGTAATACAAGAGTTGTAGCTTTGGATCTTGCTCTCCACTCAAGTCCGTAGTCTTGTCATCGTGCTTTTGTTCCATTGTGTCATTGGTTTTGATATCTCCAGCACAAACAGGTGAGTTATTCTCACCAGACAATATGTACCTATATAACTGATAAACCGACACCATTTGAATCTGTAATGTATATCATCATGTTATATATGTTTATATTATTATCATATGATGTTCACACCTGTTATTACACTTATTATATCATATGTTACTATTATTTAATGTTATTTTGTTATTTATATCTGTTATCACCATTGCAAGTTCCCTGTAGATTAGAATCACTATGGGTTGAAATGATACATACCCGAACGGACTTTAGAATAGGGAAAAATCATTATGGGCTGAAATGATAGGCCCGAATGATTTTTATTTAAATTATTTTAACTTGGGATTGCGGGTTTGAAATGATAGAACCCGGATTTTTCTTTTTTTAACTGCGGATTGAAATGATACATATCTGTATCACTTGACCTAGGTTAGAAAATTATATACAGGCCCGTGGTTATTATTTTTTAAAGTGTTTTGAATAATTTTAAGTATTTTAAAAATATAAATTTATGAAATTTGATTTAAACAGATTTTGAAATATTTTGAATTAAAGAAATTATGATTTTTCTATGTGTTAAAAATGTAATTAATGAATGGTTTAACTGGATTTTTGAAATATAACTTAAGTTGGAAATTTGGAATTTTGGTTAAAAATGATATTTAAGTTATATAAATAAAATGGATATTAAATTTTATTTGGAAATGGTAAATATGATAATTTGATTAAATTTGAATTTAAGTGATTATTAAGTATTATTGATTTTTCTATGAATTTAAGTGGTTAAATAAATGAATGTTTAAAAGTGATCTTTTAAAATATAACTTGACTAGGAAATGTGAAATTTGGTTTTAATTAAAGGTTTATGTTAATTAAATAAAATTGGAAATTTTGTTAAATTGTGAAATGGTAATTTAAATTTGAAGTGTTAAGTCTATTTGTTGAAATGTGAAGAATTGGAACTTTTACACTTAAACTTATTAAGTAAATTGTTGAAAATTGGATTTAATTATAAGAAATTTATTGTGAAAGAAACGTGTAAAGTTCTAATTAATGAAAGAAATATGTAAAGTTTAATTTATGAAAGAAACGTGTAAAGTTCTAATTAATGAAAGAAATATGTAAAGTTTTACCTACTGAAAGAAACATGTAAAGTCTTAATTAATGAAAGAAACATGTAAGTCTTAATTTGTGTAATATTGATATAAAATAATAAATGCCCCTTTTGTAATAAAACGTAAATTAAAACGTACATTCGATAATGTAAGTTTAATTAGTGTAATATTGATTAAATGATAAATGCTCTTTACTGTAATAGGAATGTAAGTTAAAAAGTACATTTAATATGTAAGTTTTAATTAATGTAAATGACATATTTTAATGACTAAAATAATAAAGTTTCATTATTGTAATGATAATGTAAGTTAATAAGGTACTCTTAACTTAACATAAGAATTTTAGCATTAAATTGGATATTACAGTAACAAAGTTTATTTAACTATAAGGCTATGATAAAATGACCATGTTAAAAATTTGTAAGTATATAAATACTTTGATTATATAAAATGTTAAATTGGGAAGTATTACATTCCAAAAATGCTATGATTCCTTAAGGTTACATTACCAAAATGCTATGATAATTTAAAGGAAGATTTCAAGTTTAATAAATTAAAGGAAATATTCAATGATTTTGAAATTTGGGTTTTATTGAAATGATATATTATTGAATTGGTTTTGAAATGGAAATGATATATTTTTGAATTGGTTTTGAATAGATATGTTTTGGGTTTGAAAGTATGTATTAGTTTGAAATAAATGATGTGATTTTGAAATGGTTTAAAGGTTGTATTTTGATTTGAAACATAAACTATTTTTAAAAGTTATAACCACGGGTTATAATAACGATTGGTTGGCAAAGAGACCGGGATCGGATATGGACATACTCTTTATCGATACCGAAAACCACTTTGACAACCGTGTACGCGGTGGAGATTCCAGAATGAAGTAGGATGGTGGCGACGTTCTTAAGGTATGTTACGTGGACCCAACTCCCGTGAGTTGGCATAAGGTGGCTAAAACAGGAGCGATCTCGGACCAGTGAGGTAGCACCTCTTCTCGGACACATTTCTTCGATATTATACTCTTACTTGTGATTGATTAGATGGCCATCCTCCGATTTGGGAGTGTTGTTCGAGGTGGAACGATAGTGGCTGCTATGCGTATCCATCAGTCCGTGTGCGTAATTGGTATATCTACCCTGGGATTGCCTAGTTGTGCCGTGTCACCTACCATATCGAGCTTTACTACGATTATGATTTTAAGATCCGACCGCGTTAAGGTTCTCCATCCCCTTAACGCTATTTTCTATATGATTATACTTTACTTATTAGACATTATTATAATAGCGAATATTACTACATAGTAGATATTTTAACGGATCCTTAGAGGATGGGCGGTCCCAAGCATCTTCTAAGTTACTTGTACCTTTATAACAGTTCACTTGAGTTGGTTTACATTATATAAGTATATATTGTCCTGACTCGAGTGTTTTGTGTTTTTCTTTATGCTCGGGTCAGCCTGAGTATTCACAGATTTGGATTTCCACCTTCTGGAGATTTGAATCGCTGGAGATTATTTGCTAGTCTTGTTCTATCAACTTCGGTTCCGTTGTTCTATTCAGCCTGTACTTGGTTATTGTATTGAGACTTCTGCTGTACTTTATTTCTTATGTTGTATCTTATGTAACTCTGATATATTTTCATAGTAGCTTCATGAACTACTATTTCTTTTACTTCCGCTGCATTATTTTACTCTGTGTCTGTGATCTGTGATTATATTTATTTACTGTATATTCTGAGATTTGCCAAATTTTAATTACAACGCGATATTTTGAGCAATTCAACTCCGGCATGAGTGTCTACCTATACACTTATAATGGATGCGAATGGTTGAAAATATCGGGTCGTTACATATTTGGTGAACATGCTTATGTCGTTGAGATAAGTATATAAATATTTTTCCAACTATTGAAATATAGAGATTTGTGGATATATATATTTGTAAAAGGATGTGGTACAATATGTATAACATGAAATTTATAAATGAAAAGATTTATTAAAAGAGGCTAGTGATTGCTTATGTGCTTAAGCAATGTTGGTTTTCCCTATGGAATTAAATCTCTGATTGAAAGTTTGTTATTTGATAGTTAAATAACCGACTATCGAATTTGGACCCAAAACGTAACTTTGAAAATATCTAGAAGAAACACATGAGTTATATAGCACAGTCATCTGCTAATGATGTTGTAATGTCGTACAAATCTCATTTCATTCTACTAGAACAATGGTTAGGAAATCCGTCCATTAACGGTTAGAAGGTGATCTCTACTCTTATCTTTGACTGTTTATTTTGTAAAGAACCGGGGTTGAGTTTACCGGAAATTGTCGAATGTTGTTTCAAAGAGACCAGATCAGATATGTTATCCGAAAACCACTTCGATCCAACTCAAGCATTTCGTAGTGAAGACATCTTGAAGATGATGGAATTGAAGACGGAGCTCTCAAGCGTTTCGTTCAGTCCCAGAATGAAGTTGTATGGATGAATGCTGGCATTACATGGTTGCTTGGAGGGGAGTGTTAGCATTCCAAGTGGGAAGTGATATATAAAAGGTAAAACGTAGCCTCAAACCTCATCAACCGAGAATGACTAAAACAAGGGAGATGCAGCAGGGCTAAATGGGCCACTCCCAAGTAGGGTATGATCATCCCTACCTAGAGTCGATATTATCTCTCATTTGAATGCTTCAGGACCCATTAACGGAGAGGTAATCATATTCAGTACTACTAGTCAAGTGGTAGGCCGGTCCTATGTCAGCAGGGGATCCAAGCGAGGTCCTCGGTGTTACTTTATCTAGAGATGCACCGTGACGGGCGGTATCCCAATAGCTAGGTCATTGTATGGAATCCATTCTCCAATACGAACCTTTACGGTTTTAGTTGTATGCTTATTATGCTGGAATTTAATTATTGCAACAATTTTGGCTATGATTAATAAATATTTGTACCTAAGGCACTATTATAATATCAGAGAATTTCATATGAAATGTTTTGGTCATCGTAAGGTAAAAACCCATTCGTGTTTATGGGCGACGTGGTCTTACGAGATACTTTAATTTTCAAAGGTTTCCTATAAATTTAAAATCCAGTTGGGTGTATATTCTCACATTGGTTTTCCAGACTGACTCGGGTGTTATTTTATTATAATGCTCGGGTCAGACCGAGCATATTTACAGATTGTTTTGGATGCATTGGAGCTCATGAGACGAGTTGGAGATCTTCAAGTCGTATTCACGTATATGTTTATTTCCCACTGCTTTGTTGTTGAAATCGTCAACATTTGTGCGAATAGGTTGTTATAACTATCAATTATGATGATTGTGATTTGTTGTTGTACTCTGATGGATGTATGTATACAATAGTTACTCTTTTATGAAGATCATTGATAATATATTATATATTGTTCCGCTGTGATTGTGAGATTCTATGTAGTTTTAGTTTTCTTTTTCTCTTCCTCTCTTCCTCCTTTCTTTTTTTATTTCCCTTAACAATCGGGTTTTCCGGCATTTGATTGCTCGGTGCGCAATACAGTGAACGTGATAGTGTCAATTTTCGAGGGTCGAAAATCATGAGTTGTTACATACTCTTCCTAGCTACTTGCCAAACCTGACGGGTAAAGAAGTCGAATCAGTTATAAGACCCAAATTTATATTGGTTCTTCATCTGAATTTAAAAGGAAAAATTTTAAACTAATATTTGGTATACACTCTCAGGAAATAGTAGAGTATTATATGAGTCTAAACATAAGTTATATTTATGAAATGTTTTCATAAATGATTTTATTAGTAAAAGTGATACTTTTTGTATAAATAAATGAAGAAAAAAAGTTAGGGTTAAATTTGAATAAATAAGTTAGCCTATAGGGATAAGTGTTGTAAGTTGGACTTGAATTATTTTTCGCACGATCACCCTTGATATACAGTTCAAGTACAAAGTTTCTAAGTGATTTACACCGGTCTGGACTAGGCATTTTCAGTAGATTCTCAACGGCAAGTACTTGAGACGAATTATAGAGTTAATACGGATGTTTTCTATCTTATTACAACTATGTAAGGAAAACAATGGTACTAAATCAATGAATTAAATCAAAGTCCGCACTAGAGAAGTTAAAGTGATCTATACTGATTTGGATAAGAAATGTATGTATCCGAGTAAGTGATAGGAGTAAATATTGCAAATAGATGATTCATGCACATCATATGGCTTAAGAAATTGATAAGGTGTGTTTGTCTTTGGGAAGTTTAGGGAATAACTTTCAAATTTTTTTCTGAGATAGCTTAGGTAATCTTTTAAGTAATAACCAAAGGTTGGTGAGCGTAACGGTATGCTGAGGAAGTTATCTCTATCTTTGAGCAATCCAGATGGTTATGAACCTGAACAAACATTTAATTTTGATCAGCCATTAAATGTATTGAATAATGTTAAGTGTTGGTTTGTTTCTTTGTAAATTGCTGTTATGAAATTTTGGGTCATTATGTCTTTCCCCTCCCTTATCAGATTTTTGCCCAAATTTTCAAAAAATGGATTTAATAACTTAAATAGCTCTCTTTCTAAATATAAGGAATGATGTTAATAGTTATTGTCAAATATTTTACATATATTTATAATTATTTCTAGGGTGAATATTTAAATGGTATTTATAAATAAGATTTACCTTACACTAAGTAACGAATTTTATAAATAAATTTGGTAAAGTATTCAAAATTTGAAGATGATTGATTTTGGAATAAATGAGATTATATAAGTTTTCTTCTAGTATAAAATTTAGAGATATTATATTAAAGAGTTATATAAAAAAATTCCGTTTTTAAATTTTATTGTATGGGAGAAATAATTTGGGAAATTATTATTTATAATGTGACATGTTTCAAAAAATTAAAAAAAACGTTTTTGAAGTATTTCCTGGTCTACCAAGCACTTCGAGATTTTTAGGCATGCATTTGGTCAACGTATGGACTGAATTTTGTAAGAACGAGGACATATGTAACAATCCCTTAAGGGACGGATAATATTAAAGGATCTCACTTTTTTCGCTTGAAAATCATCATGATGACGACTACAGCATCATCGGCGTTCATTTTCAGGTCTTGAAAGTGAGAAATGTATAATAAACTAGTTAAGACATCAAGCATTTATAAAAGTATTTTGGAAGGTATTTGAAAGAAAAAAGTTTTGATTATTTTCAAATTTATAGTAAAACTAAGTAAGTTTGAATGTTTTATAAGTTGATTAATTTTGTAAAATATATCAAATTGCTAGATTCTCTACTTCATTCCTTTTCGAGGACGAAAAGTATTGAATTCGGGAAATTGTAATGACCCCTACTTTAACCATTTAAAAATTTTGAATTAAATAATGATTTTGAATAAAAGTATTTAAAATTTAAAATTTTATGATATAAAATGTGTTTTAATAAGCTTAATTTTTTTTGTTTATTTCGAAAACCTATTCTCTTTTCAGTTTTAGTTCAAGACTGGATAATATTTGTATGTAAAATTAAAATGCTAAAGTTATAGTTCTTATTTTGAGAATTGAAAATACTTACATTTTCCAAATATAGTTAGTGTCAATATTGATTGTATATCTAATGTTAAATCTCCCATGGGAAATATTCTTGCATATCGTGATTTAACTATAATAATTTTCTTTAAATTTTCATTTATTATATTTCTATTTTCCATTTTGTTTGAAGTGTAGTACATGAAATTTTTGCTCAACATTTACACTTTAAAACTCATCAGATTTTGCTACTTACTGTAATAAAACATTACATAAATATTAAGGGGAAATGAAGGCAAATAATAAAACTAATAAGCGTGAGAAAAAGTTCGAAATTCATATATGAGTAGAAATTAACAAATAAGATAAGAATCTCCTCCTACAAGTGTTCATTTGCAGTTCCATATTAGAATAGTTATTCCTACCGTTAATTCATTGTTCCATAATAATTACATCTATCTATTTTTATTATCTATTTTATAATCTGAAAATGAGTTGTTTCTATGAGTCGGTAGGGATCTTAAGGCTAAATTAACACTAGAGGGAGGTGAATAATGTTTAATGGATTATATGAATATTATTCAAATTCTTTAAGATTTTACTTGAAATGATGGAATTAACAATCACAGAAACAATCATAGAATCAAAGTACATATAAAGGTAAATGCAGTAAAAGTAAAAAGGAAAGAACACACTAGGATTTTATACTGGTTCGGAGTTACCCAACACCAGTCTCGTATAATTCCTTGTATGGATTTCTTTTCAACTAGTAAATGCAAATACAATCTCGATTTTAAGGCTACGAGATACACTCTTTAGAATCCCGGCGTCTGGGTAAAGCCACTTGATTTCAGGGCCACATGCATAACCGCTAGATTTACAAACTACTATGCACACCCAATTGATTTAACCAGGCTACAATCACACCTACTTGGATTCAGGGATACCAAAAACACCACGGAGTATAAGAGTATGATTTGATAGAGCTTATAGACTCAGATCTTCAATCTTGAATACAATTGATCCTATAACTCTTGAATTGCACTTAATCTTGAGAGAGATGAGAGAAATCAGAGAGAGTATTAAAGAAAATCAAACTAGTAATGATTGAATTAGACTCTGATTGAAATTCGGTAGAGTTTTGATAGAAATTGTTTTAGAATTCAAGAGAATAAAATAAATTTTAACCCACCAATCATTAATAATTTCAAAAGCATATAAGAAAATGGCATTTCTCTTCCTATCTCGTGCATCCAAAATTCGAATTATATGCTTCAACCCAATTTGAATTCGAATTCGTTTATCCTCTCCTCTCTTTCTTCCCGTGCCCCAATTCGATCTTACACCCAAATCGTCAAAAATCGATCGCCGTATTCTCAGTTTCAAAATCCGATTCCTCGAGTTCCTATGAAAAACTAGATCAATACAAAGGGAAAGATTTTCTACTATAGATGTGGGAATTATAATCATTTTGCTAAACAATGTCATGATCCAATTAGATGTTTTGCGTGTGGAATTTTGGGAACAAAAGGAGTGAATGTTCGATCAAATTGAATCCTGTCACTTGCAAATCTGTCCCGTGTCCTTCTTTGGTTGATCATGGCTTTCAGTTTTTCTTAAATGTATGCTGTTAAAGGGGATATTACTAGATCATCTTTGGCTCAAGAAGACTAAAGGAATCAAGTTATTAGAGGATTTGTTTGTCCATTTTGATGCTATAAATTCGCCTAATATCGGCAAGGGGTATAGAGACAGATTAAGTGATCCTGAAGAGTATTTTGGAATATCTGATTCGTCTTTTATCAAATCTGATACTAAAGTGAATAGAGATGATAGTTCGAATGAGAATTATTTGGGTGTTGACCCTGAGTTTTTGGTCTGTGCTAAGAGTGAAAAGGTCCATGGATTTGATCCAATTTTGTATGGTCCTGTTGTTTCTCACTGTTATGAGGATTCTTATTTATCAAAGACAAGTGCTTTGATAAATGATGTTGTCTCGTTCATAGATCATCCTGGAGAAGTTGCTGAATAGTGGGAATTAAACAATGGTTTCATTCATTTATATAAAAGAAGAGCCAAAACAAATTCACGTGAATTGAGAGTTTTTGAGTTATCTACGTTCAATTCTTTTGAATGTCTTGCTTCTTTGATAATCCCTGATTCAAGTACTGAAAAAACATGAGTAGTTTGTGGATTGGAATATCAAAATTCTCATGTAAGTAATGCTGTGGAACAAGTGATGACAGTAAAAGGAAATAAGGCAATTTCTGGTGCAAGTAAGGATATCATTTTCAAAAAAAATAAGGCTCAATTTGGCTTGTAGTTTTTAGTTTTGTGTTTTCGTCTATACAAAAGCGCGTCCATTGTATGCATTGTTGAAAAACAAACGATTTTGAAAAATGAAATTAACATGTAAAATAGAAAACAAGTTTATTTTGTTTTTCGTGTTTCGAGAGATAACAAAAGCACGGGAACAATCCAACTCATTCGTTATCCGTTGGTCGTCGCAACCGCTAAGAATTATAAATCTTCTTCTCTTATTTCTTCATGTTTCTTAGTGCAAGTTGAAAACACAAAACTCAAATTACAAAATGAAACCAAACGGGCCCTAAACTTTCTAAGGATGCGATGGTGGAGTGGTCAGGCAACATAGGATCTATAGATAATGATTATAATGCCCAGAAATCCAAGTTAGCTGATATTAATGTTTCTGATGATCGAACTGCTTTTTGTTTGAGGAGTTTAGATGATAATCTAAAGTATGATGATGGTAAATGTATTGATAAGTTAAGGGATGTATCTACTGTCAATCAAGTTAAATGTCTTGACTCTTTGATAGTCTCTTTCATGTTCTGATAGAACTGGAGTGGACAGTGGAATGGATGGTCATACTGCTTTTGATAGTGATTCTGTGAAGCAATTGAAGGTAGTTAGTGAAAATAAAGCTATTCTTGAAGCATGTAATGGATTTGTACTAATGATAGTAATCTCTCAGTGGACACATTGGTGGAATGGTCTGGTGGTAAGATAATTTGGATAAAGCTACTTTTTCTTTGAAAGTTGTTGATGTTCGTATGGCTGTGTGTTGGAGGAGTCTTGATGAGATTCGAAGGGAGGCCGATGGTAACTGCATTGACAGGTTATTAAATTTATTAGGTGATGAGAATTTGAGCCTGTATTTTGCTGGTGTTGGTGATTCTAATGAAGCGAATGGAGATATGGATTTAACTATGACGAGGAGTTCTTATTTGTTAGCTAATGTTCATAATAGTGAGAATGGTAGCAATTCCGCTTCTTGTTCTTCTCTATCGAGGAGAGGTAGACATAGGAAGTCAGTGGCTATTAGCGGATTAGTTTGATGTAGTGCCAGGATACGTTCTAGCCATTCTCAGTCTACGGGTAAGTTACCTGATTCGAGTACCACAAGTGGTGCTACGAATTCAGGCTCAGGTATGTTTTCAGATTTGGGTAGTACGTTTTCATCTTATGCTTTAGGTAGTTTATCTTCTTTTGAGTTTAGTCAGTTAGCCAGTGATACGGCTTTTATTTTTTCTGATGTTGAGGTAGATCTAGAGAATATTAGAAGTAGAGAATTTGATAGGGCTAGATCTGTTGGTATATGAGGATTATCAGTTGGAATATCAGAGGTTTGCATGATTTAAATAAGTGTGATAAAGTTAGAGCTTTTTCTAAAGATTATGCTATAGACATTGCACTCCTACAGGAGACTAAAATTGAATGTCCCGATATTCGTTTTTATAGAAGATTAGGTGGGTTTCATTCTAAGAAATGGGTTTATTTACCTTCCATAGGCGATTCTGGGGGTTTACTGATTGGGTGGCGAGATAACTATTTTAAACTGCTCCAATGTATTTCCAAGCAGCATTCTCTGCATATTATTCTCATTAATCTTAGTGATAATTCTTTTTAAATATTTCTAATGTTTATGGGCCTAACTCTATGGGTCATCGGATTCTATGAAACGAATGTCTAGAGTTTAGATCTTTAGCTCCTAGTTCTTGGATTTTGGGGAGTGATTTCAATGTTATGCATTTTATAGGAGAATGTTCTCCACGAGAGCGTGATTTCTCTGTTATGGAGGAATTTGACAAATTTATTATTAATTCTTATTTGATTGAAATTCCTCTTTCTAATAGAGAACTTACTTGGAGTAATACTAGGGAGTCCCCTTCTATGGCTCTTCTGGATAGGTTTTTCGTTAGTGATGAAATTGAGGATAAATTCCTATTTGTAGAGTGTTTGGTTTGCCTTACACATATTCTGATCATTGTCCTATTATTCTCACTTGTGAACAACATAGAGTTATTAGTAGATCTTTTAAATTCGAAAAAATGTGGTTATTAGAATCCAATTTTTCGAATTTAATTAGGAACAAGTGGATTTCTATGAGTTTTTATAATATTAGATATAAGGATAATTCTGCTAAAAATTTTGTTTTAAAACTTAAGGATCTTAGGAATTTTCTTAAAAATTGGAATAAAAATGTTTTTGGTAGTATTAAAATTAAAAAAGAAAATATTCTTTTTGAAATGCTTAAAATAAACAAGATAGAAGAAACCAGACAACTAAATTTAGGTGAGCGTACATTCTCGCTAATATAAAAGATGAGCTTAACTCTATTTTAGAAAAAGAGGAGGTTATGTGGACCAGAGATCCAAAATCGAGTGGATAAATGAAGGTGACGATAATACCAATTTCTTTCATAATATGGATAATGGTAGAAAACGTTGTAATATGATTAATTCTATTTTTGTAAATAATGAAGAATTAGTTGATCAAAGGGATCTTAATAAGGCTTTTACAATATTATAGAGAAATTTTTGGTAATAAAAACAATCATAGAATTAATGCTAGATGGAATGATCTTTATCCTTCCAATTCTAATGTTGATCTTTCTGAGTTAGATAACCCTTTTACTGAAGAGGAAATTAGGAAAGCCATTAATGACATGCCATGTGATAAATCCCCTGGTTCGGATGGGTTTCCAATTTTCTTTTATAAAACATTTTGGGATGCTTTAAAATTCGATTTAATTAGCATTTTTAATGAATTCTATAACGGAAATTTGTAGTTAGGAAGATTTTATTTTGCAAATGTTATTTTATTACACAAAAAAGTAGGTGCTAATAACTTAAAAGATTTTAGACCTATTTCATTTATTAACTGTTCCGTAAAAATTATTTCAAAAGTTTTAGCTAATAGACTTAGTATAAGAATGAACGAACTAATTGACTGTTCACAATCTGCTTTTATTAAGGGAGAAATATCACCGACGGTGTGGCTGTTGTTCAAGAATATATTAATCACTGTTGTAAGAATAATATAACCTGTGTGATTTTAAAATTGGACTTCGCAAAAGCTTTTGGTTCGGTAAATTGGGATTTTCTAGTAGATATATTTCATGCTAGAGGTTTTAGTCATGGATGGATTAGTTGGGTCATGA
Source organism: Allium fistulosum (assembly GCA_030737815.1). Classification (NCBI taxonomy): domain Eukaryota; kingdom Viridiplantae; phylum Streptophyta; class Magnoliopsida; order Asparagales; family Amaryllidaceae; genus Allium; species Allium fistulosum. The sequence goes on from CM060908.1 coordinate 1,002,568,620, forward strand.
ATTTACATAGAACTGGTAACTCTAGTATTATGGTTAATGGTATTTTAGGTAATAAAATTCAATCTAAGCGAGGTTTAAGGCAAGGTGATCCTTTGTCACCTCTTTTGTTTACCTTAGCCACTGATGTTTTCGCTAAGATAATTAAAAAAACAGTTGATATTGGATCTCTGGGGAATGAAGGTAATGATATATCGCGTAACGGTATATCTGTCCAACAATTCATAGATGATACCTTGCTTTTCTCTTCCCATTTACCTAGACACATTATTACATTTAAGTTTATTTTATACAGTTTTGAATTACTTTCAGGTTTAAAAATAAAATTCGATAAAAGTTCAGTTTTAGTATTAAACGATTTTTAAAAGGTTGAAAATTTAGTTGCTAATACGCTTAATTGTAAAACTATGAATTTTCCTTTTGACTATCTTGGTTTTTTGATTAGACCTACCAAACTTAAACATGATGACTGGTTTATAATCATTGATAAAATCAAAATTAGGATTTCTAATTGGAATAGGAGATTTTTATCGAGAGTGGGTAGATTAGTTCTAATAAACTTGGTCTTATCAGCTCTCTCGATCTATTGGATGTCTATGCATCTTTTTCCAGATTGGGTGATCGATAAAATAGATAAAATTAGAAGGGACTTCGTATGGAGTGGGGTTAACCCTAACAGTAGTATTAAATGTTTAGTAAATTGGGAAACTGTTTGTAAGTCCAAAAAGGAAGGTGGTTTAGGAGTCATTAATTTGCACAATATGAATTTGTCATTATTAGGTAAATGGTTATGGAAGTTTAAGGATATTAATGAAAATCCTATTTGGAAAGAAATCATTTCTAAATATTACTATAATGGCAGTAATAATTTATATCAAATTAGTCTTACGGTTATATGTAAATTGTCTAATTTTTGGAAATCTATTTTAAAATGTCAAGAGATTTTTAACTTAGGCACTAATACAATAGTTCATTCAGGTAATAGTACTTCCTTTTGGCATGATCGTTGGATTTCCGTTACTCCTCTTAGGATAGAGTTTAAAGAGCTATATGATATCTGTAATTTTAAGGATGCTTTAATTATAGAAGTTTTTTCTTCTGAAAATGACCCTTCTTGGAATTTTAGTTTTAGCAGAATTTTAGTAGGTTCAACTCTTAGGCAGATTGCTTTGCTTTATGCTAGATTAAACCTATATAATATTGATAATGATAATGATAATATTAGTTGGGAATGGGATAAGAGCAAAAAATATACTTCTAATTCTTTTTATAGATTTATTAATTTTTCGGGTGTAACCAATAACTCTTTCAAATTTATTTGGAAATCAAATGCTCCTCCTAAATCTAAAATGCACATGTGGTTAATTATGCATGGAAAACTAAACACTGAAAAGAAAAAATATGCAAATCGAATAATAAATGTTATTTGTAACGATCTGGTATTTCGAACCATTCAAATCTACAATCATCCACTCATGTCAGACTTGAATTTCTTAAAACAACAGATTGTTAATTTATATTTAGCAAAACTTAGCATAAACAGTAAATAAATCAATCACAGAATCACAGACACAGAGTAATATAATAATAAGAAGTGGAATAGATAAATAGTAGTTCATGAAGCTACTATATAAACATCAGAGTTTAAAGTAAAATACAACAGATATCTCGAATACACAGAAGTTACTAATACAAATGCCAATGACAAGTCAAAACAAAACAACTAGAATAACCTGAAGTAACTGGAAAGTTGAATAGGCAAAGACCGATCTTCAAGCGAAGCTCCAAACTCCAAAGGTGAGTCTCTAATGCCGTGACATCAGTCTGACCCGAGCATAAAGAAAAACACAAAACACTCGAGTCATGATTAACATTCTTATACCAGTAAATTCAACTCAAGTGAAATGTGAATTGAAATACAATGTAACTCAAAGTATGTTCTGGGATTCCATCCTTTAAGGATCCGTTAAACTATCTACATACATAGTACAATACGCTACATAATAATGTCTATAGTAAAGTAAACTATTAAAATAGCGTTAAGGCATTACCCATATCCTCCTTAACACATTTTATACATTCCTGTAGTCTATACAGTGCCGTAATTCCTCTGTAAACTGGAGGGCTATCAGAGGGCACTCCATAGGTACGGTACAAACCAAACTCGTAGAAGGTGCGATAAGTCATGTAACAAGACACGCAAGGCAATGCCATGGTAGGATTCTACCGTTTGTTGATCTTGTCTGGTGGTAACGCATAGCAGCTACTACCGCCCACCTAGAGACATACTCCTATAATCAAAGGTGCACCCAATCAAATCACAAAGTAATAGAATGGTATCGAAGAAGCAATGCTCGATCGGAGGTGCGACCTCGCTTGGCCCGGCGTGGCTCCTGTTTTAGTCACATTAATCTGACTCGCGGGAGTCAGGGCTACGTTAATACCTCATATAAACGTCGCCAAACCATCCTACTTCATTCTGGAATCTCCACCATGTACACAGTTGTTAAAGTGGTTTTCGGTATTGGCAGAGAGTATGACAATATCCGATCCCGGTCTCTTTAACAACCAAATGCTTATTTCACACCATGGTCATTTTCATTTCAAATAGTTTATACTTCTTATCAAAATATCATATTCATTTCAAAATCATATCACTTTCAAATTCTTATTCACCTTTGAAATCCTATCACCTTCCAACTTAAACAGTTTAAATATTGAAAATAGTATATATATATATATATATATTAAAATAGTTATAAATTAAAATAGTTTATATTTAAAATAAATTATAGATTAAAATAGTTTATTTATTAAAATAGTTTATATATTAAAATAGTTTATATATAAAATTGTTTCTTCCAATTTCACAAATCAATTCAAATAAACTGAAGTCCCAAAAATTCAATTTAAATCAGTCTCAGTTCAACAATTTTAAATTAAATTCATTTATCAATAAATTTTATTATATTAAATTATTATTAAGTTAAATCCTATTATTATTAAATCTATTTTTAAATCTTATTTTTTATATTTTAAAAAAATAATAAAGTTATAAGTAAAATTTTATAATTTACATTTTAAAACTTAACTTATAAATTTAAATTTCCAAAACATATAATTTTAAAAATCTAAAATTTACGCATATATTAAAATTAAAATCTTTATATTATATTTAAAAATCAATATTTTTTAAAATCCATATATTTTCCATTCAAAAATTCCGTAAATCATTTCAAATAGACCAACGGTGTCCGTGTATAGTTTTCTATCCTATGGTCAAGTGATACAGATATTTATCATTTCAATCCGCAATTTAAATTTAATATTTTACGGGTATATATCATTTCAACCTGAAATCCCAAAATTCAAAATCAATGAAAATCGCTTAGGTTTATCATTTCAACCTATAACGATTTCCCCCTAATCTATTAGATCATTCGGGTATGTATCATTTCAACCTATGGCGAATTCTAAACTAACAGGGAACTTGTAGAGTGAGGACAAATATGATAATAATATAACGTATCAACAACATGCATATATCATCAGTAACAAATTTAAATATAATATATACAACAGGTTATGGTGTCATATGTCATAGGTAAATAATTGCAGATAATGGCATATCAGATTTAACAATTAAATAACTTACCAATTCAAATTTAACAGCATACTTCAATCGCCATTTCAGATGAATTAAATTTACTAAATATAAGAATGTTAATCATGAGTGATTGCTCACCTTTCGAGGCTAGAGAAATTTGATAACGAACTGAGCTGTGAATTCGAGCAACAAATTCCAAAGTAAAGTATGATGAACACGAATTTGACGATCAAACCAAAGCCGGAAGTTTGGAATTGACGGAAAACAAATCAAAACTAGCTTAATATAAACTGAGCCAAAATATATGTTATATATAAAATTTTCACTTAATCAATAAAAAAACATATATTTAAAATAGATTATATATATATATATATATTCAAATCAATATTTAATTTAAACACATAAAAAAATATCATCTCTATATATATTTGAAAACCAAACTCATGTATACTTATATAAACCAATATATAGACTAATATATAACTTACATACATATTATATTTTAATATCAATATTTATTATAAAAATCAATATAAACTTACTTTATTGTATATATATATATAAACTCAACCAGATCATATGTAGGCTTATGTAAATATATATATATATATATATACACACGAACAAACTTAATATATGTGCTATAGGTAAACATGAAAGAAAACTCAATATATCCTTATATATATACACTAATAGATAAAATAATATAAAAAATTACTTAAAATAATAGTAGAAGAGAAGGAAAAGGTGGTGGATGCAATCTCGATTGTGATATGGAGGCGGAGCACGTGCGTGGTCGGCAACAAATGGAAACCATGCAAGTTCAGGTCCCCAAATATATATATACATGCCAAACTTTTTGTTTCTTTTTTTCATAAGTGAGGTGGTCAGGAAAAATGAGTGAGAGAGGCAAAGGGGAGCTGCTGCCGCTACGGGAAACACAGGGAGGAGGATGTCAGGTGCGAGCGAGGCTCGGATTAAGTCGAAGAGGATTGAAGCGGTGCTAATTCAAACATATGCAAACATACATATATTTCTTTCCTACTTTTTTTAAAAAGAGGGGAAAGCTCGGCCACAATGGAAAGTGGAAGAAAAGGTGAATGACTGCAGCAGCTCAGCTGCGGGCATGGATGAGGGCACAAGAGTAAGAGGTGGCTTCAGGTTGTTGGTTGTTGGAGAGGAAAGGAGCTACAGGTAATAATAAATAACTTATATATATATATTTTTCTACATGCGGCTGCTCGAAGGTTTGAAAGGTGGAAGGACGACTGGTTTGTTGTCATGCAGCGAGGTTGTCACATGCAGAGGGTCAGTGGTTATAGGTATAGGCGAATGGTGGTTAGTTTTCATGCTCTGATTAGTGGGTGGTTCAGGAGTTTAAAGTGGAGCAAAGGTGGGTGAGGTTGGCTGGAGCTTGAAGCTTGCTATGATGGAGAGTGGTTGCTTGCGGAACTTGGTGGCGGTGGTGGATTGGCTGCTGGGTTTGTTTGGTGATCTCGGCTGAAGGGTTGAAAATGAAGGAGGCTGTTCCTTCTCAGATTACAAACAAGCTTAACATATATATATATATATACAGAGAAGAGCTAGGAGGAGAGAGAGGTCAGTGGCGGAGTGGAGATTGGGTAGATGCGGTCGGTGGCGATGTCTAACGAGGGGAGGAGTTGGATCGGCAAGGAGAAGAATGAATGGGTTCAAGAGGTGGAAGTGGGAAGGAAAGGTGAGTTTGGCCAAAAAGGGAGACATGGAGGCATGCATATATATTTAAGAAAGGGAAGAGAGAGAGAGTTTTTGAATTAGGCAAACGTATATATATCACAAATTACAAATTTATGTGCTGTCACTTTTTTCCTTTAGAAACTTGTTTATATTTTTTTAGGTATGAATGGAAACAAGGAAGAGAAAAGGCCAGAGAAAACGTACCACCCTATAAATAAAGCAATGGGAACAGTGAAGGTCAAAATTGAATTCTAGGCTGTTTGTTTCGGCCGATGGAAAAACCAATGAACACTGGGAAACCAAAGGACCAAAATAGGTACTGATACGGCTAGCCGTTTCGTGGATTTTGCCGTGTACCAAACTTCAAAATGAACAAACGAATATACTACAGAGATCAACGTGAGGAGACGAATAGAACGGTACACAGATATTTGCGATACGACCATTCTATCAAAAGTCGATATTCGTTGCCAAACTGCTATTATTTCGTCGAAAATAAGATAAACGGGGCTAGAGCAGTCCAAATTTGGCAAAAATAAATATGACGTCTCACTCAGAAAATGATTTAAATTTTTATTATATAAAAATATTCAAATTTCAAAATATTTTGTTTTCAAAAAATTTAATTGATTTTAAATTGAGTTTGAAAATTACACAACAGAACTAACTTTCAAGTTTTCTGATGAAAATCTGTCATTTGCTATGTTTAAATAGACGTGTTCCAAATATCAAATTTTCATTTCAACATTTTAAAGTTTAAATTTCATCAAAAATTTAGTTAATTACGTTATTAAAGATCGTTAAAATTACCGGGTCGTTACACTCTCCTCCACTCAAAATTTTTCATCCCCGAAAAGGAATGAGATAAGAGAATAGAAGCAACAGAAAGGAAAATAGATTCAAAGTACAAAAGACAACAATTGATTCAAAACCATATAAATTTTATTAGTTTTTAAATTAATTAATATTTAGCAATTTTGGTTTCAATCTATTTTATTTAATCAATAACTATTCATTTTATTCATATTTTATTGATTACCATTCCATGCATTTTCATTCAATTGATTTGTTTTCAATTTATTAACTTTTGTCACAAAAATTTTCTTTCAAAACCAAATTTATTTTGTTTATCTCATTTATTTAATCCATTTGATTTTACTTAAGTTAATTCCATTTATAGTTCAATTTCGGCTATTCGTAAGTTCATATTTATTTACCCAAATAGCATTTTCTATTTATTATTCAATTTATTTCACTTAACATATTTTATAACATAGATTAAGTGTACAACATTCATTATAACCACTAAATTTTTATTTATAAAATCACTCAACAAAATTCATTTTGAACATCCTATTACTTATATTTCTCTTGTATAACTTTTAATTACAAATTCACATTACATTTTAACTTTTGAATATTTCAAGTAAGTTATATATGGTTTAGAATGCAATTGAGTATTATAAAAATTAATTTTTATCCTATTTCAACTGTTTCAAGTTATTTTAATTTCATTTTCAATTTAAACACTTCAAATATTTCAACATTTTTGATTCATTTCGATAATTGAAAACCATCACTTAACCTAAAACTTAAGAATTAGATTTCCAGTTTCACTTCAAATCATTTTGAAATAAATATTTTTTTTGTACATCAAATAATACGCAAGAAATTCAAATCAAATCCATTTTCCAAAACAAAAGTGTAGCAATGCTACTAAGTGGTCTCTCCACTTTGAGACTCGAAAATGAATGTCGATGATTCTGCAGTCATCACCGAAATTATTTTCCAGCGACGTAGAGGAGAGTGCTGACATACTTCCCTTTTAAAATTCTTCGAAAACAATTTCCATTCAAAAAATACTTTCAAATAATATCTTTCCAAACTTTGAAAAGCACCTGAAATTTAATTCTCAAATCCTTAATTTAAATTCATTTTATTTCCAAATCAAATTTTATAAACCATGTTTTAAATTTCATTTATTTATAACATACTACTAAAGTTAACAGTATAGAAATGCTGACAAGGCAATAAATGATAATCTAGTATTATCATTTCTTACAACCAATTCACTTAACTATTTAATTCCAAAAATTATACATACATACATATATAAAATATAGGCATACATAAAATCATTTCATTTACAAATTCCCAAAAAAATATTGTGTCAGTTTACTCTGTTCAAGTGTTTTGGAATTACTATCGATAGCGTTAGCCAGATGAATCGATCGAAACCCCAAATCAAACTTAACAATTCAAACAACACAATATAAAATATTTTATATTAATTACAAATACGATCTCTCAAAGGATGACTCAAGAATGGATAAAGATTCAAATTTAGAGGGACCCTAATCAAAGAGAATTATAATCAAGAAGATAGGTTCGAATGGAAGACAAGATAGTTGAATTACAAAAGAGGAAAGATGGATAGACTTATATTAATCGCGGCGACCTTAACCGGGTCAACTGAGACTAAGAGTTGGGGAAAATCGCGGAATTCATGATTCATAAGATCGACGAAGAAGGCAGGAGCATTGGTTAATCCAACGGGATGACTAACCATTCATAGAAACCATTCGTTCGGGAGGAAGGACAATAGGCCGAGTTCCAGAGATAAGATCGACGCGGAATTTAATTTCCCGCTTAAGAAGTGGAGGAGTGACTTCACCAAAAATTCAGAGTAATCCCTGACTATCAGGGTGGAGTCAAGATCACTAAGCCGAGAATCAAGCGAAAGATAAACTACCTGCATACTCCTGAGGCATTCGACATTCGATCATAAGAATTACCCTGATCGTCTACTAAGAATGATTGGGGCTTTGAAAGAGATAATAGCATCAAAATCGAGGACATAGAATCTCCGATAAATCGACACCTGTTGTAAAGGAGTTTCACCCCTTTACAAAGCATACTAAAATTGGCGAGACCGCCGATGGAATGAGTCACACCCGAGGATGAAGTTGCCAATAGAGGTTGAAGCTATGGGATGCTCCAATATCAAAAGAGCACGAACATGAAGACAAGAATGGATTTCAGAACAAAAGGAAAGTTATAAAATTCAAAAGAAATCCTAATCCAGGAGGATCCTAATGAAGAATTTCAAGCTCGAACGAAAATGATTCTATAATTGATTCCACTCATCGTAGGGTATTACTACCCTATCTCTAATGAGTTTTTACTCCATATGCTAAGTTTTGCATAAACTAAAGCTCTGATATTAACTGTAACGACCTGGTATTTCGAACCATTCAAATAGACAATCATCCACTCATGTCGGACTTGAATTGCTTAAAACAATAGATTGTTAATTTATATTTTGCAAAACTTAGCATATACATTAAATAAATCAATCATAGAATCACAGACACGGAGTAATGTAACAATAAGCAATGGAATAGATAAATAGTAGTTCATGAAGCTACTATATAAACATTAGAGTTTAAATTAAAATACAACAAATATCTCGAATACACAGAAGTTACTAATACAAATGCCAATGACAAGTCAAAACAACTGGAATAAACTGAAGTAACTGGAAAGCTGAATCGACAAAGACCGATCTTCAAGCAAAACTTTAAGCTCCAAAGGTGAGTCTCTAATGCTGTGACATCAGTCTGACCCAAGCATAAAGCAAAACACAAAACACTCGAGTCAGGATTAACATTCTTATAATAGTAAATTCAACTCAAGTGAAATGTCAACTAAAATACAACGTAACTCAAAGGATGTTTTGGGATTCCATCCTTTAAGGATCCGTTAAACTATTTACATACATAGTACAATACGCTACATATATAATGTCTATAGTAAAGTAAACTATTAAAATAGCATTAAGGCGTTACCCACATCCCCCTTAACACATTTTATGTATACCCGTAGTCTATACAATACCGTAATTCCTCCGTAAACTGGAGGGCTATCAGAGGGCACTCCATAGGTACGGTACAAACCAAACTCGTAGAAGTCGCGATAAGTCATGTGACAAGGCACGCGAAGCAATGCTAGTGTAGAATTCTACCGTTTACAGATCCGGACTGGTGGTAACGCATAGCAGCTACTACCGCCCACCTCAAGACACACTCCCATAATCAAAGGTGCACCCAATCAAATCACAAAGTAATAGAATGGTATCGAAGAAGCATGCTCGATCGGAGGTGCGACCTCACTTATCCCAACGTGATTCCTGTTTTAGTGGCATCAATCTGACTCGCAGGAGTCAGGGGTGCTTTAATACCTCATATAGACGTCGTCAAACCATCCTACTTTGTTTTGGAATCTCCACCACATACAGAGTTCTTAAAGTGGTTTTCGGTATTGGCAGAGAGTATGACAATATCTGATCCCGGTCTCTTTAACAACCAAATGCTTATTTCACACCGTGGTCATTTTCATTTCAAACAGTTTATACTTCTTATCGAAATATCATATTCATTTCAAAATCATATCACATTCAAAATCTTATTCACCTTTGAAATCATATCACCTTCCAACTTAAACAGTTTAAATATTGAAAATAGTATATATATATATATATATATATTAAATAGTTATAAATTAAAAGTTTATATTTAAAATAGGTTATAGATTAAAATAGTTTATTTATTAAAATAGTTTATATATTAAAATTGTTTATATATAAAATTGTTTCTTCCAATTTCACAAATCAATTCAAATCAATTGAAGTCCCAAAAATTCAATTTAAATCAGTCTCAGTTTAACAATTTCAAATTAAATTCTAATTCTTAATAAATTTTATTATATTAAATTATTATTAGGTTAAATCCTATTATTATTAAATCTTTTTCTAAATATTTTTTTATATATTAAAAAAATAAAGTTATAAGTAAAATTTTATAATTTACATTTTAAAACTTAACTTATAAATTTAAAATTTCCAAAACATATAATTTTAAAAATCTAAAATTTACACATATATTAAAATTAAAAACTTTATATTATAATTAAAAATTAATATTTATTAAAACACATATATTTTCCTTTCAAAAATTCGGAAAATCATTTCAAATAGACCAACGGTGTCCGTATATAGTTTTGTATCCTATGGCCAAGTGATACAGATATTTATCATTTCAATTCTCAATTTAAATTTAATATTTTACGGGTATATATCATTTCAACCCGCAATCCCAAAATTCAAAATTAATGAAAATCGCTTAGGTTTATCATTTCAACCCTAACAATTTTCCCCTAATCTATCAGATCGTTCATATATGTATCATTTTGTTAGCACCAAAATTGGTCACTAACAATCTTAAATAGAGTTATGTAGAGAGATTAGTGAAGAAGGTAAATTAAAACGAGAAATGACGCAATTGAGTGCAAAAAGTATAACGAAAACACTAGATTTATTGTGGTTCGGCGTAATTGCCTACATCCACTTTGTATAGAATTTTTATTACTTTACTGATCAGTTGAGTATAGATACAATCCGTAAACAAGGCGAGGTGGATCGTTTACAAAAGAAAAGTGGACGTATACAAAAATGGCAGAGTATCCTTGGAGTTCTCGAAAAAAGGCCCTTTCAACTGTGCCATTACTCCTCTATTTATAGACGAAGACAAGCTAGGCCCCCTACGCAGGCCCATGACCAAGATACATCAGCCCACAGTTAGCATCTCATGCTCACCGATCCATGTACACCGACCTCGTATGACCGACCCAAAACGCACCGAGCGACTTTGACCGAACCGGTGGTTCTTTGTTAATGACTTAAAGCAAACTAATAAGTAACTTGGAGCAATTATAAGTGTGACTCGAAGTGAACCAGCAACGATATCGCCTTATGGCAGCCTTGCAACTCCTTATGCTGTTTCGCCAAACCACTACAACCGTACGCAAATTATCGAACCACATGTACCGAACCATACATGTCGTTCAACCATAGCCGAACCACAATGGCCGGACCGCATACGAACGCCGACCACATGTATCAATTCTCTTGAGGCCGCTCCCACTTACACCGAACCATCCAGGACCGATCCACCTGATATAATCTCTTCGAGGCCGAACCAGTCAGGCCAGCTTATCACGACCGAACTAGTCTGGCCGACCCACGTATGACCCTGTTCCAACAAGGCCGATCCCATCAATACCGATCCATTAATATATTGTCCCAATGTAACGATACGGATTTTTCGCGTTCGAAAATCGACATCCATACTTTCATCGTACTCGAATGCCGCAGATTCGACCGTTCAAATCCGAGTCGCCGGAGCTTATAACACAATTAAGTAAACAACACAGCGGAAGAAAGAAAACAATATAGATATACAACATCTGATACAATATCCAGATACGATGATGATACAATGAATATCTATATACATCAGAGATATGATACAACAAATAGCAGCGGAAAAGAAAAGATAACATCAACAGCGGAACAATATCAATAGAAGTGATAACTCCAAAATGATCTTCAGACAAGAATGAATCCACAACTCCAAGATAAGCAACTCCGATGAATGAACTAGCTCCAGATAATCTACTAAATCTGAATATCTGAAAAGAAACCCAACTCTAGACTGCTCGTGTGGAAAATTATGAGCACCCAGAGTTTAGGAAGGGAACAATAAACTCCGGATCAGTCATGGGACTGGTGTGAGCAACAAAAACAGTTTATCTTTAAACAAACACAAAAGGCTGTTTAACATTGAAATCCGCAATGCTTTTCGAAAATGAAACTACCATAAGGCCTCCCGCCACCCACACAATGCAATCGCAGACTTGGAGGAGATTTCTCCTTATGATAGTCAAACATGCTTACTACGCAAAAGAAATTCTTTTGATATTATTATCATTAGTGCATAGTGTCGAAAACATTTCGAAAATATAATATTAATCTTAGCCAGCATACAACATTTCATCGTATGCCTACTATAGCTACTACGTTCAATAGCAGGTTACCGCCACATTCCATAGCAGGTAATACAACTAAAACCGTACAAGGTTCGTATTGTTTCTTTGAATTTCCAACAAATGATCAGGCAAAGGAACTTCCTTACCGAAATAGAAACGCCTCTGGAAAGACGCCCCGAGAACCTAACCGGATCTCTGCAAACAAAAGGCCGACGCTACCTCACGCTCTAACCGAGCTGTAACTAGGTAACTAACACACGAGTCATGTCATCCCCTGGTCGTTACCGACCTTTATCCGAGGGGCCCCTCAACCAACAAAGCAACATCACAAAGTGATAAATGTATAGTGTCCACACGAGTTAAGTATCTGGGCTCCATACCATGATACCACTCTTTATCCAGAAGGAAATGACATACCCTAGGGGCGCTACCCCTACAAACCTTTGTCGCCACATTCCTGTTTCGACCATTACCGGGTTGTGAGGCTCGATGAAGTCTCGTCCACAAAGCTACGCTTTTTCACAAAGCCACGCTTTTTCACAAAGCCACGCTTTTTCACAAAGCCACGCTTTTTCACAAAGCAACGCTTCGATCAACAAATGATCAGCAGCACTTCGTATGCCACATTACCAAATTGGGAATGTATCACTAGTAACCATCAACTACATAACCTCTGAGCTCGTACGTCTCAGAGAAGGGTGTTAAGCTAAGAGAATAAATTCTCCGCCACCAACAGAAATGTATTTGATAGAAACCAGCTTTACATCTCAAAGTGTAATGTCAGACACACATCCATACAAGTCTGTTCCGGGTTCGAACAGAACCGAAGGCACTTCTCACGAAGCCCTTGCAAATCCGGATAATTTCCAATCACGTCCGGACTTCCCGTCACTAAGGGTGATAAAACCTCTATATCGGGGATCAGCCGATGCAGAGTAACTCGACGGTAATCCTTCCGTTTTCAAAAATATCCGGTTTTCACCACCGGTCTTCAAATGCGATCCATATCGTCGTATCACTATTCGGAATGGGTTATATGACACAAAGGTCCTTTCCCGGCTAAACCGAATAACGAGCGCAATTAAAAAAAATCATATGGATACTGGGGTCTCAGTTAAATCACAGCTTAAAGCCCAAAACTTTTCATTCGAATGGTAAAACAAATTACCATTTCCAATCTTTTAAACAAAAAGATTCATTTCAAAAACCTTCAATGGTTTAAACAATTTCCACACTTTTAATCTTTTAAATAAAAAGATTCAATTCACAAATTTAACCCCATTCACAAAGATTCATTCATAGATCTTCAAATCGATTTCCATTTCAATTGGATTAACTCGTTAAATCCTTAAATCAAGATTTAACTTATAGCTTTTAAAGTTCGTTTCCAAAGATTCATTCATATCCTTTCAAAACAATTCTATTTCAAGTTGGATTAACCCATCCGGTCTTTGAAATCAAAGACTCATTTCATAGTTTTCAAAACATTTCAATTCCATTTCAAACTTGAAATTCTTTCAACACAAATTGGAAGTTCATTACTTTTGTGAAAGCTTTTACTATTTGAAAACAAATAGTTTTCGTTTTCAGAAAAATCCAGTTATATTTACACGAGTTAAAACCCTTGAATTAAATTCAAATCCCCAAATTAAAATTTTAAAATGGTTTAACCCATATATAACTTATACAGCATCTTTAATCCCTAGTTTCAAATCATAGAATTCAATTTCAAACTTGAATTCAAATTTAAATCAAATTATTTAAATTTTCAAAACTCGATTAAGTTATTCAAAATAACTTTTATCTTTGAAATTCCATTTCAAAAGCTTTTCATATTAAACCCCAATTTCCAATTCCAAAATCAATTGAAATTAAAATTTCAATTTCAAAAACATCAAATTTAAATCATTTGTGACTTAACCGATTTCCACGTGAAATCCATATTTGTGTGTGTATGGTGTAGTCCAGGGTTTAACACACAATAGTGCAACATCAATCATCACAGATATATCGATAAGCGGTAAAATCGATAACGCTTATCTTCATTCACAGATTCATAGATAAAATAAATTTATCAGTCACGAAGATTCATCATTACAATTCGATGTGGGTTTCGGATATCCAACTGGAATCCGACTCCCTGTCGCATCGAAATTCAAGTGTCGTTTACGGGTCAAGGGTTTCATATTCACATAGTAATATATCACAGAAACAGATATATATATATCGCGGATAATCAATTACATTCATTACATATCACAACACAAATCAGGGTGTATCACAAAGCATCACAAATCAGGGATATCAAACAATCAAGTCATCCAATAGAATCCAAACATTCATAAGTAAGATCAATTAATTATCTGATCAATTTAAATCAGATTAATTACTTATGAATAAATTACTAGTCATGGTGAATTAATAATCAATTGATTACAAAACATTTAATAATTAATCATTAATTAACCCTTAATCAATAAATTAACTTTTAATTAATTACTCTTAGGTAATTACATTTATTAATTAATCACTTTAATTAATTGACCTTTAATAAATTATTCTTAAATTAATTACCTTAATTAATCACATTAATTAGTTGTTCTTTAGAGTAATTAACCTTTAATTACTTTGATAAAAAATTTATTTCATTAATTAATTACAAACCAATTAATCCATTTATCTTAATAATTAAATGAATTACATATCATAAATTCAAATTTTCATTAAGATAAAACTTCTCTAATCTATACATTTGAAAACATTCATTTCAATTTCTACCTTTGGATTTCATTTTAAATTTGAATTCAAAAATTAACCTGGATTCACTTCAATATGGGTTTAATAAAACTAGTTTACAATTTAAAGTTTCATTTGAATTAAAAAAAACTCAAACAAACTGCTGCCAGTTTTTCTCAAAGCCTGGAACAATCCACTGACTCGAGACAACCCAACACCGCTTCGAGTCCTCCAGGCCAAATCACGACATCGTCTTCGAGTCTCCTCCAAAACCAACCCGAGCCCTTTTTTTTAAATTTTTTTTTCTAAGTACTACTCGTAAGACCCCTAAACCACCTCGAGTCAAAACTCGAGCTCGAACCCTTACTCCCCGAAGCTTGCTTCGAGTTTTCCCCTGGACCTTCCCAAATTCCACCACTGACACCCAAACGAGCACGTACACGTGCACGTTCAACTTCGCCGTTTCTGGTCGGTGATGCGGCCACCAGTGAGTCGCCGTCCATCCCCCAAAACGTAACGAACGCCCAGATCTCAATTTTTGTTTCGAAATCGCGAATCGAGCATTGCGACCCAACCATCATCAGGAACGCCATCCAATAACTGCCTCGCGCCACCACCTCTGGCCGTTATCGGCCACCAACTTTGACCCGAAGCCTCGCACACGTGCTACGCTTCGATTTTTCCCACCGACGTGAAGTCCGATCTCTTGTGGATGGTGCAGTACCGTGGTTTCTAGCGTGAACGAAAATGGGTTCTTAAACCCTATCTTGATCTTGTCCCCAAAGTTCTTGCAATAAATAAATTTTTCAACATTTTTTCTAACATCTTTGAGTTCCAAACTAGCTTCACACGAAATTACAACATCCAAAATTCATTTGATTACTAGGATTTGATCAAAAAGCCTATCCTATTAATTTATGAACTGCTCAAAGCATACATCACTAAAAATTCCCATTCTTGTTTTTTTTTTTTTTAAAAAAAAAAAAAAATCTTATCTTACAGTTAGGATTCAAGTTATGCATTTGAATTAGCATTTTACAGAAATCAAATTTATCAAAAAAAAACTCTTGTTTGCCTGTAAACTTGATCCCAGAGCATAGTTCACTATTTTGTTTTAAAACAATTTTAAAAGTCCTGTCTTGAGCTTAGACATCTTGCTTTGTCAAAAAGATAAAATAAATTAAAGCTTAATAATGATTGATGAAATAAACTCGAATTTGAATAAATATTTAACCCTGTAATAAATAAACAGGGTAGTAAAGTATGCAAAACATCCTATATATATTCATAGGATTATTTTCAAAGATAAATCACAACAACACATATTATCAAATGAATAGCCTATACTGCTGTGATTAAAACTTAAACTTGAAAGTGTATGTTTACTCACAGGTAAAGGAAACAAAGAAGGTTTGCTCACTTGTCATGATTCGAAGAACAGAGAAGCTTGGATTTGCTTGAATTTGAAAACTGGAAACTTGAAAAGCTTTAAAACTTGAGACTTTGAAACTGGAAGGAACTTCAGAGATTTCTTTTAAGAGATGCTTTAATTTCTTTTAAAAAACAACTGAAATGCTTGGATTGATTTCAGGCTTGCATTTATGAATAGCCTTGCTCAGGCTTTGGAAAAAGATTACAGAGTTTGTTGTTTTCTCTTGTTTTGAAAATGGTTTGAATGCTTTGCTTTGTTTGAATGAACGAAAAAGGAAAGGAAACTTGATAATAAAGAAAACAAGTATGCAGAGGCTAAGTTGCATTTGTACAAGATTTGATCAGAGATTTTCTTTAGATGGGGGCTGATATGATATTTATTTGTACAAGCATTTATTAGAAGTGGCATACATATCCCCTCCATTCCTATTCGTATGGTACTTATGTATGTACAAACAAATATGAAGATATCTTTCCTTATGTCCTTCAGCCTAGCATATCTACATGCTTACCATACCATTTCTTTACTTTATTATGTACATCTAGTGTGTATTTTATTTTGTTTTCGACTTGCTCTTCTTGCCTGCGAATCTAGATACTTAGTACATATATAAATTTTACTTTGACTTGTATATATCTTTGTTTATTTATATAATTTTTTACTTGCCTGCATCTTTCTTTACTTGTTTTCCAGTTCACACTTACTTCATTTGTTTTGTTGACTTCGGCTGAGAAGATGCTAGTAAGTATTCTTGTACATGAATACACATATCTTTGCTTCGGTCATAAATTGCTTTGTAATACTATTGAATGTATTATTATCTTCATATTTATTGTCTTATATTATTTTATAAACCCGAATTCAATATACATATATATTAACTTCAAATTTTCTCATATATCGCGCATACATATATATTTTTAATTTCAAATGATTTATACAGAATATATATGGATTCGGGGAAACTCGCGTCACTTAATCATTTTATTTCACTATTTTTATTCAAAATTCAATGAATTATTAATTTAAATTTATATAAAATTCGGGGTCGTTACAGACTTCCCCCCTTAAAAGAATTTCGTCCTCGAAATTACCAAGGAGACACAAAGATAGATGAAGAATATTTCATCAAATCAACTGAACATTTATTCTGCATTTGGCTCACCAAATCAGAATATCAATAACAGATACAAGAACGAATCTGTCTTAACACTTCAAAAGATACTCGGGTTATCCAGATTTACGAAATATGCAGTGGCATCGGTTAGTTCGAAGTGATAACTAACCATTCGTAGAATATACTGGGACCCAAAAGAATAGATAGATATATGGATACGATTTCGAAATTTTTAGTTTAGAAACTAAATTATACCTATCAATCATAGCAAACAAAACAATCAATCCATCCAAACAAACAATTTTGGCTCAGTTGGAGTTTATGTCCCATTTTTATATATCGAATTTATTTCTGGATCTACCAGAAATCATGGAAGAATTGAGAAAAGATGACGAACAAAGAGATTGATAGAGAAAAGATTACATCCTCGTTGTTACAGGGTATTGACCATTTACAGTCGTATTCCCATGTCCCCTATCCCATCCTCTTCTTTCACTCATACTTACTATCAGTGGATAGCAAGAGAATTTACTGAGGCATACGGACGGATATCTGAGAATTACTCATTCTAGGGTATACTTCACCCTATCTCTAATGAGCTACTTAATGTGTTATACTCCTGAGCTAAAGTTCAACCTTAGCTCTGATACCACATGTAACGATACGGATTTTTCGCGTTCGAAAATCGACATCCATACTTTCATCGTACTCGAATGCCGCAGATTCGACCGTTCAAATCCGAGTCGCCGGAGCTTATAACACAATTAAGTAAACAACACAGCGGAAGAAAGAAAACAATATAGATATACAACATCTGATACAATATCCAGATACGATGATGATACAATGAATATCTATATACATCAGAGATATGATACAACAAATAGCAGCGGAAAAGAAAAGATAACATCAACAGCGGAACAATATCAATAGAAGTGATAACTCCAAAATGATCTTCAGACAAGAATGAATCCACAACTCCAAGATAAGCAACTCCGATGAATGAACTAGCTCCAGATAATCTACTAAATCTGAATATCTGAAAAGAAACCCAACTCTAGACTGCTCGTGTGGAAAATTATGAGCACCCAGAGTTTAGGAAGGGAACAATAAACTCCGGATCAGTCATGGGACTGGTGTGAGCAACAAAAACAGTTTATCTTTAAACAAACACAAAAGGCTGTTTAACATTGAAATCCGCAATGCTTTTCGAAAATGAAACTACCATAAGGCCTCCCGCCACCCACACAATGCAATCGCAGACTTGGAGGAGATTTCTCCTTATGATAGTCAAACATGCTTACTACGCAAAAGAAATTCTTTTGATATTATTATCATTAGTGCATAGTGTCGAAAACATTTCGAAAATATAATATTAATCTTAGCCAGCATACAACATTTCATCGTATGCCTACTATAGCTACTACGTTCAATAGCAGGTTACCGCCACATTCCATAGCAGGTAATACAACTAAAACCGTACAAGGTTCGTATTGTTTCTTTGAATTTCCAACAAATGATCAGGCAAAGGAACTTCCTTACCGAAGTAGAAACGCCTCTGGAAAGACGCCCCGAGAACCTAACCGGATCTCTGCAAACAAAAGGCCGACGCTACCTCACGCTCTAACCGAGCTGTAACTAGGTAACTAACACACGAGTCATGTCATCCCCTGGTCGTTACCGACCTTTATCCGAGGGGCCCCTCAACCAACAAAGCAACATCACAAAGTGATAAATGTATAGTGTCCACACGAGTTAAGTATCTGGGCTCCATACCATGATACCACTCTTTATCCAGAAGGAAATGACATACCCTAGGGGCGCTACCCCTACAAACCTTTGTCGCCACATTCCTGTTTCGACCATTACCGGGTTGTGAGGCTCGATGAAGTCTCGTCCACAAAGCTACGCTTTTTCACAAAGCCACGCTTTTTCACAAAGCCACGCTTTTTCACAAAGCCACGCTTTTTCACAAAGCAACGCTTCGATCAACAAATGATCAGCAGCACTTCGTATGCCACATTACCAAATTGGGAATGTATCACTAGTAACCATCAACTACATAACCTCTGAGCTCGTACGTCTCAGAGAAGGGTGTTAAGCTAAGAGAATAAATTCTCCGCCACCAACAGAAATGTATTTGATAGAAACCAGCTTTACATCTCAAAGTGTAATGTCAGACACACATCCATACAAGTCTGTTCCGGGTTCGAACAGAACCGAAGGCACTTCTCACGAAGCCCTTGCAAATCCGGATAATTTCCAATCACGTCCGGACTTCCCGTCACTAAGGGTGATAAAACCTCTATATCGGGGATCAGCCGATGCAGAGTAACTCGACGGTAATCCTTCCGTTTTCAAAAATATCCGGTTTTCACCACCGGTCTTCAAATGCGATCCATATCGTCGTATCACTATTCGGAATGGGTTATATGACACAAAGGTCCTTTCCCGGCTAAACCGAATAACGAGCGCAATTAAAAAAAATCATATGGATACTGGGGTCTCAGTTAAATCACAGCTTAAAGCCCAAAACTTTTCATTCGAATGGTAAAACAAATTACCATTTCCAATCTTTTAAACAAAAAGATTCATTTCAAAAACCTTCAATGGTTTAAACAATTTCCACACTTTTAATCTTTTAAATAAAAAGATTCAATTCACAAATTTAACCCCATTCACAAAGATTCATTCATAGATCTTCAAATCGATTTCCATTTCAATTGGATTAACTCGTTAAATCCTTAAATCAAGATTTAACTTATAGCTTTTAAAGTTCGTTTCCAAAGATTCATTCATATCCTTTCAAAACAATTCTATTTCAAGTTGGATTAACCCATCCGGTCTTTGAAATCAAAGACTCATTTCATAGTTTTCAAAACATTTCAATTCCATTTCAAACTTGAAATTCTTTCAACACAAATTGGAAGTTCATTACTTTTGTGAAAGCTTTTACTATTTGAAAACAAATAGTTTTCGTTTTCAGAAAAATCCAGTTATATTTACACGAGTTAAAACCCTTGAATTAAATTCAAATCCCCAAATTAAAATTTTAAAATGGTTTAACCCATATATAACTTATACAGCATCTTTAATCCCTAGTTTCAAATCATAGAATTCAATTTCAAACTTGAATTAAAATTTAAATCAAATTATTTAAATTTTCAAAACTCGATTAAGTTATTCAAAATAACTTTTATCTTTGAAATTCCATTTCAAAAGCTTTTCATATTAAACCCCAATTTCCAATTCCAAAATCAATTGAAATTAAAATTTCAATTTCAAAAACATCAAATTTAAATCATTTGTGACTTAACCGATTTCCACGTGAAATCCATATTTGTGTGTGTATGGTGTAGTCCAGGGTTTAACACACAATAGTGCAACATCAATCATCACAGATATATCGATAAGCGGTAAAATCGATAACGCTTATCTTCATTCACAGATTCATAGATAAAATAAATTTATCAGTCACGAAGATTCATCATTACAATTCGATGTGGGTTTCGGATATCCAACTGGAATCCGACTCCCTGTCGCATCGAAATTCAAGTGTCGTTTACGGGTCAAGGGTTTCATATTCACATAGTAATATATCACAGAAACAGATATATATATATCGCGGATAATCAATTACATTCATTACATATCACAACACAAATCAGGGTGTATCACAAAGCATCACAAATCAGGGATATCAAACAATCAAGTCATCCAATAGAATCCAAACATTCATAAGTAAGATCAATTAATTATCTGATCAATTTAAATCAGATTAATTACTTATGAATAAATTACTAGTCATGGTGAATTAATAATCAATTGATTACAAAACATTTAATAATTAATCATTAATTAACCCTTAATCAATAAATTAACTTTTAATTAATTACTCTTAGGTAATTACATTTATTAATTAATCACTTTAATTAATTGACCTTTAATAAATTATTCTTAAATTAATTACCTTAATTAATCACATTAATTAGTTGTTCTTTAGAGTAATTAACCTTTAATTACTTTGATAAAAAATTTATTTCATTAATTAATTACAAACCAATTAATCCATTTATCTTAATAATTAAATGAATTACATATCATAAATTCAAATTTTCATTAAGATAAAACTTCTCTAATCTATACATTTGAAAACATTCATTTCAATTTCTACCTTTGGATTTCATTTTAAATTTGAATTCAAAAATTAACCTGGATTCACTTCAATATGGGTTTAATAAAACTAGTTTACAATTTAAAGTTTCATTTGAATTAAAAAAAACTCAAACAAACTGCTGCCAGTTTTTCTCAAAGCCTGGAACAATCCACTGACTCGAGACAACCCAACACCGCTTCGAGTCCTCCAGGCCAAATCACGACATCGTCTTCGAGTCTCCTCCAAAACCAACCCGAGCCCTTTTTTTTAAATTTTTTTTTCTAAGTACTACTCGTAAGACCCCTAAACCACCTCGAGTCAAAACTCGAGCTCGAACCCTTACTCCCCGAAGCTTGCTTCGAGTTTTCCCCTGGACCTTCCCAAATTCCACCACTGACACCCAAACGAGCACGTACACGTGCACGTTCAACTTCGCCGTTTCTGGTCGGTGATGCGGCCACCAGTGAGTCGCCGTCCATCCCCCAAAACGTAACGAACGCCCAGATCTCAATTTTTGTTTCGAAATCGCGAATCGAGCATTGCGACCCAACCATCATCAGGAACGCCATCCAATAACTGCCTCGCGCCACCACCTCTGGCCGTTATCGGCCACCAACTTTGACCCGAAGCCTCGCACACGTGCTACGCTTCGATTTTTCCCACCGACGTGAAGTCCGATCTCTTGTGGATGGTGCAGTACCGTGGTTTCTAGCGTGAACGAAAATGGGTTCTTAAACCCTATCTTGATCTTGTCCCCAAAGTTCTTGCAATAAATAAATTTTTCAACATTTTTTCTAACATCTTTGAGTTCCAAACTAGCTTCACACGAAATTACAACATCCAAAATTCATTTGATTACTAGGATTTGATCAAAAAGCCTATCCTATTAATTTATGAACTGCTCAAAGCATACATCACTAAAAATTCCCATTCTTGTTTTTTTTTTTTTTTTTAAAAAAAAAAAAATCTTATCTTACAGTTAGGATTCAAGTTATGCATTTGAATTAGCATTTTACAGAAATCAAATTTATCAAAAAAAAACTCTTGTTTGCCTGTAAACTTGATCCCAGAGCATAGTTCACTATTTTGTTTTAAAACAATTTTAAAAGTCCTGTCTTGAGCTTAGACATCTTGCTTTGTCAAAAAGATAAAATAAATTAAAGCTTAATAATGATTGATGAAATAAACTCGAATTTGAATAAATATTTAACCCTGTAATCAATAAACAGGGTAGTAAAGTATGCAAAACATCCTATATATATTCATAGGATTATTTTCAAAGATAAATCACAACAACACATATTATCAAATGAATAGCCTATACTGCTGTGATTAAAACTTAAACTTGAAAGTGTATGTTTACTCACAGGTAAAGGAAACAAAGAAGGTTTGCTCACTTGTCATGATTCGAAGAACAGAGAAGCTTGGATTTGCTTGAATTTGAAAACTGGAAACTTGAAAAGCTTTAAAACTTGAGACTTTGAAACTGGAAGGAACTTCAGAGATTTCTTTTAAGAGATGCTTTAATTTCTTTTAAAAAACAACTGAAATGCTTGGATTGATTTCAGGCTTGCATTTATGAATAGCCTTGCTCAGGCTTTGGAAAAAGATTACAGAGTTTGTTGTTTTCTCTTGTTTTGAAAATGGTTTGAATGCTTTGCTTTGTTTGAATGAACGAAAAAGGAAAGGAAACTTGATAATAAAGAAAACAAGTATGCAGAGGCTAAGTTGCATTTGTACAAGATTTGATCAGAGATTTTCTTTAGATGGGGGCTGATATGATATTTATTTGTACAAGCATTTATTAGAAGTGGCATACATATCCCCTCCATTCCTATTCGTATGGTACTTATGTATGTACAAACAAATATGAAGATATCTTTCCTTATGTCCTTCAGCCTAGCATATCTACATGCTTACCATACCATTTCTTTACTTTATTATGTACATCTAGTGTGTATTTTATTTTGTTTTCGACTTGCTCTTCTTGCCTGCGAATCTAGATACTTAGTACATATATAAATTTTACTTTGACTTGTATATATCTTTGTTTATTTATATAATTTTTTACTTGCCTGCATCTTTCTTTACTTGTTTTCCAGTTCACACTTACTTCATTTGTTTTGTTGACTTCGGCTGAGAAGATGCTAGTAAGTATTCTTGTACATGAATACACATATCTTTGCTTCGGTCATAAATTGCTTTGTAATACTATTGAATGTATTATTATCTTCATATTTATTGTCTTATATTATTTTATAAACCCGAATTCAATATACATATATATTAACTTCAAATTTTCTCATATATCGCGCATACATATATATTTTTAATTTCAAATGATTTATACAGAATATATATGGATTCGGGGAAACTCGCATCACTTAATCATTTTATTTCACTATTTTTATTCAAAATTCAATGAATTATTAATTTAAATTTATATAAAATTCGGGGTCGTTACACCCAATGACGAGCCACTCACATAGGCCGAACCATACATTTATGCCAAACCATGTATATATGCCGAACCATGTAGATATGTCGAACCATGTAGATTGAATCAATCCCTTATATCTCCAATCTCTCCCTGGCTCGAGCCTTGTTTAGATTCAACCAAAGCCTCTGCAACTATCACCTCGTAGCCAGGCCAAGTAGCCGGGTAACATTTTCCCCCTAAAGCCGAGCCACTTACATAGGTCGAACCATACATTTATGTCGAACCATGTATGTATGCCGAACCATGTAGATATGCCGAACCATGTAGATTGGATCAATCTCTTATATCTCCAATCTCTCCCTGGCTCGAGCCTTGTCTAGATTCAACCAAAGTCTCTGCAACTTTCACCTCGTAGCCAGGCCAAGTAGCCGGGTAACATTTGCCCCCAAAGTGCGTTGTGTGAATCAACATAACACGCTTTGAATCAGTGGTTAGCCCTTACTTCCAAAAGCTAGCTCATTCAGAATGATAGCTGATTATCGTTTCTCCTTAGCCTTTAAGGGAACCTCGCATCGCCTAGTCATACTAATTCAATTCCAACGACATCCTTGAAATCTAGTTTTGACTTTTCGAAAGCTAAAGATTCGTAACCTTTCGAAGGCTGAATCACAGTAGTATCCGTCTCCTCTTAGGATTACCATCCTCAATCTTGTGTGTACATTCTCATATATACACTTTGTTATATTATCTACGTTCTCATAATTTTATCACCATTTATAAAAATTTCTATTTATTATTATTGCCATCCCTTTCTCTCTTTGTTTTGTTTTTTTTTGCTTTTTTTAAAAAATAAAATAAAATAAAGAGTGGATCAGCACATCAACACCGAGCCACACGGTCGGCTCATCTGGCAACGAACGGCATTCTTCCTCACCAACCCGCCAAAACACATTGACCGGTTTCACAGGACGATGCATGTTTGTCTCCCAATCTCCATATATAAACACACCTTCCTTCTTCTCCTCTTACTCCTTATTTTATTTTCCTTCCTCTTAAATTTGCCATAGACCTAGAATCCTCCTCTCCACTGAATTGCCTCTCCACTTTGATCCATTAACTCTCAAACGTTCTGCCCTATCCTTCTCGACCTCAAGTCTCAAGAATCATTCTCCCTATCCTCCAATTATCATATAGGTGAGGTTCCATGTATTACTTTAAATTCCTAACCCATACCTTCTAGAACCCAAACTAGGGGTCGAGCTTTGTAGGGACATGGCTCAATATGGTGAGCATGAGAGGAGAGGAGCATAATGAGAAAAAGGTATAGGCAAGGAAAATGGAACATTTTTGGTATGGGCAGGCGCCGACTTGGGAGGAGCAGTTATTGATGTCTATATGAAGTAAGGTCAAGGATGTGTAAAAGAAGGCAGTCGGTCTCCTCCCTCCCTTTTTTTGTTAAAGGGGAGGTCGTTCGGCAGTGGCCACTCGGTAGAGGAGAGTATAATGTTGGGTCAGTGTTCTGAGATGAAATCGGTCGGTAGTTGCCGCTCGGTAGAGGAGAGTATAATGTTGGGTCGGTATTTTGAGTTGAAGTCGTTCGGTAGTTTCCACTCGAGAAAGTTTAGGTCGTTGCTGAGAGAGAGAGAGTCAGCATGGCTCGGTATCTTGTGAGGCGATGTAGGTCGATAGGAGTCTAGATGAGGCCGGGTCGGTAGTTAGGGAGAGATGGAGAGTGAGTGGGTCGGCATGTCAGGGTCGGCACTGGCCATCAAAACTTTTTTAACTTGGACACATCATATACTCGAATAACTTATTCCATGTCTAAGCATAACATGATGAATCATGAAAACGACCAAAGCACATAAGCCCAAGAACTCAATCCGGATTTACAGCTTCACAGTTCAAGTAATTCTGAACGCGAATTTGACTCAACAAAAACAAATAACAGCCTTCAAAATATGATGCCAATGTCCGATCCCGAGACCCCTATTACCGAACATAGTTTTAGTTGTTGGAGATGGCCAGCGATGACGGTCTCTGAAGATGATAGTATAAAACTCAGTCATGCATCATTGGTCTTTAGATTTTTAATTCCTTTATACTCATGCTTGAACGGTTGCACTAGTTTACACACCACACGGGGAGAATATCTTGTTGCTGTATCTGATATTTATTATCTTTCAAGTAGAGTTTAAACAGGTTTCTGTTCATACTAAACGCCCGTTGAAGATGTCCAAAAGATCAAGCTCTGCCACAGTTTCTGATAAGCCTGAGCCAAGTTCTCGACAGGAGATAGTAGGAACTTAAAATCCACCGACAACTTCTACACAAGGTACTCCGGATCCATCTGCTGTTGTTATAGGCCCGGCTCCTGATGTTATAGACCGAGCAGTTATCCTAGATAATCCTATTGATTCTCAAGCTTCAAAAATCGACGAAGCCGCTCTTCATCGGTTGTGCTCAATTCATGGAATCCCTTTCGACGACATTTTAGTTCCATCAGGACAAGATCGGCCTCTCCTGCCCCCATCTGGGTATACAACGTGCAACAAATTCATGTGCTGGGTTGGAAGTGTGCTACCTTTCAATTCATTTCTCCGTGAAGTGTTACGGTGCATCGGGGTTGCTCCGACACAGCTACACCCCAATAGTCACGCGTTCATTCATGGCACTAGTATCCTCTTCATGAGTACCTTATTCAGACTCCCTACTCCCGAAGATATCCACTATATCTACCGCTTCAAAAGACGGTCTGACAGTCCATCCTTCGTATTTCTCGAGCCACATTCCAAATGTCAAATTCCGACGGGGGCGTGGAGTAAATTTTCCCAGTATAAGCAAGAGTGGTTTTACGTACGCTGCCACTGTAAAGACCCGCAAAATTTAATGGTTTTATAAGTATATTTAACTGGAAATTTGTGAAATTTTAAACAATAAAATTTGAAAATAAAAAAAGTATTATTTGGAATACGTCTATTTTAATATAGCAACTGGTAAATTTTCATCTGATAATATTAAAGTTTATTTTCTTGTGAAATTCTATTTCAATTTAAGTCAGTTAATTATTGATGAAAATAAAATGTTTTCCAAACTTGAATATTTTTATACAGTAAATTTCTAAATCATCTTCTGAGTGAAACATCAGTCTTCGTTTCATCAAATTTGGACTTTTATTGCTCCGTTTATTTTAATTCTGACAGAATAGCAGCATTTTCGGTACCGATTATCGACTTTTAATCGGATGATCGTACCACGGATATCTGTATACCGTTTTGATCATCTTGTTGTGCTGATCTTCGCAATATATTCATCTCTGTATTTTGGGGTCCGGTATGCGACGAAAACAATAAAATAGTACGTCGTAGCGGTGCCACTTTTGAGGTCCATTTAGATTTCAAACAGCTATTTATTATCAACCGTTCATTTCCATCTTTTCAGCACATTGATATTTATGATGACTGCCTTAATCCCATCGGTTTGGAAATTTCTATACGTTGTATTATTAATTTGCGAACCGTTCTTTTGCCTTCAATGAAATATAGGCGGTCATATTTAGCTTTTATTATTCCTCGAAATAATGTGTGTGACTTTGCATTTCATTTATTAGTTACCTAATCTAAAACGTGCTACATAACCTTTAGCCTGTGGTCACCCCCTCTCTCTCTCCATTTACTTTAAGTCTGTTCATTTTGGTGAGAAGGAAAAATATTATTTCGCTGAAGCTCTCACATTTTCACATGGAAGCTACACCGTGCCTCTCTCCCACTTCACATCCTCCCAAGCATGCAACACGTCATCACCCCCCTTTGCTCATCCTCTCTCTCTCTCCTGCAACTCCCAACCTCACCTCTGTACTCATGCCTCCTCCACATCCCAACCGTCCTCCCATTCCACCACCGCGCTCCACCTTTTCCCCTTCATCCCACCGGCCTCCGCCACCACAACCGAGAAACCGCCTCCTCAGATCCGAGCAACTCCAACCCGTCCTTCCCTCCTCTCCATGCGTGCAACTCACGCAAGCACCGGAACCATCAGCCACCAGCCCGACCTCGCCCACGTTCCCCTACACGCCTTCACCCCAGACTGCCCCTCCGCCTCACCTCGCAAGCCTCGCATACAGTTCCTCCAAGCCATCAACTGCCCCTTCCCCAAACCGCCTCCTTCCTTCCACCACCGCTCCGGCACCACCAAGACAACCAATACGCTTCCTTCCTTCTGCTTTGTTGATCGCTGCCATCATTGCCATCATCTCCTACCCCCTGGTTTGTGTTCAATACAAGTATTTGTATATTAGTTGTTTAAATATATAAATGTCCGAAACAATTTAATGTCTATAATATATAATGTTTCGTATATATATGTTGAAGCTACAGAATGTTAGAATATTTGCAGTTAGTAGAGTACAGTGTATTTTATTACAAAGTAATATATATTTTGGTTTAAAATTTTATATAGTAATATTTTATTATCGGAAGTTATGTATATATATATCTATATATATATTTGTAGATATAGGCTGTACTGTACATACTAGAGTTTATATAAAGATTTTGTTTACTGTTAGAATTTATGTTAGTCTATATATTATGCAGTTAGTATAGACAAGTATATTTGCGGCAATTAGTATAGTATTCAGGGTTGTTTCCAAATCTATAAGTTGTGTACATATTTCAGATCTTCTACTATATATATGTTTAAGGTTTTACAACTGATTATCTAGATTTCATATGAAAATGTTGTTTATATTTGGTATTGTCTGGAAGAATATTAATGATAATATTGTAAACCTTTTGAAAGAAAGATATATATTCCAAATGGTACAGTTTATTGGCTTGCTAGATATTATGTTATAAAAGTATTTTATATGTTTTAGTTGTTACAGCGTATTATAGGTACAATACTATATATTTTCATGCTCTATAAATTTTGAATCTACTTAGTTATAGTGTGTGTATATATATATATATATATATATTTCAATTTAAGTTTATTTATTTAATCGTTGAAGTTTATATATTTTGCTGGTACTAGTTGATAGATATAAAGTGGATAAAGTTATATTTAAACCAGTTTTGTATATTTCATTATATGTATAGTATGGTTCATTTAGATAATATAATAATAAGTATTATTAGAATAATGTTAAATTTTAATCTAAGTAAAATATATATTTTATAATATAGGTTGTGAGGTGTATATGTTATATACAGTTTGTTGTTTTGGGATATATGCAAACGGGCTGCTAGTATACGTATATTAGTAATATGCAATAACTTATGTTATTTAAGGTTAATTTTAAAAGAGTTGCGTATTTTGTAAAATATGTCTTTAACTAAAATATTGAACTGAAAATGTATATTTTATTTTCAAATATAAAAAAAAAGAAATTTGGTTTTAGAGAAAATTTATTTTGATGTATATATCATATATTTGTTCGGTCATATCCAGCTATTTGATTTATTTTCATCGAATTCTGATTTATCAGCTGTGTTCGTCGATTCGTGCCTCTTGCTTTATTTTGAGATTCGTGCTTGGATTTTTCATACCTCAACTTCATTGTCCATCTCTGGCCTCGAAAGGTGAGCAATCACTCACGATTAACGTTCTTTTATTTATTAAATTCAATTTCGATTGAAACGACAATTGAAATATTACTGCTGTTAGTTAATTTCATTGTTGTATATATGCTATTATCTATATCTGTTCACCTGTGACATCTGACACCAGTATCTAGTATTATATGCATGTTATTACTATTATTTGTATCTGTTCACCTGTGACATCTGACACCCGTATCTGTTATTTATACTGATGATATATGCCTGTTGTTATATTTTTTAGTATCTGTTATCACTCTGCAAGTTCCCTGTTAGTATAGAATTCACTATGGGTTGAAATGATACATACCCGAACGGACTTTAGAATAGGAGAAAATCGTTATGGGTTGAAATGATAAACCCAAGTGATTTTCATTTGAATTAAAATTGGGATTACGGTTTGAAATGATATCTACCCGTATATTCAAATTACGGATTGAAATGATAAATATCCGTATCACTTTACCATATGATAGAAATATATACAAACACCGTTGGTCCATATATTTAAATATTTTGAAAATAAAATTCTATGGAGTTGGGAAGAAAAATTTATATCTTATAGATT
Organism: Allium fistulosum; assembly: GCA_030737815.1. NCBI lineage: Eukaryota > Viridiplantae > Streptophyta > Magnoliopsida > Asparagales > Amaryllidaceae > Allium > Allium fistulosum. The sequence continues at coordinate 1,002,598,874 of CM060908.1, forward strand.
TTGGTAATAATTTGAATAAGTTAAGGTTGGGAAGATAATTTGAATTTAATTGAAATTGTATTCAATAAAGAATTTTATTTAATTAAACCGATTTGAAACTTATTAAAATTGAGATGTAAGATATGATTTCTAACTTGGGTTTGATTTATAAGTAAGTTAATGATTATTCCTTGTTTAAAATAAATTGAAGGAAATATATATAAAAAAATGTGTAAATTTAAGGCTGGTTAAATGATATTGAATTTATTAAGTGAATATTCCTTGATTAAATAATAAATGAAGTTAAACCAAGAGTTATATGAAATTGTTAAATTTAACTTTGAAATTGTTGAATAATAAAGCTTTGAAAATATTGGAAATTTAAAAGGTTTATTTTGTGATTCAGATTTGTATTTGAAATCGATATAATTTGAATTTGGTTATTTAAAAACTGAATTGAATTAAAATGGAAACATTTAGATTGAATTAAATTGAAATTTTGAATTTGGGTTGATTTGAATCGATTTGTGAGACTTGAGGAAATTATAAATACTTTACTTTATAAATTATTTAACCTATATATATACTATTTGTAAAATAGATATATTTGAAATGAAAATGATATTTTGATTTTGAAGTATAAATAAATTTGAAATGACCACGGTGTTAGTGTATATTTCCACCTTGTAGATAGTTCCGCAGATCCTTAGAGGATGGTTATCCCAAACATCTTTTAAGTTACTTGTATTTCAGTTGATATTTCACTTGAGTTGGATTTATTGATATAAGAATGTTAATCCTGACTCGAGTGTTTTGTGTTTTGCCTTACGCTCGGGTCAGACCGAGTGATACAGCATTTGAGACTCACCCTTGGAGTTTGGAGCTTCGTTTGGAGATCCAACTTTGGATTCAGCTTCCAGCTTTCCAGTTGATTCGTTCACAGAAGTCATCTGCTTGGATTGGAGACTTCACTGTATTTGAGATATTCTGTTGTATTTCATTTCTAACTCTGATGTTTATATAGTAGCTTCATGAACTACTATTTTATCTATTCCGCTGCGTATTATTGTATTACTCTGTGTCTGTGATTCTGTGATTGATTTATTTACTGCATATGCTGAGTTTTGCCAAATTTTAAATTAACAATCTGATATTTTGAACTATTCAAGTCTGACATGTGTGGATTATTGTCGATTTGAATGGTCCAAAATAGCGGACCGTTACAGTTGGTATCAGAGCTTTGGCTCCAGGCAAAACTTAGCATATATAGTAAATATATTTATAGAATCACTTTCGTTCGAGTTTGAATCTCTTCCTTTTGACTTGATTTCCTTTGAACTTTGGAACGTTCCTTGCGGTTCCAAAATTCATTCTTGTCTCTCCCTATTTGTATTCTTTTGATTCTGGAGTATCCCATAACTCCACTTTGAATGATCTCTATAAGAATAGGCGATCCCGCCAATCTTTGAATAATTGTAAAGGGGGTGGAACTCCTTTACCATTGGCATTGATTCACCGGAGATTTATATATCCCTCGGTTTTGATGTTGCCATCTCTTATTATGCCGAATTATATCTCTGGCGATCGAATGTCGATTTGCCTTAGATTTTCGCATCGATTATGTTCTTGAAGTCACGGTTGACCCGGTTAAGGTTGGCCACGGTTTATATAAGTATATCCATATTCTATTTTGAAATTTAATTATCTCGTCTTTGTTCGATCCTATCTTCGAATCAGAATTTTATTTGATTAAAGTTCCTCTAAATTGAATCTCTATCTTTGTTTGAAATCCATTCTTGAATCACGTTTTGAAAAATCGGGCTTGTTTGTATTTTTAGAAAGTGTTTTATATATCGAAATTATTATTTTGATAAGTATGACTATATTCTATATATAAAAGTGAAATGTTTTCGATAAAGATTATAAACCCTTTTAAAATAAGAATTTGAGGTTTCGAAAGGATTTGTAATTTTGAAAAAAACTATATAAGAAATTTGATTTATCTAAAAATGATTTATAACTGAAAGATTTTAAATTTGAAATTCGAGAATTGAACTCCGGTATTTTGAAATTGGTTCTAAGATTTTGAAATATATAATAATAATATGATTTAAAAATATTTTCCGAATAAGAAATGTTTCAAATGATTTTAATGAATTTCGAAGAAATCTCAAAAGAAGTTTGAGAAAATAGAAGTCCAGAACTCACTTATGTCGCTGGAAAATAATTTCGGTGATGAGTGCACGCATCATCGACATTGATTTTCGAGTTTCAGAGTGAGGGATAGGCCACTCTAGTAACATTGCTACGCGAGTGATTTTGCGAAGCCAATTTTGATTTCAAATTCCGAAGTAAGATTTGATATTCAAAGTATATATGTATATATATTTGAAATGATTTGAAGTAAGCCGGTGTTCAGTCCTTGAGTTTCGGATTTGATATAACCCTATCTATTAAAATATATTTACTGATTTGTTGCTGATTTCCAACTCTTGAATTTGAAAATGATTTCTTCAACTATTTCGAAGTTCGAGTACTTCCAAATCAAGGTTAACTTTTCAAAGCCAAGAAATCTTGAAAAGTATAAAATATATAAGTTTGGTATGTATGTTAAAGTATGTAGTAATATGGTTTAAATAAGTTGAAACTGTTTTGTTAAGTAAATGCATAAGGCAAATTTTAAAATTTTCTAATATGAAATTTAGATTTGAAATGTCTTGAAAAGAATTTGATCTTCAAAATATTTTTGAATAAAGTTTAGTTAAATGTTTTAACTTAGTAACATCTTTATGAAACTATATATTTAACAAGTTGGAATAAATATATAAGTTGTACGTATGCTATTTTATTCGCATAATTAATTTGATCCAAGTTTGAGTACACAAGTTCGAGGTGAATTACACCATTTCGTGTTAGGATTTTTCATTCGATTCTTGATGGCGAATATTTGATATGGATTTTGGGCTCGATTCCAGAATTCTCTATCATAGTATATGGCTATGCAAGGAGACTGATGGCTTCTAGTCGAGAAACCATATCGAAGTCCGCATTAGGGAAGTCGAATGGACAATACTAGTTCGAAAGCGAACTTGTGTGATCGAGCGAGCGATCAAATGTGATTCTGCGAAATGATGACGTATGTACATCTTATATTCTAATATCATTGATATATTTTGACGCTGAAATTGAAAGCTGTCGAGTTAGAATATCTTTGCTTACTAAAAGAAAATTTCCAATTTAAATTATAAAGATATATAACCCATAAAACCAAAGATATTCAATCCCACATGGCTCTTCATACAGCAAAATTTATTTTGAAAAATTTGATCCTTATATAAGATAGACCTTACGTAAGTATAAGATGATTTTGAAAACATTTGATTTTGGAAATGAATTGGTTGACTTAAATTATTGACTTGGAAATTTGGATTTATTTTCTAAATCTATTATTTTGGAAACTTTGAAACTAAAGATAATTAATTTGAGAAGAAATAATTTGGTGAAATTGTATGTGATTTTGAAATTGAACTGATATTGAAACAAATTGAAATTTGAGAACCTTATGTTACTAAACACTTGTTTTGAGAGTTGTCGAACTTATATAAAAAAATTGATTTGTATGAGTATGAAATTGATTCGAAACTATAGATTTGAAAAGGTACTCAATTTGAAAATGAAATCTTATATAATTGAAGTCTATATAAGTATGATTTGATATACTATTGATTTTGGAAAGTATTTGATTTGAAAATTAAATCTTATATATAATGGATTTTATATAAGTACGATATTTGAAAGTGATTTGAAAAGGTACTATATGATACATATTTTCGAAGTAAAGATATGGAAAGTGCCTTCTGCTTGATATCCGATTTGTGGCCACATCTTGGATTCATTCTATCGATATTATTCTCTCTGATTTTGGTTTTCCGGATATGATACTCGAGTGTCCTTCGAATTCCATGGCGTTACCCATGGTCTTATTTTTCTCTCGTGACTGCATAGCGCAACTGCCTGGCTGAGTCTTGCCTGGGGGTACGGATTGTTTCCTGGGGGATCCAAGCGTAACCATTGTGTATCCTGCAATCTGTGTAGGTCGCGAATAGTAGCGCAAATGCTTGGCTCAGTCTTGCCTGGGGGTACGGATTGTTTCCTGGGGGATCCAGGCGTAACCATTGTGTATCCTGCATTCTACTAGTCATCATGGCGTAACTCGCAGGGCTGAGAAAGCTTATGGATATGGATTGTTTCCTGGGGGATCCAGGCGTAATCATTGTGTATCTGCGAACCATGGTTAGACAAAGGTTTTGTTTGTTTTGTTTGGATTGTACTTTCCATATCTGGTTTTAAAAAGTTTTTCCAGTATTTTCACTAGGTGTTGAAACCAGTCTACTAAGTACCTAGAGAATTCTAGTTTTATGTCTGATCAACGCACTACCAGAGTCTACAGGAACGAGGATAAACTTGTTAAAACATCGAGTTATAAAAGTATTTTCGAAAGGAAAACTTGTTTCGATATAAAGGTATTTTATTATAAAAGTACTTTCAACAAAGGAATTCTGTATTAATATTTGAAATTGAAATTCTTATGGTTTGAATTAATTATTCATGCCCGATACTATTCTTTTGAATCTATCTTGTCTGCTCAGCTTTATTTATTCACCTATATTCTGTCTTTCCAAGTCCTTCTTTTCCTTGTTGAATATATCCCTTTAAATATTGTTTATTTATATACTACATGGTTTAATAGAAATTTTAGTGTTATAAATATTTTGAGGTTATTAATTAAATAAAACATATTTGAAGTAAATGATTAGTGATTTATTAATAATATCTGAAAAGTATCTTGAGATAAATTAATAAATTTATGAATTATGGATTAATGTTTTTAGATAGTTCTTTGTAAATATAAGCAATAATGTAAATAATTGTTTTCAAATAGTTTTCATATATTTATTAAGTTGTTATTTAAGCATATAAATGGTAATTGTAAGGAAGCAAGAAATTTTGCAAATGGGTCTTGAAAAAGTTTTAAAGTATATAAGACAATTGAATTGCAAATGAAGTTTTCAAATTTAAGTAAAATTTATATAGTTCAAATTAATTGTTTAATCTTGACTTTCAATCTACTTTTATTTCTGGTTGTTCTATTCTCCTACCTCCTTCCTTTTCGGGGACGAAAAGTTTTGAGTGGGGAAGAGTGTAAAGACCCGCAAAATTTAATGGTTTTATAAGTATATTTAACTGGAATTTGTGAAATTTTAAACAATAAAATTTGAAAATAAAAAAATTATTATTTGGAATACGTCTATTTTAATATAGCAACTGGTAAATTTTCATCTGATAATATTAAAGTTTATTTTCTTGTGAAATTCTATTTCAATTTAAGTCAGTTAATTATTGATGAAAATAAAATGTTTTCCAAACTTGAATATTTTTATACAGTAAATTTCTAAATCATCTTCTGAGTAAAACATCAGTCTTCGTTTCGTCAAATTTGGACTTTTATTGCTCCGTTTATTTTAATTATGACAGAATAGCAGCATTTTCGGTACCGATTATCGACTTTTAATCGGATGATCGTACCACGGATATCTGTATACCGTTTTGATCATCTTGTTGTGCTGATCTCCGCAATATATTCATCTCTGTATTTTGGGGTCCGGTATGCGACGAAAACAATAAAATAGTACGTCGTAGCGGTGCCACTTTTGAGGTCCATTTAGATTTCAAACAGCTATTTATTATCAACCGTTCATTTCCATCTTTTCAGCACATTGATATTTATGATGACTGCCTTAATCCCATCGGTTTGGAAATTTCTATACGTTGTATTATTAATTTGCGAACCGTTCTTTTGCCTTCAATGAAATATAGGCGGTCATATTTAGCTTTTATTATTCCTCGAAATAACATGTGTGACTTTGCATTTCATTTATTAGTTACCTAATCTAAAACGTGCTACATAACCTTTAGCCTGTGGTCACCCCCTCTCTCTCTCTCCATTTACTTTAAGTCTGTTCATTTTGGTGAGAAGGAAAAATATTATTTCGCTGAAGCTCTCACATTTTCACATGGAAGCTACACCGTGCCTCTCTCCCACTTCACATCCTCCCAAGCATGCAACACGTCATCACCCCCCTTTGCTCATCCTCTCTCTCTCTCCTGCAACTCCCAACCTCACCTCTGTACTCACGCCTCCTCCACATCCCAACCGTCCTCCCATTCCACCACCGCGCTCCACCTTTTCCCCTTCATCCCACCGGCCTCCGCCACCACAACCGAGAAACCGCCTCCTCAGATCCGAGCAACTCCAACCCGTCCTTCCCTCCTCTCCATGCGTGCAACTCACGCAAGCACCGGAACCATCAGCCACCAGCCCGACCTCGCCCACGTTCCCCTACACGCCTTCACCCCAGACTGCCCCTCCGCCTCACCTCGCAAGCCTCGCATACAGTTCCTCCAAGCCATCAACTGCCCCTTCCCCAAACCGCCTCCTTCCTTCCACCACCGCTCCGGCACCACCAAGACAACCAATACGCTTCCTTCCTTCTGCTTTGTTGATCGCTGCCATCATTGCCATCGTCTCCTACCCCCTGGTTTGTGTTCAATACAAGTATTTGTATATTAGTTGTTTAAATATATAAATGTCCGAAACAATTTAATGTCTATAATATATAATGTTTCGTATATATATGTTGAAGCTACAGAATGTTAGAATATTTGCAGTTAGTAGAGTACAGTGTATTTTATTACAAAGTAATATATATTTTGGTTTAAAATTTTATATAGTAATATTTTATTATCGGAAGTTATGTATATATATATATATATTTGTAGATATAGGCTGTACTGTACATACTAGAGTTTATATAAAGATTTTGTTTACTGTTAGAATTTATGTTAGTCTATATATTATGCAGTTAGTATAGACAAGTATATTTGCGGCAATTAGTATAGTATTCAGGGTTGTTTCCAAATCTATAAGTTGTGTACATATTTCAGATCTTCTACTATATATATGTTTAAGGTTTTACAACTGATTATCTAGATTTCATATGAAAATGTTGTTTATATTTGGTATTGTCTGGAAGAATATTAATGATAATATTGTAAACCTTTTGAAAGAAAGATATATATTCCAAATGGTACAGTTTATTGGCTTGCTAGATATTATGTTATAAAAGTATTTTATATGTTTTAGTTGTTACAGCGTATTATAGGTACAATACTATATATTTTCATGCTCTATAAATTTTGAATCTACTTAGTTATAGTGTATATATATATATATATATTTCAAGTTAAGTTTATTTATTTAATCGTTGAAGTTTATATATTTTGCTGGTACTAGTTGATAGATATAAAGTGGATAAAGTTATATTTAAACCAGTTTTGTATATTTCATTATATGTATAGTATGGTTCATTTATATAATATAATAATAAGTATTATTAGAATAATGTTAAATTTTAATCTAAGTAAAATATATATTTTATAATATAGGTTGTGAGGTGTATATGTTATATACAGTTTGTTGTTTTGGGATATATGCAAACGGGCTGCTAGTATACGTATATTAGTAATATGCAATAACTTATGTTATTTAAGGTTAATTTTAAAAGAGTTGCGTATTTTGTAAAATATGTCTTTAACTAAAATATTGAACTGAAAATGTATATTTTATTTTCAAATATAAAAAAAAAGAAATTTGGTTTTAGAGAAAATTTATTTTGATGTATATATCATATATTTGTTCGATCATATCCAGCTATTTGATTTATTTTCATCGAATTCTGATTTATCAGCTGTGTTCGTCGATTCATGCCTCTTGCTTTATTTTGAGATTCGTGCTTGGATTTTTCATACCTCAACTTCATTGTCCATCTCTGGCCTCGAAAGGTGAGCAATCACTCACGATTAACGTTCTTTTATTTATTAAATTCAATTTCGATTGAAACGACAATTGAAATATTACTGCTGTTAGTTAATTTCATTGTTGTATATATACTATTATCTGTATCTGTTCACCTGTGACATCTAACACCAGTATCTAGTATTATATGCATGTTATTACTATTATTTGTATCTGTTCACCTGTGACATCTGACACCCGTATCTGTTATTTATACTGATGATATATGCCTGTTGTTATATTTTTTAGTATCTGTTATCACTCTGCAAGTTCCCTGTTAGTATAGAATTCACTATGGGTTGAAATGATACATACCCGAACGGACTTTAGAATAGGAGAAAATCGTTATGGGTTGAAATGATAAACCCAAGCGATTTTCATTTGAATTAAAATTGGGATTACGGTTTGAAATGATATCTACCCGTATATTCAAATTAAGGATTGAAATGATAAATATCCATATAACTTTACCATATGATAGAAATATATACAAACACCGTTGGTCCATATATTTAAATATTTTGAAAATAAAATTCTATGGAGTTGGGAAGAAAAATTTATATCTTATAGATTTTGGTAATAATTTGAATAAGTTAAGGTTGGGAAGATAATTTGAATTTAATTGAAATTGTATTCAATAAGAATTTTATTTAATCAAACCGATTTGAAACTTATTAAAATTGAGATGTAAGATATGATTTCTAACTTGGGTTTGATTTATAAGTAAGTTAATGATTATTCCTTGTTTAAAATAAATTGAAGGAAATATATAAAAAAAAGTGTAAATTTAAGGCTGGTTAAATGATATTGAATTTATTAAGTGAATATTCCTTGATTAAATAATAAATGAAGTTAAACCAAGAGTTATATGAAATTGTTAAATTTAACTTTGAAATTGTTGAATAATAAAGCTTTGAAAATATTGGAAATTTAAAAGGTTTATTTTGTGATTCAGATTTGTATTTGAAATCGATATAATTTGAATTTGGTTATTTAGAAACTGAATTGAATTAAAATGGAAAAATTTAGATTGAATTAAATTGAAATTTTGAATTTGGGTTGATTTGAATCGATTTGTGAGACTTGAGGAAATTATAAATACTTTACTTTATAAATTATTTAACCTATATATATACTATTTGTAAAATAGATATATTTGAAATGAAAATGATATTTTGATTTTGAAGTATAAATAAATTTGAAATGACCACGGTGTTAGTGTATATTTCCACCTTGTAGATAGTTCCGCAGATCCTTAGAGGATGGTTATCCCAAACATCCTTTAAGTTACTTGTATTTTAGTTGATATTTCACTTGAGTTGGATTTATTGATATAAGAATGTTAATCCTGACTCGAGTGTTTTGTGTTTTGCTTTACGCTCGGGTCAGACCGAGTGATACAGCATTTGAGACTCACCCTTGGAGTTTGGAGCTTCGTTTGGAGATCCAACTTTGGATTCAGCTTCCAGCTTTCCAGTTGATTCGTTCACAGAAGTCATCTGCTTGGATTGGAGACTTCACTGTATTTGAGATATTCTGTTGTATTTCATTTCTAACTCTGATGTTTATATAGTAGCTTCATGAACTACTATTTTATCTATTCCGCTGCGTATTATTGTATTACTCTGTGTTTGTGATTCTGTGATTGATTTATTTACTGCATATGCTGAGTTTTTGTAATGACCCAAGATTTTAGGAATTTATTCTGGAAAATATAAATAAATTTAAAATAATTTTTAAATTAATTTTGAAGGAGGAATTGATATAGCTTGATAGTGTATCAGTGTGTGTACATGTGTGCACAGGAAATGCACATGAATATAAGCTAAAACCCTGAACTCCAAGAATACATACATATTGATGTGTATGGAAATATATATATATATATATATATATATATGTAGATTAAATTCTTAAAAGTAGTATGCATGAGTAAATATATATATATGAATGCTACTGAATATTTTGAGTGTACATGTGCATGTGTGTGTCAGTATAGAATGATGTATGAATATATATGTGGGTATACTAATTATTTCAGTAAGACTTATATAAATATATATATGTGTTAATGAAATACTAGAGTTTAAACTAGTGAAATAAAATATACAGACATATTTTAATATAAGCAGAAATAAGAAGAATGAAGATATAAAAAGGAATAATCCTCTTATAAATAAATGAAGGAAGTACATACCATTTGCATGAAAGCTAAAAATAGAAGAAAAAAAAATAAGATAAAACAGGGAAGTTCTTGGTATAGGCAGAATTAGAAAAGAGTATTTAATAAATAACAAAATCAAGTCACATTTTTAGCATGATTGTAGACAAGGGGAAAAGTATTTTCTGAAAAGAAAATTTCTGAAAAAAATGTGTAACCACTTTTCTCTTCACCCAAATTAAGCTGGGAAGGGTAAAACTTTGGGTTTAAAAAAATGCAGATAACATGATGTTTCTGGTGGGCAAAAATGGACTTAGCCAATACCCAAAACCCTAAGAGAGACCCTGTATATATATACATGTATATACAGCAGCCTCCTCTCCTCCTCAGAAAAGAATTTTGAAAAAAAAAGAAGAAAAACAATACCACAGAAATCATAAGACAAGGGAAGAAAGAGAGCTTGAGGATAAGGGCAGAAGTTCATCAATTAATTAAGGAAACAAAGAAGAGAGCTAGGTGAGAAAACTCACTCAAAAATCTAAGGCAATAAGTCCTAATGTAGGCAGCCAGTTATAAGTATTTTTCTTAAAAGAGTATTTTCATATATGAATGCTTATCTGTGAATTTAAATCTGAAAATGTTTTGATTCTCTTTGGTTGATTGCTTGTTTTATTATAACAAAGTTTTATGTGTTGTTAGTATACATATCTGTTTTATACACTCAGATTTCTGATATGTTGATGTTTAGGGATATAGACAAATACCCAGAAAATAAAATGTTGAGAATAGGCAAGTAGTATTGGTTTTGGCTCAACCCAGAAAGATGTAAATAATGTTGAGCTGCAATATACTCATGTATAAGTGCTGAGGCTTGAAATAGAAAGGAATTAGGGGTGCAATAGGGTTGCCTATGTGCTGATGCTCCTGATTCAATAAAATGCATAGCAAACAAAATTTTGTGATTCAGGGAAACCAGGTCATCCTGAGTTTAACTCAAGCACAAATGTTTGCAAAAGAAAAACTCTCTCAGAAACCATAAGCCAATGTTAGTTGCCTAAACTCCTTTTAAAATACCAGGATGAATATATTTATATACAGAACCTTATTTTGTAATCACCAATGGTTGTTTGCTTGTTTGCCTCTGTATGGTCATGAAAACTCAAAAGAGCTATTATTAACTTTAACCTGATTAGGAAATTGGGGTCAAGAACACTGCAGGAATGACTTGTGTGCTTGAGTAACACAAGTTGACACATGGCTTGTTTAAGTCCTGAGATCTTTGTGTAATGGAGTGAATTAGTTCATTACAGTGTGTCCATTGATTCATAAATATTGCAGGTGAGACCAAGGATAGATAAATATACCCAGGGAATATTTGAGATGATGAGAAAACTAGAGTTTTTCCCAGAATTGAAATATGAGAATTGAATAAATGATTTAACTCATATTGGTTATTTTCCTGTTTGGTATGAATGATTGGTTGACTATGATTGAATTGTATGCTTGAGTGTATGTGCCATGTTTGTACATGTAGTCTCTGGAAAGAAAATTAAAGTGTGCACATGCACAATGACACAGAGCATGCACACAAGTATTTGCCTGATCCCAAAGGGCTGAACTATCTGTATATGTACTTAACTTGACTTTAACCTAATTAACTATTTATTTTTGTGAGCTTTCTCATACCAGACATGTGTCTGACCCTAGTGTGCTAATGGCATCTGGGGTGTCTCATTTAAAATGAGGCAGTTTCAAATGCTTTTAGAGGGATTGCAGCAACTAAGTAGGAGTAGGAGCAAGGCTTTGAGAAGAAGATATAGCATGCTAAACTTAGTTAGATAAGAGCCTAAATGTTGAAATCTGCATGTATTGACAATTTAAATTGCTACTTGTATTAAGTATTGAATATTGGATGGATATTTTGTTAGGTATTTTATTAAGAGATTGACTTGTATCTGGAATCTATGAACCAAGTTAAATATCTGTTATGTTTAATTTAATCAAATCTTGTGAGTGGATTTAGCAAGAACACCATGTTAAAATCTAATGATTACATTTTTTTAAATGTATTAGTCAATCTTGAGTCTTTGGAAAGGATTTGAGTTTTGAGAAAATCTGGATAGTTGATTCTCATAAAGATTAAATGGTTTTATTTTCTACTATGGCATATGTATACAAAAGAAAATAGGCATAGGTTGAATGTTTTATATGGCTGCAAAGTTCCCATAATTAAGCTTGTTTCATACAAATGTCTCATGTCCTATTTTTTAAAAGAAAGGATTTGTAATAAGGGAATTGTAAGCCAGATCTAAATAGTTGCAGATATATATGCACATAAACATGTTTAGTGCAAATATTACCATACCTTTTCCTTTGTATTTGTAATAAGAATCTGAATTTCACTCAGATTCTAACCAAATGCATTCTTAATTCCAGACAGATTTTGTGAGAAGAAATTCAAACCTGGATAATGATAAACTCTCTTATCATTTACAAAACCCAAGCAACAGACCCTTAAATTTACATCAATCATGAAGCCTTCCAGGTTGTAGGAATGGATTTCAAAAATAATTAAGCAAGGATTATTGTTTAGTATGTTGGAATATAGGCAAAAATAAAATATATATGTGCAGATATAGGTAAATAACAGATTCCAAATTGTACAGAAGGAAAAAAAAACAAAATTGTGTTTGAACCAACCAGCATAGTACTCGAACTCGTGATCTCTTGTGTATAAGTTAGGCGCGTTTCCATTACGCCTAGATGTTGCTTGTGTTCACTTAGGATCCACTTTCTTTTATACTGAATTTGATACTATCCAGACTTTAACATGATCATCTATATTAAAAGCTTGTTCACTACTGATTATTACTTGATCACTTCTTAGTTAGGATAAACAGACTAAAGTTTATGTCTCCAGTGGATTGTTTGGTCAAAAAAAAAATCAGCAATCCAATATCCTCTTGTTTTTCCAGAACTCTGATTCAAACAAGAGAGGCATATACATCCTCACATGTATGTGCTTATCTTTGTGAATGTACTGATATACTTATATTGGTTGATTATTGTGATCCTGGATATATTTTGGTTTATTGGAGAAAGATATTGACCCTGAGAGTTATAATTGCAATGGATGATATATCTATCTATCTAAATATTTATATATCCTCTTTACCTTAAACCTATAAAAAAAAATCCTTATGGAATTAGAGTAGAAATAGGAGGGTCATTTCAGTTGGTATCAGAGCTATGTTATTCAACATAGTAGAAGTAAGGATCAAGTTCTTAGATAGAAATAAAATTAAAGGAACTAAATATATATATAACAATGTGTTCAGTGTGAAAAAAAAAACCCACTGAAACAACCAAATTACCAATCAAACTAACCAGCTATGTAAATCATTATTAGCAAACTATGGTAGGAAGACCACCAAATCAAGGAGCAGGATCTTCCCATGCACCACCAATGGTCAATCTGCAAGACTTAGTGAGAGCATTTAGGGATGGGGCAGGACAAAGGCAAGAAAATCCCTATGAAGAACTCTCAAAATTGCTTAAGACATATACTCATTTAGGAGGCAAAAGCTTTGAAGGGACAGAGAGTATCATGGAAATTCAAACATGGTTGAGAACATTGGAAAGAATTTTCAATGACATGCAACTTGATGATCAAAGAAATAGGCAAGTGGCTTCAAGACAGCTAAAAGGAGTAGCTTTAGGCTGGTGGGAAGTAATCATTGCAGGAAGGAATGAGAATGAAATCACTTGGAATCAATTCAAAGAAATGTTGGAAGCAAGGTTTGTACCAGCATCAGCAAAGACTACCTTGCTAGAAGAATTCATTAGGCTTAGACAAGGAACCATGACTGTCACAGAATACACTCAAAAGTTTGAGGGACTTTCCACATATGGAGCAATGCTTGTGGCAGATGAGGCATCTAAAAATGATAGGTACATAAAAGGTCTGAACCCAGGACTTAGCAGAGCCATGTTACCCTATGAAGACAAGACTTTTGATCATGTGATAGACTTAGCTTTGAGGTTGGAGCAGCATGACAAGGAAAGGGAGAAGTTCAAAAATTTTAAGAGCAATAATAACAAGAAAGGTAAGGGGAGATATCACCCTTATGATAAGAAGAAAGAAGAGGCTAGTAACAAAAGCACTGGAGATGTCAAAGCTAAGGAAGACAAGAAGAAAATTGTGTGCCATCAGTGTGGAAAGGAAGGGCATATCAAACCAAGATGTCCAGAATTGAAAGGAGGAGCTTTCAAATGCTATCTATGTGGAAAAGAGGGGCATATGAAGAGGAATTGTCCTGAGTATAAACAGCAAGGCAAATTGGCAAATTTGGAGGGAAAAGGCAAAGCCACAGTGGAGAGTAACACTGTAAACCATAGCCAAGTGGAAGGTACATTACTTATTTGTACCATACCCATAACAGTAGTATATGATACTGGGGCAACTCACTCTTTAATTTGTTATGAATGGGTTAAAATGCTAAAACTGAATTGCGTATTGGTTGAAACCCCATTGCATATACACAGTCCATTGGGGAGTTCTAGTGTTTTAAATATGATTTGTGTGGATGTGGAGTTAAACATAGGAGGAAATATTTTTATTTCCAATTTATATGTTTTGAATTACCCAAATATAGGTGTTATATTGGGGGTAGACTGGTTAAGGCAATTTAAAGCCATAATTAATTTAGACTCATCCACCATATCATTGCAAAATTCTAGAGGCCAGAGAATCACAATTTTATGTGAGGTAGCTAAGGAAGGAAAACTATATCATTTAGTTGACTCAGAAAAAGATTTCAGTGAACTAACCATTGAAAAAATTCCCATAGTCAATGAATATTTGGATGTGTTTGGTGAGGTCAAGGGTATTCCACACCATAGACTAATAGAATTCCAGATCAATCTAGTTCCAGGAGCAAGCCCAGTGATTAAAAAGCCAACTAGAATGGGGCCAAATGAACTAAAAGAATTAAAGAAACAGTTAGAAGAATTGGAAGAAAAGGGTTTTATAAGACCAAGTAATTCTTGCTGGGGAGCACCAGTGGTATTTGTTAAGAAGCAAGATGGCTCCTTAAGACTCTGCATAGATTATAGAGAATTAAACAAAGTAACTATTAAAAATAAATACCCATTGCCAAGAATAGATGATCTTTTTGATCAATTAGCAGGGGCAAAAGTATTTTCTAGACTAGACTTAGCATCTGGTTTTCATCAAATGAAGGTGGAAGAATCAAGCATCAAGTACACTGCCTTTAACACTAGGTATGGGTTGTATGAATTTTTGGTTATGCCATTTGGCTTGACCAATGCACCATCTTACTTTGTAGATTTAATGAACAGAACCTTTAGAGATTGTTTAGACAAGTTTGTGCTTATTTTTATAGATGACATTTTGATTTATTCCAAGACAGTGGAAGAACATAAACATCATTTGCACCTGGTTTTGTCTAGACTAAGGGAAAAAGATTTAAAGGCAAAATTTTCAAAATGTGTGTTTTGGAAAGAGGAAGTACATTTTCTTGGCCATGTTATATCTGCCAAAGGAATTTCTGTGAACCCCAATAAAGTAGTGGCTATTCAAGCATGGAAGAGGCCAAGCACTGTGAGTGAAGTGAGGTCATTCATGGGGATGGCAGGGTATTATAGGAGGTTTATAAAAGATTTTTCAAAAATTTCTACACCACTCACTAACCTAACCAGGAAGAACCAAGCTTTTGTTTGGTCAGAAAAATGTGAAAAGTCTTTTGAACAATTGAAGGAGGCATTGGTAAATGCTCCAATTCTAAAGGTACCACATGGAAATGAAGAATTAGTGGTATACACTGATGCTAGTGGATTTGGCTTGGGTGCAGTGTTGATGCAACAAGGCCAAGTCATTGCATATGCATCCAGACAACTTAAACCCCATGAAGTAAGGTATGCCACACATGATCTCGAATTAGCAGCTGTGATATATGCTTTAAAACTTTGGAGACATTATTTATTAGGCACAAAGTTTGAACTCTACACTGACCACAAGTCTCTAAAATATTTATTTTCACAAAAAGATTTGAACATGAGGCAACATAGATGGGTGGAGTTCTTAGCTGCCTATGATTTTGACATACTCTATACACCAGGCAAAGCAAACAAAGTTGCAGATGCTCTAAGTAGACAGCATGCTAAATTGGCTATGATGATGATAGCAGAATTTAAAGTTTTGTCTTTGCTAACTGAGTTAGAGATTGAGGAGAATGGTTGTGTGCAGATGCATGGTGCACAAGAAGATAAAGGGAAGTTAAGCTTAATGACACTTCAACCAGATTTAATTCTGAAGGTAGGAAAAATGCAAGAACAAGATGCTCACTTATTAGAGAAGAGAATGCTCCTCTCAAGAGGGGAGGAAGTAATGAATCACCACATTGATAAAGATGGTTATGTGAGATACCAGAATAGGATGTGTGTACCAGAGGACATAGAATTGAAGAAGGAGATATTGAATGAATATCACAGAAGTAAATACTCCATTCACCCAGGTAACACAAAAATGTATCAAAATTTGAAAAGAGACTTCTGGTGGAAGGGGATGAAATCTGATATAGCTAAGTACATTGCCAAATGTATGACTTGCCAACAAGTCAAGGCTGAAACTCAAAGACCATCAGGGTTGATGCAACCTCTTAGTGTACCACAGTGGAAGTGGGAAGACATATCTATGGACTTCATAGATGGACTGCCTAGATCTAAGAGAGGCAATACAAGTATATGGGTGATAGTTGATAGGCTAACCAAGGTAGCACACTTCATCCCAGTCAAGTCAGAAAGAACAGCACCAAAACTAGCTCAAATTTTTATAAAAGAAGTGGTAAAGTTACATGGCATTCCCAAAACCATTGTGAGTGATAGGGATACCATCTTCACTTCAAAATTCTGGAGAAGCTTTCAAGAAGCAATGGGAAGTGAACTATGTTTAAGTACTGCCTACCATCCTCAATCAGATGGGCAGACTGAGGTGGTAAACAAAGTTTTGGAGGACATGTTGAGGGCATGTATACTGGATTTTGGGGGCAACTGGGAAGATTATCTTCATCTAGTTGAATTTACATACAACAACAGCTACCAAAGCACCATAGGAATGGCTCCATTTGAAGCCTTATATGGTAAACCCTGTTTGTCACCTGTTTGCTGGGTAGAAGCAGGAGAAAGGTCTATTTTAGGACCTGAGTACATACAAGAAACCAAGGAGAAAATTGAGTTGGTAAGAAGAAGAATGACAGCAGCTCAAGATAGGCAAAAGAAATTTGCAGACATGAGAAGGAGGCAGGTAGAATATGAGGTGGGAAATTTTGTTTTCATCAAAATCTCACCCATGAAAAATGTGCTGAGGTTTGGAAAACAAGGCAAATTAACCCCAAGATATATTGGACCATACAAAATTCTGGAGAGAATTGGTCCCTTGGCATATAAGTTGGAATTACCAGAAAACATGCAAGGTATACACGATGTTTTTCATGTATCACAATTGAGAAGATGGGTCCATGATAAGGCAGAAATTCTTGAAACCCCAACCCAAGTGCAGATAAATCCTAATTTGATTTATGAAAAGGATCCAGTGGGAATTTTGGCAAAAGATGTGAAGAAGTTGAGGAATAAATCTCTGAAACTTGTGAAGGTACAGTGGAGTCTTGATCCTAGTGATTGCACATGGGAATTAGAAGACAAAGTTAGGATGAATTATCCTAAGCTATTTTCAGATTAAGGTAATTCTGATTTTTGATTGTTTTCTTTATTTTGGATGAATATATTTTTAGTTAGTATAGAACTAAGAATCTATTTGGTAGAGAATATACTTGTTCTCTGAATTAAGTTTAAAATTTATTTTAAGCTTAGGAAAATTGTGGGACACAATTTCTAAAAGGAGGGGTGTATGTAATGACCCAAGATTTTAGGAATTTATTCTGGAAAATATAAATAAATTTAAAATAATTTTTAAATTAATTTTGAAGGAGGAATTGATATAGCTTGATAGTGTATCAGTGTGTGTACATGTGTGCACAGGAAATGCACATGAATATAAGCTAAAACCCTGAACTCCAAGAATACATACATATTGATGTGTATGGAAATATATATATATATATATATGTAGATTAAATTCTTAAAAGTAGTATGCATGAGTAAATATATATATATGAATGCTACTGAATATTTTGAGTGTACATGTGCATGTGTGTGTCAGTATAGAATGATGTATGAATATATATGTGGGTATACTAATTATTTCAGTAAGACTTATATAAATATATATATGTGTTAATGAAATACTAGAGTTTAAACTAGTGAAATAAAATATACAGACATATTTTAATATAAGCAGAAATAAGAAGAATGAAGATATAAAAAGGAATAATCCTCTTATAAATAAATGAAGGAAGTACATACCATTTGCATGAAAGCTAAAAATAGAAAAAAAAAAGATAAAACAGGGAAGTTCTTGGTATAGGCAGAATTAGAAAAGAGTATTTAATAAATAACAAAATCAAGTCACATTTTTAGCATGATTGTAGACAAGGGGAAAAGTATTTTCTGAAAAGCAAATTTCTGAAAAAAATGTGTAACCACTTTTCTCTTCACCCAAATTAAGCCGGGAAGGGTAAAACTTTGGGTTTAAAAAAATGCAGATAACATGATTTTTCTGGTGGGCAAAAATGGACTTAGCCAATACCCAAAACCCTAAGAGAGACCCTGTATATATATACATGTATATACAGCAGCCTCCTATCCTCCTCAGAAAAGAATTTTGAAAAAAAAAAGAAGAAAAACAATACCACAGAAATCATAAGACAAGGGAAGAAAGAGAGCTTGAGGATAAGGGCAGAAGTTCATCAATTAATTAAGGAAACAAAGAAGAGAGCTAGGTGAGAAAACTCACTCAAAAATCTAAGGCAATAAGTCCTAATGTAGGCAGCCAGTTATAAGTATTTTTCTTAAAAGAGTATTTTCATATATGAATGCTTATCTGTGAATTTAAATCTGAAAATGTTTTGATTCTCTTTGGTTGATTGCTTGTTTTATTATAAAAAAGTTTTATGTGTTGTTAGTATACATATCTGTTTTATACACTCAGATTTCTGATATGTTGATGTTTAGGGATATAGACAAATACCCAGAAAATAAAATGTTGAGAATAGGCAAGTAGTATTGGTTTTGGCTCAACCCAGAAAGATGTAAATAATGTTGAGCTGCAATATACTCATGTATAAGTGCTGAGGCTTGAAATAGAAAGGAATTAGGGGTGCAATAGGGTTGCCTATGTGCTGATGCTCCTGATTCAATAAAATGCATAGCAAACAAAATTTTGTGATTCAGGGAAACCAGGTCATCCTGAGTTTAACTCAAGCACAAATGTTTGCAAAAGAAAAACTCTCTCAGAAACCATAAGCCAATGTTAGTTGCCTAAACTCCTTTTAAAATACCAGGATGAATATATTTATATACAGAACCTTATTTTGTAATCACCAATGGTTGTTTGCTTGTTTGCCTCTGTATGGTCATGAAAACTCAAAAGAGCTATTATTAACTTTAACCTGATTAGGAAATTGGGGTCAAGAACACTGCAGGAATGACTTGTGTGCTTGAGTAACACAAGTTGACACATGGCTTGTTTAAGTCCTGAGATCTTTGTGTAATGGAGTGAATTAGTTCATTACAGTGTGTCCATTGATTCATAAATATTGCAGGTGAGACCAAGGATAGATAAATATACCCAGGGAATATTTGAGATGATGAGAAAACTAGAGTTTTTCCCAGAATTGAAATATGAGAATTGAATAAATGATTTAACTCATATTGGTTATTTTCCTGTTTGGTATGAATGATTGGTTGACTATGATTGAATTGTATGCTTGAGTGTATGTGCCATGTTTGTACATGTAGTCTCTGGAAAGAAAATTAAAGTGTGCACATGCACAATGACACAGAGCATGCACACAAGTATTTGCCTGATCCCAAAGGGCTGAACTATCTGTATATGTACTTAACTTGACTTTAACCTAATTAACTATTTATTTTTGTGAGCTTTCTCATACCAGACATGTGTCTGACCCTAGTGTGCTAATGGCATCTGGGGTGTCTCATTTAAAATGAGGCAGTTTCAAATGCTTTTTCAGGGATTGCAGCAACTAAGTAGGAGTAGGAGCAAGGCTTTGAGAAGAAGATATAGCATGCTAAACTTAGTTAGATAAGAGCCTAAATGTTGAAATCTGCATGTATTGACAATTTAAATTGCTACTTGTATTAAGTATTGAATATTGGATGGATATTTTGTTAGGTATTTTATTAAGAGATTGACTTGTATCTGGAATCTATGAACCAAGTTAAATATCTGTTATGTTTAATTTAATCAAATCTTGTGAGTGGATTTAGCAAGAACACCATGTTAAAATCTAATGATTACATTTTTTAAATGTATTAGTCAATCTTGAGTCTTTGGAAAGGATTTGAGTTTTGAGAAAATCTGGATAGTTGATTCTCAGAAAGATTAAATGGTTTTATTTTCTACTATGGCATATGTATACAAAAGAAAATAGGCATAGGTTGAATGTTTTATATGGCTGCAAAGTTCCCATAATTAAGCTTGTTTCATACAAATGTCTCATGTCCTATTTTTTAAAAGAAAGGATTTGTAATAAGGGAATTGTAAGCCAGATCCAAATAGTTGCAGATATATATGCACATAAACATGTTTAGTGCAAATATTACCATACCTTTTCCTTTGTATTTGTAATAAGAATCTGAATTTCACTCAGATTCTAACCAAATGCATTCTTAATTCCAGACAGATTTTGTGAGAAGAAATTCAAACCTGGATAATGATAAACTCTCTTATCATTTACAAAACCCAAGCAACAGACCCTTAAATTTACATCAATCATGAAGCCTTCCAGGTTGTAGGAATGGATTTCAAAAATAATTAAGCAAGGATTATTGTTTAGTATGTTGGAATATAGGCAAAAATAAAATATATATGTGTAGATATAGGTAAATAACAGATTCCAAATTGTACAGAAGGAAAAAAAAACAAAATTGTGTTTGAACCAACCAGCATAGTACTCGAACTCGTGATCTCTTGTGTATAAGTTAGGCGCGTTTCCATTACGCCTAGATGTTGCTTGTGTTCACTTAGGATCCACTTTCTTTTATACTGAATTTGATACTATCCAGACTTTAACATGATCATCTATATTAAAAGCTTGTTCACTACTGATTATTACTTGATCACTTCTTAGTTAGGATAAACAGACTAAAGTTTATGTCTCCAGTGGATTGTTTGGTCAAAAAAAAAAATCAGCAATCCAATATCCTCTTGTTTTTCCAGAACTCTGATTCAAACAAGAGAGGCATATACATCCTCACATGTATGTGCTTATCTTTGTGAATGTACTGATATACTTATATTGGTTGATTATTGTGATCCTGGATATATTTTGGTTTATTGGAGAAAGATATTGACCCTGAGAGTTATAATTGCAATGGATGATATATCTATCTATCTAAATATTTATATATCCTCTTTACCTTAAACCTATAAAAAAAAATCCTTATGGAATTAGAGTAGAAATAGGAGGGTCATTTCAGTTTTGCCAAATTTTAAATTAACAATCTGATATTTTGAACTATTCAAGTCTGACATGTGTGGATTATTGTTGATTTGAATGGTCCAAAATAGCGGACCATTACAGCCACCCTGGTTTTGCGACTGGAAGGGAATAAGTTTCATTCCTAGACCGATTTGTTTAAGGCTCGAAGTGCATCCTTTCTAAACTTCCTTTGACTTTTATAGGTATCCGCCTATGACCTGAAGGCACTGGGACTTTTGAGGCCGTCGAGGCCATTCGAGCCATTCCCTTGGGAGACCGGGAAATTAAATCCGTTATTTCCAACTAATTTCTTTCGTGGTTTGGATTATTGATGGAGGGTCGTCGAACTAGCCTCCCAACTAGCGCCACTACAACTGTATCTGCTGCAGAAAAAGGCAAAGAGCAAGCCGGGCCTTCAGTGCCCCCTACAGGAGGGGCCACCGATACATTTGAGAAAGGTTAAATTAAAGAGTCCGGGGTGCTAGGAGCGTCTGATGAGAATATAAGTCCCGACTCAGCACCAGTAATTGACGCACCCGGCATTGATGAACCACCTCCTCCTTCAAAGAGGAAAACGAGCCTAGCCCATAAATTGAGAAAGAAAACAGTAGGCGGAACCTCAAAAGTTACAATTACTCCAGTTGAGAAAGAGTCGTCTCCCCAACATCTAGAGGGTTCACTAAAAGGTCTATCAGACCTTACCATCCCCACGACTTGCTAAATTATGGTTTCAATGATCCAGAGGCCATGGGACTTAATTCACCTGCGAGAGGTGATGAAGGCGATCAGGCCCGTCATCAAGGAGAGAAAACCCCAATAAGTACAGCAAAAGAAACTGGTCCATCAGGGGGAAACACTAGGACACACACGAACACTCACACTTCACCCTACACTTGAATTTTAGCCATCATGTGATTCTCACTAACTCGTCCTCGCTTGGTTTCTATGCAGGTGATATGGGACGCACACACGGCTTCGACCGCCTTCGTGGGTCCTCTATCTTATACCACTCCAGTCGGGATTCGGGATTAGGCAGACGCCGAGACAGGGATGATAGCGGCGATAGGGACTATCATCCCAGAGATTCTTCATCTTCTCGAAGAAAAACTTAAAGCCATTCTTCATATCCCAACGATCCACCCCCTCATTTAGAGCATAGTAGGGAGAAGTCTGCTCAAAAGGGATCACAATTCGAAGCTCCCCGTGACCAACCCTCTGGCTCGTCCAGCACCAAGCAATCTCGTGAGCCCCATAAGAAGTCTGTGACTCCGTCTAAGCAGACTTCCCCAACCACCGGACACAATCCATCAACAGCTGAAAAATTAGTCGAGCTTATGGCCACATTTCCGAAGATATGCTTCGACGGATTGAAATTTCTTCCTGCGATTCATCCTATTCTAGGGCACATCAAACAAAGCGCCATCGCCTGCAATAATGATGTCTATGTTCAACATGACGCGTTCGTTCATTTGGCAGAAAAATTTTCAGAAGTTTCTATGTAATGTCAATACGAAATTGATCGCCTGAAACTTGAAGCCATTCATGACAAAGATATCATTAAAGCCCAAGATGAAGAGTTATCCTTGTACAAATCCCAACTTAAGGTCGCATAGAAAAATGCCAAGGATACATCCGAGGCAGTCAATCGTTTGGAAGCCACTCACAAAAAAGAACTTGATGAGGCAATTCAACGTAGTGGTGCTCTAGCCTTAGAAAAAGACTCCATCCAGAATGAAAAAGATATCCTCGCTCGATGAGTTAAAGAACTGGAGGAGCTGCTCCTTAAAGAGAAAGAAGAGAAAACTGCTCCATGGGAAGAGTCACAACGATATTGCGATGAAATCGGCCCAACACGACTCTTAAAGACGAAGCTTGATGAGGAACTTTCTAAAGTTGAAGCGTTAAAGGATCCAGCCCGTGAGGAGGGTAAAAGAATGGCGCTGACAGAAGTCGATTCTCGCCTCGAGGCAACTGCTGAAGCTGGCAGGGAAGAAATTAAGTGCCTATTTGATCCGCTTATCGCCGAGTATAATGCTCGAGTTCTCATGCATCGTGATCTATCTTTTCTAGGCGAGGGTTACCTCGAATCATTGGCCGAAGCGTGGGATACTTTAATAAAAATTAAAAAAGTTGAGCTGGGCACTGAAGAGGTTGATGAAGAAGCTCTTGTGAAGGAAGTGCTTCGATGAAATGAACCTTCTGACTTATCTGCAACAAAAACTCTCTTCGGAAGAGATTCCTCCTCATCGAAATGGAAGGACGACATTACTGGCCCGTCTGGAATTGAGTCTCCAGTTCCTCCTCCCGCTCAGCTGGGTGATAGCTCGTTACTCGATCCTTCCGAGCAGCATGTTGGTTATGATCCGGAGAAGGCTGGGCTTGGAGTTCATATTCTATCCCCTATTCTAGAGGGTGAGACCCCGAAGACAGCTGAGAGTCAATTGGAAGCCAGTATGTAGCTTTCCCTTCTAGAGTTCAAGAAACCTTTGTTTTTGGTGAATAATAGATGTATTCTAAAATGGCTTCATGCGGGCCATTTTGATCCTGAACCAACTCCAAGGAGCGAAGTCGCCACAGAGAAGGAATAGAAAATGGCGGAAGAACTTCACACTAGGGATACTCCTGGGCTCGTTGCCCAAGTGATCGGGGCGCTCGATGAGGACAAACTCGAGAATCCCTCACCTATAGACGAACATCACGAGGTTGAAATCACAGGCGCCTCCGGACCTACTTCAAAACTTAGCATGGGGGAGTGAATCGTGGAAGAGGAGAAAAAGAAAGTCGAGATTAAGATTGAACCTTAGGTGGTGGAACTTGATGATCCTTTAAATGGGCCCTTGAAGATAATTCTCCCCGGAGGGAAAACACCTCTGGATGTCCCTCTTCCTGCCCCGGATACCACCTCACTGGGAAGCAGAGGGTCCTGGAAGAAGCGCTTGGCTGAGGAGCCTTCGGAGAAGCCGAAGAAGGAGAAAAAGTCAAAGAAGTAGTTATCCGATCATGCCTCGTTCAGCCCAAATAAACATGAATCATGTAGTTGTTTCTATTTATTTTTATAGTCGTTGTGAATAGACTTTTGCTCCAAACTCCAGAAAAGTTGTAATAGAACTTAATTTTGGGTTAGTAAATAAAATTTTGTTTCTTTGTCTTCCACGATTTTCATTCTTTAGCTTATTTTCTAACTTTTAGTTGAAATTCGAAATCTTATGGGTTACGTAAACTCCGGTCCGCTTCCACATGACCTGGAAAATTTTAAATTATTTATATTCTAGTCCGCTCTCTGGGGACTCAGAGCACTCTAGTCCGTGCACCGGGGACTCAGAGATTTTTGGATCGTTTATATTCTAGTCCGCACTCCGGGGACTCAAAGTACTCTAGTCTACGCTCCGGGGACTTAGAGATTTTAGAATCGTTTATACTCTAGTCCGCACTCCGAGGACTCATAGTACTCTAGTCCGCGCTCTGAGGACTTAGAGATTTTTGAATCGTTTATACTCTAGTCCGCACTCCGGGGACTCAGAGTACTCTAATCCACGCTCCGGGGACTTAGAGATTTTTGAATCGTTTATACTCTAGTTTGCACTCCGGGGACTCAGAGTACTCTAGTCCACGCTCCGGGGACTTAGAGATTTTTGAATCGTTTATACTCTAGTCCGCACTCCGAGGACTCAGAGTACTTTAGTCTGCGCTCTAGGGACTTAGAGATTTTTGAATGGTTTATACTCTAGTCCGCACTCCAAGGACTCAGTGTACTCTAGTCCATTCCCCGGGGACTTAGAGATTTTTGAATCGTTTATACTCTAGTCTGCACTCTGGGGACTCAGAGTACTCTAGTCCGCGCTCTGCGGACTTAGAGATTTTTGAATCGTTTATACTCTAGTCCGCACTCCGGGGACTCAGAGTACTCTGGTCCACGCTCCAAGGACTTAGAGATTTTTGAATCATTTATTGATCAACTTTTAGTTTTGCATGCACGTTCATACGCTAGACAGATTAATGCAACTCTATTTTGCCCCGGAATTACAAAATACAAAACACTGATAGCACATAGAAAAACAACATCAAGCCTTTATTGATTGTAGAAAATAAGGACAAACTGAATTGACTTATTACATGTCAGAAACAAAGGACAGCAAAAGGAAACATACACTGGAAACAACTGTACTAAAATGCAAAAGAAAACGACTATGTGTAATAACGATGCAAATGCTCGCTATTCCATGCTCCGGCGAGTGTCATACCGTCAACAGTCGCTAGCTTAAAGGTTCCTTCTCCAAGCTTCCGTTCGATGACATCGGACCTTCCCATGTGGGATTCATATGTGACGGGAATGGAAAAACTCACTTCAAAACAAGATCACCCACATCAAAGATTCTCGGTCGAACTCTTTCATTATAATATCGAGCGACTCAGTATCGATATGCAGCCGCCCTTAAATCAGCTTCTTCACGTTTCTCATCGACAAAGTCCAATGACTCCAGTAAAAGGTCCTGATTTGTCTTAGGATCATAATGAGCCACCTGGTGAGAGGGAACTTCAAGTTCCACGGGTATAACAGCTTCAGTGCCGTATGCCAAGGTGAATGGAGTGTGGCCAGTCATGGACTTGTGGGTGGTTCTGTAAGCCTAGAGTGCTGTCGGAAGCTCATCCACCCACTTGCCTCTAGCCTTCTCCAAACGTTTTTTCAATATGGACTTGATTATTTTATTTACGGCTTCAACTTGTCCATTGGCTCTAGGGTGAGCGACTGCCGCAAACCTTTTTTCAATGCAATATTTTTGGCAGAATTCTTTGAACTCCCTACTCTCAAATTGAGTTCCGTTTTCCATAATGATAGTTCGTGGAAGGCCAAAACGGAATATAATGTTTCGTACAATGAAATTAATGACCTTTTTGATGGTGATCGTAGCTAAGGGCTCTGCTTCCGTCCACTTGGTAAAGTAATCAAACGCTACAATTGCATATTTTGCACCACCTTTGTAGATTTTCAAGGAGCCGATTATATCGATCCTCCATATTGCAAATGGCCAGGGACTAACCATTTATGTGAGTTTCGTCGGCGGAGCTCTCGGGATTTTCGCATACTTTTGACATTTGTCGCATCTTCTTACATAGTTCACGGCGTCTCGATTCACGGTTGGCCAATAGTATCCATAGCGGGGGATCTATTTTGCTAGTGTCTGCCCTCCAATATGGTCGCTACATTCTCCTTCATGAACTTCTTTCAAGACCCGATTTATCTCGTCGTGGGCGTTGCACCGAAGTAAGGGAACCAAGAATCCTTTCTGATACATTACTCCATCCTGCATTATATACCACGAGGCTTTGCGGACTACTTGTCATCTTTCGTTCTTTCTCTTAGGCAAAGTTCCATGTAACAGGTATTCTTTGAACGGAGTCATCCACGACTCGCTTTCAGCTTCCGCCCCTAACACAGAATCTACTTCCATTTCGTTTATGCTCGGGGCATGTAACGATCCCGAATTTAAATTAAATTTAAATTGTTAATTAATTTAATTTTTGAATAAAAATTTGTAAAATTAATGGTAAATTGATCTGATTTTTCCCAAAATTAAAATAAATTGTGTTAAATCAAATGAATTTAAATTTTAAATAAATGGTTTGAAAATAATTATAAAAGTATAGACAATTGATACAAGAAAAAAATAAATAATTTTAAATTTTAGAATTGATGGTTAATGATGATTTGAATTTATACAATTAATATAATACAATAAATATTATAGTAAAATAATGATAATAAATATTTAAAGTAGAGATAGAGATAAATATAAGATAAATTATAATAAAAAAAGTAAAGGAAAACATTAGTTCAAATTTTAACAACAAATAAAAGTTTAGAAATTCATCTATATTACAAAATAAATAAATAAATATATATATATAGTCTTATTCAATATAAAGTAAATATATAAATCTAATAAATCAATGCAAAATAATACCAAGTAGTAAAACAAACAAAAAAATAAAAGAAAAACAAAATAAAATAGAAGTTCATTTACATTATAAAGTAATAATACAAAGTAAACATTTGATAAAATCTAACAACAAATTTAAAATAGAAACTTATATTATAAAGTAATATTATAAAAGACAAGTCAAAAAGAAAAGAAACAAACATATATACATAGTTAAGTATAAACAATAACCATAACAACTTTATATTTGTATATAGGGTATAAAAGCAAATCAGGCAAAGTAAAATATGTAGCCTGTAAGTAGTAATGCAAGGCAAGAAGTAATATAATAGGCAAAGTAAAAATATAAAAATATCTATGAAGTCACAAGGCAGTGCAAATACATTCAAATACAAGAAAATTTAAAGGACAAATGTGTTCAAGTATTCAAACATATGAAGACATAAAGTACTCATGCATTTAATGCTAGCACAAACAAAGTCAATTCGAAATGTTGAAAAAAAGCAATTCAGCCTCCATTTACTAGCGAATATCATCTGCCTACATTGTACAACAAATAAAAATATTACCCTGTATTGTACAAACAAGAATTATATCATCCTGTAACTTGCTTTCTTATATATCAACCTTCCTCATTTCTTTTCGTTCCATTCCAGCTGAGTAGAAAACTAAAGTAATATCATCTCATATTCAAACAAGCTTCAACATAAACAACAAAACAAAATTCAACTCGAACGAAAGATTTAAAAAAAAAGATTTCAACTTGCCAATTTTCAAAGCCTGTTTCAAAAAGAACTTTGTTCTTCATTTTAGACAAGTGAGTAAACCTTCTTTTAAACTAGATTTCTTTGTTTCTTTTACATGTGAGCAAATTTTCAACCTTGTTATATGTTGTTGCTTGTGATAAAAACATCAAAGTTTCTATGAATGAATTTATGTGATAGAATAATTGATGCATGCCTATGTATATGTATATATACACCTCTGTTATATTATACTGTTTTCAAGAAAACATCAACCGTGGGTAAATTCCACTCTTTAAAAGCTAAATCTGATAAAATCTTGTAGGATGTGTGGATAAGTGTTGCATGGATGGATTAATATGATTGAAGTATATAAAGGTGAAACAATCTGTGCTTGTCTATTTAAATGTAATGCCTCTGTTTATACAGCAGGTTCAAACACATTCAAATAAAAATCGATTTCTCTTCTTATATTCAATTTTAAGTTATGAGCTCTGAAGATGAAATGTGTATAAGGATGTAATATTATTTTTAAAAATAATTCCAAGCAGAAATAATTAGAAAATCTTTTGAAAATAAAACATCACAGTAATGAACAGTATTAGTCAAAACATTCGAATGATTTATTTTCAAGTTTTGATTTGATAAACTATTTCGAATCGGTAAATGATGATTTTTGATCAGAAAATCTAGATTTTTAGGGTGGAAATTGTGGAGTTAACTCGAATTGAACAGAAAATACAAAACTGGCAATTTCCAGTGATCGACGTTGAACTAGGGATCGGGTTTGATCATTGTGATAGCTGGGAGAATGGCGATTATAAGAAAAATAATGGTTAAAATTATAGATCATCGTGGCGGCGTGAGTTCGTCGAACTAGGGTTCAAATGCCTGTTTTGGTTAAGGACGAAGACGAGACAATTTCTTCGTCGTGGTCGCACCGGAGTCGACCGGTGGTAGGGGAAATCGAAGCTGGAAGGAGTGATGAAGCTACGGTGAAGTTGGCAGGTGATTCTGAGGTCAGAGGCGACGGCGAGGGTGGTTTCCGATCGAAGTATTTGAGTTCCAGTTTTGTCTTTGTGCTCGTTTTTCGATTTGTTAATGGAATCGATGAACTAGGACGTTGGGAAGGTTGGCGAAGTCGATGTCTAATTGTTGAAGACCGACAGGTTGGTCGGAGATGTGTGGGATCGACGTGCACGTGCACGGTGCACTCGTGTGTTATCTGGCGATGTAAGATTGGGGAAGAAGAATGGTGCTCGGGTCGATCGCGTGATATTTGTGGGTTTGACTCGAAGTGGGTAGGGTAGTGAGTGACCCGAAGTTTTACTCGGGAAAACTAAAGACTGGCTCGGGTTAAAATGATATAACAGGTTTAAACAGAAACCTACTTGTTCTGTTTTAAAATTTTAAAATGAATTTAAAATGTAAGAAAGTTTTGAATCTAAGTTTTATCTGAATTCAGATTTAAATATGTATTCCAGTTTAAAGTGAAAAGAAGTTTTAAAAATTTAAATTGTTTTAAACATCTTGAATGTTTAAAGTATTTTTTTAAAATGGTTTTGAGTTGAGAATAAAAGTCTTCAAACATATTTGAAAATATCAAAATGAGTTTCACCTTAAATTTAATGAAGATTGATTGATTTATAACTCATTAATTATTCAGTTAATCAAAATGAATAATTTATTTATTTAATGGATTAATTAAATAAGTAATTTAAGGTTTAAAGATTGATTAATTGTTAATTAAGGATTATTAATTTAATATTAATTAATGGTTAAAATTGATTAATCAAGTAATTAAGCAATGATTAATTCAAGAGTAATGTGATAAATTAATTAAGGTGATTAATTTGAGGTTAGTCAATTTAAGTTAAAGGTAAATTAACTAATGAAAATGATTAAAGGTTAAATTTCTCAAAATAATTAATTAAGGGGTTAATTAATTATGTAATTGGCTTAAAGGTTAATTTAATTAATAAGGTTAATTAAGAATAATTTAATCAATTAAGGTAATTGATTAATTAATCTATATTAGATAATTTGTCATCAATTAATCAGGATTGGATAACAAATTCATAAGTAATTAATTTAATTGGAAATAAATTGAATTAATTAGGATTAAACAATTAATTAATCCAATCTATGAATAATTTTGAATGCTTGGCCTCACTTATGAATGATTATATTGTAAGAGATTCTTGAATTGTTTGTGATATATCCTGATTTGTGTTGTGATCTGTAAGTAGTTTATTTATCTGGGATAAATGTAATTTATTTTCAGCGATATATAGATATATCTGTGGTCTGTGATCTGTGAATAAAGGATAAGCGTTACAGTTTATATCTCTTATCAACTATATAGTTGTATCTGATCCGTGATGATTGAATGATGTTGCACTATTGTGTTAAACCCCTGGACCACACTCTTATACACACAAATATGGATTTCATGAGGAAATCGGTTAAGTCACAGATAATCTAAATTTAATATTTTTGAAATTGAAATTTTAATTTCAATTGATTTTGGAAATGGATTTGGGTCAAATGTTAAAGCTTTTGAAAAGGTGTTTTCAAAGATAAAAGCTATTTTGAGTAACTTGGTGAAGTTTTCTAATTTAAATAATTTAATTTGAATTTGAATTCATAATTTTGAATTGAATTCAATGATTGGAAATTATGGTTAAGATGTTATAAATGTGTTTATATGAATTTAAACCATTTCAAAAGTATGGTTTTGAGAATTTGAATTTAACCCAAAGATCTTAACTCATATAAATGAATCAGATTTTCCGAAATGAAAACTGTTTGTTTTCAAATAATAGAAGCTTTCATATAAGAAATGAAATTTCAATTTAAAGGAATTTCAAGTTTGAATTGGAAATGGTTTTCCGAATTATGAATAAATCTTTGTGAAAGATTGTTAAACTTTGTTTTGAAATTGGAAAGGTGTACCTTTTGTATACAAGATCGAAATGAATTGTTTTGAAAGCTATTAGTTAAATCTTGATTTAAAGATTTAACGAGTTAATCCAATTGAATGGAAATTGATTTGGAAAATCTACGAATAGATCTTTGTGAAACTGGGTATTGTGAAGTAAATCTTTTTGTTTAAAGATTAAAAAATGGTAATTTGTTTAAACCATTTAAAGGAAAGGATTTGGGTAATAAGTTGTGACTTAATTGAAATCCCTATATCCATATGTTTTAAATATTGTGCTCACTATTCGGGTTAGCCGGGAAAAGACCTTTGTGTCATATAACCCATTCCGAATTAGTGATACGACGATATGGATAGCATTTGAAGACCGGTGGTGAAGACCGGATATTTTCGAAAACGAAAGGACAACTCATCGAATGTCTCTGCATCGACTGGTCCCCGGTATAGAGATTTGATCACCCTTTGTGATGGGAAGTCCGAACGTGATTATAAAATTATCCGGAATTGCAAGGGCTTCTTCGGAAGTGCCTTCGGTTCTGTTCGAGCCCGGAACAGACTTGTATGGTTGTATGTCTGACACTACACTTTGAGATATAAAGCTGATTTCTTTCAAATACATTTCTGTTTGGTGGCGGAGAATTTATTCTCTTAGCTTAACACCCTTCTCTGAGACGTACGAGCTCAGAGGTTATGTAGTTGAAGGTTATAAGTGATATACTCCCAATTTGGTAGTGTGACATGCTGAGTGCTGCTGTGTGTTGCTGATCATTTGTTGATCAAAGCATGGCTTTGTGAAAAAGCGTAGCTTTGTGGACGAGACCTCATCGAGCCTCACAGACCGGAAATGGTCGAAACAGGAAAGATGCGGCAAGGTTTCAGGGGTAGCTCCCCTAGGGTATGTCCATTCCTTCTGGAAAAGGGTGGTATTATGGTATGGAGCCCTGATACTTACTCATGTGGGCACTGTAGTATATTTATTACCGTGTGATGTTGGTATAGAGGATCCTCGTATAAAGGTCCCAAAGGACCGGGGGTGGAATATCTTAGGTTTACTAGCCGAGAAGGGGGGTAACCGGCCTTGTGTTGGCAAAGAGCCAGGTGGTTCTCGGGGCGTCCTGCCAGAGGCTTTCCCATGTGGCATAGGAAGTTCCTTAGCCTGACCATTTGTTGGAAAATCCAAAGAAACAATACAAACCTTGTATGGTTTTAGTTGTAGAACCTGCCATTTAAAATGGTAGCTATAGCAGGCATAATATAATGGTACCTATGCTCACTAAGATTAATATTGTATTTTCGAAATGTTTTCTGCACTATGCACTAGTAATAATATCAAAAGAGTTTTCTTTGCGTATTAAGCATGTTTGACTATCATAAGGAGAAATCTCCCCCATGTGTGCGTTTGCATTGTGTGTGTGCTGGGAGGCCTTATGGTAGTTTCATTTTCCAAAAGCATGGCGGATTTAAATGTTGAAAATTCTCTTGTTATTTGTTTTAAAGATAAACTGTTTTTGTTTACTCATACCAGTCCCACGACTGACCTGGAGTTTATTGTTCCCTTCCTAAACTCTGGGTGCCCACAATTTTCCACACGGGCAGTCTAGAGTTGGATTTCTCAGATATTCAGGTTTAGTGGATTATCTGGAGCTAGTTCACGTCATCGGAGTTGATGACTGCACCTGCTTATCTTGGTGCATTGTGTTGGTGTTTCAAGTTGGACGTTGGAATTGTTGGAGTCATTCTCTGACTAATCATTAGGAGTTATCATTTGTGTTATTTCCGCTGTATCATTATTTATCTCTGATATTGTTGTATCATATTGATATCATTGTTGTATATCATTCTGGATATTGTATTCATTGGAGTTGTATATGATATCATCTATTTCTTTCTTCCGCTGTGTTGTTATACTTACTGTGTTATAAGCTCCGGCAAGCCAGATTCGGCGTTTGAATCTACGGCATTTTGAGTACAAGTGAAGTACGGGTGCCGATTTTCGAAGGCCGAGTCTTTGGATTGTTACAGAGCATGTAAGGTTTTGACGGGGACTAAGCCCATCTTTTGTGCATCATCAGTACTCGCGAATTTTTCCCACGCGGGATCTTCGAAATATCGTAATATTCAAAGTCTACCAACAGTTCTTGAACCCGAGCAAGGTATGGGGCAAGTCTCTGCCCCTTTGCTTGATAGTCTCCTCGTACTTGGTACACCACCAATTGTGAGTCACAAAAGATTTCAACCGATTTTACTCCGAGTTCCCTGGTAAGTTTTAAGCCAGCAATCAATGCTTCATATTCGACTTCGTTATTCGTAGCTAGGAAGTCGAGTTTCAAAGCATAACAATTTGATCGATTTTGAGGAGTTACAAGAATAACACCAGCCCTAGAACAACAGTCATTGGATGCCCCATCGATGTATAGCTTCCATCGAGTGGGGGGAATTACATCATCACCACTTGGCTCGTCTAATACGGTGAATTCTGCAATGAAGTCTGCTAGCGCTTGCCCTTGGATAGCCCTCCGTGGCAGGTAAGTGATATCGAATTGACTTAACTCAATGTTCCACTTGAGTAACCTTCCAGAGGTTTCTGGTCATTGGAGCACCTGTCGCAAATGCTGATCGATATAAACACTGATCGGGTGTGCCTGAAAATATGGACGGAGCTTGCGTGATGCAATCACCAAGTAATAGGCTAGCTTCTCAATCTTAGGATAATTTCTTTCTGCCCCCGTTAAACGTTTACTGACATAGTATACTGGCTTTTGAATTCGGTCCTCCTCACGGACCAAGGCTGTACTGATGGGCATGCTGAGACACGGCCAAGTAAACATATAACTCTTCATGGTCTACAGGCTTTGACAGAACTGGGGGAATATCCAAGTGTCTCACCAGAGCTCGGAATGCATCCTCACAGTCCGGCATCCATTCAAAATTTCTCTTACCTTTCCTTATCACATCGAAGAAAGGAATGCATTTGTCGGTTGCTCTGGATATGAATCGACTCAACGCGGCGACTTTCCCATTCAAGCTTTGTACTTGTTTTATAGTCCTGGTTGCTTGTATGTCTTGAATAGCCTGAATTTTTTCGGGATTGGCTTCGATTCCTCGCGCATTGACAATAAAACCCAAAAATTTTCCCGATGCAACGCCAAAAGAACATTTTAGTGGATTGATTTTCATTCCATAGTACTTGAGTATATCAAACATCTCTGTTAAGTCTCGAATGTGGTCGTTTGACTACCGTGACTTTACGAGCATGTCATCCACATAGACTTCCATTATTCTACCAATTTGGTCTTTAAACATCCGATTTACCAAACGTTGATAAGTCGCTCCTGCGTTCTTCAACCTAAAAGGCATCACTACATAACAGTACAGTCCAACATCTGTGACAAAACTAGTGTGTTCCTTATCTGGAATGTGCATCGAGATTTGATTGTATCCCGAATACGCATCCATGAATGACAATAATTCGTGTCCTGCTATCGAGTCGACCAGCTGATCAATTCTGAGTAAAGGGAAACTATCCTTAGGGCACGCCTTGTACAGGTCTGAGTAATCAACACAGGTCCTCCATTTCTCATTCGCTTTTCTCACTAGTACGGGGTTAGATACCCATTCAGGGTAGAGGGCACCGCGGACGAATCCATTTGCTTTGAGTTTGTCCACCTCCTTTCTGAGAGCAGCAGACCTCTACGGGTCCATACCTCTCCTTTTTTGTTTCACTGGCACATACTTTGGGTCAATGTTCAACATACGACTTGCGATGGCGGGAGAAATCCCGCACATATCAGAGTGGGTCCAAGAAAAACATCTAGGTTCGCTCGGAGGAAATTAGTAAGATCCTCAGTCATCGAGTGGGTGAGTTGTGATCCAATCTTAAGCACCCGTGATGGGTCATCATGGCTGACTGGAATGTCAACCGTCAGTTCAGCTGGTGCTGCTTTAGACTCCTGGGTTCTTCATTATTGTATCTCAAAGATCTATGTCTCTGTAAATCCGACCCTGCTACCCGAGCCCCCGAGCCCCCGAGCCAAGGCTTGGGCACTACTTTTCAATTTTGAGCAACATGGATGCGGACGGTGTTGTCCACAACCTTTCCCTTCTATCTTCGATGAGCCTCTCTCAGCTCAGCCATATAGCATGCACGACCAGTCGCTTGATCGCCATGCACTACACCAACTCCTCTATCCATTGGAAATTTCAAGGTTAAACACCACGGGGCCAAAGCTGCCCTAAACTTCGCCAGGGCCGGTCGTCCCAAAAACATATTATACGGGGAATCAACATCCAAAACAATGAATGGTAGGATCTGTACCCTCCTACGTTCACCTTCTCCTAACTCAATTGGAAATTCTACAAAACCTACCACATCAGTGGCCGCACCATTACAGCCATGAATGCGGGCATTAGATAGTTTCAGATCCTTCGCTTCCATCTTCATTTGGTCATACGCTTTTTTGAAGATAATATTCATAGAACTCCCACAATCATTCAGTATCCTTCTCACGTACGCCGGCCCAATCGTGGTTGAGATGACCATCGGGTCGATGGTAGGTGCCTCCACCTGGTCGACATCCATACTCCTGAATACAATATCATCCGTCATCATCCTCTGCTGTTTCGCTAGGGTCCCGTCTTCTATGTTCGAGCAGTATTCGAAATCTGCATGATTTAAGGAACTAGCTTAGCGTTCCATTTCCTGCCAACTCTTGTCTGCCGGATGAGGCCCACCGACTATCGCGTTTATAACCAGTCTACCTCCAGTCCGAGCGGGTTCCTCAGGTCGATGTAGAGTCTGCCCGCGATTGGGGTTGGAGTTCCCTGTCCGCCTTCCTGTAGATTCTTGACAAACTGTTGTAACTTCTTCTGTCGAATCAGCTTTTCTATAGCATCACGGAGGTGTCTACGTTCTTCGGTATTGTGCCTGTAAGTCTCATGGAAGCGATAATAATTCCCAGTCTGCTTTTGTTCCTCAGTGGATTCTTTTGGGCGCGGCTTTCAGTATTGGAATGTATTACAAGTTGATAAATAAATATTCTCCAGCGATGCGTTCAGAGAAGTGTATTCGTTATAAGTAGGGATCCTTGGTTTCCACTTTCCTACTTCCCTCTTTCTTCCAAAATTTCCTCCTTCGGATTCTTTAGACTGCCCTGGCTTATTCTGAACATTGACTTGGACCTTGCCAGAGTTTTCACCAGATTGTTTCACGGCGATATTGCTTGGCCCGGGCGCGCTGCTTCGCCTCATCCACCTGGCCTCTTCTCTCCTCATGAATTGGTTCGCCTTTGAATAAAAACGTTCCAGGGTAGTCGACGGTTTTCCTGCCAGCCAATCACCAAATGCTGAGTCCGGATCTACCCCTCGTATCACGGCCATAAGAATAGCATGGTCATTAGGGTTGCTAACTTCGGTAGCAGCAATGTGAAATCTTTGCAAATATTCCTTTAACGATTCCCCTGGGGCCTGTATTATGCTGGATAAAGACATCACGTCCTTTGGGTGAGTGGTATGGATCCTGAATTGCTCCATAAATTTCGCCGCTAACTCATCAAACCTGGAGATCGATCGCGGAGGAAGTCTGGTGAACCACATTGTAGCGATTCCAGATAGGGTTATTTGGAAACATCTACATCTAGTCGCATAATTTGCCCTAGCCGAGTCCATCATCCACTCGTATCTCATTACATGCTGTCGGGGATCAGTCTTCCCTTCATACGCAGGAATGGTCGGCATACTGAACTTTCGGGGGTACTCAGCCTGTAGGATAGCACTGTGAATGGAGTATGACTCCTAGATATGCCCCAATCATCGTTGGATAGGCCCTGATTTTCTCTCATCAGTTGTCTGACCATAGCTGATAAATCTGGGGTCTGGATGGGAGGTGGCAAGTTGGACTCCGTCCTACGTGACCGTTCCGGCCGGTGCCTCCTGGGTAAGTGATCTTGCAAATGCATGTCCTGGGGACCTGCTTCGCTATGACCCTGGCGTGGTGGTGCACCAGCTTCCACCTGTGCACCAGATCTTAAGTTTCCCACTCCAGTTTGAGTGCGATTTTCCCAGAGCAAGTGAGGGGCCACGGTTCTAGGTAGAGAGCCCAAACCATTTCTGTTGGACTGTTCCACCGCACATGTTTGTGCTGTTTCAATCTTGCGGCGTCTACGCCTGTGATGTTCATCAGACGAAGTTGAGCCTTCAGATGATGAGTAGGAAGCGGGGCTTCCTCCAGCATTCTGATGTTGTTGCTGAGCAATTTGGGTCATGAGATTGGCGTTAGATTGAACTTGCTCGTTAAGCTGTCTCCTGCTTTCCACGAGTTCTCTCATAAGCTCATTGAACTCTGCTCTGGTGACAACTTCTGATTGGTTTAGGATGGTGGCGGTCCCAGCACCTGGATTAGCTTGTTGATTGCTGGGTCCCACTTGCTGGACGCTGGCGGTCTCTTGACATCCGCGTTGTGGGAGGCTGATCTGGTATGTGGTCTTCCCATCTTAGAGTATTTCATCGGAACTCTGAATAAAATCTATGAACTCCTGAAAGTGAACTTGGATCTCCTTCGGGGGATTTCTTCAATCCAGTAGCGACAAAGTAGATCCTAACAGCCTGAGAATACACGTTCTCAGTGAAAGCACCAAAATGTTAACACCAAAATTGGTCACTAACACCCTTGAATATAGTTATGTAGAGAGATTAATGAAGAAAGTAAATTAAAACAAAGAAATGATGCAATTGAGTGCAAAAAGTATAACAAAAACGAGAACACCAGATTTATAGTGGTTCGGCGTAATTGCCTACGTCTACTTTGTATAGAATTTTTATTACTTTACTGATCAGTTGAGTACAGATACAATCCGTAAACAAACAACTTGAAGGCAAGTTTAAACAGAAAAGAGATGAATACAAAAATGGCAGGGTATCCTTGGAGTTCCCGAAAAAAGGCCCTTTCAACTGTGTCATTGCCCCTCTATTTATAGACGAAGACAAGCTAGGTCCTCTATGCAGGCCCATGACTAAGATACTTCGGCCCACAATTAGCATATCATGCTCAGCGATCCATGTGCACCGACCTCGTATAACCGACCCAAAACCCACCGAGCGACTTTGACCGAACCAGTGGTTCTTTGTGAATGACTTGAAGCAAACTCGTAAGTAACGCGGAGCAATTATAATTGTGACTCAAAGTGAACCAACAACGATATCGCCTTATGGCAGCCTTGCAACTCCTCATGCTGTTTCGCCGAACCACTACAACCGGACCCAAATTATCGAACCACATGTACCAAACCATACATGTCGTTCAACCATAGCCGAACCACAATGGCCGGACCGCATACGAACGCCGACCACATGTATCAATTCTCTTGAGGCCGCTCCCACTTACATCGAACCATCCAGGACCAATCCACCTGATATAATCTCCCGAGGCCGAACCAGTCAGGCCAGCCTATCTCGACCGAACCAATCTGGCCGACTCACGTATGACCCTGTTCCAACAAGGCCGATTCCATCAATACCGATCCATTAATATATTGTCCTAATGCTAAGCCACTCACATAGGCCAAACCATACATTTATGCTGAACAATGTATATATGCCGAACCATGTAGATATGTCGAACCATGTAGATTGGATCAATCCCTTATATCTCCAGTCTCTCCCTGGCTCGAGCCTTCTCTAGATTCAACCAAAGCCTCTGCAACTATCACCTAGTAGCCAGGCCAAGTAACCAGGTAACACATTTCAACCCATAGGGAATTCTAAACTAACAGGGAACTTGCAGAGTGAGGACAAATATGATAATAATATAACGTATCAACAACGGGCATATATCATCAGTAACAAATTTAAATATAATATATACAACAGGTTATGGTGTCATATGTCATAGGTAAATAATTGCAGATAATGGCATATCAGATTTAACAATTAAATAACTTAACAATTCAAATTTAACAGCATACTTCAATCGTCATTTCAAGTGAATTAAATTTACTAAATATAAGAATGTTAATCATGAGTGATTTCTCACCTTTCGAGGCTAGAGAAATTTGATAACTAACTGAGCTGTGAATCCGAGCAACAAATTCCAAAGTAAAGTATGATGAACACGAATTGGACGATCAAACCAAAGCTGGAAGTTTGGAATTAACGGAAAACAAATCAAAACTAGCTTAATATAAACTGACCAAAATATATGTTATATATAAAATTTTCTTTTAATCGATAAGAAAACGTATATTTAAAATAGATTCTCTATTTATATATTTTCAAATCAATATTTAATTTAAACACATAAAAAAATCTCTATATATATTTGAAAACTAAACTCATGTATATTTATATAAACCAATATATAGACTATTATATAACTTACATACATATTATATTTTAATATCAATGTTTATTATAAAAATCAACATAAACTTCCTTTATTGTTTATATATATAAACTCAACCAGATCATATGTAAGCTTATGTAAATACATATATACGAACAAACTTAATATATGTGCTACCAGTAAGCATGAAGGAAAACTCAATATATCCCCTTATATATATACTAATAGATGAACTAATATAAAAAGGAAAAGGTGGTGGATGAAGTCTCGATTGTGATATAGAGGCGGAGCATGTGCGTGGTCGGCAACAAATGGAAACCATGCAAATTCAGGTCCCCAAATATATATATACGTGCCAAACTTTTTGTTTCTTTTTTTATAAGGGAGGTGGTTAGGAAAAATGGGTGAGAGAGGCAAAGGGGAGCTGCCGCCGCTATGGGAAACACAGGGAGGAGGCTGTCAGGTGCGAGCGAGGCTCGGATTAAGTCGGAGAGGATTGAAGCGGTGCTAATTCAAACATATGCTAACATACATATATTTCTTTCCTATTTTTTTTAAGAAGAGGGGAAAGCTCGGCCATAATGGAAAGTGGAAGAAAAGGTGAATGATTGCAGCAGCTCAACTGCGGGCATGGATGAGGGCACAAGAGCTAGAGGTGGCTTCGGGTTGTTGGTTGTCAAAAGGGAAAGGAGCTACAGGTGATAATATATATAACTTATATATATATATATTTTTCTTTATGTGGCTGCTGGAGTTTTGAAAGGCAGAAGGGCGACTGGTTTGCTGTCACGTTGCGAGGCTATCACTTGTAGAGGGTTAGTGGTTATAGGTATAGGAGAATGTTGGTTAGTTATCATGCTCTTACCAGTGGGTGGTTCAGGCATTTAAAGTGGAGCAAAGGTGGGTGAGGTCGGCTGGAGCTTGAAGCTTGCTGCGATGAAGAGTGGATGCTTGCGGAACTTGGTGGCGGTGGCGGGTGGCTGCTAGGTTTGTTTGGTGATCTCGGCTGAAGGGTTGAAAATGAAGGAGGTTGTTCCTTCTCAGATTACAAACAAGTTTAACACACACACACACACACACACATATATATATATATTATACAGAGAAGGGCTAGGAGGAGAGAGAGGTCAGTGGCGGAGTGGAGATTGGGTAGATGCGATCTGTGGCGATGTCTGACGAGGGAGGAGTTAGATCGGCAAGAAGAAGAATGATCGGGTTCAAGAGGCGGAAGTGGGAACGAAAGGTGAGTTTAGCCAAAAAGGGGGATGTGGAGGCATGCCAATATATTTAAGAAATGGAAGAGAGAGAGTTTTTGAATCAGGAAAACGTACATAGCTTTTCACCTTCTTTTTTTTAAGAATGAATCATAGGAAAATTGAAAGGGTAGAGAAAAATTACAAGCTTGGTTCGGAAAAAATGAAGAAAATGGCAGCTTCAGGCGAAAGGACAGAGGACCTGATATATATATATATATATATCATAAATTACAAGTTTATGAGCTGTCACTTTTTTTCCATTAGAAACTTGTTTATATTTTTTTAGGGATGAACGAAAACAAGGAAGAGAAAAGGCCAGAGAAAATGTACCACCCTATAAATAAAGCAATAGGAACAGTGAAGGTCAAAATTGAATTTTCGGCTGTTTGTTTCAGCCGATAAAAAAACCAATGAACGGTGGGAAACCAAAGGACCAAAACGGGTACCGATACGGCTAACCGTTTCGCAGATTTCGCCATGTACCGGACTTCGGAATGCACAAACGAATATACTGCAGAGATCAGCACGACGAGACGAACAGAACGGTACACAAATATCGGCGATACAACCATTCTATCAAAAGTCGATATTCGCTGCCAAACTGCTGTTATTTCACCGAAAATAAGATAAACAGGGATAGGGCAGTCCAAATTTGGCGAAACGAAATATGACGTCTCACTTAGAAAATGATTTAAATTTATATTATATAAAAAATTTCAGGTTTCAAAAAT
Source organism: Allium fistulosum (assembly GCA_030737815.1). Lineage (NCBI taxonomy): Eukaryota > Viridiplantae > Streptophyta > Magnoliopsida > Asparagales > Amaryllidaceae > Allium > Allium fistulosum. Next base: position 1,002,640,513 of record CM060908.1, read on the forward strand.
ATTTTATTTTCAACAAATTTAACTGATTTTAAATTATGGTTGAAAATTACACAACATAACTAACTTTCAAATTTTCTGATGAAAATCTGCCATTTGCTATGTTTAAATAGACGTATTCCAAATATCAAATTTTCATTTCAACATTTTAAAGTTTAAATTTCACGAAAAATTTAGTTAATTACGTTATTAAAAATCTTTAAAATTACCGGGTCGTTACATTATTTTTGTAATCTACATTTTGAAGATATTAAACATGTATATTATGATTGCTTGGATGCTTATTTCATTCTGAATAATATCCTTAAAACCTTTAACTTTAATCCAGCAACTAAAATATATGATTGTGAATATTATTGGAATAGTTCTAGATTTAAGTTCAGAAAGGAAAATAGATTTTTACTGGACACACTAATCATTATAATTTGTTGGTATATTTGGTTTGCAAGAAATCAGAGATTTTTCAAAAATAATTATAGTCATTTTAATAAATTGATTTTTATAATTTCGTCATTTTGTTTTAATTGGATATCTAATCCTAAATATAAATTAGCTAAAAATAATATATTTAAAGAATATCCTAATAAGGTTAATCATAATATTAATCTATTTAAATATAAAAATAATATTTTTGACATTAATAATTGTAGTATTAATATTTTTTCAGACTTAAATGATGATTTCACTATGTATCATAACATCCTATTGATCAAAGGACCATAAGGATATCTTTGTTTTGTTTTAGATATTGTTTTAGTTTTCGTTTGTTTTAGTTTTTAGAACTTTAAGTTTATTCGATCATGGATTCCTTTTAGTCATTTTTCTGTTCTTTTTTTTAATCTTTCATATTAGCTTAACTCTTGTATCATTATTTCTATTTCTTTTATACATATATATGTATATAAATTTCATTTATATACATATATATATGTATATAAATTTCATTTATATACATATATATGTATATAAATTTCATTTATATACATATATGTGTATCATTCTAACTATTTTCTTTAGTTCCGTTCCAGATACAGGTCTTGGGCTAGATATGGCGTTAGTTTCTTATTGTAGGTACACAGAATTGCGGCTTGCAGATTGTTGTATGTAGGGAGGGGTTCTTCTCAGTACATATTCATCTTCATTATGGAGTTTTGTTTTCAGGAGGATTCACTATTCAGCTATGCACTACTTCCAGTTTTACTGAGTCTGAGTGGCGTTTCCGGTCCAGATCACTCGTAGTTCCATTTCAGATCATACTCTTTTCCATGCCTTCAGAGTCAGCCTCCAAAGTGGAATTGCCTTTAGAGTGGAGTTGCCTTCTTAGATAGAGCTGGATTCCAGTTTCTTTGGTTATTTCATAGTTTTTCAGGTACTTCTAACACCTTAATATTGGGCGGTGGCCATGCTGGAGCTCGGTATTGGAGTGTAAGTGGCCTTGCCGAAGCTTATTTTAGGGGTTCCTGAGTTTTTCCTTTGTTTTTTGTATTTAGATTAGCTACCTGCCAGGCATGTTGGCAGCATACACACACACACATATATACATATATTATCATGTGTACTATCCTCTATTTTAGAGGATCACACATTTTTCTCAAAAAAAGAATTCAAGAGAATGAAATGAGAAGAGAAAAATAAGAAAGTAGTTAATAAAAATTCATTTGGAAGTCTGGTATATACAGGAAAACATCGGTCATGTCCATTTGGAAGAGAAATGATGAAAAGACACTTCCATTCAAAACTTGAATTTTGAATTTTATGGATGGTATGTCGACATATGCGATTTGGATATGTCGACATATCCTTCACAAAATTGAAAAAATACTTTATAAAAATTATTTTGAAAATCCTTTGTTTTGTAAAATAATTTGGTACTTTGTAGAATCATTTATATATGGGTTATACAAATTTTAATCAAAATATAACTTAATAAAACTTTACAAAATAAGTTCTGAAAGATTTTAATAAGAACATTCAATATAGTGTAAATAATATATATATATATATAATCAGTATAGTTATAAATTATTAAGTATAAACAAAAATTCACTATATATGAACTTTTAAAAAAACTTTAATAAGTATAAGAGATTTGAAAATCATTTTGGGAAATATTTTGGAAAGATTATTTTAAAAATAGAATATATGAAAAACAATTTTAAAACAAAATTAGAGAAGACGACAGAGATCGGGAAAATGCTATCAAGGTTTTAACATAAATCTATGACTATATAATTTATTTGGAATATCTTGAAATCTTGAGCTCTTCAATACTCGTGAGTCTTCATTCTTGAACTCTTGAAACTTTATATCAGCATTATAACAACCCAGAATTTAAATCATTCAAATTTGAAATGTTTAATTTATTTTTAAATATTGAAAAGTAAATTTTGTAAGTTAAATAGTTTAAATTTCAAAAATAAAAGTTATTTGAATATTTGGGATCGTTTAAATAATGGAATCTTGAGTCCAATGTGAATGAGAATGATTTCGAAAGCTGATTTAAACTATTTTAAATTAAAATGAAGATAGTAATTTTTGAATTTGAATAAAAGGGATTAAACCGATTTTTATAATAAATCTTTTTAAATTAACGTGTGAAAATGGCCTTTCGTGACACTATCTCGGATTTCGACAAAACCAGTTCCATTGGATCTGTAATAGTATACTATTATATGATAATGAATTTAGTGATGATCGGATGTATCGTTGGGTCATGCGAATTTGAAACACATAGAAACTAAATTAAAGGAATTTAAATTAATATAATTTGATTTTGGAAAGTTAACTTATGTATACTTTGGAATTGGGTCTCGATACTAGTTTAATTGTGTTCGGAATAGGGGTATAACATATAGAAAGCCTGGCGACATGCCTCGATTGGGGTTCGTAATTTCATAACGTGAATAGCGACGTAAAATTTTCTATATAAGGCTATCAAAATTTTCATTTGCAGACAAAACCCTAATCACGTTCACCAGCCGCCATTGAAAGCTCCACCATCCAACGACCATAATTAATCCCACCAATCCACACACTTTTAGGCTTCGACTTCTACATGAAAGTTGTCTAGCTCCTCACCATGAACACATCCATATAAGCAGATCGACGATCGAAACACCATGGCAACCTGCATCTGGAAAAGAGGGCACAACGTTCTTGGGTGGAAATTGAGGCAACAGAGGCAAGTTTGGCGATGACACTAGCGCTGGAAGGGGAACTCGAGGTCGGCGCGTGCTAGGGTGTCGGAGCGGCGACGAACGGCAGCACGAGGTGGTGGAGTAATGGTGAAACATGGTCGCGTTTTATGGCCTGGGTTCCATTTGCGAACGAGAGGGAGAGAGTAGCGTACGTTAAGGATGGTAATTAGCGGCTAATTATGTAATTATTAATTATTTTATTTAAATTCGCAATCTTATAAAATGTATAACTTTTACATATGAGGTCCAAATCGAACGCGACAAGTTGCGTTGCGCTTATTATTGCTACGATATAGAGTTCAATTGGATGAATTTGGAGCTAGTAGAAATTTGTGTTAAAATTAAACGTCTATTCGATTATAATTCAAATTTTTAATGCTTCAACGATTACTGGAATTTCTATGAGTAAACTCACCTCTCTGACCCACTTATATCTTTATATAAGTGTGGAAAATTTTGTTTATGTTGTTTTTTACTTGTTGGGATGATTATTATATTTATTAGTTGGTTTGGTTTTATTCCGGCCCTTGGAGCGGATGAGACATTATACATTCCCGTGTATGAGCGGATGACCCTTTGTGTACTGTCCTGGCTCGAAGCGGTTGATTTATACTATTTGATTATATACTGTATGTGATGCTGGGGACGGGTTAGAGGGATCCAACAGGATTCCTCACACTGTTGATTTAATTTTCATATATTTTGATATATGATGTGTTGGATGTCATATTATATGACATAGATATGTTTTTGCTTATTTAGTTCTATAGTAGCATTGGGTCATATTTTTAATATTTTGAAATACTATAAAATAGTTATTTGAATTGAAATGATTTTCAAAGTGATTTTGGAAGTATATAAGTTTTAATAATTTTTAAATTATTAAAAGGAATGAATTTATTTTTAAAACAAATAAAAAGTATGATTTTTGATATTATATAAGTATTGTTTTATGAAATATTTTTAAATATAGATTTTTGAATAAGTTTATATAATGGATTTACAAAAGAGATATTTTATAAATAAAGAAATAGATTTATAATTGGAATTTGTAAATATTTTGTAAATGGATTTGAAAATTATTTGGTAAATGGATTTATAAATGGATATTATAAATAAATTAGATTTATAAGTAGATTTGATAGTAAAATGAGTTTTTATGAAAAAATGATTTATAAACAGAATTTTATAAATAAAGAGATTTTATAAAATAGAAGTTTTATAAAATAGAAAGGAGATTTATAAACATAGTTTTATAAAATATGGAAATGATTTATGTTGAGAGTTAAATATGGATTTTTATATAAAGGAAATACATTCAAGTTTTTAAAAGTTAAATAATCTTTTAAAGGAATGTTTTGAAAGTAATATTTTTGATAAAGTTAATTATTTTTAAATTGATAATCTTTAAAAGTAAAGTTTTGAAACTAATAATTTCAAATGGAGTTTAAATGGTTTCGAAAGGTGAATTAAAATGTGTTAAGTATCGAAAACAAGGATTTCAACATTTATTGTTGTAATAGACGTTTTCGGGGAAGTATGGAACGAAAGGACTATAATATTGTTGTTATAGTAAATGATTTCTAAAAGGAAATGTTTTATATAGTATACGGGAATTATATATATAATTTATCAAATCCTTATACTAGTGTTTATGGGTTGTTGTAACGATGTTTTACGCAACATTCGTTTTGGTCCAATAAATTGTGTTTTAACCTTCCGTACACGAATTAGTTTTTATGATCGTACAAAAGGCTGGGTGGTATAGGAAGCATTGCTTCTTGTACTTAACACCCGTTATGTGGCGTATGAACTCGGAAATTGTATGGTTATAGAAATCTATTTGATGTGTCTCCAAAATGGTACCGCAATTAAATATACTTATACCATTGATATAAGTATATGAAAATGTTTTCCAATATCAAAATATTGAAATGGTTTTGAGAATATATATTTTTAAAGATAATTTGAAGTAAATATTTGTAAATTGATTTAATTAATAAAAGATTAATTAAATGGGCCTAGTGACCGCTTATGTGCTAGATTTTATTTGTTGCTTTGATAGTTAATAACCGACTATCAAGTTTGGCCATTTTTGGTTCCTTGACTTGATATGGGACCTGACTAATCGTGCACTTAGCACGAAGCCAACTGAATAGGCTTCATTATCGTTTGGATTAAGAATGTTGATTCTAGTAGTGCGGAGTATCTATGGTACTCCAATCTACCGGGCTTCCTTCTAGGTCGAAGGATAGCAAGTTGAGAGTTGGAAACATGATGAGTCTATGAGACTTAGTTTCTGTATGAGGTTGAGGGCCTCTTTATTGTTGTTAGTCTGGAGAGACCGGGGTCGGATTTATCCAAGAACCACTTTGGACCAATATATGCGTTCGAAAGTGCAGGTTTATAATGATGATTTTTGAAAATGGAGATCTTCATGATGTAGGGCTAATTGCCACTAGACCCGTGATGCTTATTATATATATAGTGGCAGTAGTGCTTCATTATGAAAATCTACGATATGCAAGGACTTCTCGCTACTAATCATAGGGGTAATTCCCCAGAGGATGTGGTAGGAGAGTTCCTTCGGTTTGTCCTGTTCCTGGACAACTTGTATGGATGAATGTCTACCATTGCATTTCTAATTACATAGATTGATCTCTACAAATGTATCATCTGTTTGGCGGCAGAGAAGGAAACTTCTCTTAGTTTAATACCCTTTCCTAAGGCGTACGAGTTCGGGAGTTATACGTTTGTTGAAATCAGTCATGTGATTGTGGAAATGGCAATGTGGCATTCAAAGTAGAATGTGTTATGTGAAAGGCAAACGTTACCTTAAGCCTTATCACCCGGTAATGGCTTAAACAGGGTACGCCTAAGGTTATGCGGTTTGCAACCATTAGAGTATGATCATCACCTTTTTGGATAACCCTCTATATTTTAGGAATGTGGAGTATGCTATAAGAAATCTTGGATAGGTCAGTAACGACCGAGGTAATGACATATTCGGTTTCTATCCAGGTCATGTTTGAGTTCCAAATAGGGATAGACCGGTCTTGCCAGATGCAGAGGATTGTTTGTGTATCCTCAGTACATACCTTTAGAGATGTACTGTATGGAAGGGAGTCCCTTACCTGCCATTGTATGGAATCCATTCTCCAATACGTGCTTGCCATTTTGTTTGTAGAGCCTAACATATTCTGGAATTCAATAATGGTAACAATTTCAGCTATGATTAAGTATTATTTGTATACTAAACACTTATATAATATAACAGAATTTGATATGCAATTTTTTGGTTATCGTAAGGTAAAAACCCATTCCGTGTTTATATGTAGTGTGGTCTTACCAAATACCTTTGTTTGATAAAGAAAGTTTTATAACTTTAAAATTCGGTTGAGATGTGTTTTCTCACACTGGTTTACCAAACTGATCCAGGCGTTCTTTCCTTTCAATGCTTGGCTCAGTACGAGCATGTTTACATATTTAGGTTTGGATGCTCTGGAGCTTCAATAGATGAGCTGGAGGTCTTCAGGTCGTATTCATGTATATGTTTATCTTCTGCTGCATTGTTGTTGAAATTATCAGCATTTGTGAGGACAGGTTGTTATAACTGCCCAGGTTGATGATTGTGATTTGTTGTTGTACTCTGATGGATGTATGTATATGACAGTTTCTCTTTTGTAAAGTTCATTGATATTATATTATATGAAGTTCAACTGGGATTGTGAGATTCTGTGTTGTTTTAGTTTCTCTTCTTCTTCTTTCTTCTTTCTTTCCCATAACTATTCGCATTTCTGTTGGATTTGGATTGGACATGTATGGTTTATTGTCAGCTCGAATTAAAAGGATTTGCGGGTTACAAGCTGGTATCAGAGCTTTGGTTGTGTGATCACCTAGGCTTTGGTTGGGTACTCATTATAGATAAGGTCAGTAGCACCCTAGAATGAGTTTGTTTTTATGTGTGTGTTTGGTTGATTTTGCTCTTCATATATTTTGATACATGATGTGTTGGATGCCATATTTGATGACATGGATATGTTTTTGCTTATTTAGTGCTATAGTACCACTGGGCTATATTTTCAGTATTTTGAAATACTATAAAATAATGATTTTGAATTGAAATGATTTTCAAAGTGATTTTGGAAGTATATATGCTTTAATAAAAACAAATAAAAAGTATGATTTTTGATGTTATAAAAGTATGGTTTGATGAAATATTTTTAAATAGAGATTTTTGAATAAGTTTATATAAAGGGTTTATAAAAGCGATATTTTATAAATAAAGAAATAGATTTATAATTGGAATTTGTAAATATTTTATAAATGGATATGAAATTTATTTGGTAAATGGATATATAAATGGATTTTATAAATAAATTACATTTATATGTGGATTTTGATAGTAAAATGAGTTTTTATAAAATAAATTACATTTATAAATAAAGAGATTTTGTAAAATAGAAGTTTTATAAAATAGAAAGGAGATTTATAAGCATAGTTTTATAAAATATGGATAGGATTTATGTTGAGATTTAAATATGGATTTTTATATAAAGGAAATACATTCAAGTTTTTAAGAGTTAAATAATCTTTTGAAGGAATATTTTGAAAGTAATATTTTTGATGAAGTTAATTGTTTTTTAAGTGGTAATCTTTAAAAGTAATGTTTTGAAAGTAATAATTTCAAATGGAGTTTAAATGGTTTCGAAATGTGATTTAAAATGTGTTAAGCATCGAAAACATGGATTTCAACATTTATTGTTGTAATAAACGTTTTTGGGGAAGTATGGAAGGCATGGACAGTAACACTGTTGTTATATTAAATGATTTCCAAAAGGAAATGTTTTATATAGTATACGGGATTTATATATATAATTAATCAAATCCATATATTAGTGTTTTTGGGTTGTTGTAACGATCTTTTACGCAACATTCGTTTTGATCCAATAAATTATGTTTTGACCTTCCATTGTGAAATACACGAATTGATTTTTATGATCATACTAAAGGCTTGGTGGTATAGGAAGCATTGCTGTAACGACCCATAATTTCTGTAACCTTTGAATCAACAATAAACCATAAATGTCCAACTCAAATTGCACGAACAAGCGGATCATTAAAGGTAGAAAAAGAAAAATAGACAGAACAGAATCTTACACGAATGGAATAACATATAATATTGAACAATAATCTTTACAGCGGAAAATTTTAAAATACATATATCAGTGTCTAACCTAAATTCAGCTTGGACAGTTATAAATATCTGTCCTTACAAATACTGACAAACATCAAACAAATGCAGAATAAGCAGCGGCCAATAGAATACGTCCATACGTAAATGAATATCTCCAACTCCTCTGAAAACTCCAACCGACTTCAACTAAACCTGAAACTACTCGGATCTGACCCGAGTATTGAAAACATCCAGATCAGGCTTGATAAACCAGCGTGAGAAAACTCAATAATAAATGACAGTGTCATTTATCAGCCTTTGAATAAAATTCTTTGAAAAGAAAGAGTATCTCATAAGACCACGCCCACACATAAACACGGATAGTTTTTACCTTATGATAACTAAATTGCTTTTATATATCAAAACATTTGATTTTATTTCTAATGACATTTCTTTGAAAACATTTGCAAATAAATTTATTAATCATAGCCGAAATTGTTACCATTAATAAATTATAGCATACTAGGCTCTACAAACAAAACTGTAAGTTGTTATTAGAGAGTTGATTTCCATACAAATGACCAGGTGAAGGGACTACCTTCCAATGGGTACACCTCTAGATGGATGTCCGAAGGAACCATCACAAAGCTCCTCTACCAACAAAAGACCGGCCTACCTCTATAACTAGATAGTACCGAATATGTCATCCCCCGATCGTTACCGACCTTTAACCAAGCACGCTCTAGCATATAAACCACATTAATTTAAACCAGAATGTCATAGCGAGTAGAAATATATCTAGAAGGGGATGATCATACCCTAATGGTTGCGAGCCACATAGCCTTGCCGCATCTAACTCTGTCTCGGTTATTTCCCGGTTGATGAGGCTTGAGGTAATGATTATCTTTACACATAGCACATCTCTTTCCACTTTGAATGCCACATTTCAATTCCATAGTAACATGACTGATTTCTACAAACGTATAACTTCCCGAGCTCGAATGTCTCGGGAAAGGGTGTTAAGCTAAAGGAAGTTGCCTTCTCCGCCATCAACTGATATACATTATATAGAGATCACGAAATGTGATTCAGAATGCAAGGTCAGACATTCTTCCATACAAGTTCATTCTGGGATTGAACGAAACTAAAGGTACTTTCCTACCACATCATGTTTTGGGAATCACCCCTAGGATCAGTAGCGGATAGTCCTTACATTGGAAGTTTCATAACGAAGAAACCACCGCTACGATATGTATATTGGGAGTTTATCCCCAAATGATCAACAAGCAGTTCTTCACTATGAAAACCCTAATATCAGTGTCTTCAACATATTTACTTCGAAACGTAAACGGTTCGAAGTAGTTTGCGGATAGGAATTACCCAAATTCATCCCCGGTTCGTTCGAAATCCAATCATCGATAAAAAGATGTTAAGTTCATATGTGATTATTAATCATCAATCAATTACTTTATCTTTCCATTTAATCAAATATCTTTCTTAGATATATTCTTTTCAATTTATTTCATTTTCTTTTCATGAGTATATGAATCATTACGCCTCATTTATCAATTATTTGTTTTATTTACCTTTCTTTTTATCTTGGAATAATTCCAAATCAGTTCATCTTTTAGTTAAGAAAACATTTCAAAATCATTCATTAAATCTTAAACAAAGATTTATTATATTCAAGCTTATAAATTTTAACTTAGGGAAAATATTCCTAAATCATTCATTAAATATTAATCAAAGATTTCTTTCTTAACTTCAAATCATATTCTAGCAAATCGAAGATTTTCATCACAAAGCACTACTGCCACCTTAGATATGGTAAATTTCACCTCCAAGGACTAGTGGCAAACAGTCCTACATCATGAAGATCTTTGTCCTCAATATGTTTTATTTTGAAAATTAGTTTGAAGGGGATTATGGATAGGAATCACCCAAATCCGATCCTGGTTTTTCGGATAGGAATCACCCAAATCCAATCCCTGTGACGACCCGGAATTTTTGTATATTTGAAATTGGAATATTTAATTAATTTTAATTATTCAGAGGTTAATTATAAACTTAAATTTCAAATATCGCTATTTATTGAGTAATTTAATAATTAAATTAAATTTATTTGAAGTTGGATAAAATAGTAAATCTGGTATTCTAAGCTAATTAAAAATATTTTTTGAAAGCTCGTAAAATTCATATAAATGATACTGGAAATAATAGAAGTGTTGAAATCGAATTTGAAGATGATTTGTTCGGTTTTAAAAATATACTGTTTAAATTTAATTTAAAAATAGCCTTTCGAGGGACAGTCTCGGAATTCGACGAAACCAGTTCCATTGGATCCGTAATATTGTATTATTGTCGGATTTCGAATTTCGTAGTAATGGAAGTGGCAGAGTGAGCATGCGGTATAAAAACACGTAGGAATTTACTGAGATAATTTAAAACTAAATTAAATATATTTACTGTCCTTAAGTAGACACAAGGTACATCCCGTCATCCTTCTTGTTCCATTCGTACCCCTTTTTATTTATTCTTTCCCTTTCTTATTATCACAGTTCGAAAACTCTATTTTTCTTCTAGCCGACCTACCTTATACGAGAAGACTCGCTCTCTCTTTTTAAAACACCGTATACCTACCTTATCTTCCTTCAGAAAAAGGGAAATGAACGAACGAAAAATCGAACCGATTAAATCGATACAAAGAGAGGAATGGTTCGCAATCGAACTCGATTTCGATTGGCGGCAAATCGATGTCGTGGGTTGCGGTCGCGTTTGCGTTCGCGCGCTCGTGTAGGAGTTCGACGAGGCAGTTTCAAACGGTGGCATCGCGAGTTCAACGTCGTCGTTTGATTTGGGGGATTGGCGATCGAGGCAGAGCAGCTAGGAGACTCGCGAATGATGCGATGCTATCACATCCAGGAGGTGTGCGATGATGTTGAGCGAAGGCGTGAAGGGTTCGAGTGATGGGCCTGATGACGATGGAGAGCGTTCGATCTAGAGATGCTTCACGAGGAGGAGCAAGCGGCGGGGTCGATTGTGTCGGCTGCGTTCATAGGGTTGGCTTCGGTCTCGATTTTGGGATCGAGGTTTGTCTGAGGTATTGCTGTTTTGTTTTTAGTTTAATTGAAGTAAATAAATATAGTTCAGAAAGAGATATATATATATAAGTGTATATATATATATGATATAATAATTTATTTAAATAAATTTATACAGTAAAGTAAATTTGCTGGGTTATTTCTAGTAAAGCAGATATATATATCTGAGATTTTCTTAATTTGAATTTTGATATTCGGAGAAAGGTGAATCTATAATTATATATAGATTATAAAAGAGAATGGAAATATATACTCATATTCTAACTTGCTAGTTGAATTAAACTAAATTGTAAAATGGAATTTAAGTATTCGATTTGAGTCGAATATTAATAAAATTTATCTAATGTTATTTAAGGTTTAAAATGTGAAGAAAATCAAGCTGGATTGGAAATAGATTGCATTCAAAATCAAAGGTGAGTTAATCTCACTCAGCTGAATTTTTAATTTAAATTTAAATGGTTAAATTTAAATAATTGATTGGATGATTGCATTGATTGGATGTGCTATAGTATATATAGTAGTATATTGGAGTTGTTGATATTCCCGCATTGTATAGCGGATGAGACCCTATGCGCCGCATAATAGCGGATGATTTTATATAAATCCCATATACCGCGATATTCCACCTTGAAGTGGAATTGGTATTTTATATTGTGCTAACGTTTGTGGATGCAGGGAAACAGGTTGGAGGGATCCAACTGGATTCCTCAAAATTATTAGATTTATTTAATATTCTGTGTTCTGAATATTTGATATCATGTGATGATTTTATATTGGATGATGTGGTTGATTTGGATTGTCCAGTATAATAAATTATAAAATCTATGGAATTGAATTTTTGAAAAGAAATAAAGGAATAAAAGTTTAAGTAAAATAATTCGAGGAATTGGGATAAAATTTATAACGAATTGAAATAAAAATAAGGTGATTTGGAATTTTAACAAATATGAAATAAGGGGATTTTGAATATACAAGGGATAATAAATTTTATACTTAAGTGATGTTATTTGAAGAATAAAAGAAGTTATTTTCGAAATTAAGGATTAAAGTTAATTAAAGAATAAATAAGGAGTTTTGGAAATCTGTAATTGATATTGGTAAAAAGGGGTTTAACTCGTAATAAGGAATAAAATCTAAAGGTTAATGTATTTTGGAATAAATGAAGTAGCAAAGGAAATTTATTTCAAAGTAAGTAGAGTAAATTGGGAAATCAATTGGAAATTGATTTAGTTGTTTAAAATTGGAATTTTAGAAGAGAAATGAGATTTTGGAATTTATAAACTGGGTTTATAAAGTAAAATGAAATATCAGTGGATATTTGAAAATATAAACTCAAGGTGGGAATTTATAAAGGGATATGAATTGGTTTAAAAATAAATGTTGATTTATTTTTAAAAGATGGGAATGAGAAGTGTATTTCTCTGGATAGCCAAGTACATTTTTCAAAGCAATTTTAAATATAAGTTAAAAGTTCTAATTGTGTTTTTAAAAGCATGTTTTAGAAAATTGATTTATTTCTAAATGTTAAGGCCTAAAGTAGTATTTTCAAAAATCTATTATTGTAGTAATTATATAAAAGTGATTTGGTATTATGTTTTAAAAAGAGAAATTTAGTTTATATTTGTAAAGTGGTTTCATTTTAAATATTCCTTAAGTATATATTTTGTTAAGGTATTAAAGTAGTTTTTAAATTTCAATATTATAAAGTATATTTATAGTAAAGTGCTTTTAAATTATTTTTAAAATCTAAAGTATTTTGTACTTGGTGTTTCAGAGAAATAATTATTTGGGAAATGTATTCCGTAAGCGGAAACTGTTTTGAAATTGTTTTCAAAAGGAGTTTGAAAATAGAAATATATCTTGGAAAGATATTTGGGCAAATAAATAATGTGGGAAATTATTTATTGTGTGATGGTTGCTTGTGGATGTTAATTGATAGTTAAATAACCGACTATCAATATTGGCAAATGCGCTGATCGTTTCGAAGAGACCGGGATCGAGTTTCCGTATACCGGGATTCTAGGTCTGGAGACTCGAAAACCACTTCGATCCGGTTTGTACATTTCGTGTAACGTGTTCGGAGTCGAAGATGGAGCAGTGAAGTGCAAGGGCTAGTCGCTACTAATCCTGAGGATATTTCCAAAATGGATGTAGTAGGAATAGTGCCTTCGGTTCCGTTCGGACCCGGGACGGACTTGTATGGACGAATGCTTGCGAGACATCGTCAGGTGAACGATGGGCATTCTAAGGGATATGTTCTGAAAAGGTATCGTTTAGCCTCAAGCCTCATCAACCGGGAATGACTGAAAATCAGGGGTTATGCAGCAAGGCTTCGTGGGTAGCACCCACTTGAGAGTAAGGTCATCCCTGTCTAGATGTCCCTTTTTATTTCGGCTTAGTGGTGCGGTTGCTGATCCCAACCGTGGGGTGATTTTATTTGGAATTATCCAGTAAGGGATGATTCCGGCCTTGTGTTGCAGGGGAGCGGGCGTACTCCTCGGTACTGTGATCTAGGCCACGTACTGTGACAGGTGGTACCCCAGTGCCTAGTCATTCGTTGGAAATCCATTCTCCCTACGTGCCTGTACGGTTTTGATTGTGCCCAACTATTGTTGAAATGTGAGATGCAAGCATTTCAGCTAGATTCTATTTTACTTTCTGTAGACACTATTATAATATCAGAGGATTTTGATATAAAGTGTTTTAGCTATCGTAAGGTAAAAACCCGACCTGTTTATTTGTGGCGTGGTCTTACGAGATGCTTTTGTTTTCAAAAGATTTTGAAACTTTAATAATCAATTGAGTGTGATTTTCTCACGCTGGTATTCCAGACTGACTCGGGTATTGTTTTATATGATGCTCGGGTCAGACCGAGATAAACAGGTTCAGATTGTAGCTGTGGAGCTCAGGAGACGAGCTGGATGGCGATACGTACTTCCGTATTTGTTTATTGTTCCGCTGTGTATTTGGATGTATGTCATTGATGTGATGAACTCTGATGATGTATTCTGTAAATATATTGTATAAACAGATATATTTTTCTGTTTGAGTAAATATCTGTTTTGTATATATTATATTTTATTCCGCTGCGATGTGAGATTCTGTTGTTGGTTTTCTATTTTTCTTCTTCTACCTCCTCTTCTTAGCACAAATGGTCCGGTTTTTCGTGTTTGAAAAACCCGGGTCGTTACAATCCCGGTTCCTTCGTACTAGTCATCGATAAAAAGGTGTTAAGTGGTTAATTAACATTTAAAGAATTTGTTTTTTTCCTTTTATCTTGGAAAAAACTTAAATATGATCTTTTAGAGCATCCGGGCTTTCCTTTCGATCTTTTCCACCCCTCACCTTAGACGAGAAAATATAAGCCATGTAAGTTCAGGGCACTGGTTGCTCCATTCCTAACCTTAGTTAAACACCTTGTTTTATTTTTCTAGATCTCACAGGCGGGACAAATGTACTAGTCGTTTCTGCATACTTGGTTTGTCATTATATTCAATATTCTTTAATTATTGTTTAAGTGGTATAAACAATTCCTCTTAACCATTTATTCAAACTCTTATTAAAACTTTCAAATCATCTTTAAATTACTTAATTATTCTTTAAAAATCATACACAAAAGATTTAGGAAAGAATTATTAAGTTTAAAACTACATTTCAAAAGTTATTTAAAATTGCTGCGAAAAGTGATGCGAAAAGTGTTGCAAATAGTGTTTTAAAAGCTATATTATTCAAAACGACTTTTATATCATTTAAAAATCCATCTTTCCAACTTAATTCTCTTTTAAGACATTTTAAAACATTTTTACAATTTATTTCATATTTTTAAACATTTCAAAATATTACTTTTATGTCAATTTTAAATTCGGATTTTAAACCGCAAAACCGTGATTTTTCTGAAATACTGTTTTGGACTTATTTAAAAATATACAAGATGGAATCTTGATTTTCTTTCTTTATTTCTTTGAACATATTTAAATGTTTAGAAAACCTTTCCAACTCATTTTAAACCTATTTCAAAAAGGTTAAAGCATTCCATATACACCATTTCATTTTCAAAAGAAAAGTGATTTCCTTTGTGCTTATCGACGTCTATTGACATGACTTCATAAAACAATTTAACAATCATATCTAACAATCAATACTTGATGATTAAAGCATATATAAGCATCCATAGCAATCCTAACACATCATCAAACATGTATATATATATATATATATATATATATATAGATATTAAATAAAGTTTCTCACCATTAACCAAAGCGATTAAATTCCAACCAACATTCAAACTAATCCACACTTCACTAACTACTTCCTAATCCATTTAAACATTAGTTAAAACTTCTCCTTCCTTCCAAGTGCTCGTCAAAGGCATGAGATGGATTTTGGCCGAAAGTAAGAGAAGAAGTGGTAGAGTTTTAATTTTGAATTCTCCAAATTAGACCTGAAAAATATGTCATATTCTTTCTGGATTTTGAATCTCAGCTTACTCTCAAAACATGAAATGGTTGTCCACTAAAAAGTTGTTTAAATTTCTTTTCTCTTGAATTTAAAGTTTTGAGGAAGATATGGTCAAAAGAAAAAGAGGTATTCTCGAGTTCACAAAAATGAAGCCTGAAAATGTACTTCAAAGAATTGAGTTTCAGGTATAGAAAACCAAAAAACTGAAAGAAGTGCACCACATGAAAGTTATAGCCACTAAAATTTTATATGATTTGAAAAAACGAATTTCTATAATTGGATCAGTTATGAATAAGTTATGATCAAAACAAATAGAGCCATTCTTTGTCTCAAAAACTGGGCCAGAGAATGCACTGGAAAGAAGTGGGTTTTTGGCATAGCTATGCTCAGAATGAGAAGAAGTTGTCTTAATGAAAGTTGAAGCCACTGGAAAAATACATGGTATGAAGAAAAGAATTTTGCATTTTGGTTCAGGTTTGAGGATGTTATGGTCGAGAGAATAAGAGGTAAAATATGGAAAAAAGATGAGTTTGATTTGAAGAGAATGAATATCGATTTCATTTGAATATTTTGTAAATATTTGGACATTATTTCTTTATAATATTTTTCTATGGTATGGAAGCCATTAAAGAGAAGAGTAAGAAGGTGAAGAAGCTTGAGAAAAGAAGAAGAAGAAGAAGTGTGAATGAAATAAGAGAAGGAGGTGGTTATTTATTGAAAAAGTAAGAAGTGGTAAATTTACCAAAATAACCACTCACCAAATTTCCAAACTAATCTTACTTCAACCTAAGGCAAGCTTTACTTTTCCAACACTTACCATCACCTTTCACATTATTAATTTATGTCTTAATCCCTTAAGAACTAAGCTAAGTAAAATAATAATTATGTTGGCTTTTGATGTGATACTAATTTAATGTTTACTTTTTCTTACTTTTGTTAATTCTTACTTACTTTTACTAATGACTTGTAGAAGTTTTCTAATTATATTTAGTAAAAGTAAACATGTTTAGTTATTAAAATGTGTAATATATATGTTAAAACATGTTAACAAAGGTGCGACAACGTTGCGGCAACTTATTTTGAACAAAATGTTGATTTTCGACAAAACGTTTTCCGGTTTCCGGTCACGTTTTGATGTATTTGTTAAACTATTTATTCATGTAAACCAAACTTCAAAATAAATTTATTATTATCTTTAAATAATTAAAACATATATATTTGACTTATAAAATAATATAAAACAATATCCAAATCTATTTGTAAAAATACGACATCGATATATCGATATGCGACGAAATTTGTCAACTTTTATAAACAAGTTTTATATATTTAGCGAACCATCATAAATTAAATTAGTATTATTATCAAATGAGTTTGATATAGATTATATGTGTAAATATAAAGAATTATTTATCCTTTAAAACAAATTTCTTGAATATTTATCCTACTTTATCGGAATCCGACTTTTGTCAATTTTACAATGAAAATCCAAAACCTTTATTCAATATTAAAAAATAAGTTTACCATTCCTATTTACCATATGAAACATGATTGTTTAAGTTTGAAAATTCTACATTTGAATATTTAAATAAATTAAATATTCCATTTTCAAAGTGGTAAAATTACGGGCCATTACATTCTCCCTTACTTAAAAGAATTCGTCCCCAAAATTACCCCGAACCTAAACCCACAATATTTTACCTAATTCATAATTTCACAAAGTTAAACCCATAAGATGTACCCAAATCATCCGTATAAAATATCTGATTTGATCTTCTATTCGAACCCACAACTTTATTTTCGAACTAGTATCGATCCCCCGATGCTCTAGTGCGGACTCTGATCAAGCTTCTAGATCAGATACACTTGCTTTCCTTTCATAGCTCTCAATGATGATAGAAAACTCGAGTAACTAACCACAAAACATCATCAATACTTGCCTTCAAGAAATCGAGTGATAAATTCTTTTTCAGATCGGTGTAAACATCTTAAAGTTCCGTACTCGGATATTAGATCAAAATTTGTGTGATGAAATGATTTACATATAAATTACGTATTTATTCCTACTGGTTTTTCTCAGTTATACCAAATTCTCTTTATTCACATCCTTTATTTTTCACATTCAATTTTTTTTGTATATTTTCCTTAATACTAATATTGTTTATGAATCATTTCGTAAAACTATTACTTAAGTTTATTATATCTTATGAACACAACTATGTAAATCCATCACTTTTAAAAACTTAAGTCCAAATCGTTAATTAATGCTAGAATTCATTAATAAAACATTTTCCAGGTTATAATTACATTTTAAAGAGTCATGATTTTACTTAAGTGTATGAATAGTTCATGACTTAAATCTATTTTTGTATAATACCCTTTTACATCCTAACAGTATATATGTACACATCCCAAATTCCCGATTAGTTTTAAATCCGAGTAAACTACATATTTAAAATTTGTTGTAGGTTACTATCATTTCGAATTCGTACTTATAAAATTTATTTTTGATTTAATGCTATTATAAATTTCTCCACTTTTAAATCCTTTTTATTTATAATCACATTTATAAATTATACTTATCCAATTTCATTTACTCAAAACATTTCACAATTGTTTATCTTTTACCAAAAGTTTTCATAAATTCCTTAGCTATGAGTTTGGTGCGATTCAAAAAGTTTTGACTGTCCAAAATCATCGAGAATTTTGTTTTATCTTATCAATTAGTGATCCAAAGTTATCTTTGGTTTAAACATGTTTATTAATATTACTAATCAATTTATCAATTAATGATTCAAATTATCTCTTTAACTTAAGGAAATTACATAGATCGAGTAACTACAAAATAATACCAAGGAACTGGATACTACCAATAGTATCATATATCCTCTTAACGAGAAGAGTAATACTTAAGAGAAGTGTTTACCATCCGAACACATCTTCTGCCCATTTTTAGTTTATTTTCGAGCCACACGAACTAATTATCATAAAATATCTCTTCTTATTTGAAATAATACCATTTTCAAAATCCTTTAGAGATTACTTTTGTTTATAAAACCATTTTATAAATTCTTTTTATAAATTCATCTTATATTAATTAACTTCATTTAAATTTCCATAATTCTTTTAAGTTACTCAAATTTAAATTCTTATTCCTTTTACATTTATCTTTTACATAATCATTTTCTATTTGTTAAATACATTTTTATCTTATATACTCATTTCTTAAAACAATCTTATTATCAAACACCTTATACTCAAACTGTGAAATTCTAATCACAAGATGTTCGTATTTAAATTTCACTAATCATGATTTCTAACTATATAACTTTTCAAAATATATACTTTGTAATCAAAATATAATCCTAGGTAAAATTATTTTATTTACCAATTTTTTAAAACAAAACCTTTATATATAACATTACCAAATAAGCACTCATATATAATACTCTCAACTCATTCTAGGATGTTACCAACCCTATCTATAATGAGTTACTCATCCTAGGGTATTACTAACCCTATCTCTGATGAGTCTTTACCCTACCGAAGCCAAGGTTCTCGTTTACCCTTCAGCTCTGATACCAAATGTAATGACCCAAAATTTTCGTACCCTTTTAATTGACAATAAACCACACATGTCCAACTCAAATTGCACGAACAAGCGGATCATTAAGGGTAGAAAAAGAAAAATAGACAGAACAGAATCTCACACGAATGGAATAACATATAATATTGAACAATAATCTTTACAGCGGAAAATTTTAAAATACATATATCAGAGTCAAACCTAAATTCAGTTTGGACAGTTATAAACATATGTCCTTACAAATGCTGACAAACATCAAATAAATGCAGAATAAGTAGTAGCCAATAGAATACGTCCATACGTAGATGAATATCTCCAGCTCCTTTGGAAACTCCAACCGACTTCAACTTAACTTGAAACTACTCGGGTCTGACCCGAGTATTTAAAACACCCGAATCAGGCTTGATAAACCAAAGTGATAAAACTCAATAATAAATGACAGTGTCATATATCGGCCTTTGAATAAAATCCTATAAAAAGAAAGAGTATCTCATAAGACCAGTGAAGTTTTACTTAAAAAAGATTATTTTTTTAAAAGGAGAAAATAAATATAGCAAAATAAAACTCAAAACAAAAGAAAATTGAAAACAACAAAAAACAGAAAACCAATTTCCCTTTTGAAAAATTTTATTTGTAAATATTTTTCCTTTATATAAAAAAAAGAAAAAAAACATTCTTGAAAATGTCCGAGTTTCCCCACTCATTTGAATTTTACAATAGTTATGAAAATCAATATAATCCATACGATTTCACTCTAAATTCGTATGGATATTTTAACGACAACTATTCTTTAAACAATTTGAATTTTGAACAACAAAATTTTCAAAACGATGACCAACCCTCGAATCTCGAAAAGAGCATTTCGTCTTTACTTGAAATCTCTACACAACAAAATCAGATGATAAATGATTTGTGCAATTCATATTTGGGAAATGATTCAAATCAAAGTTTTCAAAATAATCAAAATTTGAATTCACTTCAAAATTCAAACGATTTCGAGTATAACCCATGCCAATTCAATTTTGAACTCTAAAATGAATTTCAAAATCAAAACGAAAATGTGATCCACTTTTCAAATAATTTTGGCAATGGGAATAATCTCGACTATGATGCAAGTGAAAATGTTTGTTCTCAACAAAT
This sequence comes from Allium fistulosum, assembly GCA_030737815.1. Lineage (NCBI taxonomy): Eukaryota > Viridiplantae > Streptophyta > Magnoliopsida > Asparagales > Amaryllidaceae > Allium > Allium fistulosum. The sequence continues at coordinate 1,002,661,171 of CM060908.1, forward strand.
CCTAATCGAAAATCCTCAAGCTAATAATTATAAATTGGATTTTGTTGAACAAATGAACAAAATTTACGATGATCACACGGATTCGTTGTTTGAAACTTATATGAAACAACGTGAACAACAAAACCAAATCCCAACGTGTGACGAGTTAAGTAGTAATCCATCTTTTACCCAAATCGACGATTTTCAAATAACAACTTTTGAAATTGAAAATAATAATCTTAATGAAGTTGTTGAAAACACGGTAATTGAGTTGGATTTTAATTCTTTTGAGGGTGTGGAACCAAATTTAAAATTCAATCTTCCTTTTCTCGATTTTAAAAATTTGAATACAACAACTTTAGATTTTGAACTTGAGATACACAATGAATTAGTTGATAATCCAACAAAGGAAGACGAATTTAATGAACACAATTTTTTTGGACTTTTGGATGATGAGTTATTAAATTCCGACGGGGAAGATTTAAATCACCATTTTGATTTTGAAATCAACAATTTTGAAGAAGTAATTTGAATTTCAATTTGGTAAGAATAAACTTGAACTTCAACCAATTTTTCTATCAACCCCGAAAATTATCGAAAACAAAACAACTGGTACGATTTTTAATAAAACGAAATTCGTTTTTCCAAATCAACATTCAATTCCGAAATCTTTTAAGATTTGGTTTTTCGACCTTAAACTGTGTCTCGTATACTTGATGAGGCAAATGAATCGGTTTTTGGAAGATCGTTTCATTTATGCTTTGACGATATACTTTCTGATCCCGTGTAAATACCGTTCATTTTCATATAAATAAAGGCCATTTTTATTTTTATTTTTCTCCTTTCACTTGGGTTGACTGTGGAGACACAGTCAAAATCAAGTGTGGGTGGAGACTCATCATCATTTTCGATTTTTCATGGTTTATTTTTTCTTTCCAAAATTAAAAAAAAACTTGTTCATTTGTTCGTCGACACATAAACACAGACGGGTTTCTACCTTATGATAACCAAATCGTTTTTATATATCAAAACATTTGATATTATTTCTACAGACATTGCTTTGAAAACATTTGCAAATAAATTTATTAATCTTAGTCGAAATTGTTACCATTATTAAATTCCAACATACTAGGCTCTACAAACAAAACTGTAAGTTCATATTAGAGAGTGGATTTCCATACAAATGACCAGGTGAAGGGACTACCTTCCGATGGGTACACCTCTAGATGGATGTCCTGAGGAACCATTACAAAGCTCCTCTACCAATATAAGACCGGCCTACCTCTATAACTAGATAGTACGAAATATGTCATCCCCCGGTCGTTACCGACCTTTAACCGAGCGTGCCCTAGCATACAAACCACATTAATTTAAACCCAAACGTCATAGCGGGCAGGAATATATCTAGAAGGTGATGATCATACCCTAATGGTTGCGAACCACATAGCCTTGCCGCATCTAACCATGTTTCGGTCATTTCCCGGTTGATGAGGCTTGAGGTAACGATTACCTTTACACATAGCACATCTCTTTCCACTTTGAATGCCACATTGCCATTCCATAGTCACATGACTGATTTCTACAATCGTGTAACTTCCCGAGCTTGAATGTCTCGGGAAAGGGTGTTGAGCTAAGAGAAGTTGCCTTCTCCGCCATCAACTGATATACATTACATAGAGATCACTCAATGTGAATTAGAATGCAAGGTCAGACATTCTTCAATAAAAGTTCGTTCTGGGACTGAACAAAACCGAAGGTACTTTCCTACTATATCATGTTTAGGGAATCGCCCCTAGGATTAGTAGCGGATAGTCCTTGCATTGGATGTTTCACAATGAAGAAACCACCGCTACGATATGTATATTGGGAGTTTATCCCCAAATGATCAATAAGCAGTTTTTCACTATGAAAAACCTAATATCAATGTCTTCAACATATTTACTTCGAAACGTAAATTGGTTCGAAATGGTTTTCGGATAGGAATTACCCAAATTCGACCCCGGTTCCTTCAAAATCCAATCATCGATAAAAATATGTTAAGTTCATATGTGATTATCAATCATCAATCAATTACTTTATCTTTCCATTTAATCAAATATCTTTCTTAGATATATTCTTTTCAATTTATTTCATTTTCTTTTCATGAGTATATGGAATCATTAAGCCTCATTTATCAAATATTTGGTTTATTTACCTTTCGTTTTATTTTGGAATAATTCCAAATCAGTTCATCTTTTACTTAAGAAAACATTTCCAAATCATTCATTTAATCTTAATCAAAGATTTCTTATATTCAAGCTATAACTTTTAACTTATGGAAAATATTCCCAAATCATTCATCAAATTTTAATCAAATATTTCTTTCCTAACTTCAAATCATATTCTTGCAAATCCAAGATTTTCATAACAAAGCACTACTGCCACCTTAGACATGGTAAATTTCACTTCCAAGGACTAGTGGAAAACAGTCCTACATCATGAAGATCTTTGTCTTCAATATGTTTTATTTTGAAAATTAGTTCGAAGGGGTTTATGGATAAGAATCACCCAAATCAGATCCCGGTTTTTTGGATAGGAATCACCCAAATCCGATCCCGGTTCCTTCATATCATAGATAAAAAGATGTTAAGTGGTTAATTAACATTCAAAGAATTTTTTTTAATTTATCTTGGGAAAAACTTATATATGATTTTTTTAGAGCATTCGTGCTTTTCTTCATCTATTCCACCCCTCAGGCCAGGTAAGTTCAGGGCACTGGTTTCTCCATTCCTAATCTTAATTAAACACCTTGTTTTATCTTCCCGATCTCATAGGCGGGACAAATGTACTAGTCGTTTCGGCATACTCAGTTTGTTATTATATTCAATATTCTTCAATTATTGTTTAAGTGTAGTAAACAATTCCTCTTAACCATGTATTCAAACTCTTAAAAAAACTTCCAAATCATCTTTAAATTACTTAATTATTCTTTAAAAATCATTCATAGAAGATTTAGGAAAGAATTGTTAAGTTTAAAACTACATATCAAAAGCTATTTAAAATTGCTGCGAAAAGCGTTGCGAAAAGTGTTGCAAATAGTGTTTTAAAAGCTATATTCTTCAAAACGACTTTTATATCATTTAGAAATCCATATTTTCAACTAAAATCTCTATTAAGACATTTTAAAATATTTTTATAATTTATTTTGTATTTTTAAACATTTAAAAATATTACTTTTATGTCAATTTCAAATTCGGATTTTAAACCGTAGAACCGTGATTTTTTTGAAATATTGTTTTAGACTTATTTAAAAATATACAAGATGGAATCTCTAGTTTCTTTCTTTATTTCTTTTATCATATTTAAATGTTTATAAAACCTTTCTAATTTAAAACTATTTCCAAAAGGTTTAAGCATTCCATAAACACCATTTCATTTTCAAAAGGAAAGTGATTTCCTTTGTGCTTATCGACGTGTATTGACGTGACTTGGTAAAAAAAATTAACAATCATATCAAACAATCAATACTTGATGATTAAAGCATATATAACCATACATAGCAATCATAACACATCATCAAACATGTATATATATAATTATAGATATTAAATATAGTTTCTCACTATTAACCAAAGCGATTAACTTCCAACCAACATTCAAACTAATCCACGCTTCACTAACTACTTCCTACTCCACTTAAACATTAGTAAAAACTTCTCCTTCCTTCCAAGTGCTCGGCTAAGGCATGAGATGGATTTTGGCCGAAAGTAAGAGAAGAAGTGGTAGAGTTTTGATTCTGAATTCTCCAAATTAGACCTGAAAAATATGTCATCTTCTTTCTGGATTTTGAATCTCTTACTCTCAAAACATGAAATGGTTGTATACTGAAAAGTTGTTTAAATTTCTTTTCACTTGAATTTAAAAAAAATAATCACTTGATTTTGATTAGTTTTGAGAAAGATATGGTCAAAAGATAAAGAGGTATTCTCGGGTTCACAAAAATGAAGCCTGAAAATGTACTTCAAAGAATTGAGTTTCAGGTATAGAAAACCCAAAAACTGAAAGAAGTGCTCAACAGGAAAGTTATAGCCACTGAAATTTTATATGATTTGAAAAAACGAATTTCTATATTTGGATCAGTTATGAATAAGTTATGATCAAAACAAATAGAGCCATTCTTTGTCTCAAAAACTGGGCCAAAGAATGCACTGGAAATAAGTGGGTTTTTGGCATAGCTATGTTCAGAATGAGAAGAAGTGGTCTTAATGAAAGTTGAAGCCACTATAAAAATACATGGTTTGAAAAAAAGAATTTTGCATTTTGGATCAGGTTTGAGGATGTTATGGTCGAGAGAGGAAGAGGTAAAATATGGAAAAAAAGATGAGTTTGATCTGAAGAGAATGAATATCGATTTCATTTGAATATTTTGTAAATATTTGAACATTATTTCTTTATAATATTTTCTATGGCATGTAAGCCATTAAAGAGAAGAGGAATAAGGTGAAGAATCTTGAGAAAAGAAGAAGAAGACGTCTGAATGAAATGAGAGAAGGTGGTGGTTATTTATTGAAAAAGTAAGAATTGGTAAATTTACCAAAATAACCACTTACCAAATATCCAAACTAACCTTACTTAAACCTAAAGCAAGCTTTACTTTTCCAACACTTACCATCACCTTTCACATTCTTACTTTATGTCTTAATCCCTTAAGAACTAAGCTAAGTAAAATAATAATTATATAGGCTTTTGATGTGATATTGATTTAATGTTTACTTTTTCTTACTTTTGTTAATTCTTACTTACTTTTACTAATGACTTGTAGAAGTTTTCTAATTATATACAGTAAAAGTAAACATGTTTAGTTATTAAAATATGTGATATATATGTTAAAACAAGTTAACAAAGGTGCGACAACGTTGCGGCAACTTATTTTGAACAAAACGTTGATTTTCGACAAAACGTATTCCAGTCACATTTTGATGTATTTGTTAAACTATTTATTCATGTAAACCAAACTTCAAAATAAATTTATTATTATCTTTAAATAATTAAAATAAGTATATTTTACTTAATAAAATAATATAAAACAATATCCAAATATATTTTTAAAAATACGACATCGATTTATCGATATGCGATGAAATTTGTCAACTTCTATAAACAAGTTTTATATATTTATCGAACCATTATAAATTAAATTACTATTATTATCAAATGAGTTTGATATGGATTATATATATTTAAAAAGAACTATTTATCCTTTAAAACAAATTTCTTGAATATTTATCCTACTTTATTTGAATCCGACTTTTGTCAATTTTACAATGGAAATCCAAAACCTTTATTCAATATTTAAAATAAGTTTACCATTCTTATTTTTCATATAAACATGATTGTTTAAGTTTGAAAATTCTACATTTGAATATTTAAATAAATTAAATATTCCATTTTCAAAGTGGTAAAATTACGGGCCGTTACAATTGCTTCTTGTACTTAACACCCATTCTGAGGCATATGAAATCGGGAATTATACGGTTATAGAAATCTATTTGGTGTGTCGCCAAAATGTTATGCTATTAAAAATAGTTATACCATTGATATAAGTATATGGAATGTTTTCCAATATCAAAAGATTGAAATGGTTTTGAGAATATATATTTTTAAAGATAATTTGAAGTAAATATTTGGAAATTGATTTAATTAATAAAAGATTAATTAAATTGGCCTAGTGATTGCTTATGTGCTGATTTTATTTGTTGCTTTGATAGTTAAATAACCGACTATCAAATTTGGCCATTTTTGGTTTCTTGACTAGATATGGGAACTGATTAGTCGTGCACTTAGCACGAAACCAACTGAGTAGGCTTGATTATTGTTTGGATTAAAAATGTTGATTCAAGTAGTGCGGTGTGTCAATGGTACTCCAGTTTACTGGGCTTCCTTCTTGGCCGAAGTATAGCAAGTTGAGAGTTGGAAATGTGATAAATCTATGAGACTTGGTTTGTGTATAAGGTTGAGGGCCTCTTTATCGTTGTTGGTCCGAAGAGACCGGGGTCGGATTTATCTGGGAACCACTTTGGACCAATATATGCGTTCGAAAGTGCAGGTTTATGATGACTATTTTTGAATACGAAAATCTTCACGTATATGTTTATCTTCTGCTACATTATTGTTGAAATTATAAGCATTTGTGAGGACAAGTTGTTATAACTGCCCAGACTGATGATTGTGATTTGTTGTTGTACTCTAATGGATGTATGTATATGACAGTTTCTTTTTTGTATTCATTCATATTATATTATATGTTGTTTTGCTACGATTGTGAGATTCTGCGTTGTTTTAGTTTCTCTTTCTCTTCTTATTCTTTTATCTTCTTCTTTCTTTCCCATAACTATTCGCATTTCCGTTCAATTTGAGTTGGACATGTATGATTTATTATCAACTCGAATTGTGCAGATTTGCGGGTCGTTACAAGCATCTTGAATCTACTCTTAATATCAGCATCTTGATACTGTACGGTCTTCTTAATCAATACCTGTCTAAAATCCTACACTATATACTATATACATCTTGATACAACATTAGTATCTATATTTATATAATGTCCTATGGTTTTTATTATCAAAACCTATACCTAAGGTACTAATAGTCTCCCCCTTTTTGATGATGACAACTCTATATATAAAATATATTATAACTCCCCCTGAGTTACAAAATTCCCCCTTAATCTATGCCTAGATTTTATATATTTATCCCCCTTTGTCATCAACAAAAATAACTAACTAAAAATTATAACTCAAACACTAACTAAGATACTATAGTAATAATGAATGATATATAAGAAATGATGACTGAAAACACAAATCATTAATAGTAACCATACCAAACTATATATTAATTCAATATCATAATACAAAGTAATCACCATCTAATCAAACCCTAAATTATGTCTACAAAGTAAAACTGTCAAATCAAACCAAATATACATACAACACATTAATCAATCAAAGAAAATCAACTATTATTCTAACGTGATTTCCTAATAATCAAGGATTTGTGAATAGAGCATTGAGGATAATGAAGGCAAAAGTTCCCTTTTTGTTAGACGGGATTTCCATCTCGATCGAAACATACTTCTCCAATGCATTGAACTTCGTCATCGTCCTCCATGTGTTCTTCCTCCTCCTCCTCTTCTTCTTCCTTTTCTTCATTATCATCGCTACTTTGAATGGGGTTATGAATAGCCAAATTTGCAGACTCATTGTCAATAACTATTGGATTCGTAGAATTATACAATAGATATTTTTGCAAATTGCAAAGAATTCTGCTTTGCTTCTCTTGTTCTTTGGTCATACGAAGTTGCACCACCTGAATTTCAATGAGCATTTGCAGAATATTCTTCATTTAACCCTCCATTTTAGTGATCTTGGCCATAGCAGTGCTTTGGAAGGGGCCTTCGGTAGGAGAAGGGAAGGAAAACGATGGATTTTCTTCTCTACAATGTTTGGGATTAGATTAGACCATGGTTTGTTTGTTTCAAAAGTTTAAAATAGAGAGAATACAGAAAATGAAGAAGAAACTCGAAATTTGGTTATTATATAACCAACAATTTTTATTTTGGAGGGAAAATATAAAAAAAAATTACAGTTATATGTCGACATATGAGGGTAGGGTATGTCAACATACATAGTATTATTTTGATTATTTTTCTTTACTTTATATTTTGTAATTTTTACTTCATTATTTTATATTTCCGTTAGAGCACAAATTCCTAACTCTCTTTTTAACTTAGTAAATTGTTCGTCGACGGAAATTCTATCGGTTTAGAAAACCATCGAACGAATTAAAATTAAAATTTACCGCAAGCGCACGGTGTACACTTTGTAGTACGGGGCGAATATGGGTCGATCCGTAGGGAATTGATGAGATTTTAAAATTTTCAATTCAATCAAATTAGACCAAAGAGAGATGAAGTTGTTAACCACAAAAAAGAAGCTAAAGCTAGAATTAAAATGTGATTTAAAAACTATTAAACTAGAAGACAATTTAGAGGCAAATCCACTCTCATATTTTTGTAAATCAATAAACAAAGAATTTATGATCTCTAACTTAATATTAAGCGAAATAATCGTTGCATTGATCATAAGTATGGTTTGTTTATGTTATTAATTAACATAACTCAAACCATCAAACTATAATACAACAATTATACCACTTATAACTCTCATGAAAATGAAGCCAAAGCAAAAGTTATTTTAAGTATGATCTATTTACTATTGTAACTAGTAATATAGATCATCAAATTTAATTTTTACTTTCATTTCAAAATCAAAAATGGATTAGCAACTGATGATGCAACTTGTGTTTATGTTGAATAAGAATAGCTCATTTGCAAAATCAACATAAGCTATCAAACCCACTTGTATAAACTTGCATCAAATTTACTTTCATGAAGCATAGACAAAGAGATCATAAATCATAGAAATGTTGAAATCACATAATATTTGAGAGCTTCATTACCCCTAAATTGAAGAGGTTTAGCTACTCCTTTGTGTTATCATTTCAACACATAGAGATTTCAACATTGAAAATGAAGTAAAGTAGAGAACAAACAAGAAAAAGAAGATTACTACTAGAAGGAAATGTATTAAACTAGTGAATAAATGTAAATCTAAACTATGAACATGAAAAGAAAGAGAATATAAAAATAAACATCAACATAAAAGCAAGGAAAAGCATGTAGAAAAGAGAGAAGAAAGAGGCTTGGAAGCCATTTTTATTTCATGTAACATTGAGCTTACCATTTGATCTCTTAATTTCCTAAGTAAAATGAAAGAGTAGATGATAGTTTCATATACATAAGAGGGCTATATATACATGCATAAAACCCTAATTCTATTTTTAGAAGGCTTCCTAAAATGCCCTTTAGGAAGTGTGGCCACCAAGTAACCATTAGCCATTAATTAATCCATCATTTGTTGTGCATGAAGCTTTAACCTCCACTTAGTTATCCATTAGCTCATAATTGTACATTTAGGTAAGTGGGTGGGGTCCTCCATGATCTTGAACTTGAATTATTTTGTAACAACCCGCTATTTTCAACCATTCGCATCCGCACATGTCGGACTTGAATTACTCAAAATACCGCGTTGTAAATAAAAATTTGGCAGATCTCAGAATATACAGTAAATAAATAATCACAGACACAGAGTATTTATTAATGCAGCGGAAGCAAAGAGAGTAGTTCATGAAGCTGCTATATAAATACATCAGAGTAACCAGATGAAAATCAAGTACAAAGTTGAATACATCATGGGATCACTGGATAACTGAAAGAGAATAGATAGCTGGATCTTCAAGCAAGGCTCCAACTCCAAAGGTGAATCTCGAATGCTATATCACTCAGTCTGACTCGAGCGTAAAGCAAAACACAAAACACTCGAGTCAGGACATACATACTTATACAATGTAAACCAACTCAAGTGAACTGTAATAAAGGTACAAGTAACTTAAAGGATGCTTGGGATCGCCCATCCTCTAAGGATCCGTTAAACTATATACTATGTAGTAATATTTCGCTATTATAATAATGTCTGTAATAAAATAAACATACTTTTAAATAGCATTAAGGGGTTACCCATATAGCACTTAACACGTAATAGTCCCAGTAGTCCATCCAATATCATAGTCCCTCCTGATCGGGAAGCCACCAGAGGATACCCCACGGGCTACGGGAGAAAACCAACTCGTACAAGGCTCGCTATGGTAGGTGACACGGCACGACTAGGCAATGCCAGGGTAGATATACCAATTACGCTTCCGGACCGGTGGTAGCGCGTAGCTGCTACTACCGCCCACCTCGAACAACACTCCCAAAATAAAAGGTCCGCACCAAACAATCACAAAGTAATAGAATGGCATACGAAGAAGTGCGTTCGATAAAAGGGGCTTCCTTCTTTGTAACGACCCGTCATTTTGGACCATTCGCATCCATTATAAGTGTATAGGTAGACACTCATGCCGGAGTTGAATTGCTCAAAATACTGCGTTGTTAATTTAAATTGGCAAAACTGAACATATACAGTAAATAAATAATCACAGAACACAGACACAGAGTAATAATTGCAGCGGAAATAAAAGAGATAGTAGTTCATGAAGCTACTATATGAATATATAAGATACATCAGAGTTTACAACAGAAGAGTAATACGATACATCAGAGTTAAATCAGATACAACGGAAGAGTAACACGATACATCAGATACAAATCAGAATACATCACTGGAATCATCGAATACTGAAAGCAGAATAGATGGCTGGATCTTCAAGCAAAGCTCCAACTCCAAAGGTGAGTCTCGAATACTGGTACACTCAGTTTGACCCGAGCGTAAAGCAAAACACAAGACACTCGAGTCAGGATTAACATTCTTATATTAATAAATCCAACTCAAGTGAAATAGCAATTGAAATACAAGTAACTCAAAGGATGTTTGGAATAACCATCCTTTAAGGATCCGTCAAACTATCTACTATGTAGTAGTGTACGATAAGTAGATAATGTCTATCAGTAATAATAAAGATATCAAAATAGCGTTAAGTCATGGCCCATTCCACCCTTAACACATTTTTATTCCCAAAAGCATATACAAGACCGTAGTTTCCCCAAAACCGGAAGTCACCAGAGGGCAATCCATATACTAAAGGTACAAATCAAAATCATAGTGGTCGCGCATAAATGGAATACAAGTATGACAAGGCACATGAGGCAATACCTAAGGTAGTGATACTACCGTTCGCCTGATCCGGACTGGTGAGAACGCAACGCCGCAGCGCCCGCAACACCGTGAAACAACACTCCCAAAATCAAGGGTGCACCAATCGACAACAAGTATAAGTAGTTCGAAGAAGTGTGTCCACTTGAGGTAGCAAACCTCCATTGGCCCGGCACAGCTCCTGTTTTAGTCATTTCCAATTTGACAAGTGTCAAGGCTATCCATCATCGTTCTCTTTCTTCAGTCAACACGTACATCAATCCAACCACTTCATTCTGGATCATCACTCCGCGTATAGTTATTAAAGTGGTTTTCGGTTTAGATAGAGAGTATATCCATAACCGAATTCCGGTCTCTTTAATAACTTCCGTAATTATTACACCGATTGGTCGTTTATTTATTTCAAAACCAAATCAATTTCAATTTCAATTTCAATTCGTAAACCAACATTTCATTTGTCTTTCCAAATCAATTTCCATAATTTACGTTTCAAAACTTCCAAATTACCATTTCAAAATCTTATAATTCAATTTCAATTTCTATTTAAAACAATTCAATTATTGATTCAAATTCGTATATAAGTTTCATTCTGAAATCATTTAAATGAATTTAATTTAACATTTAAATCACTTTAAATTCATTTATCGATTTCATTCAATATTCATTAAGTAAATTTTCCATTCAAAACAATTTCTATTGAATTTCCAATTCATTAACTCCATTACTTAAGTTCAACTTCATTATATCAAAACTTAAAATTTTGAATTAAATTAAATTCGTCAAATCAATCCTTTCAATTACAAGTCTTACATTGATTCCAGAAATATCACATTTTATTTCTTGTTAAAGAAAATTCAATTTCAATTATTTATTTACTTACTTTAAATAATTTTCCAAAAACTTAATTAATAAAGAAAACTCAATTTCAATTATTTACGAAGTAAATTCACTTATTCAAAAGTCCAATTTTACTTATTAAAGAATTCAATTCAATTTGATCATTAAATCATTCAATCTCATTTAATTATTAAATAATTCAAAACTTAATTATTAAATAATTTCAAAGTTTAATAATTTCAAACTTAATTTTAATAAAAACTTGATTATTAAATCATTTCAAAGTTAATTCAATCATTTATCAAATTATACATCGTTCTTTCATCAATTTCATTTTTAGTATTTTGTTTCAGATTTTTAAATATTAACATTTTCCTTTCATTAGAATTCAAATTTCAACTTCATTTCAAAACCATATTATTTATTCAAATAAAATCTTCATTTTATTTTTAAATCCAATTTATTGACCAATCGGGTTTTATTAAATTTTCTATCCTAGGTCAAAGTTCAATTTGGGTATTTATCATTTCAACCCGATTCCAATTTAATTCAAAATCAAAACATAACAAAGGGAACTTGCAGTGTGATAACTGGGATGGTGTCAAAGTAAATAAACAAGCAATAACAACAATCCATATCAATCCAATAATCAATTCAAATAATCCCGAAATAACCGTATTAATTCGCATTGTTATTTGTACGAATTAATATAATTATCTCTAGAATCTACACTATCATTTCATGTAGATTAAAGATTATTACATTACGGTTTTTCACTTGTCATCTATTTACAATTTCATACATCATCAATTTAACAACATACATTCAGTGATTCAAGGTGTAATTAAACAAATCATTCGTGTCAATAAATTCAACAGTTAAGGGGTCATATTATACAAATGTCAGTTAATCAAATTTAACATTTAATTATCCTATATCAAGTTCAATTTCATATTGTTTATCATTTTAACATTAACAATTTAACGTCCAATATAAACATCAACAATCAATCAATTTTCAGCCAAACTGTATTATCATCGCATAAATAATTAACAAATAATGGTGTCAGATGTCACAGGTGAACTGATACAGGCAATAGCATATATAACAGTGTAATTAACTAACAGCAGCATATTTCAATTGTCGTTTCAATTGAAATCAAATTTAATAAATAAAAGAACGTTAATCGTGAGTGAGTGCTCACCTTTCGAGGCTAGAGGAATTTGACAAATGATATTTGGGTTACGAAGTGTAAGCCCGACTTCCAAATCAAAGCTAGATTGATATGAATCGACGACCAAAGCTGATAACAAGGAATGGACGAAATTAAATCAGGATTGGATCGATGATGATAAAGTATAAGTGAACATATGTTTATAACTATGTGCATATATAAAACCATATTTTATATTCAAACACACTTTCAAAATATTAAATATATATATGTACTTCAAATCTTTGTTTAAATTAAACTTATATTTTACAGTCAAATATATACACACGATAAACGTTGAAATAATTGCTTATACGCCCAGCCATATCCTAAACAATAGGTTAGAATATACATAGCTAGTATTGTAAATATTAAGTTAGCTGTATGCAATTCCTTGAACACGCATGCATAATGTACAAAAGAAATTCAAGCTATTAATTCCTTAGGACTCAAAACAATTTGTAAATTTGTATGGCCAAGTACACTTTAGCAACAGATTTGTTATATTGAAGTCATTTCAAAACCAAGTCATATACAACTTATATGTATTTACAAGAACAGATTTAAAAATCAATACTACAGGTTATATAATTAATAAATACGTATACATGTGAGCATCAAAAATACATACAAAAGAAAAGTAACTATAAATATAAAAGCTTTGAATAATATATACAGTAGACTTATGTATGTACGCATAAATAACAGAAACAATAAATTTAAGCTTACCCATATATATATATATAGAGTCAATATTTAATTTAGAACTTATATTGTAAACATATTATTTACTAATATATATTCATATTCTGGAATATGATCAATATTGTAGACTAAAAAAAACAGTCGTATATATTCCAAAATCTTAAATGACAATCCATGTAAGGAACCAACTCACACTTATATGTGACCAATATTACCTTTACCAACATCATAACATAAATTTTTATCCTTGAAATCTGAAATGCCCCACGATATTTGCAGTTATTATAAAATATATATATTACAAAACTAACTCCATTCAATACTGTAAAATTATATAAGCTAAACTCTTAACAAGTAAATGACTCATATACTATATTCACTAGCAAACTGTTTTGCATATATCCTAACAAACAAATAACTTATACAGAAAAGCAAATTTTATAAATAAATAAATACATAACTTTACACGTTGTAAACAACTTTGTATGTTAATATATATGTATAACTAATATATAGCCAGTATATAAACTTCCAAATATTAACATAGTTTAAATATATTTAGCTCTATATACTAATATAAATGGTCCGACAATATAGATTTAATAATATATATATATAAACTTACACGAGAGAGGAGCAGATGGAGGCTCGGCCTCAGCAGTGGCTTCACACGGAAACAAGGATGGGGAAGTTGGCGCGCTAGCTAGCGTGGCTGATGGGGTCGAGTAGGCAAGAAAGGGATGCGATCGTGGGAAAAACAAAGGAACGCGGGTAGCTTGTTGGCCGAGGTTGTTGAGGAGGATGTTGCACACTGATGTGCTTGGGAAGAGTGGCCGCATGCGGAGGAGAAGGGAAGAGAGGGCGGAGGTTGGTGCTGTGCTCGGCGAAAGTTCTGGGGAGCGGAGGGGAGAACGGGGAAAAGGGCTACAAAAGGATTGATGTAGCTAAGGGGGTAGGTGGGGAGGAAGAGGCGCGTGTGAGAGATGAGGAGAGGTTTAGTAAAGTGAAGAGGAAAAGTTGCTACAGGTGAAAGAGGAGAGACATGATATATATCACAATTTGCAAGCTGTATGTTGTCACTTCCTTAAAGGCTTGTAGATATATCTTTTTATGTTGATTTCCTTCAAACGGCAGGAAAGATAAAAGAAGTATGAACCAGGCTGTAAAGTGATGAAAAGTGTAACGCTTGAAAATGGGAAAAGTTAAAGTCACGAAATTCTAAATTCTGAGAATAATAAAGTGGCTATTGACGGTTGGTTTACCGATGGATAATGAATCAACAAAGAATTCAAAAGGTTCCAAAATACGGGACCGGTACAGAAACCGTTCCGTAGATTTCGTTGTCTTTCCGACTTCGAAATTTACAATTGAATATACCGTAGAGATCAGCACGACGAGATGATCAAAACGATATACAGATGTCAGTGGTACGATCGAATTATAAAAACTCGAAATTTTCTACTGACGGAAAATGCAAGAAAAACGCTGAAGAATAAGATCGACGGAGCCAAAGATGTCCGAATTTGGAAAAACGACAAACTGACATCTTGCTCAGAAGATGGTTTAGAATTTTTCTATGTAAAAATATTTAGGTTTCGGAAACATTTTATTTTCATTGCTTTTTAACTGATTAAATTGAAGTGAATTTACGCGCGAAATAAATTTTCATATTTTCGGACGAAAATTTACCAGTTGCTACGTTTAACTAGACGTATTCCAAATATTAAATTTTTATTTCAAAATTTTATCGTTTAAAATTTCACAAAATTTCAACTAATTACGTTATTAAAACAGTTAAAATTTACGGGTCGTTACATTCTTAGTCCGTCAATCGCTCCTGTTTTAGCCACCTTATGCCAACTCACGGGAGTTGGGTCCACGTACATACCTCAATAGAACGTCGCCACCATCCTACTTCATTCTGGAATCTCCACCGCATACACGGTTGTTAAAGTGGTTTCGGTATCGACAGAGAGTATGCCCATATCTGATCCCGGTCTCTTTGCCAACCAATCGTTATTATAACCCGTGGTTATAACTTTAAAAATAATATTTTATACTTCAAATTAAAATATCATTTCAAATCCAAAACTATATTCCTTTCAAAATAGTTTATACTTCGTAACCAAAACTATTTATTTCAAAACTATATTCATAACAAAACCATATCAATGTATTAAATTATCACATCCTTTCAAAACTTCCTTCCAAATCATTTCAATATATCAAAATATCATATCTTTCGAAAATTTATTTCACATCATTAATATATATCAAAATATCACATCTTCCAAAACTTCATTTTCAAATTTTCATTTGAGTTAAAATCCAAATATTCAACTTTAATTACCTTCTAAATTCAAGATATCATTTATTTATTATCATTTCAAACCACCTTTTAAATAGTTTATATTTCCATCAAAATAATTCATTTAAACCATTTAAAGGTGTACTTATTATTCTTTCAAGTCAAGTATTCAATTTCCAAAGTTTTCAATTCATTCTGAGGTCATTTACTAAGTCAAAACCCATAATTATTTAAAAATTTCAGCCTTCCACAGCATTTAGAAAGAGCTGTTATAAGTTATACTAGAAAACATTTTAATTTAACAAAGACAGCATTAAAAAAACATATTTTAACATTCAAAATGTTCATAAAATACTCTTTTACTTATGATTTTTAAACAGTAAACTTTTACAGAAAAATCCAAATTTTTCAATAATTTCACTTAACGAATTCAAGTGTACAATTTTCCCATTTTTTTCTTTTCTTTTTTTTATATTACATTTGACACTTTATTAACGCTTAAATTTTCAAATTACCATTTCACAAATTAAACTAAATTTCCAATTTATTTAATCAACATAAACCTTTAATTTAAAACCAAATTCACATTTCCAAGCCAACTTATATTTCAAAATTTCACATTTAAGCATTCATTTACTTAACCATTTTAATTTATAGAAAAATCAATAATACTTTATTAAATCATTTACATTCAAATTTAAATCAAATTATCATCTCTACCATTTTCCAAATATAATTACATTCCATTTTATTTATATAACTTAAACATCATTTTAACACCAAATTTCCAAATTTCCAAACTTAAGTCATATTTCCAATTTCAATTTAATTAGTCATTTATTTACATTTTTAACTTATAGGAAAAATCATAATTTCTCTATTTAAAAATATTTTAAAATCTACTTAAATCAAATTATCATAAATTTACATTTTAAAACACTTAAAAATATTAAAAAACACTTGGTAAAATAACCACGGGCATGTATATAGTTTTCTAACCTAGGTCAAGTGATACAGATATATATCATTTTAAATCCGCAATTTAAAAAGAAAAATCTGGGTTCTATCATTTCAAACCCGCAGTCCCAAGTTAAAATAAATAAATAAATAAAAGGGGCATTTCACCAGAAGGACAAACTTTGCAGTCCAATTAGTTTCTAGGACACACATTCAAACAATTTCTTTCAAGGCCAAAATCAGCAGAATAATTACTTTCAAGGACAAAGTCAGCAGTCCAATTACTTTCAAGGACATAATTTCATAGGTTTTTAGACCTTAAAAACTAATTATTTCACGTTTTATCCTTGAAAGTAATTATTTCAGTTGTGCGTCCTAGAAACTAATTCCACTTGCTAAAGAGGCCCTTGTGGCTAATTTCCACTAAATAAAAACCGTTCAGGCCTATCATTTCAGCCCATAACAATTCTTCCCTATTCTAAAGTCCGTTCGGGTATGTATCATTTCAACCCATAGTGAACCTAGTCTAAAGGGAACTTGCAGTGTGATAATCAAATATAAATGAATAGTTAACAACATATATATCAGTAACAGGTGATATGATAGATTAATAAACATGTTTAACATCATAAATTAATAAATCATAGGTAGTTATAACAACAATATATAATCATTCTACACATTCAATTGTTGCTTCACATTTGCATAAGTATAAAATGTCGTGTGAGATTTACTCACCTCTTTGACGCTAGAGATTGATTCAAAATAACAATATCCACACACCGAAGAGCGCAATAAGGCACGATAAGATTTTAGAGGATGTGACAACCAGATTTAAATCTTGAAACAAAAAAAAATAAATCATATCTAAGTATATGCTAATTCACATAAGAATACAACAATTTGAGTAAAGCTAAATGGAGGAATAAGTTGAATAAGACGACATGAACAACAAGTGGAGAAGATGGGAGAATCAAGGAAAGAAGAAAAAGGAAAATAAGATATAGGCAGCCATTACATACCTCAAGTTCTTCACGTGAAAACAAAGTGTAGATGCAAGAGATGATAATACAATAGGCGGCTAAGGTATTAATTTTTTTTTCTTTTAGGAATGCACGGCAACAAATTTGAACGGCTATGGTATGGAAACGGAAAAAAGATGGGAATATAAAGGCAGGAATTGAAAATGTAATGTATGCCCAAAAAAAAATCAAAGTAACGTATCTTTAAATTGGTATGTTTCTTATCCATTTAATAAAAATATATGACAAAGAATCAATTCAAAATAACATACCGTTTATATAAACATCATAGAAATAAATAAGAAACGGATATAGAAACATATAAATAATACGTATAAATCTATTGTTATTTACAACTTTGCTTAAAAATGGTTTAAAATAAATCTTTGAGAAACAAAATAAAGTGAGAATGAGAATAAAATAAGTTCTTAAGAAAATATATATATATATATATATATATAAAGAATTTCTTTAATTAATTGAAACTGGAAATTAAAATTATAAACAAAATACAACTGACACTGGAAAATGTCAATTACACTTTAAAAATGTTTTAAGACCAAAATATATGCATAACATATTATTTTACCCATATAAACATAAATTAGAACATTACATGACCAAATAAAATATTATTTGTATAAAATTAAAATAAACATTTTTGTTAAATACAGCAATTTGCACACAATAGTTAAAAAGGCATAACTTTCACATTATAAATTAGATTTCAACGAAACGAAAAGCAGTATTCTTAAAATTTTATTTACTTTCAAAATAAGAGATAAAATTCAATTTTTCAAACTTTTAAATTTTTAAATTAAAAAGTCAAAGTTTGACCATATTGACAAAATTCACATTTCCGAAAAATATTTTACTTATTCATGTATGGAATTCTAATTCACACAAAAATTTATATTTAAATAACAAAATTATTAAATAAATAAAACATTCATTAAAATTTTTAGGTTGAAACATAGATGGTTGGGATGGCAAGCAAAGTGGGAGTAAATGCTAAGAAATGGAAAGGCATAAGTTAAGGAGAAAGAAACGTATATATGTTTTATTCTTAAATGCAAATGAGGAGTTTTGAAATGAGAAATAAATATTCTCGTATATGGTTTGCAAATGAGAAATACACGGCTAGGAAAAGAGTTTGTATGGCTAAAGCAAGAAATAAAGAGACCATGTAGAAAAAGGCAAGAAATCAAGCAATGACCTGATGGATTTAATTAATTTCTTTCCTTTGTATTAACAGTTATTCTTAATTATATTGAATTTGTTAAATGTATACATTTATTATGATTGAATCCTCAAATAAATTCATTCAGATAAGTTTCATTCTTTTATATTACCTTATGAATAAAATATGCATTTCCACTTTAACATTCCTTCCTTATTTAATTACAAAGTTTATTTTTCTTCATATTGAATTACCAAAATTTTATCAATTTAACAATTTTAATTATTAAAAATTTATGGGTCGTTACATATTTCCTCTTCATTCCTTTGTATTCATTTGTGCATGCATGTATCTTCATATAAGCCTCTTCCATATGCATCCAAATTTCTATAAAAATTATCAAAAAATGTCCAAGTAAAAATTCTTAAATTGACACAAGCACAAAAATGACCATTTTGCCCCTGAATGAAGATGAAAATATGATGGTTTGAAAATAATTGAATTTTGGTTTTAAACATGTTAAAATGCCCAAATATGATGTTTATTTAAAAAAAGAGATAAAATATGGATGTAAATATATGCACATTTACGTGCACATCAAATACCCCCACACTTATCTTTTTATTCGTCCTCGAAAAAAGAAAAACTAAGATAAATTCGTTTTCGTAGGGAGCACGATTGCATTGAACGTATGCAACAAGCCGTTAAACCTCTGGGTATCCCTAGTAGGACGAGTGTTGTCTCGTGAGGGTTTTCAGCGGATACTACCCACAAAATTCAAATGCAAAGTGAAAATATTTACAAAATGCAAGATTTATTTACAATGGGATGAATGCAAGTTTTTGAAAATATTTACAAATGAAGGATTCACTTTCAATTCGACACTCATAAGTTAAATATAGGTTTTGGTCATTGTTTTGAAAATTTTAAGTCATTTACTTGTCAAAATTTCCAATAAAAATCAAGTTATCATAGCAAATAGACAATAGTCTAACTCGTTGTTTCAGTTGATTACAAAGTGTAACTAAGAAATGGATCTTTAGTTGATTATCAAAGTTTATTAAAGTGGTATTTTCATTTCTTTTCAATAACAAGTTAAATAAAATAAGTAAAAATAGTGCTCGGATTTCAATTGCTTACTCTCTCTTATTTGAAAATTTTATTGATATTAATAATATTACATATGCCTAACTCAGATAAACTGAGACCAGATATATTACCCATGCACTGCCTTGCGGACTGATGTGAGGGGAATATAGAGCGTGGCGAGTGAACACACTAGTGTGAACACTTATCGACTGTAGGCGTTATTAAAAAGAATTTTTATTTATATACACCTAACTCAGATAAACTGAGGCCAGATATACCAATCATGCACTGCCTTTCGGGCTTACGTGAGAAGGGTATAGAGCATGGCGAGTGAACACACGAGTGTGAACACATGACTCTAGGTGCTAAAAATATATATATACAAATATACAAATGTGTTGTTTTTTTATCAAATTTTTTTTAGAAAGAGAGAGTTTTGCAAAATCATCTTAGCACCATTTAACTTAGAAGATAAAAATGTTATATCCTTTACTTTAAATTTACCACTTTTCTAAACAAAGATTTTCAATTAGAATATACTTCATAATTAACACTTATGAACCTTCCTATATACTAGTTAAACCATTGTTATTTGTAATCAAACTTCATTTTTATTTTTGTTAAGACAAATAAATTTTAAAAATTTCAATTTATTAACCAAAACTTATACTTATCCCATAGTGTTTCTTCAAAAATAAATCAAAATGCTAAAAAGAAAATGTTTTTGAGATTTTGAAATTTTTAGATTTTTTTTAACTTAAAAATGAAAATTCAAAAATTCCATGAAACCAAAAAAAATGAAAATGAGACTCCCCCCCCACACTTAATTTTGACTGTGTCCCCACAGTCAATGCATGATATAATGAGTGTAACTGGGAAAACTATGTACATATTTACAAAAGAGGGTTAACATTCTTACTAGACGTAGCTTGGCTCATGAAGGATCATGAGCTCCTCCTTTTGGTTTTTTGGTAATTCCAAGAAAGGTTTTAGACGATGACCGTTGACTTTGAAAACCGATCCATCCCTGGGGTTTTCTATTTCTATGGCACTGTTTCCTAGAGATCTTACCAGGCAACTGCGTACTCGGCATCCAGGAGTACTCGGCATCTAAGGGTGATCGGCATCCAGGGGCGCTCGGCATTAGCAAGCGCTCGGCATTAGAAACGTTCGGCCAGATACTTCGTTCGGCCAGAGGCATCGTTAGGCTAAGGGCTTCGTTCGCCCAGAAGGCTCGTTCGGCCAGAAGGCACGTTCGGCCAGATACTTCGTTCGGCCAGAGGCATCGTTCGACTAAGGGCTTCGTTCGGCCAGAAGGCACGTCCGGCCAGATACTTCGTTCGGCCAAAGGCTTCGTTCGGCCAGAAGGCTCGTTCGGCCAGAAGGCACATTCGGCCAGATACTTTGTTCGGCCAAAGGCATCGTTCGGCTAAGGGCTTCGTTCGGCCAGAAGACACGTTCGGCCAGAAGGCACGTTCGGCCAGATACCTCGTTCGGCCAGAAGGCACGTTCGGCTTCGTCGACTATTCAGCCTACTCTTCCTACACGACAAGCGCCTTGTTCGGCATGGAGAGTGTGGTTCGGCATCCAACCGTTCGGCCTGTTTGGTTCGGCATATAGCGACCACTCCATTTGGACCAAGGTGTTCGGCTGCCAAGCCCACCTGGGAAGTCCAACCCATCTTTATCTATAAATAGAGGGACAGGGGCACAGTGAAAAGGGACCTTTTTTCAAGAAGACTGGGGAGACTCTGCCACTTTCAAGACTCATCCTCTTTATTTAGCAATTGTATTCAAGTGTTTGGTCTACGGATTGTATCTGTAATCAATCATCAAGTAAAGCAATAATGTTTAACCTCAAAGTGGATGTAGGCAATTACGCTGAACCTTTATAAATCCGGTGTTCTTACTTTCTGCATTTAATTTAGTATATTCTTCCTTATTTAATTTAACTTCATCACTTATATTTCTACACAATCTTTCTCAACGACGTTAGTGACCAATTTTGGTGCTAACAGGCACCATGTGGAAAAACAGTTCATACCACAAATGGTCCGGTCCATCTCGATTTAAGTTTCCCAGGGAATAAATGAAGTCTTGAGTCATATAAAAGAACTTTTTGGTTAGGCGAAAACATTTTCCTTAGGATTGACTAGTCATGAAAAACTTTTGTTTTTTCTTTGTAAATTTTCTCGTTTTCATACGCGTCGTTCCTAAGTTCTTCTAGTTCGTTGAGTTGTAGTTTTTGGTTTTCGCCAGCTTTCTCAAGATCAAAGTTTAAGTTCTTAATTGCCCACAGCGCTTTATGTTCGATTTCAACGGGTAAATGACAAGCTTTACCGTAAACTAAACGAAATGGGGACATCCTAAGGTTAGTTTTAAAAGTAGTACGGTAAGCCAAAAGCGCGTCGGTTAATTTCTGAGACCAATCCTTTCGATTTTTATTGACAGTTTTCTCCAAGATTTGTTTTATTTGTCGATTTGAAGCTTCAACTTGGCCATAAGTCTGAGGATGATACGGAGTGGATAACTTGTGGGTTATCGAGTATTTTTTCATTAAAGTTTCAAAAGAACGGTTGCAAAAATGGGTCCCGCTATCACTGATTATTGTGCGAGGTGTGCCGAACCTCGAAAAGATGTTTTCTTTGAGAAATTTCACAACAATTTTATGTTCGTTGGTTTTGCAAGGAACGGCTTTGACCCATTTTGAAACGTAATCGACAGCGAGAAGGATATACAAGTTTCCAAAAGAATTGGGAAAAGGTCCCATAAAGTCTATACCCCAAACATCAAAGATTTCGATCGTAAGAATGGGGTTTAGAGGCATCATATCTCGTCGAGAAATTCTTCCATGCATTTGACATCGATCGCAAGTTTGCAAAATTCAAACGAGTCTTTGAAAAGAGAAGGCCAATAGAAACCACACTGAAGCGCTTTTTCCGCAGTTTTTCGAGGACCGAAATGTCCACCACACGCTTGATCATGGCAAAATGAAAGAACACTCCTAATCTCATTATCCGAAATGCAACGTCGGATGATTTGGTCGGGACAATATTTGAACAAGTACGGATCGTCCCAATAGAAATACTTCACTTGGGACATGAATTTACATTTGTCCTATTTGGACCACGATGAGGGAGTTTCTTTAGTGACTAAGTAGTTCACTATATCAGCGTACCATGGGTCGATAGAAATTGAAAGGAGTTGTTTATCGGGGAAGTTTTCATTAATTGGCAAAGAAGATGGTGCGTTAGGAAGATGAGACAAGTGATCGGCTATAACGTTATCGGATCCTTTTTTGTCTTTAATTGTAAGGTCAAATTCTTGAAGTAAAAGGATCCAACGAATCAAGCGAGATTTGGCATCCTTTTTAGCGAAGAGATATCGAAGCGTAGAGTGGTCCGTGTACACAGTAATGTGTGACCCTATCAAGTATTGTCGGAATTTTTCGAGAGCAAAAATGATAGCTAGAAGCTCTTTTTCGGTTGTTGTGTAGTTAAGTTGAGCGTCGTTCAAAGTCATACTCATGTAGTAAATGACGTGAAGGATCTTGTTGATGCATTGTCCTAAAACAGCACCAACGGCAAAGTTTGAAGCATCACACATTATTTCGAAAGGAAGATCCAATTGGGCGCACAAATGATTGGAGCAGAAATGAGTTCGTTCTTAAGACGTTCGAAAGAAGAGATACAATCAGAGTTAAAATCGAAAGGAACGTCTTTTCCAAGAAGAGTCGTCAAAGGACGAGCAATTTTGCTAAAGTCTTTCACAAAGCGTCGGTAAAAGTTAGCGTGTCCTAGAAATGATCGAATGTCCTTAACAGATTTGGGAATGGGTAGGTTTGCAATTACATCAATTTTTGCTTTATCTACCTCAATGCCTTTATTTGAGATGATATGTCCAAGGACTATGCCTTGTTTGACCATAAAGTGGCATTTTTCCCAATTCAAAGTCAAATGTTTTTCTTTACATCGATTTAGAACCAATTCAAGATGATGTAAACATTGGGAAAAAGAATCGCCAAAGATTGAGAAATCGTCCATTAAAACTTCTAGAAAGCGTTCAATCATGTTGGAAAAGATTCCAACCATGCATCGTTGGAAAGTCGCAGGAGCGTTACAAAGTCCGAATGGCATACGTCGATAAGAAAAGGTACCAAATGGACACATGAAAGTCGTTTTCTCTTGATCTTCGGGAGCGATTGGAATTTGGTTATAGCCGGAATAACCATCAAGAAAGCAGTAGAATTGGTGACCGGCTAGACGTTCGAGCATTTGGTCAATGAAAGGAAGAGGGAAGTGGTCTTTTCGTGTTGCGGCATTTAGTTTTCAGTAGTCAAGGCATCATCATGATCAGTCACGTAGAACAGACTCCAGCCTTTCACCTTCTATACAAACACCAGACCTGACAGCCATGATCAAACAATTAATGAAAGAGAATCAAGGCTTATCGAATGACGATTGGGGAGTGTCAAGAAGTCATACTCCATTCACAGACATTGTTCTACAGGCAGCATACCCCAGAAAGTTTAGTACGCCAACTATCCCTGCTTATGAGGGAAAGACTGATCCCAGACAGCATGTCACGAGGTACGAGTGGATGATGGATTCAGCTAGAGTAAATGATGCAACCAAGTGTAGATGCTTTCCAATTACTCTATCTGGGATTGCTACTATGTGGTTCACCCGACATCCTCCGCGGTCCGTATCCAGTTTCGAGGAGTTGGCAAAGAAGTTTATTGAGCAGTTCAGGATACACACTACTCGTCCAAAGGACGTGATGTCTCTATCAAGTGTAATCCAAAATCCTGGGGAGTCATTGAAGGAGTATTTACAAAGATTCCATGTTGCGGTGACTGAAGTCAGTAATCCCAATGATCATGCAATTCTAATGGCTGTGATGCGAGGTGTGGAACCAGATTCCGAGTTTGGAGACTGGCTGGCAGGAAAACCTCCAACTACACTAGAGCGTTTTTACTCAAAGGCACACCAGTTCATAAGAAGAGAGGAAGCCAGGTGGGTAAGGCGAGATAAGGCCCCGGGACCTATTCAGGAATCCGTAAAAAGCAACATTGCTGTGAAGCAGTCCGGAGACAACTCGGGAAAAGTCCAAGTCAATGTCCAGAACAAACCCGGGTAGCCTAAGGAATCCGGAGGAAGAAGTCAAGGAAAGAAGAGAGAAGCAGGGAAATGGAAGCCGAGAATTCCAAGCTACAACGAGTATACCCTGCTGAATGCGTCTCTGGAGAACATTTATCTATCAACCTGCATTACCTTTCAGTACAGAAAACCACGTCCAAAGGAGTCAACTGAGGAACAAAAGCGGACCGGAAAATACTGCCGCTTCCATGAGACTTATGGGCACAATATTGAAGAGTGCAGACACCTACACGACGCTATAGAGAAGTTGATCAGGCAGAAAAAGTTACAGGAGTTTGTGAAGGATCCACAGGAGGGAGGACAGGGAACATCCAACCCAGGTCGTGCACCAGCTCCACGTCATCCCGAAGAGCCTGCCCGGATTATGGATAGACTTGTCATAAACACGATCATCGGCGGGCCTCACCCCGCGGATAAGAATTGGAAAGAGATGGAGCGGTATGCTAGTTCCCTGAAGCACGCAGATTTCGAGTGTTGTTCCAACGTAGAGGACAGGACCCCTGCTAAATAGCTGCGCGTGATGACAGACGATATAATATTCGGAAACAGAGATGCTGACCAAGTTGAAGCTCCTACCATCGACCCGATGGTAATATCCGCGACAATCGGACCGGCCTATGTGAAAAGAATTCTGATTGATTGTGGAAGTTCTGTCAACATCATCTTCAAGAAGGCTTATGACCAGATGAAAATGGAAACAAAGGACTTGAAACCGTCCAAAGCTCGTATACATGGCTTTAATGGCGCAGCGACCGATGCAGTGGGGTATGTTGAGTTACCAGTTGAACTAGGACAAGGCGAACGTCGGAGGGTGCGAATCCTACCCTTCGTAGTTTTGGATGTGGATTCTCCGTATAATGTTTTCTTGGGTCGACCGGCCCTGGCCGAGTCTAGGGAAGCATTAGCCCTGTGGTGCTTAACTTTGAAGTTCCCAAGTGACAAAGGAGTAGGTGTTGTTCATGGCGACCAAGCGACCGGTCGTGCCTGTTATGTGGATGAGCTCCGAGAGGCTCATCGGAGGGAGAAAGGAAAGGTTGCGGACAATCCCGTTCGCATCCACAATTCTGATAATTGACAAGTAGTGCCCGAGCCCTGGCTCGGGCATAATTCTCGGATCTTCAGAGACATAGATCCGAGAGAAGACGATGAGAAACCCAGGGAAGAAAAGGCAGTGCCGGCTGAATTAACAGTTGATATTTCAGTCAGCCGAGACGACCCATCGCGAGTACTGAAGATCGGATCGCAACTCGGTCCCGCAATGAATGAAGACCTTAGTGATTTCCTCCGAGCAAATCTTGATGTTTTCGCCTGGACGCATTCTGATATGTGCGGGATTTCTCCTGCCATTACGAGTCATATGTTGAACATAGACCCAAAATACGTCCCGGTTAAACAAAAAAGGAGAGGGATGGACCCAGAGAGGTCCGCTACTCTCAGAGAGGAGGTGGACAAACTAAAAACCAATGGGTTCGTCCACGACGCCCTCTACCCTGAATGGGTATCGAACCCCGTGCTAGTGAAAAAGGCAAATGGGAAATGGAGAACTTGCATAGATTATTCCGATTTGAACAAGGCATGCCCCAAGGACAGTTTCCCGTTGCCTAGGATTGATCAGTTGGTCGACTCCACTGCAGGGCACGAACTATTATCATTCATGGATGCATACTCAGGCTACAATCAAATCCTTATGCATATTCGGGACCAAGAACACACCAGTTTCGTCACAGACGTCGGGCTATATTGCTATGTAGTAATGCCTTTCGGATTGAAAAACGTAGGAGAAACTTATCAGCGTTTGGTGAATCGAATGTTCAAAGACCAGCTTGGTAGAACGATGGAAGTCTATGTAGATGACATGCTCGTGAAGTCATGACAGTCAAACGACCACATTCAAGACTTAACGGAGATGTTCGATATACTCAGATATTATGGGATGAAGATCAACCCTCTGAAGTGTTCCTTCGGCGTTGCATCGGGGAAGTTTTTGGGATTCATTGTCAATGCTAGGGGAATTGAAGCTAACCCAGAAAAGATCCAAGCCATTCGAGATGTGCAAGTGCCTAGAACTATAAAAAAAGGTGCAAAGCTTGAATGGAAAAGTGGCTGCGCTGAGTCAATTCATATCTAGAGCCACAGACAAGTGCATTCCTTTATTTGATGTAATAAAGAAAGGGAAGAGGAATTTCGAATGGACATCTAATTGTGAGGAAGCATTCCGAGATCTGGTGAGGCATCTGGAAAGTCCTCCAGTGCTGTCGAAGCCGGTAGACCACGAGATGCTGTACGTATACTTGGCTGTATCCCTGCATGCTATAAGTGCGGCTTTGGTCCGCGAGGAGGACCGAGTCCAAAAGCCGGTGTATTACGTTAGTAAACGTTTAACAGGGGCAGAAAGAAATTACCCCAAAATCGAGAAATTGGCATATTGCTTAGTGATTGCATCACGTAAGCTGCGCCCATACTTTCAAGCACACTCAGTCAGTGTCTATACTGATCAGCCCCTACGGCAGGTACTCCAGCGACCAGAAACTTCCGGGAGATTGCTGAAGTGGAATATCTAGTTGAGCCAGTTCGATATTATCTACTTGCCATGAAGAACCATACAAGGACAAGCATTAGCAGATTTCATTGCTGAGTTTACTATATCTGACGAACTAGATAATCACAGTGTCATTCCCCCCGTTCGATGGAAATTGAAAACCGATGGGGCATCAAACGACCGTTGCTCCGGAGCTGGCATAGTTCTGGTAACTCCAGAAAATCGATCGATATGTTACGCTTTAAAGCTCGAATTCTCGGCTACGAACAATGAAGCAGAATATGAAGCACTGGTTGCTGGCTTAAAAATCGTTGGAGAACTTGGGGTTAAATCAGTCGAAATCTTTTGTGATGCACAACTGGTGGTCTACCAAGTGCGGGGAGATTACCAAGCAAGGGGACAGAAGCTTGCTCCGTACCTTGCTCTAGTTAATGAACTATTGGCGAACTTGGAGCACTATGACATTTCACATGTCCCACGTGAACAGAACAAAGAAGCTGACTCGTTGGCTAAATTCGCGAGCACTGGCGATGCACAGTAAATGGGATTGGTTCCTGTTGAAACTTTACGCGCTCCAAGCATAGACGCAATGAAAGTTGATTTTGTGTTGGAAACAGGAATCGAAAGAGAGTCATGGATGACCCCATTCAAACTATACCTGACAATCGGGACTTTACCAGAAAAAAGGAGCGAAAGACGGCAAGTTATCCGAAAAGCCGCACGATATGTAATTCATGATGGAGTAATGTATCGGAAGGGGTTCTCAGTCCCCTTATTACGATGCATTGCCCATGATGAGACAAAGCGGGTCCTGGAGGAAGTTCATGAAGGAGAGTGTGGCGACCACATTGGGGGGCAAACGCTGGCAAAAAAGATTCTCCGCTACAGATACTATTGGCCGACTGTAAATCGGGATGCTGCAGACTACGCGAGGAAATGTGACAAGTGTCAAAGATATGCGAAAATCCCGAGAGCTCCACCAACAGAACTCACACAAATGGTTAGTCCCTGGCCATTTGCAATCGGGGAATCGACATAGTCGGCTCCTTGCCTATATCCAAGGGTGGTGCAAAATACGCGATAGTTGCAGTCGACTATTTCACGAAATGGGCCAAGGCAGAACCTTTAGCCATAATCACCTCTAAGAAGAACATTAATTTCGTTATCCGAAACATTATATGCCGCTTTGTTCTCCCTCGAACCATCATTACGGACAACGGAACACAGTTTGAAAGCAAAGAATTCAAAGATTTTTGTTTAAAGTACGGTATTGAGAAGAAGTTCGCCGCCGTTGCGCATCCGAAGGCTAACGGGCAAGTCGAAGCCATGGACAAAATAATCAAGTCCATACTGAAGAAGCGTTTGGAAAAAGCCAGAGGCAAGTGGGTAGATGAACTCCCAACAATATTATGGGCTTATAGAACTACCCACAAGTCCGCGACTGGCCACCCTCCATTCGCATTGGCCTACGGCTCGGAAGCCGTCATACCCGTGGAACTAGAGGTTCCATCACATCGAGTGACATATTATGATCCCAGGACGAATCAGAATCTCTTATTGGAATCGCTGGATTGCATTGATGAAAAACGTGAAGAGGCTGAATTAAGGGCGGCAGCACATAGGCACCGAGTCAAGCGATATTACGACGGCAGAGTCCGCCCAAGGATTTTTGATGTGGGTGATCTCGTTTTGAAATGAGTTTTCCCGGTACCATCACATATAAATCCCAACTGGGATGGTCCATACGTCGTTGAACGGAAGCTTGGAGAGGGAACATTCAAGCTAGCGACCGTTGATGGCGTAACACTACCCCGAGCATGGAACAGTGAACATTTGTCACATTATTACATTTAGCCTGTTTCTTTCTTGTTTTAGGCACAGTTATTTCCTTTATGTTTTTGTTCTGTTGTCACTTAGTTTCTTTTTGACCTTGTAATCAGGCGATTTAGTTGTTTTTCATTAATAAAGGCTTGAAGCCGTCTTTCCCATGAATCACTAATGTTTCTATATCTCACTGTCGGGTGACGAATTGCTGGAGTTGCATTATTCTGTATGATGTACAAACTCATATAACCGACTTCAAATCTCCGAGTCCCCGGAGTGCGGACCGGAGTACTCTAAGTCCCCGGAGTGCGGACTAGAGTATAAACGATTCAAATCTCCGAGTCCCCGGAGTGCAGACCGAAGTACTCTAAGTCCCCGCAGTGCGGACTAGAGTATAAAAGATTCAAATCTCTGAGTCCCCTAAGTGCGGACCGGAGAACTCTAAGTCCCCGGAGCGTGGACTAGAGTATAAATGACTTCAATCTCCGAGTCCCCTGAGCGTGGACCGGAGTACTCTAAGTCCCCGTAGCACGGACTCGAGTATAAACGATTCAAATCTCCGAGTCCCCTGAGCGCGGACCGGAGTACTCTAAGTCCCCGGAGCACGGACTCGAGTATAAACGATTCAAATCTCCGAGTCCCCTGAGCGCGGACCGGAGTACTCTAAGTCCCCAGAGCGCGGACTAGAGTATAAATGATTCAATCTCCGAGTCCCCTGAGCGCGGACCGGAGTACTCTAAGTCCCCGGAGCGCGGACTAGAGTATAAACGATTCAAATCTCCGAGTCCCCTGAGTGTGGACCGGAGCACTCTAAGTCCCCGGAGCGCGGACTAGAGTATAAACGACTTCAATCTCCGAGTCCCCTGAGCGCGGACCGGAGTACTCTAAGTCCCCGGAGCACGGACTAGAGTATAAACGATTCAAATCTCCGAGTCCCCTGAGCGCGGACCGGAGTACTCTAAGTCCCCGGAGCGCGGACTCGAGTATAAACGATTCAAATCTCCGAGTACCTTGAGCGCGGACCGGAGTACTCTAAGTCCCCGGAGCGCGGACTAGAATATAAACGATTCAATCTCTGAGTCCCCTGAGCGCGGACCATAGTACTCTAAGTCCCCGAAGCGCGGACTAGAGTATAAACGATTCAAATCTCTGAGTCCCCTGAGTGCGGACCGGAGCACTCTAAGTCCCCAAAGCGCGGACTAGAGTATAAACGATTCGAATCTCCGAATTCCCTGAGTGCGGATCAACTTACTCTAAATCCCTGGAACGCGGATTTAGAAAAAATTCTAAGTACTCAAGAAATGTAGAAAAAGAAGCACTACACCAGAAACAGCTTTTGACAGCGTTTCAAAAACGCTGTTATATGATACGACAGCGTTATTATAAACGCTGTATAACGACATGCTGTCGTAGATGCAAAAGTTTTAACAGCAAAATAGAAAACGCTGTAAAAAATTTGATACCACAGCGTTTATTAAACGCTGTTATATGACACAACAGCGTTAGAACAAACGCTGTATAACGACAAGCTATCGTATAAAGAGAACTTACAACAGCTTAATTTTAAACGATGTGGAAATTATTCTTTTGACAGCGTTTTATTTAGGCTGTTAATATTTTTATTACAGCGTTTAATGTGTGCTGTGTTATGTTTTTATAGTTGGGATGATGTTTTACTACAGTTTACAACAGCGTTTAATAAACGCTGTTACTCACTATTTAATGATAATTACAACACGAATTAAATGCTGTTGTTTCTTCATTGACAGCATTAAAATAGATGTTGTCTTCTATTTATATGATTTTTACAGCATTAACATTCCACTATATTTGCATATTCCAGAACTACATTTTGAGTATAATCAAGCAACCAGTATATATAACATGTTCTTATGAATAATAATCTGTTAAATAAACTAGCTAAAACAATATTAATATACAAAAAACATCTATAAATCAAGTTTCAATAATATCCATAAACAAAAATAACACAGTAGACCAAGTTATCATAATATTGTTAAACAAAGATAAGGTATATGTTAAACAAAAATATAATATCAATAAAGTAAGTCCGCACCAAATGCCACTGCCGTTGTCTGAAGATGCTCGATACTAAAGAGGATTACAAGTCACGACTGATGGATGCTAATGTCAGAGATATATGCGGTGCATAGACCAATGATCTGTAACAGCCCGATATTTTAAACGAAATTTTAATTAAAAATAAAACATTTTGAAATATTGAGTTAAAAATAAAGTGTAGTAATTTGTGTAAAACGAAAATTTAAAACGTTACATTTCGTTACGTTTTGTCCGTTCTTAACTTTACTATAGAATAAATCTTATTTGTGATGATAATAACTATTTTTAGATTCCGGTTAAAAGATACGTTATATTTTTGAGAAACTGTTAACAATTTATTTAATTTATTTAATAAAAGAAATAAGGAGATTTGTACGTTATTTGGACGTTTTATAATTTCTTTTGTTTTCACCGTCCAAATTGATTTTTTTCATTTGTGTTGGCAGTTCAAAGTCTCAGCTGTTCAAAAAAAAAAATTCGTTCACGTGAAAAATTATTCGTTCACTTGGCCTCCCTTACGTTTCACGTATTTAATATGAGTTATTGCTATAATTTCGTACCGTTCAAAGCAATAAAGCTTGGCCTGTCACGTTTCGTTTCCTATTCATCCTTGCCAAAACAAAAAAATTATAATTCCAGACCGCATTTTTCATTTCCTCCCATCAATTTGCAGAACCTTCTTCAGGTATGGCCTCTTGTTCTTGTTTTTTTTGTTTTATCTTGTTTCTCTATCCCTTCTTGCTTCTACCCCATGCCACCGCCTACCTACCCCATGCATCTGACCGCGTCAGACAACCATCACGGCAACCCCGTTCGCCACCATACGAGACCAGTCTACCCTTGACCCACCACGTCTCCAACCCACGGCCTGCCAGAGAACCCCACGTCTCCAGACCTCCACCACGTCGCCAGAACGAACCCGTTTTGCCAAGCAACCGACCCCAGCCACACCAACCCAGTCGCACCACGAACCTATCAGCCTACCCACCCGTGCCGAGATCACATACCCCAGTCCACCACCAGCCCATCACCAGACGTCAGCCCTGCCATTCGCCACCCACCCAGCAAGCAAAGCCTCGACCGAGAAACCCTCGTCACCTCCACCCTATACGAGAGCACCCCACGTCAGTCTCCGACTTCATGCCAACACCACCGAACCCAGGCCGAGACCGCCTCCGACCCAGGCTGACCAACCCATGTCGTGCCTCCCTCTGACATGACCCCTAGCAGCGAGTCCAAGTGCCTTTGCATTCTTGTAGTTATAATCTTGGTATTCTCTACCCTTGGTTCTGATAATAAATATGAACAAAAGAATTTACCTCTGCCACCTTTGTTTGGAGTCTTGATTTATGTCTTCTCTGGCCCTAGTTTGAATCAGAGCAATGAACTGCTTTGTTCCTTTGTATTGCGGTACCTTAAAATTCTGCCTCTGGCTTTGTAGAATGAGAACAAAGAGTTGCTTGTCATTTTTCTTATTTATTTATTTTGGAGTGTTGGTTATATCTTTCGGCCGAGCCCTGCCAATTGAGAAAAGTTGTTTTGTCATCTCTGCATTTTTTCAAAATATAGTGCCTGACCGGGTTTTTTTGTTTGTAAAATGAACAAGTTTGTTGCCACCCTTGTATTTGTGAAGTTTTAGTTTTCATTTGCGTCACTTTGAAAATTCTAAAGTTGTAATCAAATTTTAAAAGTGGTCGGGCTAAATTTTGTCGATTTTCTACTTGTTCCTTTTCGTTGATGGCTTCATTGGAAATGGTTATTCGTGCATGCTTTGATTTGTCTATTTATCTTATTGTGCTTTTGGTTTGAATCCAGTTGGTGCATCCGCTAACGACTGATCGTGCTATCCGCGTGCTTTCGATTTACATCGTATTTCCTTTTTTCTTCGGATCTCCAGCTCTGTAGAGGTGAGTAAATCTCACACGAATATTCATACTGATATAATTGTGAAACGACCGCAACTGAATGTGTAGAAATAAATAAATAAATAAATGATGTTATAATTACCTGTGGTTTATTTATAGTTGATGTTAATTGTTAAAACTGCATATCGTATCATCTGTTATATCTGTTCTTATTTTACTGTTATTCTACTCTGTTAAATCACACTGCAAGTTCCCTGTAGAATAGAATCACTATGGGTTGAAATGATACATACCCGAACGGACTTTAGAATAAGGGAAGGTCGTTATGGGCTGAAATGATAGGCCTGAGCGATTTTCAATTAAATTTTATTTACTTGGGATTGTGGGTTTGAAATGATAAAACCCGGATTTTTCTTTGTAAATTACGGATTGAAATGATATAGTATCCGTATCACTTGAATTAGGCTAGAAAATATTATACAGACCCGTGGTTATTTTATGTATTTTCTGAATATTTTAAATCATTTAAGAATTGTAATAATATTTAATTTGATTTAAACCGAATTTTTAAAAGATTTATTTAAAATAGAAATGATTTTTTCTATGTGATAAATATAAATAAATGGAGGAATATTGATTTTTAAAACGAAACTTAAATTTGAAATTTTGATAAAAAAAAGAAAAAAAAATGGAAACTCAAGTTAAATAAATTTAAATGAAATTTAGTTTAAATTGGTGGAAAAGGGAGTTTAAGTAAATGTTGAAATGAATGTAATAGGCAAATTGGAAAGTTTTGGTTTTAACTTGTAAAATTTCTTTTGAAGTAAAATTAGTTAAAGGATTTAAATGAACGTTTGAATGTGTGATTTTATAAGTTTTACTAGGTAGAATCCGTAGCACTTGTTAAGTGCTGTGGATTGTATAAGTGAACTAAAAGACTAAAATGAACTAAGGCTATGATAGTACTTGGTAAGTGCTGTTGTAGCTGAAACTGAAACTGAACCTGAACTAATAAAAGGACTACTGTAGCACTTGTTAAGGACTGCAGTAGGCTGAATATAAATTTTTGTTTTGAAATTTAATTGTTATAGCAGATAAATGTTGTTTTGTTGAATAAAGATTATTTTTAAATATAACTTAACGTGATTGTTTTAAGTGAATAAGTGAACTACGAAAAGGTTAGATTTTTGAAATATAATAACTTAATATTTGTTTTTAAGGAATAATATCTTTGTTTTAAAATGGTTAATTCGAAGTATATTTGATAAATTGTTTAAATCTATAACCACGGGTTATAATAACGATTGGTTGGCAAAGAGACCGGGATCGGATATGGACATACTCTCTGTCGATACCGAAAACCACTTTGACAACCGTGTACGCGGTGGAGATTCCAGAATGAAGTAGGATGGTGGCGACGTTCTTAAGGTATGTTACGTGGACCCAACTCCCATGAGTTGGCATAAGGTGGCTAAAACAGGAGCGATTGACGGACCAATGAGGTAGCACCTCTTATCGGACACACTTCTTCGATACCATTCTATTACTTGTGATTGATTTGGTGGCCACCCTTGATTGGGAGTGTTGTTCGAGGTGGGCGGTAGTGGCTGCTATGCGTCACCACTAGTCCGGATGCGTAATTGGTATATCTACCCTGGCATTGCCTAGTTGTGCCGTGTCACCTACCATATCGAGCTTTACTACGATTATGATTTTAAGATCCGACCGCGTTAAGGTTCTCCATCCCCTTAACGCTATTTTCCGATATGATTATACTTTACTTATTTAGACACTATTATAATAGCGAATATTACTATATAGTAGATAGTTTAACGGATCCTTAGAGGATGGGCGGTCCCAAGCATCTTCTAAGTTACTTGTACCTTTACTACAGTTCATTTGAGTTGGTTTACATTGTATAAGTATGTATATCCTGACTCGATTGTTATGTTTTATTTTGCGCTCGGGTCAGCCTGAGTATTCACAGCTTTGGACTTCACTTTTCTGGAGCTCGGAATCACTGGAGATTCTGCTTATCTAGTTATCTTCCTATTTCAGTTTCAGTTGCCTTATTTCAGCTTTTGTTTTAGAGACTTGTGTATTTGGATCTCTATTGTACTTGTTTCAGAACTGTATTGGGTTTCAGACTATGTATTTTGTATTTGATTTGAGACTATGTATTTTAGTGGCTTCATGAACCACTATGGTTATTTTTAAATTCCGCTGCGAGTTATTCTGATATTTCTGTGTCTGTGATTCTGTGAATGATTTTATTTGCTCCAAATTTTATTACAATCTGTTATTTTGTATTATTCAAGTCTGACATGTGTGGATTATTGTCGATTTGAATGGTCCAAAATAGTGGGTCGTTACATTTGGTATCAGAGCGAGGTTTTAGGCAAACCTTAGCCTATGGAGCAAAACTCATTAGAGATAGGGTAGAAATACCCTAGAATGAGTGAAATCAAACTCAGAATCATCTCCTTGTGAGTGAACGTATTTTCAAAGTATAAAATGATTTTAAATGATTTTTCAAATGATTTTTCCAAAGATTATTTTGATATAAAGTTTTCTTGTTTTAAGAAGAAATTTTTCTAAACTTCCTTCTTTCCGTATCTACCTTGTTAGGAAATTTTAGGATATTCATCCAAGTGTTTCTATCGTGTTTTATCTTAACTTATCTTAGTCTTCTCTGTACCTTGTCCTAAATTTATTCTTGATATTTCCAGGATGAATCGTGGAAATGCTAGAGGTAGGAGTCGTGGTATTGCCCCAGTTCCTCCACCCGTTGCACCAGTTAAGTTTACAGTTCTCTGCAAAGAATTCTCTCAGCTCGGTGGCACTAAGTTCACCGGTTCAGAAAGTATCATCGAAGCCCAGCAATGGCTACGAAGTCTGGAAAGAATCTTTACTGGTTTAGAGATCACTGATGCCCAGAAGCGTCAGTTAGCAGCATGGCAGCTGCAAGAGGCCGCTCTAGATTGGTGGGAGTCTGTTACGACTCGCACTAACGAAGGTGACCTTTCATGGGAGCAGTTCAGGTATCCTGTGTGTTAATTTGAATTTTCCCCATTTCCTTTCTTTTCAATTTATCTTAAAAAGTTTTGTTTCTGTATCTTCCTTTCAGGGAGGCTTTTGTGGCAAAATGGATGCCCGAAGCCGGTAAATCTCAGCTTTACCGCGAATTCATGGACCTCAAGCAAGGTACCATGTCCTTCTCAGAGTATGAACGGAAGTTCAATGAACTTTCCAAATTCGGTCCTGGTCTTATCGATACTCAGCTAAAGAAGAATGAGAAGTTCATTGCTGGAGCTCGCCCAGAGTTCTACGATCGTCTTATTTCGCATGTTCATGGCACTTTTACTGAGCTCATGGATATGGCTATTCGCTATGAGAACCCTACTTCCAAGGGTCCTGCTGCTTCCAGTGCTCATGTATCTCAGTCCTCCTCTGCTAATTCCAAGAAGAGAAAGCCCAACTTCCACCAGCAGAAGAAGAATTGGCTCAAACACCCGGGCTTAGGATCTTCAGCATCTGCTCCTTCCCAGAGGCACCCTATTGATCTTTCCTCCATTACTTGCTTCAAATGTGACCAGAAGGGTCACTATGCCAATAGTTGCCCTAATCCGTCTGTTGCTGCTGTTCCTCCACCCCAGGTTACCAGGAACGATCTTTGTCATGTTTGTCTTCAGCCGGGTCATTTTAAGAAGGACTGTCCTTTATATCAGAAAGGAAGGCCATCTGGCGTATTTGCTGTCACATCTGCTTCATCACCTGCTCCTGCACCTGCTCCTGCTCCTGGCGATGATCAAGGTACTCTTCAGGGCACCTTTACTTTATTTCATCATCCTGTTCGTGTTTTATTTGATACTGGGGCTTCGCATAGCTTTATTTCTGATGTTTTGTGTAATAAGTTTGAAACTCTCCTTTCTCCTGAGTATGTTTCTGTCCCTCTATGTGTTTCAAATCCTATTGGGGGTCCCGCAAATCTAGATAAGATTTGTAAGCAAGTGAGACTCTTCTATTCTGGTCATAAATTTTCTGGAGATTTCTATGTCCTAGGTTTCGATGCTTTTGATTTGTTGCTTGGAAGTGATTGGCTTGATGGACACGATGCCCGTATCTCGTGTAAATCCCGAATTGTTTCTCTTAAGGATGATCGAGGAAATTCTTTGCTTATTCAGGGCCGTATGCCTCATGATTATGCTGGTAGCTTTATCTTTTCTCTGGATGCTTCTATTGATGATCTTCAGTCGACCCGTGTAGTTAATCACTACCCAGATGTGTTTGGAGAAGTTACTGCTTTACCTCCCAAGCGGGAAATTGATTTCCGCATTGATCTCATTCCTGGAGCTCGACCTATAGTTCTTCCCCCTAGAAGAATGGCACCCCGCGAGAAGATTGAGTTAAGGAAACAAATTGAAGACCTATCTTCCAAGGGTCTGATCAGACCTAGTTTTTCTGAATGGGGAGCTGCAGTAGTCTTCGTCACCAAATCCGATGGTTCTCTTAGGATGTGTGTTGATTATAGGGAGTTGAACAAACTCACTATGAAAAATAGATACCCAATGCCTCGCATCAATGACATGTTCGATCAGCTCTATGGTGCTACTGTTTTCTCTCAGCTTGATCTCGCCACAGGTTTTCACCAACTCAGAGTGGCTGAGGAAAGTATTCCTAAGACTGCTTTCCGTACTGAAAATGGATTCTTCGAATGGTTAGTCATGCCTTTTGGTTTGACTAATGCCCCTGCTTTCTTTGTTGACTTGATGAATCGTGTTTTCCGTGATGTGCTTAATAAATTTGTTTTAGTCTTTGTGGATGATATCCTCATCTTCTCTAAGTCTGAAGAAGAACATGAGTCACATTTAAAATCTGTTCTTGAGACCCTTCGCAATCATCAGTTAAAAGCTAAATTTTCCAAATGTCACTTCTGGAAGGATGAAGTCCGATTTCTCGGGCATATTGTTTCTAGTAATGGAGTTTCAGTTGATCCAGTCAAGATCGCTGCGATCAATGTAAGTCCTTCTTTCCTTCTCTTCATTGTTTCATTTCAATTTACTCTATCTTTTCTATTATCCTTCTTTTTCCCTATTCTGTACAGGATTGGGAAACTCCTAAGACTCCTACTGATATACGTAGTTTTCTGGGCCTCGCCGGTTATTACCGGAGATTCATCGAGAATTTCGCTCGGATTGCTGCACCTCTCACTGCTTTAACTCGGAAGAATGCTAAGTTTATTTGGAGTAACGAGTGTAAGGCCGCCTTCAATGAGTTAAAAGACAAGCTTACTTCCGCACCTGTTCTTACCGTTCCAAATGGAAATGAGGGATTAACGGTATACACCGATGCTTGTCGAGAAGGTTTAGGAGCTGTTCTGATGCAGGATGGTAGAGTGATTGCTTATGCTAGTAGACAGTTGAAGACTCATGAAGTAAATTATGCCGCCCATGATCTAGAGTTGCTTGCTGTTGTTTTCGCTTTGAAGCTTTGGAGACATCATCTGTTGGGTACCAAGTTCGAGCTTTTCACCGATCATCAGTCTTTGAAGTATATTTTCTCTCAGAAGGATTTGAATCAGAGACAAGTTAGGTGGTTAGAGTTCCTTGCTTCTTATGACCTCGACATCAACTATACACCGGGAAAGGCTAATGTTGTGGCAGATGCTTTGAGTAGGAAGAAAGCTTTGCTGTGCCAGATTGTTGTTTCTTCTCCTCTTGTGGATCGTATTATGGCTAGACAGGATGAAGATCAGATGCTTAGATTGATTAAGGAGAATGTTCGAAGTAGAGTGGGAGGTAGTAGTCTTGATGGTAATGGAGCTCAGATTGATGATAAGGGTGTATTGAGGATTAATAATAGGATTTGTGTCCCGAATGTTGATGGATTGAGACAGGAGTTACTTCGGGAGAACCATCAGTCCAGACTTTCTATTCATCCAGGCGTAACCAAGATGTACCAGGACATGAAGAAGTTATATTGGTGGAAAGGTATGAAGCGAGATATTTCCATTTTCGTCAATAGGTGTGCGACTTGTCAGCAAGTCAAGGCAGATCATCAGAAGACCCCTGGGTTACTGCAACCTCTTGAGATTCCCAATTGGAAGTGGGAACAAGTTTCTATGGATTTCATTGATGGTTTACCGAGGAGTAGGAAGGGGAACGAGAGTATCTGGGTTATTGTGGATAGATTGACCAAATCAGCTCATTTCATTCCGGTCAAGTCTACCCGTTCAGCTTCTAGTTTGTCTGAGATTTACATGAGGGAGATTGTTCGTCTCCATGGTGTTCCTCTCAGTATCGTTTGTGATCGTGATCCTATCTTTACTAGTAGATTTTGGAAGGCCTTTCAGGATTCGTTGGGTACTCATCTAAATCTGAGCACTGCTTACCATCCACAGACCGACGGTCAAACGGAAAGGGTGAA
Source organism: Allium fistulosum (assembly GCA_030737815.1). NCBI lineage: Eukaryota > Viridiplantae > Streptophyta > Magnoliopsida > Asparagales > Amaryllidaceae > Allium > Allium fistulosum. The sequence continues at coordinate 1,002,701,106 of CM060908.1, forward strand.
TCAGATTTTAGAAGATCTTCTTCGTGCTTGTGTGCTTGATTATGGAGGATCTTGGGAAGATCATCTCCATCTTGTCGAATTCACTTATAACAATAGTTATCAGGCCAGTATTGAGACATCTCCATTTTCTGCCCTTTATGGACGACCTTGTAAATCTCCTTCTTGTTGGATTGAATCCGGAAATCGATTGGTTCTTGGTCCTGAATTGGTTTTGGAAGCTTCAGAGAGAGTTGAAGAGATTAAGAGAAAGATGAGGATTGCTCAGGATAGACAGAGGAAGTACGCCGATCGTCGAAGACGGAGTTTAGAATTTGCTGTTGGTGATTTGGTTTTCCTTAAGGTCTCTCCCTTAAGGAATGTTATTCGCTTCGGTCGTAGAGGAAAACTTTCTCCTAGATTTGTCGGTCCTTTCCGCATTTTGGAAAGAATTGGTTCTCTTGCTTATCGTCTGGATTTACCCGAGAAATTTTCTGGAATTCACAACGTCTTTCATGTATCTCATCTTCGTCGCTATCTGCATGATCCATCTCTTATTATTCAGCCTTCTGCTCTTGATAGTTTGGATATTGAGCCAAATCTGACTGTTGAGAGGAAGCCACTTCGTATCGTCGATCGAGGTACGAAGCAGCTAAGAAGAAAATCTGTCAACCTGGTCAAAGTGCAGTGGAGCACTGATGAACGGGATTGCACCTGGGAGACGGAGGAGAGCATTCGTGTCTCGAATCCGGAATTGTTTATTTCAGGTACTTTACTATTCTGTCTTATCTTTCTTTGTTTTTCCTTCTTCGTTCCTTTTCGAGGACGAAAAGCTTTGAGTGGGGGAGAGTGTAACAGCCCGATATTTTAAACGAAATTTTAATTAAAAATAAAACATTTTGAAATATTGAGTTAAAAATAAAGTGTAGTAATTTGTGTAAAACGAAAATTTAAAACGTTACATTTCGTTACGTTTTGTCCGTTCTTAACTTTACTATAGAATAAATCTTATTTGTGATGATAATAACTATTTTTAGATTCCGGTTAAAAGATACGTTATATTTTTGAGAAACTGTTAACAATTTATTTAATTTATTTAATAAAAGAAATAAGGAGATTTGTACGTTATTTGGACGTTTTATAATTTCTTTTGTTTTCACCGTCCAAATTGATTTTTTTCATTTGTGTTGGCAGTTCAAAGTCTCAGCTGTTCAAAAAAAAAATTCGTTCACGTGAAAAATTATTCGTTCACTTGGCCTCCCTTACGTTTCACGTATTTAATATGAGTTATTGCTATAATTTCGTACCGTTCAAAGCAATAAAGCTTGGCCTGTCACGTTTCGTTTCCTATTCATCCTTGCCAAAACAAAAAAATTATAATTCCAGACCGCATTTTTCATTTCCTCCCATCAATTTGCAGAACCTTCTTCAGGTATGGCCTCTTGTTCTTGTTTTTTTTGTTTTATCTTGTTTCTCTATCCCTTCTTGCTTCTACCCCATGCCACCGCCTACCTACCCTATGCATCTGACCGCGTCAGACAACCATCACGGCAACCCCGTTCGCCACCATACGAGACCAGTCTACCCTTGACCCACCACGTCTCCAACCCACGGCCTGCCAGAGAACCCCACGTCTCCAGACCTCCACCACGTCGCCAGAACGAACCCGTTTTGCCAAGCAACCGACCCCAGCCACACCAACCCAGTCGCACCACGAACCTATCAGCCTACCCACCCGTGCCGAGATCACATACCCCAGTCCACCACCAGCCCATCACCAGACGTCAGCCCTGCCATTCGCCACCCACCCAGCAAGCAAAGCCTCGACCGAGAAACCCTCGTCACCTCCACCCTATACGAGAGCACCCCACGTCAGTCTCCGACTTCATGCCAACACCACCGAACCCAGGCCGAGACCGCCTCCGACCCAGGCTGACCAACCCATGTCGTGCCTCCCTCTGACATGACCCCTAGCAGCGAGTCCAAGTGCCTTTGCATTCTTGTAGTTATAATCTTGGTATTCTCTACCCTTGGTTCTGATAATAAATATGAACAAAAGAATTTACCTCTGCCACCTTTGTTTGGAGTCTTGATTTATGTCTTCTCTGGCCCTAGTTTGAATCAGAGCAATGAACTGCTTTGTTCCTTTGTATTGCGGTACCTTAAAATTCTGCCTCTGGCTTTGTAGAATGAGAACAAAGAGTTGCTTGTCATTTTTCTTATTTATTTATTTTGGAGTGTTGGTTATATCTTTCGGCCGAGCCCTGCCAATTGAGAAAAGTTGTTTTGTCATCTCTGCATTTTTTCAAAATATAGTGCCTGACCGGGTTTTTTTGTTTGTAAAATGAACAAGTTTGTTGCCACCCTTGTATTTGTGAAGTTTTAGTTTTCATTTGCGTCACTTTGAAAATTCTAAAGTTGTAATCAAATTTTAAAAGTGGTCGGGCTAAATTTTGTCGATTTTCTACTTGTTCCTTTTCGTTGATGGCTTCATTGGAAATGGTTATTCGTGCATGCTTTGATTTGTCTATTTATCTTATTGTGCTTTTGGTTTGAATCCAGTTGGCGCATCCGCTAACGACTGATCGTGCTATCCGCGTGCTTTCGATTTACATCGTATTTCCTTTTTTCTTCGGATCTCCAGCTCCGTAGAGGTGAGTAAATCTCACACGAATATTCATACTTATATAATTGTGAAACGACCGCAACTGAATGTGTAGAAATAAATAAATAAATAAATGATGTTATAATTACCTGTGGTTTATTTATAGTTGATGTTAATTGTTAAAACTGCATATCGTATCATCTGTTATATCTGTTCTTATTTTACTGTTATTCTACTCTGTTAAATCACACTGCAAGTTCCCTGTAGAATAGAATCACTATGGGTTGAAATGATACATACCCGAACGGACTTTAGAATAAGGGAAGGTCGTTATGGGCTGAAATGATAGGCCTGAGCGATTTTCAATTAAATTTTATTTACTTGGGATTGCGGGTTTGAAATGATAAAACCCGGATTTTTCTTTGTAAATTACGGATTGAAATGATATAGTATCCGTATCACTTGAATTAGGCTAGAAAATATTATACAGACCCGTGGTTATTTTATGTATTTTCTGAATATTTTAAATCATTTAAGAATTGTAATAATATTTAATTTGATTTAAACCGAATTTTTAAAAGATTTATTTAAAATAGAAATGATTTTTTCTATGTGATAAATATAAATAAATGGAGGAATATTGATTTTTAAAACGAAACTTAAATTTGAAATTTTGATAAAAAAAAAGAAAAAAAAAATGGAAACTCAAGTTAAATAAATTTAAATGAAATTTAGTTTAAATTGGTGGAAAAGGGAGTTTAAGTAAATGTTGAAATGAATGTAATAGGCAAATTGGAAAGTTTTGGTTTTAACTTGTAAAATTTCTTTTGAAGTAAAATTAGTTAAAGGATTTAAATGAACGTTTGAATGTGTGATTTTATAAGTTTTACTAGGTAGAATCCGTAGCACTTGTTAAGTGCTGTGGATTGTATAAGTGAACTAAAAGACTAAAATGAACTAAGGCTATGATAGTACTTGGTAAGTGCTGTTGTAGCTGAAACTGAAACTGAACCTGAACTAATAAAAGGACTACTGTAGCACTTGTTAAGGACTGCAGTAGGCTGAATATAAATTTTTGTTTTGAAATTTAATTGTTATAGCAGATAAATGTTGTTTTGTTGAATAAAGATTATTTTTAAATATAACTTAACGTGATTGTTTTAAGTGAATAAGTGAACTACGAAAAGGTTAGATTTTTGAAATATAATAACTTAATATTTGTTTTTAAGGAATAATATCTTTGTTTTAAAATGGTTAATTCGAAGTATATTTGATAAATTGTTTAAATCTATAACCACGGGTTATAATAACGATTGGTTGGCAAAGAGACCGGGATCGGATATGGACATACTCTCTGTCGATACCGAAAACCACTTTGACAACCGTGTACGCGGTGGAGATTCCAGAATGAAGTAGGATGGTGGCGACGTTCTTAAGGTATGTTACGTGGACCCAACTCCCATGAGTTGGCATAAGGTGGCTAAAACAGGAGCGATTGACGGACCAATGAGGTAGCACCTCTTATCGGACACACTTCTTCGATACCATTCTATTACTTGTGATTGATTTGGTGGCCACCCTTGATTGGGAGTGTTGTTCGAGGTGGGCGGTAGTGGCTGCTATGCGTCACCACTAGTCCGGATGCGTAATTGGTATATCTACCCTGGCATTGCCTAGTTGTGCCGTGTCACCTACCATATCGAGCTTTACTACGATTATGATTTTAAGATCCGACCGCGTTAAGGTTCTCCATCCCCTTAACGCTATTTTCCGATATGATTATACTTTACTTATTTAGACACTATTATAATAGCGAATATTACTATATAGTAGATAGTTTAACGGATCCTTAGAGGATGGGCGGTCCCAAGCATCTTCTAAGTTACTTGTACCTTTACTACAGTTCATTTGAGTTGGTTTACATTGTATAAGTATGTATATCCTGACTCGAGTGTTATGTTTTATTTTGCGCTCGGGTCAGCCTGAGTATTCACAGCTTTGGACTTCACTTTTCTGGAGCTCGGAATCACTGGAGATTCTGCTTATCTAGTTATCTTCCTATTTCAGTTTCAGTTGCCTTATTTCAGCTTTTGTTTTAGAGACTTGTGTATTTGGATCTCTATTGTACTTGTTTCAGAACTGTATTGGGTTTCAGACTATGTATTTTGTATTTGATTTGAGACTATGTATTTTAGTGGCTTCATGAACCACTATGGTTATTTTTAAATTCCGCTGCGAGTTATTCTGATATTTCTGTGTCTGTGATTCTGTGAATGATTTTATTTGCTCCAAATTTTATTACAATCTGTTATTTTGTATTATTCAAGTCTGACATGTGTGGATTATTGTCGATTTGAATGGTCCAAAATAGTGGGTCGTTACATGATCTGTAGTCTTAAGATACGTTCTGATGGTGGATTTGTGACGTACCTTGTCAGTTTCAGAACTCGATGTTTGTAATTTGTCGCACTTGATGGATGATGAAGCCTTGGACCTGATCTGGTATAAAAAAAACTTGCCCTTTTTCTTTTCAGTGTTGAATTCAGTTTGTCTCGAATATAAACAATCCTTGATGTTATTATTTTATGTGAGATGTTTTATTGGTGAAGATAAGAGTAGCTGATCAAAGAAACTTTGAGCGATGGCTTGATATTGTATTGTTCTGTCTAGTATGATGTTAAAGCACTGAAGATTATTGAAGTTTGGTGTGGCTGAAGCACTGAATAATTTATATAATGAAGGAAATAACATTGTCTATTACTGAAACAGAGTAAAAATGTGAGTTAGTCCCTTACCCATGCTCCATGTTCTCCTTTCACTATCAGGTGAATTAGCAGGCAGCTTTTCAGCCTTCCATGGTCCATGTTCTCCTTTCACTTAATTATGTAGCCACCAACAGAGTGGAATATAATCAAACATTCAATAACACAAATTGTTTAATCTATAGAAGCTAATGACTCAACTAACAATTAATAGTCTTTAGAAACTGAAGATTGTCCAACAACATGGGCATCTAGTGATGGTACACCCAGGGCCGGCCCAATGGGCATCAGTCGAAAAGTCGAGTCGTTACAGTTAAGGGAAAAAAATAACAGAAACATATAGTGGAAAAAGAAAAGTAGAGATGGTTGCACGATTTGATGCATCAACAAACAGTACATATATATTAATATTGTTTATATATGTGTGTGTACACACATAAGCTGCATAATTCATAGACTACATAATTTCATTCATTAGAAAACTGTTTTGAATGAAACATAACCAAACCAGTTAGAATATTAATTTTAAAATTCTAAGATCACGTTGTAAGCCTCAGTATATGATATTATCTCATACCTCAAGCACTCGTACATGAATTGTTTGTAATATACAATGACATCATGTAGCAATAAAACATTTAATTACTATACATGATTGAGCATACTGTTGTCCTATTTGAAAAAATAGTTATTGAGGTACTTCAAAATGCATGCATACAATTACAACCTTTGTATGAAACATACAAATTAATCCTTAGACAAAGGCTAACCAACAATGTTTTTCATATATGATATATCTATTATAAAAACAAGCAAACACAATAAAATACAAGTTTCTTAACGCCCTCTTTTATTAATAACACTCTTTCACTGAAATAATAATTCTAATTGTTCAATTAATGATATTTAAAAGCATATCTCTTTTGAATCTCTTGTTTTTCAAGGACCCAATTCAATATAAACAAATTTTTCATGCATCAAAGTTCAAATATGCAATATCATTTGGCTACAAATAGTATATTAACTAAGGTGGGTTTTGCATATAACAATGTTAACCATTAGTAAGTCAACCAAAGAATAAATTGATTTTGGCGAACAATACCAACTAGACACAAAATAAGTAATAAATCCATAACTGCACACCTCTAAATTGATCGGCCAACTGTTTGCACACGATCCATGGCCGTTGATCCATGACCGCTGATCCATTGTCACGATGCAGGTCGATATTATTATAAACGGGATATTACCTTAAGTGCGGCCAACTAATTCCCTGGCTTAGGCATATATAAAAAAAAGTTCTCAAGTTTAGAGTCACAATGCTCATATTCATTTCATAGCTTAGCTACAGCATATTGTTACTTACCCAGTGCTCAGAATGCTCCGTTGCACACTCTACTCCTTTGCGAACACAAATTGTACTATACCTTGAGGATCACTCAAGAAGAAGAAGAAGCAACAAAAGTCAGAAGAGAATTTAACATAATTAGTTAGTTAAATATATGACCTGTTCGATTGCTACGTGTAGAAGTACGCTGCGGAAACCAATAGCAAAGAAGCTGCAGTCATGATCGCAGGGCCAGCAAGAAACCTAACTGCCATTGTGTAGCATGCATTTTTGTTCCCACAAGCCATCATTCTCGGCTGTAATGCGATAAACAACCCTATAAAAATATTCATTAGGTTAACGAGCTAGTAAAAGAAATTGGGTTAAAGCAAGTATAATTACAGGAGAAGCGATCAACATTGCCTTTAATGATCACGTTGTCAATAAAAACGGACCGACATGTAACTTCGTTCATATAAAAGAAATAAAAAAACTTGAACTTGTGGTTCACTATCTGTTATTTTATATTCTCCTCTTCCTAATTAGACCAGTAACCGTCAATTAAATTAGCCCAACTTAATCAAATTATCTAACAAAGATGATAAAGAAAATTAATTAAGGCAGACAAGAAAAACAACATTCTGAAACCACAAAATCTGCCAAACTGCCTAAAATAAAAGGATCTCATTTTATTCAATTCTCTCTGCCTCACCAATAAAGCCTCAACTTATTTCTGAAAATCAAATACAGTTTGCAATGGAAAAGATGATACAACCATCATTCAAAGCAAAGGAAACTTGCAATCATACAACGTACACACTCAAAACTAAATTATAAACACTGTACCAACATGTAGAGAAAGTATGTCCACAAGGTATAAATGCAGCTCGTATTATGCCTCACCATGCACACGCAGCATGCATGGTGCAGCTCTTCTCCACCTTTAACTTCTTCCTTATGTTCCTCTTTTCTTTCCTCGTCTACTTCATCAATCCACCCTCTGTTTCCAGCAACGCCATTAGAGACATTGTTGTGTGTTCATGGTTCTCTTTTGGTCCTTTTGGAATGGGCAATGGTGGATCTGAATCTTATTCATCATTGATTTTATAAACAATACTAACTAGACGAAATAAGTAATAAAGCCACAACAATTGCATACCTCTAAATCAAAAAAAATGAATACTTGCTAAAATGGACAGTGTTGATTAACCCACGCTGGTTGCAGAAGTTCAATGACAGTAATGCTTGCTATCTTCCATTTAGTTCAAGTAATCATTCTCTCATTGTTGTATCTATAGCCAAACAACAACATAGTGTAGCTAAATCGTTCAAATATATGAATCACTAGCAGCTTTATGATGATTATCCTGCAATTTTTAAGAGGGGTTTGCAAGATATAGATTATAGGTTTCCTTTATATAGATGTTTGAAGAAGTGGAAAAACTTGAAATTATTATTAAAGGAGTGGAATTGTAATAAAAGTAGCATAAGGAAAGAAGTCGAAGAGTTAAGGAATAACTATGGCCAACTTCAAAAAGCTTTAGAAAACAATAGAGATAGCAGTCTAGCTAACTTACTTGGTGATAGGAAGGAGAAGTTGGAGAAGGCCCTGAAAAGGGAATACTGGGATATAAAACAGAAAGTGAAATGTGATTGGATTGTGTTGAGTGATGAACAAATGGATACTTCTATGCAAAGATGCCCAACACAAAGAAGTTGAATTTATCTAGGGAATTGTTCATGAGTGATGGGGAATTTGCAAGAGACAATGAAGGTTTTTTGAACAAAGCATTAGAATTCTATGAGAACTTGTTTAATCTGAACTTGAACAAAGCATTAAAGTTTTGATCTTCATGCACAATTGCATACTTCATTGCTTTTCTAACTGTGTAGACAACTACAAAAATTAAAAATTAAAATATAGGAGTTAACAAAATCAACAAAATAAACATGAATGAATAAAAAAACAAATGATAATATAACAGCTCCTTTTTAGCAGCAGAGTGAATGAGAGTAAGAACAACAAACAACATATATACCTGAGAACTTGGTGTGTGTGTGTGCGCATAAATATATGCATATATGTATGTATGTGTGTGTGTATAGACACACGCATACACACACACATACTAATACAAGCAAAAAACCTTTAGCGCTTTCTCTAATTCCTTCCAAAATTTAAGCATATACATAAGAACGTGATACCAGATCAGGAAAAAAAATCAGTAGTCAACATTTACAAAAATAAAATGCATTGAATTAAATTTAAGCATATATCATCTATAAAATCACAATCCTCCTTTTCGTTTCACAGCTTAGTTTGCAACTACAGCAAATGATTACATACCTAGTGCTAAGAATGTCCTGATGCATGCTCTACTCCTTTGCAAACACAAATGGAACTATCCCTTGAGGCAGTGCTACCTATTGTAGAAGAACAAGCAAAAAACAAAAATCAGAAGTGAACTTAACTAAACATCATTAGTTAGTTAAATATATGACCTATTGCTACGCATAGAAGTACATCGGGGAAGCCAACAACAAAGGAAGCTGCAATCATGATCGCAGGGCCAACCAAAAACTTAACTGCCATTGTGTAGCATGCAATTTTATTTCCACAAGCTATCATTCTCGGCTGCAACTCCATAAACAACCTTGTAAAAAAAATTAATTTGGTTAACGAGTGAGTAAAAGAATAGTGGTGTAATGAAAAAAGAAATAATGAAGAGAACAACAAAATATGGAATTGATCCTAACTGAGCATAACTATCATAAGGCCAACATTAGACGATATAAAGATGGACTGCTCTATTAGTGCAGGCATCTCAACATGCCATTTGCATTATGACAAACAACAGATACACATTAATATCAGCATTTATCATACCATTTCACAACTACTTCCTTGTCATTCCCAAAAGAAAATAAGAAAAATCACATTTACAAATAGTTTAATGATAAAAAGTGAAATGAACTAACGTTAGAATCATCTTGTTGTATTACATGCATATGGATGAGCTTATGGCCACGGTCATGATGGCAGTAACATATGTTCTAAGTAGAACACCATTTTCCAATCAGTCTTGTGGATTATATGCCAATTTGTCAGACATGCCTTGCTTTCCATCATGGGAACATCAATCCATAGTATTGCTCTGCTATAAAATAATCCTTAAATTTGCCTCGGCCACAGGCCATGATTGCCACAAAATGTGCATACCCACTTGTATTGTGTAGGCCTGCCTCCTATAACTCATCAAATTTCTAATTATACAAAGCCTAACTAAGTGTTGAAATTGTCCATGTCTTAAATGAAGCTATATCTATCATTTCCAGTCTTTCAATGCTCAACCACACTTCAGATTTGGCCTTGATGCCAAAGCATCAACCCATCAACTCCCTGATATAGTTCTTCTACTCTCCACTGGGTCATTGATAGAGCCCTGTGACAATAGCTCCCTTCCTTTATGCCTGCATACTCAGTTCTCTCATCTACACTACTAATTCACTCACTACCAGCTTAAAAAAAACATCTTAATTCAAGCAGCTTCAATACTATCGCTGACCACCAAATCAAGATCACCATTAGTAATACTAGCTGTTGTGGACCTTTTTCCACATGGTGGTTTAATCCCGCCATCTACGTCATGGAGTTCAAAGCGGGGGAGATACCAACCCAAGAAAGTAGCCTCGTCTATTGTAAAAGGCCACAACCCTTCGCTATCCTCCTTGGCTGGGGATAAAGGAGAATTCTATAACGATGGATGACCTACTCTCTGACAACGTGATCCTCGTATCTGAGTATCCCATAAATGATTCAGAGAGCAATAAGGGTTTGCATCAGCCCGATCCCGATGAGCCTTGCCTTTATCAATCAAAGTCTTACACCGATCTCCTAGAGCCGTCGATGATCAAAAAATTGCTCAGCTCCACCCTGTCCGAAGACGACTGCTTTCCCGGTGTGTATCATACTGATTCATTATTAATTAATAGCTCTTTTGCATCTAGCTGTAACTCACAAATAATTAACCCCTTTATCTGCACATGACAACTTGCACACATGCAGCTAGTATCCTTTCTAATCCTTCTCTCTCTTATTGCACATAGATTGTACCAGTATCTATGACACACCTCACAATTACTACCCATTCTTCTAGTTTTGAGTGCACTACAGTCGTTGATGAATCATCCCCAATTGAAATCATAGCCTAGTAAAAGTATTAACATCCCATTTTGAATATGAAACTAAATCATATCAAATGGACCACATCTACAAAGCTACCTTTAATTTAGTGTTTAAAATAATAGCACAACAATATTTTGGATACTCTCATGTACTTATCATGCAAATACTGATAGGTTGTAGAAATGTATCATGTCATATTGTGAAAATATTTGGACTAGCAACTTAATAATAATGGTTTCTTTTCCTGCTACTTTATAACAATTATTAATATGCACTTCAATTATCTGTTATTCTATGCACTTCACTTATTAATATATATTATTGACTATGATGAAAACATACTATTGAAATTTGAAAAGTAAAAAAGAATGTACATAATAAATTAAACAATATCCACAATCTTTGGATGTCCTATTTTTATTTTGCTGAAAAAAATGCTTATGTGAAGTCACTGGCCCTACCCTCATTTTAGTTCATTTGACTGATAAATGTGGTAAACAGATTCCATATGCGTTGAATTATTTTAAAGTGCCTTTTATCTATTGAGGAAACTCGGAAGTGGCTAACTTGGACTCTAGGTACCAATTATATAGTATAAGTTTTGGAATAAAAATGCTTAAGTGAGTTTCAAATGAAATAGAGGAAAACGTGCAGTTTGAGTTGTTGAAAACTTAAAACTCATTCTCTCTTTTACTACTTTATCTTTGAGCCGCTAAGGAGAAAACCAAAAGTCTAACTATAATTTGTCATTATATTGTAGTTCAGCATGTATAAACTAACTAGTCCTCTCATTAGTTAGCAACAAAGAATTATTTATTGGAGAGGACAATTGTTATCTACCAAGTTAAGATGGTTATTATCGAGTAGTTGCATAACAGCAAATGATGATGATCTTTCATCCAACCAAGTTAAGATATCCAAATTCAGTCATTTTCAAATAATTTTATATAGTTACTTAACAATATATAATATTTTTAACCAATTTTTTTAAGAAGGTTATTTATTTTAGCATATGTTTCACATTTTAAGAGTTCAAATTCTCTATATTATTTAAAAAATGAAAATTTCAAATTAAAAAATGGTGATATTTCACAAATGTTCAAACTATTTCAAAATTTGGGAAAAAAGTCATAAAATTAATGAAATAATTGATAATTTCAAAAAGTTTGAAAATTATAGAAATTTATTATGTTTTTCAAAAATATTCAAAACTTATATATTAACCCAAATTTTCAAATAAAAGTAAATTTTTTGAGTAGATTTCTAAGAATACGAGAACATGATATTTCTCTCACCACCAACCACATGATTCATTCATAGATCAAAATGGAAATATGAGGAGTAAGGCAATATCGAATTCATGTCATTTAATATCTATATGTTCACTCCATAAACCACTTATTCATGAGTGTATATAAGATTGGTATAACCTAAAATCTAATACATGGTTATAGAGATATATCCAATTACTTTATTCACAAATTAAGTAACATTTAAAAATAAAGTACACTTTATCTTACATGGAGAAATTATAAATATAAACTACTTGTTCAAAGCTTACTTATATAAATTTAGTTAAACATTACTATCCACTATGAATTGCCAATACATGATTTTCCTAAGAAAATGTCAAATATGTTTCCAAATGTTGTATATAAATAACATATCCACAAGGTAACTGAAGCAAAAAAGGTACAACTTATAAAAAATGCAGTTCATTGTAAATAATTCTATTTATTTACTCGGTCTAACGGTCAAAATAATAGAAACAGAACTGAAATAGAACTAAAATACCTTTTTCTTCTTTGCTTCCTGAATCTTTAGCTTATTTGATGTCACAACCAAACTAGAAAATCAAAAGGTTAACAAAAGCATTTAAGCGAATTAAGTGAATAATAATATCAAACATATTTTCCATTAAATTTACAATTAGCTCCAAACACTAGTTAGTATGAGACAATAAAAGCTAAAAGATCGCTTTCTTTTACAAAATTACAGGGAAAGGGTTAATAATTTACATGAGGAAATCAAGCCGTTATCTAGGATGTATGAGTAACATCCAAAAAAATGGAGCCAGTTGTTTACAACTAAACGATAATAAAGATTTGTTTTTCAGAGTGTAATATGCAGCTATCATAGTAATCCCAGATGCTTATACATGAACTAATCAATATTTATTTATGAATATTCTATAAACATATCTAAATTCTAAGTTTTAGCAATGGTTAAACACGATAGTATGCATATTATCAATTTAAACATAATAAGCTAGGGACTTAATTTTTACGCACCTTCAAGTGATGTTCTGAATGCTTCTTCTAGCTAGGCTTGCGAACATTCACATTACATGCTCACCATAGAAAAAGGTCATGACTAAGAATAAATATAGACAGTAAACTTCCTTGGATGATATCTATTATGATAAAATAAGAATAAACAACTTAACCAAAATTGTTTTTAGGAAAATATAACAAATAGTGATAGAAATCAGATTAAAAGAAAAGAAGAGATCTGAGGTTTCTTTACTAAATCAAGTTACGAGTCAACTAAAAGTAAAAGAGGGAAATCAGATTTCTTTACAAAATAAAATTACTGATGAAACCGTGAAATGTTGATAAGCCAATTCAAAGAAAAAGACTTTATGCTTTCTTTAATTTTCTGGAAGAGGATTAGTTGCACTTACTGATAACGATGCAGCTGAAGAAATCTTTGGGACTCGATTTCTTAATCTCCATGAAAATAAAATCCAAGAAAAATGATGAACCCTAATTCCAATCAATCAAAGTTATTTAGGGTTTTTGAAGGACGAGTACGCATTAGGGGTATCGAATCTAATTTTTAAAGGAGAAAATCAGTGAGGATTTTTGGTTTGAGAAATGGTATAATGTTTTGGGGATAGAAATTGGTATGTATTTGGAGGGAAGGGAAATAAATGGCGCATTTTGTTCCTACTTAGTAATTAGGTTAGATGACAGCGTATACTTTATTTATGTCAACGAATAAAAAGCCTACCACAGCAGCAAGCGTTTAAACGCTGTTCAATTCTGCTGTTTATGGAAGATTTTCTTGTAGTGAAGTATGCCACTTCGAGGAATGTTCGAACAACGCGAGAATGAATTGGGAAATATGCAACTCATAACTTGAGTTTTGACCGCAGTTATTCAGAAAGATAAAGAAGTAAAAGAATCGTTCAAATGACTAAGAAACTAAACTTTATTTAATAGTCCAAAATGGGGTTACACAGTTATTCCTCCAAAACTTGGAGTCAAGAACCTATCTACACAAACTACGGAAACAAAAGATAAAAGTAGTTACAAGACTTAAGCATAATCTCGTTGAACAAGTATAGCGATTATTTCTTCGGTTTCTTCTTCTTGTCTTCTTTTGTTTTCTCCGATGACTCCTCTCCTTCACGCTTCTTCTTGGATTTTTTACTTGCCAAGGAAGCAGAGTCAGGAGCGGGAGAAGGAACATCCAGCGGTTTGGATTTGCCGGGGAGAATGATTTTCAAAGGTCTATTCCACGGGTCGGTAAGTTCCAGTATTTCAGGCTCGACTTTTATCTCGACTTTCTTTTTCTCCTCTTCGGCGAGACGCTCTTTCATGCTCATCTTCGAAGTATGTTCGAAGGCGCCAGTGATTTCAATTTCATCACCCCCTTCGATGGGAGATGAAATGTCAGACTTATCATCATCTAGCGCCCCGATCACTTGAGCGTCAGGGTCGGGAGTTACACCCGCATGAGCGATATTACTGCTTTTCTCTACCTTCTCCTTGGTGTCATAACTCCTCGGAGTCGGTTCAGGATCAGAGCAGCCTGCATAAAAAACATAAAGAATGAGCATCAGCACGAAATAACCGCTACTAGAAAGTGGCATATCTTTTAACTTCTAGAAGAAGAGTTTCGTACCGGGTTCTGGCTGGCTATCAGTTGCGCATGGAGTTTCACCCTCTAAGATAGGGGATAGCACATGAACGCCAAGCCCGGGATCTTCTGGATCATAGCCGGCATGCTGCTCGAATGGGTCAAGTGTTGGCCGACTGGCCGATTGAGCAGGAGGAGCAGCAGCAAGATGAGGAGCTACAGCCTTAGCCCCAGATGTGCCAGCTTCGTCGTTTTTCTCTTATGGTGGGGGAGAGCCTTTGCTATAATGAGCCAAAGCTGCAGATAAGTCCGCTGGCTCGTTCCCCCTGAGAAATTCTTTCACCAGGGCATCCTCATCAACTTCCTCAGAGCCCGACTCGATCTTTCTGATCTTCACTAAAGTTTCTCAGGCCTCAGCAAGAGATTCAAGATAGCCCTCACCTAGGAATGTCAAGTCGCAGTGCATGAGGACGCGGGCGTTGAATTCAGCAATTAGCGGGTCGAACATGCACTTGACCTCTTCTCTACCGGCCTCTACAGCTGCTTCGAGGCGAGAGTCAATCTCCTCGGAAGCTTTTCTCTTACCCTCCTCGCGAGCTTCGTTTTTCACTATCTCAACCCTAGCAAGTTCATCATCGAGCTTCGTTTTCAAGAGCTGAGTAGCAACAATTTCGTCACAGTATCGTTGGGACTCTTCCTGAGCAGCTGTTTTATCCTCTTTCTCTTAAGAGAGCAATTCTTTCAGCTCTTTGACTTGCAGGGCAAGCGCGTCCCTTTCTTTCTGGACAGAATCTTTTTCTAAGGCAAGGGCTCCGCTGCGTTGAACTGCTTCGTCAAGTTCCTTTTTATGGGTCGCCTCTAGACGTGTGACGGCATCAGCAGTGTCTTTTGCACTCTGCTCTGCAGCTTCAAGTTTTGACTTATTTGAAGCAAGCTCTTCATCTTGACTCTTGATGATATCCTTGTCAAAGCCAGCTTCCAACTTCAAACGATCAATTTCATGTTGTCGCTCAACAGATACCTCCGAGACTTTCTCGACCAAATGTGCAAACGCGTCATGTTGAACATATACGTCGTTGTTGCAGGCAAGAGCGCTCTGTTTGACATGCCCTGGGATGTGATGAATAGCTGGAAGAAATTTCAGGCCATCGAAACAGATTTTTGGGAATTTGGCCTTAAGTTCGACCATCTTCTCTGCTATAGTGGGGTCAGCCGCAGGAATAGGGGGAGGAGGCTTTGAAAGTTCTGCTCTTTTCCGATGCTCCCGAGTTTGCCTTGTGCTCGACGAACCGGAATGTTGTTCTCGGGAGACATCGGGTAGGGACCCCTTTTGTGAAAGCTTCTATCTATCTGTCTCAGTTTGAGGAAGAGGATCACGAGAATGTGAAGATTGAGAATATGTTTTCTTTCGATAAGAAGAATCGTGAGGACGGTTGTCTCGATCCTCGTAATCGTCTCTGTCCCTGCGTCTACCCGAGCCCGAATCCTTTCCGGGATGGCGGAATATAGAAGAACTGTGGAGGCGATCAAGTCCGTGGGAGCGCCCCATGTCACCTGCAAAGAATAAAAATAACAACGAGTTAAGAAAAATTGGGGTAATGAAAAAACTTGAAGTGTTTGTTGAAGTGCGTGTGTGCGTGTGTGTCCTAGTGTTCCCCCCGACGGACCGGTTCCTTTATCTTTACTGATTGGAGTGTTATCTCCCTGGACTGGGGGTTGAACTCCCGTGTTGCCTCTAGCAGGCGAATGAAACTTAAGGGCTTCCGGATCGTCGAAACCATAATTGAGTATATCGTCGGGGATGGTAAGGTTCGACAGACCCTTTAAAGAACTTTCCATATGCTGTGAAGAAGCCTCTTTCTCTGACGGGATGAGCGTAACTTTTGAAGTTCCGCCAACTTTCTCCTTCTGTATATTGTACATCAATTTCTTCTTTCCCTTCGAAGGGGAGGACGACGTTTCAATATTGTGCACTTCGACCGCCGGGTTCCAAGTGGCACCCACATTCTCGCCTTGAGTCTCAGGAGCTTCATCCTCCTTGTGTTCACCCCCTTCGTGTGCATCGAGAGTATGGTGTGATGACGATCCAGCTTGTTTTTTCCCTTTACCGGATGCAGGCTTGGGAATGGAAACACCCTCCGGGAGACTTATCCGGCGACCACTTGCTAAGAGTCCGAACCTCGATAGTGATTCATTTGAAAGGAGGGTTCGGATGTCCCGTTCCTCGGCAGGAAGAGCTCTAATGGCTTCGACGGCCTCGGAATATCCTCGGCCCTCAGGACGTGGGTTGATACCTGAAAAAGATGAAACAAGGAGTTAGAAAAAGCATAGCTCCGGTTGAGCGTGAATGTCGACTCAGGGAGGAGACTTACTGCCTTCGACCCATCTCCTCGTGAAACCGGGTGGGCAACGCACATAGAACCATTCCTGTTTGTACAGGGACAATTTGCTACATGCCCCGGTTAAAATCTGGCACTTGTGGTACGGCTCGAGGAACATAAAAGAGGGGCTATCTTTCCGCTTTTTGATCATGTAAATATATCTGATATCGCCAGAAGTTGGAGGCCTTGAGAAGACGGCCATGAAGAGTAGGTAGGTCCCGTATATGAACGCGTGACCGTTTCGATGCAGCTGCGACGGGGCGATGTCTATGTACTGCAACACGTCCCGAAGAAATAAATTGAATGGAGGCACGCTGCCCATCCATCACAAGAACTTGTTACAAGCGGTATATCCGACTGGGGGCAGGTGAGGACGATCGTATTGCGACGGGACCAACACATCGGAAAAGGGGATTCCATGGATGGAGCATATTCGCCGAAGTGCGACTTTATTAATCTTCGAAGCCTATGATTCGATTGGATTGTCTAAGAGAATTGTTGCCTCCAGGGCATCAGGAGCTAAGTTATGAGCAGGGGAAATCGATGGATTTGAAGTGTCAGCGACTTCTTGCCTTGATGACGGCCCAGGCCTATCAGATATAGTGGCGGAGCTAGACTTTTTAGACATCCCCAATAAATAATGAATCTGTCTAAGCGCCTGTGAAAACTATACTTGAAAAACGTTCAATGTTAGAATTAACAGCATGAGTATTCCCCCCACGTGGTGTGTAAAACTAGTGCAAGCAATCGTGTATAAGCATTGAGAATCTGAAGGTTACAAAGATATGAAAATGAGCTTCGAATCGTCGCCTTCGAAGACCGTCATCGCTGACCGTCTCAAAAAGCCCGCCTTGTGGTGATTACAGTTCCAGATTCAGAAAACGTATGTTAATCTAAGTTCAGATTTATGTCTACTAAAGCTAGGAAGTTAATGATCCGGGTCAGTTTCATATATGCTAGTATACTTAGGTCCTGGTCCTTGTTTTGCTATATGAATAGGCATGGTTAATAAGTGTTCGGCCTAATTCATGCTCGGCTAAAGGTATCATTCAGCACGTACGACTAAGTTTTGTCCGGCCAAAGTGGTTTTCAGCATTCACAATCGTTCGGTGAATTGTGGTTCTGCATTTATGTTGTTTGGCCTTTATGTTGTCCGGCATTTGTATTGTTCGGCATTTGCATTGTTCGGCATTTATGTTGTTTGACGTATATTGGTTCGGCAGTTAAGTAGCGTTCGGCCTTGGTATTGTTCGGCTGAAATATTTTTCGGCCTTGGTATGGTTTGGCAGATAAGTAGCGTTCGGCCTTAGTATTGTTCGGCTGAGATATTGTTCGGCATTTAAGTAGTGTTCGGCCTTGGTATTGTTCGGTTGAGATATTGTTCGGCATTTAAGTAGTGTTCGGCCTTGGTATTGTTCGGCTGAGATATTGTTCGGCATTCGTAGTAGTGTTCGGCCTTAACATGGATCGGCATTTACGTTTGTTCGGCTAAGATATTGTTCGGCATTCATAGTCGTTCGGCATCCCACTAATTCATGCCTTCACCTTAGCCTTCCATTTCAATGTCCGGCGCATGATAACATACGCCGAACCAGAGTTATGCCGTTCGACACCCTTACCACCTCCAACGCTTCCACTTTTCTTCCTTCTCCTTTAGCTTCGATTCGGCACGAAGAAGCTAATCGCCAAATGATCTTATGTGCGAACACTCCTGGTCATTCCTCCTCGCCTTGCATCGTTCAGCAATAAAGACGACCTAATCAAAAGTTTTCTACATGACCCACTCGGCTGTCTCAGGTTGAAACTATTTAAATCGTAGAAGGGGTAATACCTAGTTTGTAGATCGGAGCTTAGGAAGGATTGGTTAGGCTTTAAGTCTGATTGACTGGCGAGGATTGCAAGTCTTTATGGAGTGACAGAAGTAAAAGTGTAAAAGGAGAGAAGAGGGGAGGTGCCTGGTTTTATAGGGAGAAAGTGGAAGTCGAAGGGGCTATATCCGGTAGAACCTGACAAAGCCGTAGCGTTCGGCTTCAAAACGTAGAGTTGCTCGGCACATGAGGAACGTTCGACTTCGAACGTATCGTTCGGCATTTATACCACATCAGGCGCACACCACAACCACTGATATTCTCAAGAAGGCATCTCCATTAGAAGTTAGTCAAGGATTTGAAACGAAACATGGAGGTTACGTAATTCAAAGCGTACCATGTTCAGTCACGTAATACACTTTGGGGGGCAAGTGTTTCCTGGAGATCTGACCAGTCAACTGCGTACTCGGCATCCAGGAGTACTCAGCATCCAGGAGTACTCGGCATCTAAGGGTGATCGGCATCCAGGAGCGCTCGGCATTAGCAAGCGCTCAGCATTAGCAACGTTCGGCCAGAGGCAACGTTCGGCCAGATACTTCGTTCGGCTAGAGGCATCGTTCGGCCAGAAGGCTCGTTCGGCCAGAAGGCACGTTCGGCCAGATACTTCGTTCGGCCAGAGGCATCGTTCGGCTAAGGGCTTCGTTCGGCCAGAAGGCTCGTTCGGCCAGAAGGCACGTTCGGCCAGATACTTCGTTCGGCCAAAGGCTTCGTTCGGCCAGAAGGCTCGTTCGGCTAGAAGGCACGTTCGGTCAGATACTTCGTTCGACCAAAGGCATCATTCGGCTAAGGGCTTCGTTCGGCCAGAAGACACGTTCGGCCAGATACCTCGTTCGGCCAGAAGGCACGTTCGGCTTCGTTGACTATTCAGCCTACTCTTCCCACACGACAAGCGCCCTGTTCGGCATGGAGAGTGTGGTTCGGCATCCAACCATTCGGCATCCAACCGTTCGGCCTGTTTGGTTCAGCATATAGCGACCACTCCATTTGGGCCAAGGTGTTCGGCTGCCAAGCCCACCTGGGAAGTCCAACCCATCTTTGTCTATAAATAGAGGGGCAGGGGTACAATGAAAAAGGACCTTTTTTCAAGAAGACTGGGGAGACTCTGCCACTTTCAAGACTCATCCTCTTTACTTAGCAATTGTATTCAAGTGTTTGGTCTATGGATTGTATCTGTAGTCAATCATCAAGTAAAGCAATAAAGTTTAACCTCAAAGTGGACTTAGGCAATTACGCTGAACCACTATAAATCCGGTGTTCTTACTTTCTGCATTTAATTTAGCATATTATTCCTTGTTTAATTTAACTTCATCACTTATATCTCTACACAATCTTTCTCAACGAGGTTAGTGACCAATTTTGGTGCTAACAGGCACCATGTGGAAAAACAGTTCGTACCACAAATGGTCCGGTCCATCTCGATTTAAATTTCCCAGGGAATAAATGAAGTCTTGAGTCATATAAAAGAACTTTTTGGTTAGGCGAAAACGTTTTCCTTAAGATTGACTGGTCATGAAAAACTTTGGTTTTTTCTTTGTAAATTTTCTCGTTTTCATACGCGTCGTTCCTAAGTTCTTCTAGTTCGTTGAGTTGTAGTTTTCGGTTTTCGCCAGCTTTCTCAAGATCAAAGTTTAAGTTCTTAATTGCCCACAGCGCTTTATGTTCGATTTCAACGGGTAAATGACAAGCTTTACCGTAAACTAAACGAAATGGGGACATCCCAAGGTTAGTTTTAAAAGCAGTACGGTAAGCCAAAAGCGCGTCGGTTAATTTCTAAGACCAATCCTTTCGATTTTTATTGACAGTTTTCTCCAAGATTTGTTTTATTTGTCGATTTGAAACTTCAACTTGGCCACAAGTATGAGGATGATACGGAGAGGATAACTTGTGGGTTATCGAGTATTTTTTCATTAAAGTTTCAAAAGAACGGTTGCAAAAATGGGTCCCTCTATCACTGATTATTGTGTGAGGTGTGCCGAACGTCGAAAAGATGTTTTCTTTGAGAAATTTCACAACAATTTTATGGTCGTTGGTTTTGCAAGGAACGGCTTCGACCCATTTTGAAACGTAATCGACAGCGAGAAGGATATACAAGTTTCCAAAAGAATTGGGAAAAGGTCCCATAATGTCTATACCCCAAACATCAAAGATTTCGATCGTAAGAATGGGGTTTAGAGGCATCATATCTCGTCGAGAAATTCTTCCAAGCATTTGACATCGATCGCAAGTTTTGCAAAATTCAAACGAGTCTTTGAAAAGAGAAGGCCAATAGAAACCAAACTGAAGCGCTTTTTCCGCAGTTTTTCGAGGACCGAAATGTCCACCACACGCTTGATCGTGGCAAAATGAAAGAACACTCCTAATCTCATTATCCGAAATGCAACGTCGGATGATTTGGTCGGGACAATATTTGAAAAAGTATGGATCGTCCCAATAGAAATACTTCACTTGGGACATGAATTTACATTTGTCCTGTTTGGAGCACGATGAGGGAGTTTCTTTAGTGACTAAGTAGTTCACTATATCAGCGTACCATGGGTTGATAGAAATTGAAAGGAGTTGTTCATCGGGGAAGTTTTCATTGATTGGCAAAGAAGATGGTGCGTTAGGAAGACGAGACAAGTGATCAGCTATAACGTTATCAGATCCTTTTTTGTCTTTAATTGTAAGGTCAAATTCTTGAAGTAAAAGGATCCAACGAATCAAGCGAGATTTGGCATCCTTTTTAGCGAAGAGATATCGAAGCGCAGAGTGGTCCGTGTATACAGTAATGTGTGACCCTATCAAGTATTGTCGGAATTTTTCGAGAGCAAAAACGACAGCTAGAAGCTCTTTTTCGGTTGTTGTGTAGTTAATTTGAGCATCGTTCAAAGTCATACTCGCATAGTAAATGACGTGAAGGATCTTGTTGATGCGTTGTCCTAAAACAGCACCAACGACAAAGTTTGAAGCATCACACATTATTTCGAAAGGAAGATCCCAATTGGGCGCACAAATGATTGGAGCAGAAATGAGTTCGTTCTTAAGACGTTCGAAAGAAGAGATACAATCAGAGTTAAAATTGAAAGGAACGTCTTTTCCAAGAAGAGTCGTCAAAGGACGAGCAATTTCGCTAAAGTCTTTCACAAAGCGTCGGTAAAAGCTAGCGTGTCCTAGAAATGATCGAATGTCCTTAACAGATTTGGGAATGGGTAGGTTTGCAATTACATCAATTTTTGCTTTATCTACCTCAATGCCTTTATTTGAGATGATATGTCCAAGGATTATGCCTTGTTTGACCATAAAGTGGCATTTTTCCCAATTCAAAGTCAAATGTTTTTCTTTACATCGATTTAGAACCAATTCAAGATGATGTAAACATTGGGAAAAAGAATCGCCAAAGATTGAGAAATCGTCCATAAAAACTTCTAGAAAGCGTTCAATCATGTCGGAAAAGATTCCAACCATGCATCGTTGGAAAGTCGCAGGAGCGTTACAAAGTCCGAATGGCATACGTCGATAAGCAAAGGTACCGAATGGACACGTGAAAGTCGTTTTCTCTTGATCTTCAGGAGCGATTGGAATTTGGTTATAGCCGGAATAACCATCAAGAAAGCAGCAGAATTCGTGACCGGCTAGACATTCGAACATTTGGTCAATGAAAGGAAGAGGGAAGTGGTCTTTTCGTGTTGCGGCATTTAGTTTTCGGTAGTCAATGCAAACACGCCAATCCGTTTGAGTACGAGTTGGAATAAGTACGTTTGAATCGTTCTTGACAACGGTTAGCCCAGACTTTTTCGATACAACGTGAATTGGGCTAACCCATGAACTATCAGAGATTGGGTAAATGATTCCGTTGTCGAGAAGTTTAAGAATTTCATCACGCACCACATCTTTCATTTTTGGATTAAGCCTTCGTTGCGCGTCACGAACAGGCTTGGCATCGTTGATTAAATGGATGTGATGTTGAACAAGAGCGGGACTAATTCCCTTAATATCGGAAATCGACCATCCAATTGCTTCTCTATTTTTCGAAAGAATAAAGAGAAGAGAAGCTTCTTGGTCAAGAGAAAGATTGTTAGAAATGATCACAGGGCAAGTTTCGTTTTCACCTAAGTATGCGTACTTAAGGTGATCGGGAAGTGGTTTGAGGTCCAACTTCGGGAGTTTTTCGATTGAAGAGTTGGGTTGAGATTCGGACTCAACAGGAAGCGATTCAAAAGGAAGAGTGTATTCAATCTCGTTGGGAGTTTCGTGAAACAAATTTTCATACTCGACCTCACGTTCATCGTCAAGATCAAGTGTCTCGTTTCCAAAGTTTTCGTAAATGGCACTAACTTCCAATGTTTGGTCACGAGGTTCGTTCGATTGGCTTTCAAGATTAAAAATGTTGAGATCCAAGGTCATGTTTCCAAAAGAAATTTTCATCGAACCGTTACGACAATTGATTAAGGCATTTGAGGTGGCTAAGAATGGTCGGCCTAAAATCAATGGAATTTGACTCGAGGGATTCATCACGGGTTGTGTTTCGAGAATGATAAAATCAATGGGGAATATGAATTTCCCTACTCGAATAAGCACGTCCTCGATTTCTCCCACGGGTTTCTTAATGGAACGATCGGCGAATTGAAGCGTTACTTTTGTGGGTTTGAGCTCACCTAAGCCTAATTGTTCGTACACAGAGTATGGAATCAAGTTGACACTTGCACCTAAGTCTATCAAACATTTGTTAATCGTTTTATCTCCAATTGTGCACGAATCGTAGGGCATCCAGGATCTTTGTATTTAACGGGCATGGATTAGGACAAGACTTCACTCAAACTGGCGGCTAAGAAGACTTTTTTGGGGACTTGAGTGTGTCGCTTTTGGGTACACAAGTCCTTAAGAAATTTCGCGTAAGTGGGGACTTGTTGAACGATGTCAAGCAGCGGGATGTTAACCTTGACTTGTTTAAAATTTCCAATATCTTTTCCATTTGGTCCGAGTGTTTCTTTGGTCGAAGACGATGTGGAAATGGGACACGATATTCGGTATGCGGGTCTACTTGAGTAGAAGAGGAAGAATTTTGATTGGCATTCGATTCAACGTTTGGCTCCATTTTTTGTTCTGAGTCGTTCGTTGTTTTAGAAGCGTCGAGAGAAGTTTTCGGTAAATCGTTTGGATTACCGACTTGATTATCGATTTGTTTACCGGAACGGAGAGTTGTGATAGCATTCAATTGGGTGACGTTGCTATCTTGAACAACATGGGCTTGATTTGAATTTGCGTTTAGATTTCTGGGATTTGGAAGTGGCTGGCTTGGGAATGTTCCACGTTCGCGTTCACTAACGGAAGTGGCTAATTGACTCATTTGCATTTCGAGTTTTGCAATCGATTGGTTCGTGTTTTGCATATATGAAGTCAATAAATTTTGAAAATTGTTGTTTGATTGAAGGCTTTGAGTAGTTGCCTTAGCCAACGTTTCAAGGGTTTTATCAAGCGAAGTTAAACGTTTATCGTCTTGGGGAGGATGAGCAGAATTTGGTTGAAAATTTGATTATTGCGGTTGATTAGGCGACGGACCCTCAAAGTTTGGTTGAAAATTGTTGGGTTGAAAGGGAGGATTCGAAGCATTATTCGGGAATGCTTGAAAATTGGGACGAATCGTATTTGTGTTGGGATTGTTTTGGTTCCAAGCAAAATTCGGATGATTTCTCTAACCAGGGTTGTACGTTGGAGAAAACGGGTCGTTTTTGGCTTTATTGAAAGCATTGATTTGTTCGACAGAATTGGGACACTGATCAGCTATATGATTAGGATCGTTACATTTATAACACATTGGTTGGGAAGCTTGGTTCATTTGATTCGATGAGAAAACATTATCAAATTTTTTAATCATTGCATCGATCTTAGCTTCCAAAGAAAAAGAAGATCAATTCGAGTTTGCACTCGATCGGGAATAAATTGATTTTTCGTTCGAACGTTCCCATTGGGACGACTTTTCAGCGAGGTTTTCAAGAATTTCCAGGCATCATCGTGATGTTGGGCAAGAAAGTTGCTTTGGCACATTGATTCGAGCATTGTTCGTGAGCTGTTTTCGAGTCCATCATATAAGATTTGGAAAATCTTCCATTTTTCAAAGTTATGGTGTGGACATTTTATCAAAAGCTCTTTGAATCTTTCAAAATATTTTCCAAATGGTTCTCCCTTGAATTGATGAAAATTTACAATTTCATTTCGAATTCTACTCGTTTTTCCAAAGGATAGAACTTTTTTAAGAAAGCTTTTACAAATTCATCCCACGTTTTAATCGAGTTCGATGGTAAGATGTACAACCATTTTTCAGCGTAATCCGTAAGAGCGAATGGGATTAATCGAAGTTTGATTCCGTCATCAGAAAGTTGTTGAAGTTTAATGGTTGCGCAAACTTGTTCGAATTTAGTCAAGAAAATGTATGGGTCATCGTGCTCGAAATTGCCAAATTTCGGAAGCGTGGTAATATGGTTCGAGTGAATTTCGAAATGGTTACCCGTAGGGGCGGGTAGCGTGATGCAAGATGCAATAGAAACTCTATCGGGAAAGATTCTATCCATAAGAGTTCGAGGGGCGTTTTCGTTCGCCTTTTCGGGAGGATCGTCTGTTCGAGTTAAACGACTTGTTGAAGGGTCGCGAGTCTAACGATTTGTTGTTGTGTCACGAGTCCAAGTACTCATGCACAAGTGAAAGTCGAGAAGAGAAAGAAGTTAGAATCGAGTTTAGTGAATGAAAGAAGATTTGAAAATCGAAGTGAAATTTTGTTTTTCTTAGAGAAAAAAATATATTTACCAAGTGAAATTTATTTTCAAAAGAGAAGTTTGATTTTTGTTTTGTTTTTGAATTTTCAAAAAAAAATTTGTGGAATTAAAAACTAAGTTAAGAAAAAATTACAATTTTTTTTTTTGGATTTTTTTTTTGTATATGCATGAACTAATGCAACTAAATGAATGCAAAGGACTTAATTACAGTTTTCTATCCTTAGTAGCTCCTAACCCAAAATTGTATAATCACACTTTGTCTTAAATCAACAAAAATATTTCTCAGCCAGGTAACGGGCAGGGATTATCGGTGCACCACGAATCACTGTAGCAATGCAGCCGAAGGTTTAAGTACCTTCAAAGGAACAACCAGTATAATATTTACGTATCACCGTAATTTTTATAACTGGTTATTACTCTGCCGTAGCCTAGACACCAAGAAATAAAATTGTTCAAAGAAAACAATTATGAAGATACAATTAAGCCCTAGATGAGCTCGCGACACCCTTTAGTCGAATGTCTAACCTTTATTATTAGTCAAATTCTATGATGAAATGCGTTTGTGGGCTAAGGAAAGGGTGATGAAATCCCTCACCTTATGTGAATTGGGGTATTGCCCTTAGAAAAGAAAATAAGATGAGATGGATGCAAAACAAAAATTAAACGTGAATTTACAATGCAACTAAAATGAAGTTTGCTTTTGTTTTTGAATTTTGAATTTTTTTTTTGTATATATAAATGCAAATGCAAGCAACCAACAATGCACTAGAGATGAAAGCACAATACCAGAGCATGCAGATTATTAGCAATTTTTTATAAGCAAGCAACAATTTTTTTTTTGGGCAAGCAGTTCTTCCTTTTAATCTGCTTTGGCAACCTGAAATGAAAAATAAGATATATTCAACAATTATTATTATTATTTTTTAGTATGTTTATCAAAGATGAAAAACAAAATAAGCGAAAAACAAAACAATTGAAAATAAAATAAATGAAAACTAAAACAAGTGAAAACAAATGAAAAAGGAAAATTAAACAAAGTTGAACTCGTTTTTTTTTTTGAATTTTCAAAAAAAAATTTTGGAGAATTTTCAAAAATTAAACAAACTAAAACAAGTGAAAATAAAGCAAATTGAAAATCAAACAAAACAAAATCAAAAAAAAAAATTTGAAACTTTGAAAACTAAGGCAAGTGAAAACAAAGGGAAAAAACAAATTTGAAATTATATATATATATATATATATACATATATACAATTTTTATTTTCAAAACAAACAAAAGAAAACCAACTTAAATATAAAAAAATAGAAGAAGAGGAAAACTAACACAGCTATTTTTTTTAACACCAAACCATGGCAAATGAAAAACACACAACAACAATACACAATAACACACACAATACCAATTCCTTCTTAAGAAAAAAAAAATTAACTCACTAACCAAGAACAAATAACCTATACAACAACACATGCCCTAACAACTCACGGCCCAATATGTAAACCACGCTATCAAGATTAAAATCAACTCGAGCCACTGTTTATCTCCCATTCGTTTGTTACTCGACTTTGAGAAATTCGACTTCCTCTTTTTTTTTAAAATTGAAGCAAATTCCCAAAATTTGACGCGATTGCTTTTATGGGATTTTGAATTGGATTTCGCTGATGCGATTTGTGGTGGAGTTTGAGGTTTGTTGAATTGGGGTCGTGATTGTGGGTCGCTGCTGATTCGAGAAGGAAATGCGACTGTCTGTCGCTGGCAATTTGAAGTGAGGTGGAGATGTTCGTAAAATGTATTTTGGGAAATTCATGTTCGTCGATTGTAGTGTTGGGGATGTTGCAATTTGGAGTTGCGGCAATTGGAGGAGGTTGAGTGGTCGCAGAGGTGTAGGCGACTGTTTGGTTATTGGAGGTTGCGAACTTCTTCAGGTGATGAAGAATCGTGTGAGTCTGAAGGCGATTTTGGTCTGAGGCGGTTTTCTGGTTGCAGGAGATGATTGGCGATGCGGTTTCAGGTGCGGCGGAGTTTGTTATGCAGATGCAAGGGTATGGAAGTGGTAGTGATGTAGCTTTGAAGTGGCTGCGACTGTTGGGTAAAGGTGGTGTATCTACAGTGGTGGTTCAGGGGGGAGGAGCAGTTGTGGCTTGAATGTTGATGGTGGTTTGCAAGTGGTGTGGAGAAGTTGCTGTGGTGCCAGTGTAACGACCCGTAAATTTCAACTGTTTTAATAACGTAATTAGTTGAAATTTTGTGAAATTTTAAATGATAAAATTTTGAAATAAAAATTTAATATTTGGAATACGTCTAGTTAAACATAGCAACTGGTAAATTTTCGCCCGAAAATACGAAAGTTTATTTCGCGCGTAAATTTACTTCAATTTAATCAGTTAAAAAGCGATGAAATTAAAATGTTTCCGAAACCTAAATATTTTTACATAGAAAAATTCTAAACCATCTTCTGAGCAAGATGTCAGTTTGTCGTTTTACCAAATTCGGACATCTTTGGCTCCGTCGATCTTATTTTTCAGCGTTTTTCTTGCATTTTCCGCTATTTAAAAAAAATTCGAATTTTTATAATTCGATCGTACCACTGATATTTGTATACCGTTTTGATCGTCTCACCGTGATCTCTGAGGTATATTAAATTCTGTGTTTTGAAATCCGGTTCGTAACGGAATTTGCGGAGAATGATTCCATACCGGTACCCGCTTTAACCTTTTGTTTTATGTCCATTCATTTCCTCAGCTGAAATGAATAGTCATGAACATTTACCATTTCC
Source organism: Allium fistulosum (assembly GCA_030737815.1). Lineage (NCBI taxonomy): Eukaryota > Viridiplantae > Streptophyta > Magnoliopsida > Asparagales > Amaryllidaceae > Allium > Allium fistulosum. The sequence continues at coordinate 1,002,729,598 of CM060908.1, forward strand.
CAGATATTAATATCAACCTTTTGCAATTCCACCTTTTCATACTATTTTGACCGTTCAATAAAGATTTTGGTTCAGTTTATTTCATTGAAAATTTTAAAAACAAAAAGAAAAGAAAAAGGCTGTGCGTTTTATCTCTACTCAGCCTCTCCTCCTTCAACTTCAACACCTTCTTTTTCACAAAATCTCCATTCCTCTCCCCTCTTCCACCTCCGACCCTGCTACACGCTCCCTCCCTCTCGCTGACGCATGCTAACCCATCTCCTCCATCGGCAATCTCTTCCTTCTCCGACCAGTGCTGCCAAGGCCGACCTCCGCCCTGTCTTCTTCCCATCTTTGACGTTCCATTGCATCTCCGCCCCGCTTTCCCCGACCTACTAGCCTCTACTGCCGAAACCCAGCCTTGAAACCCTTAGCCACCGGCTTTCCACTCTTCCTCTCCCATCTCTGCACGTCTGTCCGCCTGACCTACCCGAACTTCCACCTTAACTTCATCAATTCGCCCCTGCCCATGGCAACTCGAACTCATTCATATGGCTATAAGGTATTCATATATATTGCTTGAAAATCCATGCGGCATATCTTCATTTTTCTTTGTTGTTGTCTGCATGGTGTGCTATACTTCATCTACATATAATACGTGAAATATATTATTTGCATAAGACTTTCAAAGTATTGAAGTTCTGTTACATATATAGTATAAGTTTTGTTGCTGTATGTGTATGTAGTTTTATGTGAAGTCTGTTGGGTGTCCTATTTCTAATATATAATGTTTTGACAAAGTTATTTATATATTAGTTTTATATTATATGAAGTATTACATGGGTAAATGTGTGGTTATGCAGAACTATGTTTCGGTTTTTATATTTATATGTATGTGGAAAAATAAACATGTTGCTTACTCTGTATTTCGCTATATATGTACGAAAAATATTATATTATATCATATAAATGTTAGTTTCAATATCAGTTTAATTTATAAAGTAAGTTCTTTTTTTTTTACTTTGCAGTAAGTTATATATTTATATTGTTTACAGATTTGATTTTATGTTATTTGGCTGTATATATTTATGTTATATCATATTGTATATATAGTTTGTTGTTTTCTAAGTTGGCATGTATGTTTATAAGTATATATCTGTACACGTTACTGTATATTTTCAAATAGTAAGTTAGGTATAATTTGAAGGCTAGATTTCTTTGTGTTGTTACATTTTATATGTTGGCGACAGGGGATTTATAAGCTACAACATTTTGTGAATGCAGAGTTTTACGGTGAACGGTTGTAGGGTGAATGTTTAATATATTTACGTAATAGTTAAATTCCTATTTTCGTTTAAAGTACTTTTAAATTAATGTTAAATTATAATCTAAGTTAGGTATATTTATTTTGTATATTACTGGTTAAAGTCTGCACATGTTCCGCATATTTCGAGATACATATACGTAGGTTTCAAAATTTAATACTGATTTTATAATAGTCACAGAGTCAAAATAGAATTTTGTGAGTATAATTATGAGGTTTTGAAAGCGTAAAACATTTCTGTCACTTTATGATATATAATTTGTATAAGACGGGTATTATCGGTTTGAATTCAGTTATAGATACACACAAATAAGTTCACTACTACTGTTTAGCTTCATCCACCCAGTTTTGATTTGATTTCATCGATCTCTATTTATCAGCTCTGTTCGACAATTCGCGCCAATCTCTTCGTTTTGGAAATTCGTTCTTGGATTCGTAACCACTTCAAAACTCCTCCAGCCTCGAAGGTGAGCACTCACTCACGATTAACGTTCTTTTATTTATTAAATTTGATTTCAATTGAAACGACAATTGAAATATACTACTGTTAGATATTTACACTGTTATTACCTATATCAGTTCACCTGAGACATCTGACACCAATAACTGTTATATATGCAATGATAATCCAGTTTGATTGTTAAATGACAGATTGTTTGATGTTTACAATTGGACGTTAAAAATTGTAATGTATCAAGTGATAAATATTATGCAAGTAAATTTGACGTAGGATAATTAAAAATTTGAATTGACATATATGTTGAATTTGATTAGTTGAATATGACCCCTTTTATTTGTTAAATTAATTGACATGTATAATAGTGATAATTACACTTTGAACCATTGAACGTATATTGGATTAATTGTTGTAGTGTTAAAATTGAAATCGAATGACAAATGAAGAACCGTATGAATAATTAGTGTAATAATCTTTAATCTACATGAAATGATAGTGTAGATTCTAGAGATAATTATATTAATTCGTAAAAATAACAATGCGAATTAATACGGTTATTTCGGGATTATTTGAATTGATTATTGGATTGATATTGGTTGTTGTTATTGCTTGTTTATTTACTTTGACACCATCCCAGTTATCACACTGCAATTTCCCTTTGCTATGCTTTTGAATTGAATTGGAATCGGGTTGAAATGATAAATACCCAAATTGAACTTTGACCTTGGATATAGAAAATTAAATAAAAAAACCCGATTGGTTAATAATTTGATTTGAAAATAAACGAAGATTTTATTTGAATAAATAATATGGTTTTGAAATGAAGTTAAAATTTGAATTTTAATGAAAGGAAAATGTTAATATTTAATAATCGGAAACAAAATATTAACAATGTAATTGATGAAAGATGATGTTTAATTTGAGAAATGATTTAATAATTAAGTTTTGAAATTATAATTAAGTTTGAAATTATTAAACTTTGAATTATTTAAATAATTAAGTTTGAATTATTTAATAATTAAATAAGATTGAATTATTTAATGATTAAATTGAATTGAATTCTTTTTAATAAGAAAAATTGAACTTTTGAATAAGTGAATTTACTTCGTAAATAATTGAAATTGAGTTTTCTTTATTAAGTTTTTGGAAAATTATTTAAGAAAGTAAATAAGTGAAATTGAATTTCCTTAACAAGAAATAAAATGTGATTTATTGAAATTAATGTAAGACTTGAAATTTAAAGAATTTGATTTGATGAATTTAATTTAACTCAATTTGTAAATTTGAAATAAGGAAGTTGAATTTAAATAATGGATTTAATGAATTGGAAATTTAATAGAAATTGTTTTGAATGGAAAATTTACTTAACGAATATTAAATGAAATTGATAAATGGATTTAAATTGGTTTGAATGTTAAATTAATTTAAATGATTTCGGAATGAAACTTATATACGAACTTGAATCAATATTTGAATTGTTTTAAAAAAAAGAAATTGAAATTGAATTATAAGATTTTGAAATTGTGAATTTGGATGTTTTGAAACGTAAATTTTGGAAATTGATTTCGAAAGAGAAATGAAATGTTGGTTTACGAATTCTAATTGAATTGAAATTGATTTGGTTTTTGGAATATATAAACGACCAATCGGTGTAATAATTACGAAAGTTATTAAAGAGACCGGGATCGGTAATGGATATACTCTCCATCTGAACCGAAACCACTTTAATAACTATACGCGGAGTGATGATCCAGAATGAAGTGGTTGGAATGATGTACGTGATGACTGAAGAAAGAGAACGATAATGGATAGACTTGACACTTGTGTCAAATTGGAAATGATTAAAACAGGAGCTGTGCCGGGCCAATGGAGGATTAGCTACCTCAAGTGGACACACTTCTTCGAACTACTTATACTTGTTGTCGATTGGTGCACCCTTGATTTTGGGAGTGTTGTTTCACGGTGTTGCGGGCGCTGCGGCGTTGCGTTCTCACCAGTCCGGATCAGGCGAACGGTAGTATCACTACCTTGGGTATTGCCTCATGTTCCTTGTCATACTTGTATTCCATTTATGCGCGACCACTATGATTTTGATTTGTACCTTTAGTATATGGATTGCCCTCTGGTGACTTCCGGTTTTGGGGAAACTACGGTCTTGTATATGCTTTTGGGAATAAAAATGTGTTAAGGGTGGAATGGGCCATGACTTAACGCTATTTTGATATCTTCTTATATTACTGATAGACATTATCTACTTATCGTACACTACTACATAGTAGATAGTTTAACGGATCCTTAAAGGATGGTTATTCCAAACATCCTTTGAGTTACTTGTATTTCAATTGCTATTTCACTTGAGTTGGATTTATTAATATAAGAATGTTAATCCTGACTCGAGTGTTTTGTATTTTGCTTTACGCTCGGGTCAGACTGAGTGTACCAGTATTCGAGACTCACCTTTGAAGTTGGAGCTTTGCTTGAAGATCTAGCCATCTATTCTGCTTCCAGTATTCGAGGATTCCAGTGATGTATTCTGATTTGTATCTGATGTATCGTATTACTCTTCCGTTGTATTTGTTCTAACTCTGATGTATTTTATATATTCATATAGTAGCTTCATGAACTACTATCTCTTTTATTTCCGCTGCAATTATTACTCTGTATCTGTGATCTGTGATTTTTTTATTTACTATATATGTTCAGTTTTGCCAAATTTAAATTAACAACGCGGTATTTTGAGCAATTCAATTCCGGCATGAGTGTCTTCCTATACACTTATAATGGAGGTGAATGGTCCAAAATAGCGGGTCGTTACAGTTGGTATCAGAGCTTTGGTAGATCTAGGCAAAACTTAACATATAGGGTAAATATATTTACAGAATCACTCTCATTCGAGTTTCAATCTCTTCCTTTGACTCAATTCCTTTGAATTTTGGAACGTTCCCCTTGGTTCCGAAATTCATTCGTGTCCTTCACTATTCGTCTTCTTTCAATCATGGAGCACCCCATAACTCCATTCTGAATGTTATCTATAATAGATCGGCGGTCTCGCCAATCTTAGAATGATTCGTAAAGGAGTAAACTCATTTACAATAGGCATCGATTTACCGGAGATTTCTGTATCCTCGGTTTACGATGCTATCTATTACCTGCTATACCTGAATTCCATCTCTTGAGATCGAGTGTTGATTTACCTCGGAATTCAGCATCGGTCTTATTCTTGAAGTTACGGACGACCCGGTTAAGGTTGCCCGTGAATTAAATAAACTCATCCATCTCACAATTGTGGTAATTGAATCATCTTATCTTCTGTTTCAAACTTATTTTCGAATCAAAATTCTCTTTGATTTGATTTCCATCAAATTTGAATCTCTATACATGTTTTGAAATCTGTTCTTGTATCATCGAATGAGGAATTGTATTTATAAAATTATATTTAAAATGTTTTAAAATATATTGTTTTGTTTGAGTTGTTGATGCTGATTTGGGTTTCCGATCAATTCGTCTGATCAACACTATCGATAGGATTTCCAAAACACTTGAACAGAGCAAACTGACACAATATTATTTTCAAATTTGGAAAATGAAATAAATTTGTTTGATTATATTGTAAAAATATAAGTAAAATTTTCTGGAATCTAATAAGTTAATTAAATTGGTTGTTTGAAATGATAATATTTAATTATCATTTATTGTTCTAAATGAATTTATAAATATATATGGTTTATAAATTGATTTGGAATTTGAAATGAATTTAATTCAGAAATTTGAGAATTTAGTTTCCAATGATTTCGAACTAGGGTTTTAAAAGGTTCAAAATGCACATTATTTAAAGGTATTTTGGCTACAATTGGTTTCCAAAGAATTTTAATGTATATTATTGAAAATATTTTCGAATAGAAATCGTTTCCAAAGAATTTTAAAATATTGAATCAGTGCTCTTCTCTTTGTCACTGGAAAATAATTTCGGTAATGACGGCCGCATCATCGACATTCATTTTCGAGTTTCGAAGTGGAGAAACCATTCTGTAGCTTTGCTACGGTTTTGTTTTGAGAAAAAAGAAAGAAATGTTTTGATTTGAATTTCTTCAGTATAATTTGATTTACCTATATATGGGTATTTTATTTTAAAATTTAATTTGATTTGATATAAATATATTATATATATCTCTAAATTGTTTAAAGTTAGTCGGAAATCTAATTCTTAAATTTTGTTAAAGGATGATTTTAATTATAAATAAAACCAAAATTTGGAATAAATATTTAAACTTGAATAATTGAATTGGGAAAATTTATTTGTATATTGTTCAACTGCCTTCTAATACAACTTACCTAAATCATTCAGAAGTTGAATATGTAATTGGATAATATATAATATAAATTGAATTTATAAATAAAAATTTGAGTGTTTATAATAAATGTTATACACTAAATTTTGATTATAAAGATGTTAATAGAGTTAGATAGGATAATAAGTAAACCCAGTTAATAATGAAATAAATTGTTTTGAAAGAATTAATAAATTTGTTTCGAAAGAATTAATAAATTAAAATTAGATCAACTTATGGAAATACCTTAAATTTGAAAGCAATTAGTAAATATAAATTAATTTAAATCGAAACTTTTATGGTATAAATTAATTTATATGGGTTAAATATATGTGATAAAATATATTAAGTAGAATAAATTTAACAATAATTTGGAATAAAGAAGAATTTAAATTGCTGAAAAATATGATTATAATAAAAGACTATTCAAATATATGATTTTAGAAATTGTAAATTGAAGATAATTGGATAACAAGATAATGAATTTAGAAATAGTTGAGATTGATTTTGGTGAAATCAAATGGATTAAATCAATTGTTGAATATCAATTAATTTAAATTTGAATTTATATGGTTTAAATTAATTGTTATTTGGTATTTCAAATCTGTTTTTCTTTCTGGTTGTATCTATTCTCCTACCTCGTTCCTTTTCGGGGACGAAAAGTTTTGAGTGGTGCCAGTGTAACGACCCGTAAATTTCAACTGTTTTAATAACGTAATTAGTTGAAATTTTGTGAAATTTTAAATGATAAAATTTTGAAATAAAAATTTAATATTTGGAATACGTCTAGTTAGACATAGCAACTGGTAAATTTTCGTCCGAAAATACGAAAGTTTATTTCGCGCATAAATTTACTTCAATTTAATCAGTTAAAAAGCGATGAAAATAAAATGTTTCCGAAACCTAAATATTTTTACATAGAAAAATTCTAAATCATCTTATGGGCAAGATGTCATTTTGTCGTTTTACCAAATTCGGACATCTTTGGCTCCGTCGATCTTATTTTTCAGCGTTTTTCTTGCATTTTCCGCTATTTAAAAAAAAATCGAATTTTTATAATTCGATCGTACCACTGATATTTGTATACCGTTTTGATCGTCTCACCGTGATCTCTGAGGTATATTAAATTCTGTGTTTTGAAATCCGGTTCGTAACGGAATTTGCGGAGAACGATTCCATACCGGTACCCGCTTTAACCTTTTGTTTTATGTCCATTCATTTCCTCAGCTGAAATGAATAGTCATGAACATTTACCATTTCCCAGATATTAATATCAACCTTTTGCAATTCCACCTTTTCATACTATTTTGACCGTTCAATAAAGATTTTGGTTCAGTTTATTTCATTGAAAATTTTAAAAACAAAAAGAAAAGAAAAAGGCTGTGCGTTTTATCTCTACTCAGCCTCTCCTCCTTCAACTTCAACACCTTCTTTTTCACGAAATCTCCATTCCTCTCCCCTCTTCCACCTCCGACCCTGCTACATGCTCCCTCCCTCTCACTGATGCATGCTAACCCATCTCCTCCGTCGGCAATCTCTTCCTTCTCCGACCAGTGCTGCCTAGGTCGACCTCCGCCCTGCCTTCTTCCCATCTTTGACGTGCCATTGCATCTCCGCCCCGCTTTCCCCGACCTACTAGCCTCTACTGCCGAAACCCAGCCTTGAAACCCTTAGCCACCGGCCTTCCACTCTTCCTCTCCCATCTCTGCACGTCTGTCCGCCTGACCTACCCGAACTTCCACCTTAACTTCATCAATTCGCCCCTGCCCATGGCAACTCGAACTCATTCATATGGCTATAAGGTATTCATATATATTGCTTGAAAATCCATGCGGCATATCTTCATTTTTCTTTGTTGTTGTCTGCATGGTGTGCTATACTTCATCTACATATAATACGTGAAATATATTATTTGCATAAGACTTTCAAAGTATTGAAGTTCTGTTACATATATAGTGTAAGTTTTGTTGCTGTATGTGTATGTAGTTTTATGTGAAGTCTGTTGGGTGTCCTATTTCTAATATATAATGTTTTGACAAAGTTATTTATATATTAGTTTTATATTATATGAAGTATTACATGGGTAAATGTGTGGTTATGCAGAACTATGTTTCGGTTTTTATATTTATATGTATGTGGAAAAATAAACCTGTTGCTTACTCTGTATTTCGCTATATATGTACGAAAAATATTATATTATATCATATAAATGTTAGTTTCAATATCAGTTTAATTTATAAAGTAAGTTCTTTTTTTTACTTTGCAGTAAGTTATATATTTATATTGTTTACAGATTTGATTTTATGTTATTTGGCTGTATATATTTATGTTATATCATATTGTATATATAGTTTGTTGTTTTCTAAGTTGGCATGTATGTTTATAAGTATATATCTGTACACGTTACTGTATATTTTCAAATAGTAAGTTAGGTATAATTTGAAGGCTAGATTTCTTTGTGTTGTTACATTTTATATGTTGGCGACAGGGGATTTATAAGCTACAACATTTTGTGAATGCAGAGTTTTACGGTGAACGGTTGTAGGGTGAATGTTTAATATATTTACGTAATAGTTAAATTCCTATTTTCGTTTAAAGTAATTTTAAATTAATGTTAAATTATAATCTAAGTTAGGTATATTTATTTTGTATATTACTGGTTAAAGTCTGTACATGTTCCGCATATTTCGAGATACATATACGTAGGTTTCAAAATTTAATACTGATTTTATAATAGTCACAGAGTCAAAATAGAATTTTGTGAGTATAATTATGAGGTTTTGAAAGCGTGAAACATTTCTGTCACTTTATGATATATAGTTTGTATAAGACGGGTATTATCGGTTTGAATTCAGATATAGATACACACACATAAGTTCACTACTACTGTTTAGCTTCATCCACCCAGTTTTGATTTGATTTCATCGATCTCTATTTATCAGCTCTGTTCGACAATTCGCGCCAATCTCTTCGTTTTGGAAATTCGTTCTTGGATTCGTAACCACTTCAAAACTCCTCCAGCCTCGAAGGTGAGCACTCACTCACGATTAACGCTCTTTTATTTATTAAATTTGATTTCAATTGAAACGACAATTGAAATATACTGCTGTTAGATATTTACACTGTTATTACCTGTATCAGTTCACCTGAGACATCTAACACCAATAACTGTTATATATGCAATGATAATCCAGTTTGATTGTTAAATGACAGATTGTTTGATGTTTACAATTGGACGTTAAAAATTGTAATGTATCAAGTGATAAATATTATGCAAGTAAATTTGACGTAGGATAATTAAAAATTTGAATTGACATATATGTTGAATTTGATTAGTTGAATATGACCCCTTTTATTTGTTAAATTAATTGACATGTATAATAGTGATAATTACACTTTGAACCATTGAACGTATATTGGATTAATTGTTGTAGTGTTAAAATTGAAATCGAATGACAAATGAAGAACCGTATGAATAATTAGTGTAATAATCTTTAATCTACATGAAATGATAGTGTAGATTCTAGAGATAATTATATTAATTCGTAAAAATAACAATGCGAATTAATACGGTTATTTCGGGATTATTTGAATTGATTATTGGATTGATATTGGTTGTTGTTATTGCTTGTTTATTTACTTTGACACCATCCCAGTTATCACACTGCAAGTTCCCTTTTCTATGCTTTTGAATTGAATTGGAATCGGGTTGAAATGATAAATACCCAAATTGAACTTTGACCTTGGATATAGAAAATTAAATAAAAAAACCCGATTGGTTAATAATTTGATTTGAAAATAAACGAAGATTTTATTTGAATAAATAATATGGTTTTGAAATGAAGTTAAAATTTGAATTTTAATGAAAGGAAAATGTTAATATTTAATAATCGGAAACAAAATATTAACAATGTAATTGATGAAAGATGATGTTTAATTTGAGAAATGATTTAATAATTAAGTTTTGAAATTATAATTAAGTTTGAAATTATTAAACTTTGAATTATTTAAATAATTAAGTTTGAATTATTTAATAATTAAATAAGATTGAATTATTTAATGATTAAATTGAATTGAATTCTTTAATAAGAAAAATTGAACTTTTGAATAAGTGAATTTACTTCGTAAATAATTGAAATTGAGTTTTCTTTATTAAGTTTTTGGAAAATTATTTAAGAAAGTAAATAAGTGAAATTGAATTTCCTTAACAAGAAATAAAATGTGATTTATTGAAATTAATGTAAGACTTGAAATTTAAAGAATTTGATTTGATGAATTTAATTTAACTCAATTTGTAAGTTTGAAATAAGGAAGTTGAATTTAAATAATGGATTTAATGAATTGGAAATTTAATAGAAATTGTTTTGAATGGAAAATTTACTTAACGAATATTAAATGAAATTGATAAATGGATTTAAATTGGTTTGAATGTTAAATTAATTTAAATGATTTCGGAATGAAACTTATATACGAACTTGAATCAATATTTGAATTGTTTTAAAAAAAAGAAATTGAAATTGAATTATAAGATTTTGAAATTGTGAATTTGGATGTTTTGAAACGTAAATTTTGGAAATTGATTTCGAAAGAGAAATGAAATGTTGGTTTACGAATTCTAATTGAATTGAAATTGATTTGGTTTTTGGAATATATAAACGACCAATCGGTGTAATAATTACGAAAGTTATTAAAGAGACCGGGATCGGTAATGGATATACTCTCTATCTGAACCGAAACCACTTTAATAACTATACGCGGAGTGATGATCCAGAATGAAGTGGTTGGAATGATGTACGTGATGACTGAAGAAAGAGAACGATAATGGATTGCCTTGACACTTGTGTCAAATTGGAAATGACTAAAACAGGAGCTGTGCCGGGCCAATGGAGGATTAGCTACCTCAAGTGGACACACTTCTTCGAACTACTTATACTTGTTGTCAATTGGTGCACCCTTGATTTTGGGAGTGTTGTTTCACGGTGTTGCGGGCGCTGCGGCGTTGCGTTCTCACCAGTCCGGATCAGGCGAACGGTAGTATCACTACCTTGGGTATTGCCTCATGTGCCTTGTCATACTTGTATTCCATTTATGCGTGACCACTACGATTTTGATTTGTACCTTTAGTATATGGATTGCCCTCTGGTGACTTCCGGATTTGGGGAAACTATGGTCTTGTATATGCTTTTGGGAATAAAAATGTGTTAAGGGTGGAATGGGCCATGACTTAACGCTATTTTGATATCTTCTTATATTACTGATAGACATTATCTACTTATCGTACACTACTACATAGTAGATAGTTTAACGGATCCTTAAAGGATGGTTATTCCAAACATCCTTTGAGTTACTTGTATTTCAATTGCTATTTCACTTGAGTTGGATTTATTAATATAAGAATGTTAATCCTGACTCGAGTGTTTTGTATTTTGCTTTACGCTCGGGTTAGACTGAGTGTACCAGTATTCGAGACTCACCTTTGAAGTTGGAGCTTTGCTTGAAGATCCAGCCATCTATTCTGCTTCCAGTATTCGAGGATTCCAGTGATGTATTCTGATTTGTATCTGATGTATCGTATTACTCTTCCGTTGTATTTGTTCTAACTCTGATGTATTTTATATATTCATATAGTAGCTTCATGAACTACTATCTCTTTTATTTCCGCTGCAATTATTACTCTGTATCTGTGATCTGTGATTTTTTTATTTACTATATATGTTCAGTTTTGCCAAATTTAAATTAACAACGCGGTATTTTGAGCAATTCAATTCCGACATGAGTGTCTTCCTATACACTTATAATGGAGGCGAATGGTCCAAAATAGCGGGTCGTTACAACCAGGGCAGTGGAGGGAGGGGGATTGCTGACAAGATGTCTGCAAAAGTTTTCAAATGATGTTATGATGAATGTAGGGTGAGGGGGTACTGTATTGGGTTGGTCAGTGTCCAAATGGTAGCAGCAGTTAGGAATTGTTGTGAAAGGTAGAGGTTGTGTATTGATATGCAGGGTGGAAATGGTGGCAGTGGAGTGTTGCAATGTTTGGTTGTGGAGTTGTCTGATTAGGAGGGTGGTCTGAAGGTAATAATGAGTGTGGGTTGATATGGAAGGATGTGGATAAGGTCGTGGCAGTGAAATAGTGAAGAAGTTTGGGTTATATGTTGTTGCACTGTTGAATGATGTAGGGGTGATGTTTTGTAGACTGGGGGAGGATAATGTATATGGTAAGGCAGTGCATAGGGTAGTAAGAAGGGGAGGAGCCGTGTTTCAGTGGTTGTTTTGTGTGAACAGGGGATATGGCAGCAATATGAAGTTTGGTGGTGGAAGTTTGATGGTGGAAAACACTGCAGTGATGATAAGTATGGTAGAAACTCTGGCAACAGTATGTTAGTTGATCAGGGCAAGTGTGGCACTTCAGTTTTGATGAAAGTGGAATGTAGGGGAAGAGCGGGAGAGGGTAGATAGTGAAGTTAACAGGAATGGTGTGGTTAGAGCAGGCTGACAAATGTGGGTGGAGGTGTAGGGAGGAAGTTGAGGCAGTGGTGGAATGTTTACTGTTGTGACAGAAGTGGTGGAATTTGTATGGGGAATGAATATGGAGATGTTGTGCACTGGTGATGCACAGAGGTGTGAAGCAGAAATGAAGGTGAACAGTGTGCAGAGAGGAAGGCCAGAGAACAGTGAATAGTTTTGTAAATAGGCAGTTTTGAAAATGCAAATTGAAAATTCAAAATGTAAATGGAAAATTTGTAAATGAAATTGAAAATGAAATGGAATATATTTTTTTTTCTTTCTTTTTCAAATGAGATTGTGTATGCAAATGCAAATGCAAAAATAAATAGAACACAACAATCACACTAACAAATGCAAGCAATTACACCACAAACACATTTCAATATTATTTTTTTAATTGCAAACAAACACACAAAATAAAACACACAAAAATCAAATAAAAATAATTCGAAGAATAGAAAATCAAAATCAAAGCAAATTCCCTGGCAACGGTGCCAAAAACTTGTTCGTTGACGGAAATTCTATCGGTTTAGAAAACCGTCGAACGAATTTAAATTAAAATTTACCGCAAGCGCACGGCGTACACTTTGTAGTACGAGGCGAATACGGGTCGATCCGCAGGGAATTGATGAGGTTTTAAAATTTTCAATTCAATCAAATTAGACCAAAGAGAGATGAAGTTGTTAACTACAAAAAAGAAGCTAAAGCTGGAATTAAAATGTGATTTAAAAACTATTAAACTAGAGGACTTAGAGGCAAATCCACTCTCATATTTTTGTAAATCAACAAACAAAGAATTTATGATCTCTAACTTGATATTAAGCGAAATAATCGTTGCATTGATCATAAGTATGGTTTGTTTATGTTATTAATTAACATAACTCAAACCATCAAACTATAATACAACAATTATACCACTTATAACTCTCATGAAAATGAAGCCAAAGCAAAAGTTATTTTAAGTATGATCTATTTACTATTGTAACTAGTAATATAGATCATCAAATTTAATTTTTACTTTCATTTCAAAATCAAAAATGGATTAACAAATGATGATGCAACTTGTGTTTATGTTGAATAAGAATAGCTCATTTGCAAAAGCAACATAAGCTATCAAACCCACTTGTATAAACTTGCATCAAATTTACTTTCATGAAGCATAGACAAAGAGATCATAAATCGTAGAAATGTTGAAATCACATAATATTTGAGAGCTTCATTACCCCTAAATTGAAGAGGTTTAGCTACTCCTTTGTGTTATCATTTCAACACAGAGAGATTTCAACATTGAAAATGAAGTAAAGTAGAAAACAAACAAGAAAAAGAAGATTACTACTAGAAGGAAATGTATTAAACTAGTGCATAAATGTAAATCTAAACTATGAACATGAAAAGAAAGAGAACATAAAAATAAACATCAACATAAAAGCAAGGAAAAGCATGTAGAAAAGAGAGAAGAAAGAGGCTTGGAAGCCATTTTTATTTCATGTAACATTGAGCTTACAATTTGATCTCTTAATTTCCTAAGTAAAATGAAAGAGTAGATGATAGTTTCATGTACATAAGAGGGCTATATATACATGCATAAAACCCTAATTCTATTTTTAGGGGGCTTCCTAAAATGCCCTTTAGGAAGTGTGGCCACCAAGTAACCATTAGCCATTAATTAATCCATCATTTGTTGTGCATGAAGCTTTAACCTCCACTTAGTTGTCCATTAGCTCATAATTGTACATTTAGGTAAGTGGGTGGGGTCCTCCATGATCTTGAACTTGAATTATTTCCTCTTCATTCCTTTGTATTTCATTTGTGCATGCATGTATCTTCATATAAGCCTCTTCCATATGCATCCAAATTCCTATAAAAATTATCAAAAAATGTCCAAGTAAATATTCTTAAATTGACACAAGCACAAAAATGACCATTTTGCCCCTGAATGAAGATGAAAATATGATGGTTTGAAAATAATTGAATTTTGGTTTTAAACATGTTAAAATGCCCAAATATGATGTTTATTTAAAAAAGAAGATAAAATATGGATGTAAATATATGCACATTTACGTGCACATCATAAATGATGTTTGATTCAATGGTTTTGTTAATATATCAGCTATTTAATTTTCAATGTTTATAAATTCAAGTGATATTATTTCTTTGTTTACATTATCTCTTAAAAAAATAAGGTCTTATATCAATATATTTAGTTCTAGCATGATGAGTTGGATATTTAGATAGATTAATGTTTGTTGCATATAAATAACCTATGAACAGGCTAATACTACTGAAATATATTCTGCTTCTGACATAGATAGAGATACAGAGTTTTGCTTCTTACTCAACCAGGAAACCAAAGAGTGTCCCAAAACGTGACAAGTTCCACTTGTACTTTTTCGATCTGATTTGCAACCAGCATAGTCGGCTTCACTATATGAAATTAAATCAAAGGAGTCTTCTTTTGGGTAAAAGAGTCCATAGTCTAATATGTTATTTACATATCTCAAAATTCGTTTTATGGATTTTAAACGAGTTTCTTTAGATTGAGATTGATGTCTTCCATAGAGACAAACGCTATGCATTATATTAGGTCCACTAGCTGTTATATAGATTAGTGATCTAATCATTCCACTATATAATTTTTGATCTACAACTTTTGAATTTTCTTCTTTATTTAATTTTTCATTAGTCACCATAGGAGTTGGTTTACCACTAGTATTTGACATACCAAATTTTTTAACTAAATCTTTAGCATATTTTTCTTGAAAAATAAAAATTCCATTACTTAGTTGTTTTATTTGTAATCCTAGAAAATAATTTTGTTCTCCCATATGACTCATTTCAAATTCCTTAGTCAATATTTCTAAAAAAAACTCTTTATTTAGTTTTTGTTGGTAGATCCAGAAGTGATATCATCTACATATATTTGTATTATTTGAATATCATTTTTATCTCTTTTAATAAAAAGTACACTATCTACTTTGCCTATTTCAAATTTGATTGTATGATAGGATTCAAGTTTGCCATACCATGCTCTTGGAGCCGGTTTCAAACCATACAATGCCTTCTTTAATTTATAAACGTGATTAGCTAGTTTTTCATCTTCAAAAGTAGGGGTTGTTCTACATATACATCTTTAATAAAACCATTTAAAAATGCACTTTTAACATCCATTTGATATAACTTAGAATTATTATGATTAGCAAAAGCAAGTAAAATTCGTATGGCTTCTAATCTTGCTACGGTTGCTAAGGTTTTATCAAAATCTATTCCTTCTTCTTGACAATAACCTTATGCAACTAATCGAGCTTTATTTCTTACAACTTCTCCTTGTTCATTCATTTTGTTTCTATATACCCTTCCTATTATGGATTTTTTCTCAGGTTTTGGGACTAATTCCCATACATAATTTCTTGTAATTGATTCAATTCCTCTTGCATAGAAAGAATTCATGAATCATCAGTTGATGCTTCTTTTGGATTTTTAGGTTCAATAATTGAAATTAAAGCAACATTACTCATTTTATTTAGTTGATTTCTAATTTTAACAACAGATTCAATATTTCCAAGTATATTTTCTATAGGGTGATCTTTCAAGTATTTTGTTCTTTTATTTGGATGTGAATTTTCTAAATTATTATTATTTTTGTTTTCGGTAATCTCACTTTTACTAATTTTGTTTGGGTTATCAATGTTTTCTTCTTCATCAATATTTGGATTATAAACTTTAAAATTTTCAGCAAATGAGACATGTATTGTCTCTTCAACAGTATTAGTTCTAGTATTGAAAACTCTATAAATTTTACTTTTATTTGAATATCCAATAATGATTCCTTTATCTGATTTAGCATCAAATTTGTCCAAATTATTTTTTGTATTTAAAATAAAACATTTACTACCAAAAATTCTAAAGTATGATACTTTAGGCTTTTTGTTATAGAATAATTCATATGGTGTTTTCTTAGTAAATGGTTTTATTAAAATTCTATTTAATATATAACATACCAACTGCTTCAACCTAAAATTTTTTAGGTAAATTACTATCATTTAGCATAGTTCTAGCGCACTCTTGAATCGTCCTATTTTTACATTCTACAACTCCATTTTGTTGTGGTGTTCTTGAAAATGAAAAATTATGAGTCATACCTTTCTTATTACAAAAATTCTCAAAAGTTTCATTTTTTTGAATTCTCCACCATGATCACTTCAAATAGTTTTAATTTTACTAGTCATTTGATTTTGAATTCGTTTAATAAATATTTTAAATATTTTAAAAGCATCACTTTTAAGTTTTAAGAAAACCATACAGGTAAACCTAGAGTAATCATCTACAATTACAAATACATATCTACTATGACTTATAGATTGTATCTGTTAGGGACCGAAAAGATCTACATGAAGAAGTTCAAGGGGTTGAGAGGTAGAAATCATATCTTTTGATTTAAAAGAAATTTTTCTAAGTTTTCCTAATTGACATGCATCACATAAATTACTAACTTTAAAATTCATTTTGGGAAGACCTCTAACTAGATCATTTTTAGCAATTTTAGATATTAGTTTGAAAATCAAATGACCAAATATTTTATGCTAAATCTAAGGGTCACTTGATTCAGCCAAAACACATAAGTTATCATTTGAGATTCTCATACTTAAAATATAGATGTTTCGTTTCCTAATGCCTTCAAAGATAATGTTTGAATCGTTATCTTCAATATGACATTTATCTTTTACGAATTTAATTTTCAAACCCTTATCACATACTTGACTAACACTCAACAGATCATGCTTTAAATTCCTAAATAACAAAACATTAGAAATATTAGGAGTTTTAGAATTACCGACATTGTGAATGCCAATCACATATCCTTTAGGTTTTTCTCCAAAATTCATTGATCCACCATCTTTTTAAACTATATCCTTCAGAATATCTGGATTTCCAGTCATGTGTCTTGAGCATCCACAATCCAATATTCATTTTTCCTTTTTGATCTGTAGCATTTGATCATCAGGTGTCTGTTCATCAAAAGCGATGTAAAACATTTGTTCCTGCAATTCATACCTTTTCAAAAGATCGTGTGACTTTTTATAATAAACTGATGCAAATTTATGAGACAACATTATGATGATTTTGCAAATTATCTTTTCGAAAATAGTGTTAAAAATATTATCAAAAATTGCCATTGAAACTTTTTCAAAAACAAGATTATGAATATTTTGAAAACTAATGCTTTGATACCAAATGTGACTTCGTGAAATAGAGATCTTAAGGCTAAATTAACACTAGCAGAGGCTGAATAGTGTCTAATCGATTATATGAATATTGTTCAAATTTTTAAGATTTTACTTGAACTGATGGAATTAACAATCACAGAAATAATCACAAAATCAAAGTACATGTAACGACCAGGGTTTACAATCCTTGAAAATTGGTACTTATACATCCTCATGCCGCAATCCTAGTGCCGGAAAGTCCGATTGTTAGGGGAAAAGAAAATAAAGATAGAACAGAATCTCACACGAACGGAATAACATATATTATTTAAAAAATAATCTTTCCAGTGGAAAATTTTGAATAAAATATTAGAGTCTAACTTGGTTTCAGCCTGGACAGTTATAAAACCTCTGTCCTTACAAATGTTGAATAAATAAATAAAATATGCAATAGATGCAGCAGATAATAGAATACGTCCATACGTAGATGAAAATCTCTAGCTCTCCTCTGGAAACTCCAAGTGTCTTTAACTAAACCTGAAACTACTCGAATCTGACTCGAGTATTGAAAATACCTAGATCAGGCTTGATAAAATAGCATGATATACTCGAAATTTTTAATGCTGATGTAAATCAAAACCTTTAAAAAGAAGGGTATCTCATAAGACCACGCCCACACATAAATACCGACGGGTTTTTACCTTATGATAACCAAAATATTTTATACTGTAAACACTTTGATATTATCTTTAATGACATTCTTTTGAAACACTTTTCAAGTAATTTATCAAAATGAAGTATCAATACCTGAACTAAGTCTATGGTAATATATCTAGACTGGGTCAAACGGAATATAGTTGGACGAAATATATGATACCAAAGGGGTAGCTGAAATGTTTGCAAAGCATTAAAACTATTTTGAGACTACATCAAAACCGTAAAGCTCGTATTGGAATTGGATTTCCAACATGATAAGGAACTAGTGGCCTTTTCCTTCGATCCACGCATAACACATAATTTCTACATGGCTTTACATGATCTCCGTCAGCCTTCGAACTACGCTGTTATACTACTATGGAATGGAGTATTATTCGATGGTTTTACACGAACTCCGTTAGCCTCCAATATCTGCTCATTTTATCATCTTAAGGCAAAAGATGCCTTTCATTTCTCATAACTAATAGCCCGAAATATGTCCTGTAGACCACATAGTATCCCGTATCATTCCTGGGATTGAGGCTTGTGAGGCTACGCTAAACTTCTACAAAGCCATGCTTTATTTCACAAAAAGCCACGCTTTTCTTTTCTCATAATAAGTTCCTTTTTGAACGCCACATTTCCATTCCCTCGATCACTATTGACTTTCATGAACATACAACCTCTAAGCTCATAAGTCTCAGAGAAGGGTGTTAAGCTAAGAGAAGTTGCCTTCTCCACCGCCAAGCAGATGTACGTTTGTAAAAGTCAACGTTGTGATCATAGAAATGCAATGTCAGATACTCATCCATACAAGTTCGTTCTAAGACTGAATGAAACTGAAGGCACTTCTCCTACCACATCCTTTTGGGAATCACCCCTAGGATCAGTAGCGAGTAGTCCTTGCATTACGAAGATTTCAAAACACGATAGGACCACTGCTATAATAAATGTCTCTGTATTGGGAGCTACCCAAAGAATGTCAACAGGCATTCCTTTCGATATGAAGACCTTCGGTCTTCAATACAACGAAGATTTTCAGGATGTAGACACCACTGCCATATAAATATAATGTGGGGGTAAACCCCAGGGACTCATGACAGCAATCCCTACATTCTGAAGATCCCTGGTCTTCAATAATCATCATCTTCAACACTTCTTCACTTCCAAGCGTATACATTGGTTCGAAGTGGTTTTCGGATAGGAAATACCCAAAACTGACCCTGATTTCTCCGCACCAATCATCAATTAAAAAGATGTTAAGTTCAAATTTGACTATCAATCGTCATTTAATTTAATTCATCTTTTTATTCATTCATAAATATCTCTTAGAGATATATTCATTAAATTATTCCTTTATCTTTTTCAGAGTATATGGAATCATTAAGCCTCATTTATCAAATCCATTTGGTTAATTAAAACCCTTTTTAAATCTTGGAATAATTCCAAAGCATTTCACCTTTCATTTAGGAAAATATTTCCAAATCTTTTATTTAATTCCTTAATAAAGATTTTCCATTTCAAATCATAACTTTTAAATGGTTCAAAACGATGTTATTTAAGCCATAATTTACTATAAACCCAAATCAATTAATTTTAAGTATAGGAATTAAAATAATTCCAAAATCGTTTATTTACATCTCATATTGGAAAACATTATTTTAGAGTATCTGGGCTTTTCCTTCGACATGTTTCGTCCCTTGCCTAAGTCTTCTTGGATCTCACAGATGAAACACGTGTACTAGCCGTTTCTGCATACTCCTTTCATTTTTAGAAATGATTTATAAAACTTCCAAATAATTATTTAAAACACTTAATTATTCTTTTAAAAACCATTTATAAAAGATATGAAAAAGAATGGTTAAGTTTAAAATCATATTTCACAAGTTATAAAACTGCTGTGAAAGAGTGCTACAAACAGTGTATTAAAGCTTCTTTGATCAAAACAACATTTTTACTTCACATATGTTCATTTTCCAATTCAAACCACTTTTAAAACACTTTAAATGATTTATAAGATTTATTCCATATTTTTGAACATTTTAAAAACATATATTTAGAACATTTGCTACTTCGGCCACCGAACTGCCAAAGCGCGATTTTATCGAAAATTTGATTTGCTCATATTTTAATATGTATTAAATGAAATCTCGATCCTTTTCTTTTGTTTGAAAACTATAGTCACAAGAGTTTGGAAAATTCTTATTGCAAAGAAATCCGACTCAGATTCCATCCTATATAAGGATTTAACTTTTACGGCGCGAAATCAAAACTGTCATTATGCGACGCGCCTATTTTTGACTCCAAATGCATTATTTGTGAAAACTTCTCCTGTAACGACCCGATATTTTCAACCATTCGCATCCATTATAAGTGTATAGGTAGACACTCATGCCGGAGTTGAATTGCTCAAAATACCGCGTTGTAATTAAAATTTGGCAAATCTCAGAATATACAGTAAATAAATATAATCACAGATCACAGACACAGAGTAAAATAATGCAGCGAAAGTAAAAGAAATAGTAGTTCATGAAGCTACTATCTAAATATGTCAGAGTTACATAAGATACAACAGAAGAAATAGAGTACAACAAAAGTCTCAATAAAATAACCAAGTACAAGCTGAGTAGAACAACGGAATTGAAATAGATAGGACATGACAAGCAGATAATCTCCAGCGATTGAAATCTCCATGAGAGTGGAAATCCAAATCTGTGAATAACTCAGGCTGACCCGAGCGTAAAGCAAAACACAAAACACTCGAGTCAGGACATTATATACTTATATAATGTAAACCAACTCAAGTGAACTGTAATAAAGGTACAAGTAACTTAAAGAATGCTTGGGATCGCTCATTCTCTAAGGATCCGTTAAACTATCTACTGTGTAGTAATATTCGATATTATAATAATGTCTAATATAAAATAAACATACTTTTAAATAGCATTAAGGCTTTACATTTTCCACCTTAACACGTAATAGTCCCAGTAGTCTATCCAGCATTAGCATACTCCCAAAATGGGGGCTACCCTCGATACTCCACAGGCTACGGGAGAAATCACAAATCGTGGTAAAGCTCGATATGGTAGGTGACACGGCACAACTAGGCAATGCCAGGGTAGATATACCAATTACGCACACGGATTGATGGAGCGCATAGCAGCCACTATCGTCCACCTCGAACAACACTCCCAAATCGGAGGATGGCCATCTAGACAATCACAAGTAAGAGTATAATATCGAAGAAATGTGTCCAAGAAGAGGTGCTACCTCACTGGTCCGAGATCGCTCCTGTTTTAGCCACCTTATGCCAACTCACGGGAGTTGGGTCCACGTAACATACCTTAAGAACGTCGCCACCATCCTACTTCATTCTGGAAACTCCACCGCTACACAGTTGTCAAAGTGGTTTTCGGTATCGACAGAGAGTATGTCCATATCCGATCCCGATCTCTTTAACAACCAATCGTTATTATAACCCATGGTTATAAGTTTAAAAACAGTTTATACTTCAAAATAGAATATCATTTCAAATCCAAATCTTTATCAAAATAAAGATTAAATCAATTCCAAACCATTTCCATATTTTTAAAATATCATATCATTTTAAAACTTCATTTCAAATCATTTTAATATTCCAAATATCATTTGAGTTCAAATCTAAATATTCAACTTTAAATACCTTTTAAATTTAAAGGTATACTTCATTTATTATCATTTCAAGTCACCTTTTAAATAGTTTATATTCCAATCAAATAATTCATTTAAACCTTTTAAAAGTGTAATTATTATATTTTCAAATCAAGTATTCAATTTCCAAAGTTTCAAACCATTCTGAGTTCGTTTACTAAGTCAAAAACCCTAATTATTGAAATTTCAGCATTTCACAGCATTTAAAAACAACTGCTATAGGTTATATTTGAAAACATTTTTAATTCAGCAAAGACAACACTTAAAACTGCTGTTAAAACTCAGTTTTAGTTGAATTATAGTTCAAAACAGAAAAGACAGCATTTCAGAAGTGCTGCGGTAGTTCAGATTTCAAAACAAGGGTTAAATTTGGTTTCAGCAAAGACTGCAGACCATTATAGCATTTCCAGAGAATGCTATAATAGACCTGAGTTCAATATTAGCCTATAAGTTCAATTACAGCAACTACAGCATTTCAGAAATGCTGTAATAGCTCTTTTTACACAATTTTAGTTCAAAACAGAATCTATAGCATTTCTGAATGCTATTAAAAGTTAATTTCAGGTGTTAGTGTATTTCCAGCAATTAAATAACTTTAATTTAAAACACATAAACATTTTAAAAATCATATTTTAACATTTAAAATGTTCATTTACATATCGTTTAACATATATCTTTTCATAATAAATTTCTTATAATAAAATCCAATTTTCAACAATTTACTTAATAAATTTAAGTGTAAAAGTTTCCAATTCTTCACATTTCAACAAATAACTTAACACTTCAAATTTAAATTACCATTTCACAAATTTAACTAAATTTCCAATTTTATTTAATTAACTTAACCCTTTAGTTAAAACCAAATTTCACATTTCCTAGTCAAGTTATATTTTAAAAGATCACTTTTAAACATTCACTTATTTAACCACTTAAATTCATAGAAAAATCAATAATACTTTAATAAATCACTTAAATTCAAATTTAATCAAATTATCATATTTACCATTTCCAAATAAAATTTAATATCCATTTTATTTATATAACTTAAATATCATTTTTAACCAAAATTCCAAATTTCCAACTTAAGTTATATTTCAAAAATCCAGTTAAACCATTCATTAATTACATTTTTAACACATGGAAAAAAATCATAATTTCTTTATTTTAAAACATTTCAAAATCTATTTAAATCAAATTTCATAAATTTATAATTTTTTAAAATACTTAAAAATATCCAAAACACTTTATAAAATAACCACGGACCTGTATATAATTTTCTAACCTAGGTCAAGTGATACGGATATGTATCATTTCAATCCGCAGTTAAAAAAAAGAAAAATCTGGGTTCTATCATTTCAAACTTGCAATCCCAAGTTAAAATAAATTAAATAAAAATCGTTCAGGCCTATCATTTCAGCCCATAACAATTTTTCCCTATTCTAAAGTCCGTTCGGGTATGTATCATTTCAACCCATAGTGATTCTAGTCTACATGGAACTTGCAATGATGATAACTGATATAAATAATAGAATAACATTAAATAACAGTAACATATGATATAATAGGTGTATAAACATCATATGATCATAATATAGTCAAGTATAACATGATAATATATTTCTACAGATTCACAGGGTGTCAATTTACTAGTTATATAGGTACATATTGTCTGGTGAGAATAACTCACCTGTTAAAGCTGGAGATTAGCGATCAAACACACAGAATAGATTCCAGAAAGCACAACAAGCACGATATAGCATGACTTTTGATTTGAATGAATGGAGAGCCTTGGTATTTATCTTGTAAACAATAACCAAAACAAGACAATATACACATAAATATTCAACGCAAAACAATGTTGAAACAATGAAGATAAGAAGCACCAACGGAATAGATTACTTGACCGTGCTTTAACCATTCAAAAGATTGAACAAGGGGTTCATTTTCTTAGCCATGATGATGATGAGTGTGGGAGAGACAAGGTTAACTCCTCGGATACATAAGACAAAACAATACAAACAATATAAGTTTTCAACCCAAAATTTAAATAAAACAATGTTAGAAATGACTGCATAAAGCAAATAGAAATGCTTGCACTTACTTTCAACCTTTAATGCTTCAGCCCTAGGTTGGAATACATGGCCATGGTGTGAATTTAGATCTGGTTTGGGTCAATAAGATCGGCCATAGCATGGGAAAAGATAGAGCAAAGGTTTGTGTACATGAACTAAACAAGCTAAGGCAACACACCAATGTTTTTATGCAACAACAAGTCACGACCAAGGCAAGCAAGAGCATGGACAGGCCTGGTGGGGTCAGGTACAGATGTGGCAGAGGTGTTAGGTCAGAAAATGGCTGGTGGTGATGATGTATGTGGCGGCCAAAGTGGTTTGGTGAAGTGGTGAAGGCATAGGTGCTTGGAAATGCAAGTTTTCAAGTGTATATTGCAATTTTGGTGGAGTTTGTTTAGGTTTTTGGTGGATCTATTTCAACATGGGGCATGACCAGAGGTGTGGGGTCCAAGGTGATGATGTGGCAGAGGGTCCAGGTGGTGCTGGAGGTGGTGGAGGTGGTGTTGGTGGCGGCTATGGGTGGTGGAAGGTGATGGTGACAATTCTAGGTCTAGGCTTGCATATATGTGATGTAATATTGGATTTTTGGTGGTGTTCTCTAGCCAAGATGGCTCGGCCTGGCCATGGTGGGGTGCTAGGGGGTTGGTTGATCAGAAATCGTTGAGGAGGAGTGGAGCCATGAAGTTGAGAACAATATACAAAAATTCAATAGAAAACCATAAAAACAAGAAGAAAAGAAGATGAATTTACCTAAAATTTTGCAAGATGGAAGCTATGATTTTTTTTAGGGTTAAGAAGCTTTGAAAACTCGTGAATAACATGAGGAAGTTGGCTAGAAAAAATGAGGGATAGAATGGCAAAAAAATAAAAGATGTATTGATTGAAAAAGAAACGGTAGAATTCAAAAGGACTAAGCACACAAAAGGTATCAAATTCTTCATATATCTTTAATTCCTTTTTATAACTTTATATTTCTGGAAAAAATAATAATCCCAGATAAAATTTCGAAATTTTATCAAAATATAATAATTTATATAAATATTTATCAATTATATAAAGTTACATTAAGAAAATAGCTAAAATAGTAAACTAGTCTAGAAAATTTGGAATTGAATAGAATAATTTTTTAGAAAATTCATATGTGCTTGAAATATATTTTTGAACATAAATAATAACATAAAATAAAAATATATTCACAAAATAAATATTAAAAATTTAATTTACATATAATTTTTAATGAAGAAAATAACAGAAAATAGGAAAACAGGCTTTAAAAATGAAAAATAAATACAGTAAATTTTGGAAAAATTCTATTATCATTTTAAAAATATAAAAGGACAAAAATATACATAAAAAAACATATTGACACATATTAAAACAAAATATAAGAAAGAAAATATGATTTATAAAATTTAAAATAGGCAAAATTGCACAAATAAACAAATTATACTAAAAATTGAAATGTACATAACTTTTACATTTTAACTCCGTTTTCAACGAAATGAAAAGTAGTGTTCAAGTTATTACATCTATTTTTATAATAAAAGATAAAATTTATAATTTCAAACTTTTAAATTTTTAAGTTTAAAAGTCAAAGTTTGACTATTTGACCAAAATTCACATTTTCTGGAAATATTAAATTTAGTCATATTTGGAATTCAAATCCACATACAAAATCAAAGTTTTTATATTTACAATAACAAAATTTATTCTTTTCATAAATAAAGCTTTTAAATCTGGAAAAATCAATTTAAATAATTGTAAAATACAGGGTTGTTACACTCTCCCCCACTCAAAACTTTTCGTCCCCGAAAAGAAACGAGGTACGGGAAAGCACCTAAAAAGATAGAATGAATAGAATTAAGACAAGATGATAAGAATATTGGAATTACACCTGATAACTATTGTTATAGGCAAGTTTAACAAGATGGAGGTGATCAAATCAAGAACACAAACACGAAAAAGATTCTCTAGAGTCTGAATCACCCTTTTCACTTGAGCGACGGTCCATGGATGGAAAACAGTGTTCAGATTCCAAAATGAGTAACAAAGATTTCAAAGATTATACAATATTTCTAAACAGACTGGTATAAGCAATAGCCTTCCCATTCTGTAACAAGATAAGAGAAATAAGGACAATCAAAAGATAGTTTAAAAAAACAAAATAAGATAATAAATTTGAAACAATAATGATTTGAAATCATAACAATTTAGGGATGTTTATCATTTGGAAATCATACTACTAAAAATCATAACACTTTGGAAATGTTATTCTTAAAAAAGAACATAATACTTAGAAAATCATAACACCTTTTAAAAATAATCTTCATTTAAACCATTTTAATCCAAGATCAAACAATATTCATTTTAAAGTTGTAACATTTCTAAGTTCATTCAATTTTAAAAATTTCCAAAACACTGTATTTTCAAAACAGCATCACTTATAAAATGCTACAGTAGGTATATTAGTACTTCAAATCAATTTAATTCCAGAAATATTCATTTGGATATCATTTAACTTATGACTTATTAAAACAAACTTTTATGAATGGAATATCCAATTTAAACTATACTTCATTTATTAAGTCAAAAGCTCACTATTTTACTTAGCTCTTAATTTAACACATAACCTAACACTTTATTTAAAATACCCATTTCATAAATAGATATTCCTTTAATAAGTTACACTTAAAATTCCATTTGAAAACAAAATTCTCAATTATCAAGTTTTAGTGATGTTAAAATACATTTTAACTATTTAAATCATAATTATTCATTTTTCAAGACATATCTATTTCATAAATAAAATATTTATCATAGCAAATATAACAATCAAATTTCTTTAAACATTTATTCATTTAGACATCAATTAAACTATGAATTCAAGTTGAATAAACTTTATTACCAAAAGTCCAATTCAAATGTATTTTATTTTATCTATTCAAAGATACATTATTTATTATACAGCATATTCATTTCAGGAAATAACCTTTATTAAAATTCCTAGGTTAGACTTAAGGTTCCATATTAAATCAAATTTGATTATTAAGTTATTTAAATAAAATCTCTTTAAATTCCTTTTTCACTATTTATCTCTGTTAATCTTTTATAACTAAAATTTATGTGTATAACATTTATTATAACCACTCAAATTTTATTTATAAAATCCTTTCTATATTGTATATTATCCAATTTCATATTCAACTTCTGTGTAATTTTGGTAAGTTATATTAGAATGAAATTGTATGTTATACAAATAAAACTTTCCAATTTAATTATCTCAAGTTTGAATCATTTATCCAAATTTTTGAATTTTTTTTCTTTTAACTGAAATTATACTTTAAAATAAAATTTAAGAATTAAACTTTCGATTCCTTTCAAACCATTTAGCGATAAGTAATTATACATACATAATATGTCAAATCAAATTTTAAATCATATATCTATATATTATAAATTCAGTCATATTTTAGAGATTTAAATCAATTAAATTTCCCAAAACAAAGCTGTAGCAAGACAACAGAACCGTCTCTTCACTTCGAAACTCGAAAATGAACGTCGATGATGCTGCAGTCGTCACCGAAATTATTTCCAGCGACAAAGAGAAGAGCACTAAATTTTAAACCTTTTAAAATTCTTTGAAAACAAAATTTCTATTCGAAATACTTTATATAATATATCCTTTTAAAACTTGAAAACACAAGGTTTGAAACCATCGGAAACTTGAATTCTCAAATTCTTGGTTCAAATTCATTTCAGTTCCCAAATCAATTTATAAACAACTATTTATAAATTCATTTGTAGAACAATAAATGATAAATCAAGTATTATCATTTCAAATTATCAATTTAAATCAATTTATTAAGTTCCATAAATTTACTTATATATCAAAATTTTATTTCATTAACCAAATTTAAAATAATATTGTGTCAGTTTGTTTTGTCAAAGTGTTTTAGAAATCCTATCGATAGCGTTGATCAGACGAATCGATCGGAAATCCAAATCAACATCAACAACTCAAACAACACCATATATAAAACAAATCATAGATTTACAAGTACAATTCAAAATGTTTGGAGATAGTTTAGAAACAAAAGACAAGATGGTTAAACAGAGTAGAGAGATGGGTAAGCTTAGGTAAATCGCGGACAACCTTAACCGGGTCAACCGTGACTTAAAGAATAAGATCGATGTGGATTTTTCTGGGATAAATCTACGTTCGATCTCAAGAGATAGAGTTTGGAATAATAAAAGATATTAGCATCTAAACCAAGGATATAAAATCTTTGGTGACTTGATGCTATTGTAAAGGAGTTTCACCCCTTTATAAGAAAATTAGAATATTGGCGAGACCGCCAATTCACTATAAAGATCATTCGAAGTGGAGTCATGGGATACTCTAGAATCAAAATATGATGAATAGTGAGGGACATGAATGAATTTTGGAACTGCAGGAAACGTTCCAAAATTCAAAGGAAATCGAATCAAAAGGAAGAGATTCAAACTCGAACGAAAGTGATTCTGTAAATAAATTTACCATACATTCTAAGTTTTGCCTCAAAGCCTAAGCTCTGATACCAACTGTAACGACCCGATATTTTCAACCATTCGCATCCATTATAAGTGTATAGGTAGACACTCATGCCGGAGTTAAATTTCTCAAAATACCGCGTTGTAATTAAAATTTGGCAAATCTCAGAATATACAGTAAATAAATATAATCACAGATCACAGACACAGAGTAAAATAATGCAGCGGAAGTAAAAGAAATAGTAGTTCATGAAGCTACTATCTAAATATGTCAGAGTTACATAAGATACAACAGAAGAAATAGAGTACAACAAAAGTCTCAATAAAATAACCAAGTACAAGCTGAGTAGAACAACGGAATTGAAATAGATAGGACATGACAAGCAGATAATCTGTAACGACCCGTATTTTTACGGATCGAAACATCGTAAAACTGTTGTCATTAGAACGATAGTATTGATAAATCGTTTGAAGCTTGAGTCGAGTGGTAGCTTAAGTCGTGGAGCGACTTAAGAGATAGAAGAGACCTAAGGGGTTTGGTCATGTGGAGCTTAGGTCGTGAAGGAGGTTAGGTTGTAGACGACTTAAGAAATTGGAACGACTTAAGGATGGGAGCGACTTATAGGATTGGCGACTTAAGATAGTGGCGACTTAAGAGTTAGCGGCATAGGAAACTGGGTGAGTTAGCGACTTAGGGAGGATAGGTCGGCAACGACCTAAGGGACTAAGCGGGTTAACGACCTAGGGAGTTTGAGTCGTTCGAGCGACTTAAGGAGTGTTGTAGTTAGGACGTGAGCGACCTAAGTCTAGCAGTTAAGTCGTAACCCAGTTAAGTCGTGGTCGAGTTAAGGAGATAAGTTGATGAGTCGTTGAGTCGCTTTGGCATGTTTAGTTAGGTCGTAGACGACCTATGATAGTATGCTGGGTAGTTAAGTCATTAGACGACCAAAAGTTATTAAGTCGTATCCCAGTAAGCCGTTAAGTCGTGTAAAGGTGATAAGTCGTAACCTAGCTAAGTCGTGAGGTTGTTGAGTCTTAGAGTTTTTAAGTCGTTAAGGCGTATCCCAGTTGAGTCGTTAAGTCGCAAGGAAGGTTGAGTCGTTGAGTCTTAGGTCGTGCCTAAGGGTTAGGTCGCGCGTATGTGTTAAGTCGCGCAAGTGGTTGAGTCGAAGGATCTGCTAAGTCGAAGGTCTTAAGTCGTGGGGTTTTAGGTCATAAGCTTTCATGAGTCGTAGGTCGTAGGATCTGATGAGTCGTAAGTCGTGAGGTTTCTATGAGTCGTGGACGACTTAAAAGCGAGCATACGACTTAGGGATCTCAGCCTATAAATACCCGGTTTCTCTTTACTTTCTGGGATCCGGATTTTGAAGCGACGAAGTACTGCCATTTTGAGAGCTCGAGTTCTACACTTCTTCACTTCTTTTCTCCACTTTGATTTAGTACTTCCTTCCATCCAAGATCGAAGATCCAAGAGCTAAAGTTGAAGATCTACATTCTTCAAAGAGTGATTTCATTGTTTGAAGCGGAGTTTTGATAGATCGAGTTAGATTCTTCGCTGTCCAGATCTGAAGTGTGTTGCTTTTGAGGTGTTTAGGTGATTTGGTGAGTGGTGATTATCTCTCACACGGATCCAAAGGAGTATATCGGATCGATGGCTTGATTTTGTGTTAAGATAGTGATTTCCATGCATTTTCATAAACTTAAGTGTAGATCTATTGTTCATGATGATTTGACATCCATTTTGCTATATGTTAACCTATGTAAGTTCATTCATCAAGTTGTAGAGATATTGCTCATAATTCATGCTTGTTAGATTTGGACTCTATATTTACAAGATTGCCATTATTGTTATAATTGTTATTTAGATCATATTTGAATGCTTGATTACTTGGATTAATGTTTGACTTGATTGATTGTTGTAAATTAGTTGATTGATGATTTGATTTGGACAAGTTAGTCGAAGATAATTCAAAAGCTAAGGGAAAGGCTCTTGAAATGGAAAAGCTGCTCGTGGCATATGTGGCGGATGATGAAGCTCATATGGATAGATTTGATGATGTTGATGTTGAGATGAGGCTTTGCTATGATGAGATGAAGCGAGGCATGGTATGAGATAGCCTTGGTTTAATCCAGACGGGATCATTCCAAGCATGTTGATAACTCGGTGAAATGGTTCGAGTTGAGGATAATGGTTGGCTCGAGAGACGCTTGGGCTAGTATGGAAATAGTCGTCGAGGAGGATGACTAGAAGGCTGAGATTTCATCGTTGTTAAAGGTTCTAGCAGGCTCAAAGCAAGAGCACGTTGGGCAGATTCGATAGTCCCTAAAGACTATGATTGTAGTCGAGTACTCTGGGCAGATTCGATAGTCCTAGGCACGGGCTGCGACGACGTGCGGAGTTCTGTCTAGAACCGGGGTTGCCATTAACCCTTGACGGACGGCTGAAAGAATGTGCCGGTCATTCAATTAACGGTGGTATCGAAGCAATGATAACAGTGATAGCCAGAGTCATGGATGTTTGGTTGTATCGTCATTCGGTCTCAAGAGTGATGTTTTCTGGGTGCTTATCTGATCTTGGTTTAGGCCTTAGGGGTTTGTACTTGGGAAACACCGACCTTGACTCGAGTGATAATTGCTTTACTTTAAATGTCTGCTTTTCTATGTTTATTTCTGCTTAGTGTGTTTGGGGGCTATCACTGTAGAAAGAGGTGGAGTGGGAGGTTTGGATTCCTATTCCTTTTTCCTTTATGCTCTTTTGGTATGTTGTTAGTTAATTTACCGCTCACTAAGACTGTTGTCTGACTCAAGGCTTTGTGTTTAACTCTTATTTCCTTGGGCTGTTCATCCGCTTTGGGATGGGCAGACTAGGTAGCAGGTGACAGGTGCTGTTCTTACTTTCCAACGATGCTGATGACGAAGACGAGCTGGAGGCTTGCATATTATTTTCTTACTATATGTACTGGATGTTCCGCTGCTTGTATAATTCTCTAAGTGATATGTAGTGAGGCTTGATGTATTGACTATTCAGATGTTTGTATTCAACTATTATGAAGCTTAATTGATAAGATTCTATTTTGTAAAGCTTCACTATATATGTTCTCTATTGTATTTTATCCATGCGTTGTGAGTAATACGATAGATTCTGCTGTTTTAATTTTACCTTGGCAACCGTCCATGGCTGCCTGGCACACTTTACAGCGCACTATTCCTATGTTCAGTGCAGGGGTCATGGGAGGTCATCACATAATCTCCAACGATTCAAATCTCCAAGAGAGGGAAATCCAAATCTGTGAATAACTCAGGCTGACCCGAGCGTAAAGCAAAACACAAAACACAAAACACTCGAGTCAGGACAATATATACTTATATAATGTAAACCAACTCAAGTGAACTATAATAAAGGTACAAGTAACTTAAAGAATGCTTGGGATCGCCCATTCTCTAAGGATCCGTTAAACTATCTACTATGTAGTAATATTCGATATTATAATAATGTCTAATATAAAATAAACATACTTTTAAATAGCATTAAGGCTTTACATTTTCCACCTTAACACGTAATAGTCCCAGTAGTCTATCTAGTATTAGCATACTCCCAAAATGAGGGCTACCCTCGATACTCCACAGGCTACGGGAGAAATCACAAATCGTAGTAAAGCTCGATATGGTAGGTGACATGGCACAACTAGGCAATGCCAGGGTAGATATACCAATTACGCACACGGACTGATGGAGCGCATAACAGCCACTATCGTCCACCTCGAACAACACTCCCAAATCGTAGGATGGCCATCTAATCAATCACAAGTAAGAGTATAATATCGAAGAAATGTGTCCGAGAAGAGGTGCTACCTCACTGGTCCGAGATCGCTCCTGTTTTAGCCACCTTATGCCAACTCACGGGAGTTGGGTCCACGTAACATACCTTAAGAACGTCGCCACCATCCTACTTCATTCTGGAAACTCCACCGCGTACACAGTTGTCAAAGTGGTTTTCGGTATCGACAGAGAGTATGTCCATATCCGATCCCGATCTCTTTAACAACCAATCGTTATTATAACCCATGGTTATAAGTTTAAAAACAGTTTATACTTCAAAATAGAATATCATTTCAAATCCAAATCTTTATCAAAATAAAGATTAAATCAATTCCAAACCATTTCCATATTTTTAAAATATCATATCATTTCAAAACTTCATTTCAAATCATTTTAATATTCCAAATATCATTTGAGTTCAAATCTAAATATTCAACTTTAAATACCTTTTAAATTCAAAGGTAAACTTCATTTATTATCATTTCAAGTCACCTTTTAAATAGTTTATATTCCAATCAAATAATTCATTTAAACCTTTTAAAAGTGTAATTATTATATTTTCAAATCAAGTATTCAATTTCCAAAGTTTCGAACCATTCTGAGTTCGTTTACTAAGTCAAAAACCCTAATTATTAAAATTTCAGCATTTCACAGCATTTAAAAACAACCGCTATAGGTTATATTTGAAAACATTTTTAATTCAGCAAAGACAGCACTTAAAACTGCTGTTAAAACTCAGTTTTAGTTGAATTATAGTTCAAAACAGAAAAGACAGCATTTCAGAAGTGCTGCGGTAGTTCAGATTTCAAAACAAGGGTTAAATTTGGTTTCAACAAAGACTGCAGACCATTATAGCATTTCCAGAGAATGCTATAATAGACCCGAGTTCAATATTAGTCTAAAAGTTCAATTACAGCAACTACAGCATTTCAGAAATGCTGTAATAGCTCTTTTTACATAATTTTAGTTCAAAACAGAATCTATAGCATTTCTGAATGCATTAAAAGTTAATTTCAGGTGTTAGTGTATTTCCAACAATTAAATAACTTTAATTTAAAACACATAAACATTTTAAAAATCATATTTTAACATTTAAAATGTTCATTTACATATCGTTTAACATATATCTTTTCATAATAAATTTCTTATAATAAAATCCAATTTTCAACAATTTACTTAATAAATTTAAGTGTAAAAGTTTCCAATTCTTCACATTTCAACAAATAACTTAACACTTCAAATTTAAATTACCATTCCACAAATTTAACTAAATTTCCAATTTTATTTAATTAACTTAACCCTTTAATTAAAACCAAATTTCACATTTCCTAGTCTAGTTATATTTTAAAAGATCACTTTTAAACATTCAATTATTTAACCACTTAAATTCATAGAAAAATCAATAATACTTTAATAAATCACTTAAATTCAAATTTAATCAAATTATCATATTTACCATTTCCAAATAAAATTTAATATCCATTTTATTTATATAACTTAAATATCATTTTTAACCAAAATTCCAAATTTCCAACTTAAGTTATATTTCAAAAATCCAGTTAAACCATTCATTAATTACATTTTTAACACATGGAAAAAAATCATAATTTCTTTATTTTAAAACATTTCAAAATCTATTTAAATCAAATTTCATAAATTTATAATTTTTTTAAAATACTTAAAAATATCCAAAACACTTTATAAAATAACCACGGGCCTGTATATAATTTTCTAACCTAGGTCAAGTGATACGGATATGTATCATTTCAATCCGCAGTTAAAAAAAAAGAAAAATCCAGGTTCTATCATTTCAAACCTGCAATCCCAAGTTAAAATAAATTAAATAAAAATCGTTCAGGCCTATCATTTCAGCCCATAACAATTTTTCCCTATTCTAAAGTCCGTTCGGGTATGTATCATTTCAACCCATAGTGATTCTAGTCTACAGGGAACTTGCAATGATGATAACTGATATAAATAATAGAATAACATTAAATAACAGTAACATATGATATAACAGGTGTATAAACATCATATGATCATAATATAGTCAAGTATAACATGATAATATATTTCTACAGATTCACAGGGTGT
This sequence comes from Allium fistulosum, assembly GCA_030737815.1. NCBI lineage: Eukaryota > Viridiplantae > Streptophyta > Magnoliopsida > Asparagales > Amaryllidaceae > Allium > Allium fistulosum. The sequence goes on from CM060908.1 coordinate 1,002,764,298, forward strand.
CAATTTACTAGTTATATAGGTACATATTGTCTGGTGAGAATAACTCACCTGTTAAAGCTGGAGATTAGCGATCAAACACACAGAATAGATTCCAGAAAGTACAACAAGCACGATATAGCATGACTTTTGATTTGAATGAATGGAGAGCCTTGATATTTATCTTGTAAACAATAACCAAAACAAGACAATATACACATAAATATTCAACGCAAAACAATGTTGAAACAATGAAGATAAGAAGCAACAACGGAATAGATTACTTGACCGTGCTTTAACCATTCAAAAGATCGAACAAGGGGTTCATTTTCTTAGCCACGATGATGATGAGTGTGGGAGAGACAAGGTTAACTCCTCGGATATATAAGACAAAACGATACAAACAATATAAGTTTTCAACCCAAAATTTAAATAAAACAATGTTAGAAATGACTGCATAAAGCAAATAGAAATGCTTGCGCTTGCTTTCAACCTTTAATGCTTCAGCCCTAGGTTGGAATACATGGCCATGGTGTGAATTTAGATCTGGTTTGGGTCAATAAGATCAGCCATAGCATGGGAAAAGATAGAGCAAAGGTTTGTGTACATGAACTACACAAGCTAAGGCAACACACCAATGTTTTTATGCAACAACAAGCCACGACCAAGGCAAGCAAGAGCATGGACAGGCCTGGTGGGGTCAGGTACAGATTTGGCAGAGGTTTTAGGTCAGAAAATGGCTGGTGGTGATGATGTATGTGGCGGCCAAAGTGGTTTGGTGAAGTGGTGAAGGCATAGGTGCTTGAAATGCAAGTTTTCAAGTGTATATTGCAATTTTGGTGGAGTTTGTTTAGGTTTTTGGTGGATCTATTTCAACATGGGGCATGACCAGAGGTGTGGGATCCAAGGTGATGACGTGGCAAAGTGTCCAGGTGGTGCTGGAGGTGGTGGAGGTGGTGTTGGTGGCGGCTATGGGTGGTGGAAGGTGATGGTGACAATTCTAGGTCTAGGCTTGCATATATGTGATGTAATATTGGATTTTTGGTGGTGTTCTCTAGCCAAGATGGCTCGGCCTGGCCATGGTGGGGTGCTAGGAGGTTGGTTGATCAGAAATCAAGGTGGTGGAGGTTGGCCTAGATCTGGTTGAGGAGGAGTGGAGCCATGAAGTTGAGAACAATATACAAAAATTCAATAGAAAACCATAAAAACAAGAAGAAAAGAAGATGAATTTACCTAAAATTTTGCAAGATGGAGGCCATGATTTTTTTTAGGGTTAAGAAGCTTTGAAAACTCGTGAATAACATGAGGAAGTTGGCTGGAAAAAATGAGGGATAGAACGGCAAAAAAATAAAAGATGTATTGATTGAAAAAGAAACGGTAGAATTCAAAAGGACTAAGCACACAAAAGGTATCAAACTCTTCATATATCTTTAATTCCTTTTTATAACTTTATATTTCTGGAAATAATAATAATCCCAGATAAAATTTCGAAATTTTATCAAAATATAATAATTTATATAAATATTTATCAATTATATAAAGTTAAATTAAGAAAATAGCTAAAATAGTAAACTAGTCTAGAAAATTTGGAATTGAATAGAATAAATTTTTAGAAAATTCATATGAGCTTGAAATATATTTTTGAACATAAATAATAACATAAAATAAAAATATATTTACAAAATAAATATTAAAAATTTAATTTACATATAATTTTTAATGAAGAAAATAGCAGAAAATAGGAAAATAACCTTTAAAAATGAAAAATAAATACAGTAAATTTTGGAAAAATTCTATTATCATTTTAAAAATATAAAAGGACAAAAATATACATAAAAAACATATTAACACATATTAAAACAAAATATAAGAAAGAAAATATGATTTATAAAATTTAAAATAGGCAAAATTGCACAAATAAACAAATTATACTAAAAATTGAAATGTACATAACTTTTACATTTTAACTCCGTTTTCAACGAAACGAAAAGTAGTGTTCAAGTTATTACATCTATTTTTATAATAAAAGATAAAATTTATAATTTCAAACTTTTAAATTTTTAAGTTTAAAAGTCAAAGTTTGACTATTTGACCAAAATTCACATTTTCTGGAAATATTAAATTTATTCATATTTGGAATTCAAATCCACATACAAAATCAAAGTTTTTATATTTACAATAACAAAATTTATTCTTTTCATAAATAAAGCTTTTAAATCTAGAAAAATCAATTAAAAATAATTGTAAAATACAGGGTTGTTACATCTCCAAATTGGATTTTAATAATTATAAAACATTTATAAACCATTTTCAAACATTTAAACCAATATTTTCCATATCAAATCTCTTTTTCACTTTTAAATCATTTAATAATATTATATTATTATAATATTCATTTTCAACCTTCTTATATACTTAAAACCATTAAGAGGCTCAATAAACTCCACACATATTATATGGATTCATTTTCTATTAATTAACCATTTTTATTATGATTTCTCATAATTTATCACAACCAAGTTATCAACCATATCAACATCCATATCATCAACCAAGTTATCAAACATTCATAAAATCATTAAGAGATTAAATGGTCATATTATCATACATAAAAATAGTTATAGTGATTATTTATTATTTAATAAGCATTAGTAGTCACCTTTGTCTCTAACTAATTCTTCCTACCAATATTCTTTCAATCCAACACTTCACTTTAACTTTTTTCATCTCCAATTAATCATCATCAACTCCATTCCTCCTATCTTTTCTTGGAAGGAATCCGACGGCACTTCTCTCTAATATTTTTTTACTCCGGAGCTCCTTGCTACCGGCCATAGGCCACCACCATCCTCTAGTTCATACCCAAAGCATCCACCGCCTTGTTTGCTTACGGCCATCCCCTCCTCCAACCATCATTGCTTAAGGCCCAAGGGATATTTCCCCATACTCCATCATTTTCTACTTTTGAGAGGCTAAAGCATGTTTTCTAGACGATATAAGAACTTGGAAAAGTTTGGTGAAGTTTGGAATTGGTTTGATATGATTTTAAGAAAGTTAGTAAGAAAAGAGAAGAGAAGAAGCCAATAAAACTTTAAGGAAGAAGAAGAAGAAAATGAAGAAGGAGATGTGTTTGGAATGAATGAATATGAAGAGGCTATGCATGTGTATTTATAGGAAAAGTAAAAGGCGGTAATTTACCAAATTAACCCCTTACCAAATTACCAAAATACCCTTGGATATTTTCTTAAACTTTACACCATCATTTTTCAACACTTACCATCACCACATCACATTATACTTGTCCCTTTACTTAGCATTTAAGTAAAGCATGAAATGACATGATCTGATTTGTGCTTTTTGACTTTTCTACTTACTTTTACTAATTACTTTCTAGAATTTTTTAATTATGATTAGTAAAAGTAAACTTGTTTAGTTATTTAAAATATGTGTGTATATATGTTAAAACATGTTAGCAAAGGTGCAACAACGTTGCAACAACTTATATTGAACAAAACGTTGATTTTCGACAAAACATTTTACGGTCACATTTTGACGTTTTTGTTAAACCGTTTATTTATGAAAATAAAACTTGAAAATAAGTTTCTTATCATTTTTAAATAATTAAAAAAAGTTTATTTTAGTTATAAAACCATATTTAATAATATTAAAAACCAATTGTAAAAATACGACGTCGAATGGTCAAAGTGCGATGAAGTTTGTCTATATTTATAAAACAAGTACATATGTTTATAAAACCATTATAAATCAAATTTATATTATTATCGTATCATTATATAACCATTAAAAAGAGTTATTTACAATTTACAAAAAATATTCGAATGTATATCAAATTTTATCGAAAACCGGCTTTTGTCGATTTTACGACAAAAATCCAAAATCTTTATTTTTTTGTAAACCAATTCTAAAAATGAGTTCACCATTATTATTTACCACATAAAAAATGATTTTCCAACGATTGAGAGGGGAGTACAGAACTTATTTCCTTTAAAAGTTCCCTTTAAAACTTTCTTTCAAATCATCTTGAAATATTCATATCAAAAAATACTTCTAAATACTACTAATATTATATTCCAAAACCTTTTGAAATAAATTTCAAAAATCCCGGAACTTAAATTCTAAAATTTCCAATTTATATTTATTTTATTTACAATCTCATTTTTCAACCAATATTTATAAATTTCACTACCTAACAAGCAAATATATTACAACTATCTATATCATTTATAAAATTATTCTTTTATATACAAAATATATGCCAAGTAAAATTATTTCATTTACCCGTATTTCAAAACCAATATTGTGCCGGTTTGCCCTATTAAGTGTTTAGAAATCCCTATCGATGCCATAGCGTCCTATGTACCGATTGGAATTTATAAATGCTAAACATAACAAATAAACACAATACAAAAGCCTTTTTATAACACTACCAAATACGCTCTCTCATATATATACACTCAACGACTCATTCTAGGGTATTACTACCCTATTCTATATGAGTCAGACCCCCACAAAGCTAAAATTATCGCTAAACTAAACTCTGATACCAACTGTAATGACCTGCCTTTTTGGATGGTTTAAATCGACGATAAACCACACATGTCAGACTCAAACCATTCAAATGGGCAGATTATTATGGGGCAATTAAGAAAAAAGTAGAGAAAGAAAGAAAACAAATACAGAATCTCGCAGCGGAATGACAAAATATAATAATCAAATAAACAGTTCATGAAGCTGTTTACTAATAACATTGATTAAAACTTTATAATACAGATCAAAGTTACATATAAAAAGAATAAATAATAAATAAATGCAGCGGAACAACATGATGCAGTGGAGTAAAAATGATAAATAATAATAGTAGAAAATCTTCATCTTCATCCTCTAGAAAGCAGTCTTCGATAAACTGAAAAGCTCAGACTGACCCGAGCGAATCGAAAAGACAAAACACTTGAGTCAGAACTAAAAGATCTTATATAAGCTAAATCAACAGTAAATAAATATGAGTGCAATGGCGTCAGAGATGTTTACGGGGTTTGACATCTCCTATCCAGTGTCTAACGTGAGTGCAATAACTTAAGAGATGTTCGGTATTTCCATCTCCTAAGGATCCGTTAAACTATCTACTATGCAGTACAATACGCTATTATAATAGTGTCTATAGTAAAGTAAAATATTAAAATAGCGTTAAGGCGTTACCCATATCCCCCCTAACACATTTTATATATTCACATAGTCTATACAGTACCGTACGCTCCTCCGTGAGGTTTACCCAAAGGGCACTCCATAGGTATGGTACAAAAAAAACTCGTAGAAGGCGCGATAGGGCATGTGAACACGGTACTCGAGGCAATGCCAGTGTAGATATTCCAATTGCGGATCCGGACTGGTGGTAACGCATAGCAGCTACTACTGCCCACCTCGGAACACGGTACTCCATAGGGGTGGCCACCAAATCATCACAAAGTCATAATATGGTATCGAAGAAGCATGTCCGATAGGAGGAATGACCTCACTTGGCGCGGCGTGGCTCCTATTTTAGTCACATCTAAGCTGACTCATGGGAGTCGATGTCATGGCCCGTTTTTCTGTACCCTTTGAATCGACAATAAACCACACATGTCCAACTCAAAATTGCACGAAAATACGGAACATGAAGGGTAATAAAGAAAATAAGACTGAACAAAATCTCATATGAATGGAATAACATATAATATTGGACAAATATCTTTACAGCGGAAAACTTTTAAATACATATATCAGAGTCTAACCTAAATTCAGCCTGGACAGTTATAAACATTTGTCCTTACAATTGCTGACAAACATCAAACTAAAACAAACTAAGTACAACGGATAATAGAATATGTCCATACGTAGATGAATATCTCCAGCTCTCCTCTGGAAACTCCAATCGTCTTTGACTAACCTGAAACTACTCGGATCTGACCCGAGTATTGAAAATACCCGGATCAGACTTGATAAACTAGAGTGAGAAAAACTCAATAATAAATGACAGTGTCATATATCAGCCTTTAAATAAAATCCTTTGGAAAGAAAGAGTATCTCATAAAACCACGCCCACACATAAACAAGGACGGGTTTTTACCTTATGATAACTAAAATACTTTTATATCAAAACATTTGCAAATAAACTTATTAATCTTAGCCGAAATTGTTACCATTATTAAATTCCAGCATACTAGGTTCTACAAGCAAAACCGTAGCTTCTTATTAGAGAATGGATTTGTGACGCCCCACCTCTATACTCACAATAACAAAGAGTATTAAAAGAAATATCGTCTGTTATTGTGAAGAATAAGGCTGGATAGGAGCGGCCATCCGTAGTTGGCCTTACACTAGTATTGGTTACCTCGATAGGAGTAGTATATATTTTAAATTTTTCATCTCTTATTTGTTCACTCCCATCGACATACCCAATTCCAATATAAACGAACTACGATGGTTCATAATGGTTTAGGACAATATATATAATACTAACACAGATACAAAAAGATGCGGAACATAGATAACAAAAGTCTCATATATATATAACTGATGTCAGTTACAATACATTTGACACAATACATATGATACAACTACAACTGTCGACTCTGGAGGTTATATATACACGTACATTATCAACTAATATACATGAATACATATCACCCTATACTATGACACGACTACTCCAAAGGATGTGAAAAGTCTTCATAGCTCAAACAGCAACTCAAAGCAGGAAATCTACAACCTGAAATAACTCGGGTCTGACCCGAGTATTAAATTCAAAAGAAAATAATACATGGGTCAGTCTAATTCAAACTCAGTTATTAATGCACAGAAGCAATAATAATCAAATATCAAATAGATGACAGTCACAGAAATCTCGTATATCCAACTTCTCGATAAGAGAATCGGATAACGGCAGATATAACACTAAACAGTGTTAAACAACAATCAGCAAATCCAAATCGATATAACACTATACAGTGTTATACAACAAATCAGCGAATCCAAATCAGAATACAACTTCAAAATATTGAATTGAACCAACGAAACAATTCAAACAATCGAAATATCAATTAAAACGTCACTTTTGGTAGGGCTGCAGTACACGCACGCGTGTACTGCCTCGCCACTACAGTGATGAATTACACAAAAGCTCAGTGAAAGTCACAAATGAACACAAGAACAATTCAATGCACATGGTCCAGACTCATGGCATAAGACCAGAGCATAAATGAAGCAGTTCAAGGCACAAGACCATGCCAGACCATAATGATCTAGCAAAACAGAAATGAAGTAAGACGTAACAGCACATATACACATATGTATATACAATAACAAATGAAACAACATTGCAAGACAGTGATCGAGTGACCAAAGTTAAAAAAAGGTCAGAGAATCAAAACAGTGGTAGCAAGTTCGAACAAAGTTCAATAGCACAAGACCAAGCAACAACAAGTGTAAAGGTCAATGAAGTTTCAAGACTATAGTGAAATGTATCTGAGATCACCCAAATATGAATGCCATGCAACATAAAGACTCTGCATGTACATGACACATCTAAACCCAGAAATGAAGACTGTAATTACAAGGCAGTATCTTAAATCAGTAATCACATGTAGACTACAAGATGAACACGAATGCAAACCAGACTATACATGACCATATACTTATATATATATATATATATATGTTGTCAGGCTCCTAAATGAATATATGACCATGTACACAATGACAACCAGACAAGCTAACATGGATGACCAGACCACATAATGCAATCAACGTGGTGTATATGTCAATGAACAATGCGTGCTACAGGCTAACTTGAGTGCAAATGGAGATGCAAACAAACTGCACCAAAGGTCAAGCTACAGCACGGTATGGCCAAGTGCAGCCTCTACATAAAGTCATAATAAAATATGATATGCCTCAAAGTTCAACAATGCCAACAGATTAGGGTCGAGCACAAAGGTATGCAATTAAGTGATACTTGCCGAATTCCAAACTGCTCCTAAAACAGCTGCTCGAAACAACAATGCAGGCTCAAATGAATCTTCAGTGGAATGCAGACTACAACATCAAAGTTCAGTGAATAAATGCAACAACGAACTCGCTCAAAGGTCAGAAGTAAATACAGTGTGCACATGACAAAGAGCTCGAGGCCAAGACTAAAACAAAGATGGTCAGAGTAAAAGTCTACAATGAAACCAGAGTGAATATCAACATCAGAGACTTAGCCTAAATTCAAGAATATACGCATACACACATACATATGTATGTTTGCACATATATAGTCTTGAATAAACAGAAGTAATGTATAACAAAATGGAACAGTGGACAGAACTATCAGACAAGTAATCAGACCAGGCTACAAAAGTATATGAGGTGTAGACTACAAATGAGTGCAAACAAGATAAATCTACAAATGCAAAATGAACCAGTAATTCCTCAGTAACAACCACACAACAGGTCTAAAAAGTGCAGCAGCAATCAACTCAAGTGTAAAGAGGGTGGAGCAGACTACAACAGTTAAGGGATGCATAAATAACTGATGCAAACTAACCATCACATGATATACAAGAACAAAATGGTTGGACCCAATGCGTATGGATACTATGCAAGACTGTAACCAAGATCAAAGGCAGACCAGTAAAAGGAACTACAAGTATACCTCTACGACAGACCAGGCAGTAATAAAGCAAACTGCACATCTAACTAGAGCCAAGACTATAAGTACAAGGCACGGTGCACCATCAAGAAACCAAAATCAAAATGTACAAATACAACTAAGATTAATGAATCCAGACAGTACAAGACCGACTCAATGCGACTCATGAGTACACAAACAAGTGCAGACGACCCGAGCTCATCACAACCATATGGTAATCCAGGACAGGTTGTACAAAGAATGGCCAGAGACATAATATGTAAATCGAGACTCAATCAAAAATGAACAATGCTCAGATAAGGTCAACAGTGGTGATGCAATGCTAACAACACTCAGATGAACACATGGCCAAGGTCAAGTAACAGATCAAAGTCAAAACCGATAGCCATGGATTCAACCTAGTAACATAAAAATACACGAGTGTGACAAAGTCAAATGTCACAAATTAAAGCCAAATTCAAGCCGTGGTCATCACGAAATGAGTCAATGCCGTGAATGTCAAGCAACCAAAATATATACGAATTGAAGAAGTCAGAATCAATATCAAACATCCCAACGAAAACGAATGGCTGAGAGAAAGATTTAACTATTTCCAAAAATCATCAACAAAATCCCAATGAAACTCACGAATTAAAACAAGACAGAAACCATCTAAATTTAAATTAGATGTGAGTGAATATAACATCACTCACCTGTTTCAACGATCGAATCTGAGGTCGTGGTAAACGAGGGGAACGAGCGAAGTTACCCTAGCGGCCATTATCTTTGATTTCTACGACGAAGCCGTGGCATCAATGGGTTGATCGAATTGAATTTGACAGAAGCCCTAATTTTTGGGAACGAACAAGGACTAACGAGACCGCCATTATTTTTCGTTAGTTTACTTTAGGGTTTTCAAAATTGAATGATTGGAGAAAGTGGAACGGGTGTTGGATTTTATCACGGCACCAACAAGAAGAACATAGGCCAAGATTCAAAGCCCACGAACCATTAACTAATTTGTAATTTGTAAAAGAATTTAAACCGAATAAAAATTCCAAACAGCGATTAACAATAATTTTTATCGTCATTGGAAGAAAATAAATCGTTATAAAACTCCGGGTTGTCACAGACTCCCCTCCTTATAGAAATTGCATCCCCACAATTTTCATAATTAAGGTTGCCAATAACAATTATTTTTCTAACATAAACTGGTTAAGCTAGAAAAATAAAGATCGAGAACACCAACCCCGAAGAAAACTTTTAATTCCATAAAAGAAGTTCACAAATTCTCACAAAATCTAATCATCTAATAGATAATCAGAAAACAACAAAACTGAATAAATGCAATTATCAGCAATATTCAATGATCAATTAGATAATTAGAATACAGAAATCACAAAATAGCAATATCTAATTATCAACAAAGATAATTAGAAAACAAAATTCGCAAATCGCAAAACTGCAAATATCTAGTTATCCAACAGATAAATAGAAAACACGAACTTCATAATCAGCAAACTATAACTATCAACAGAGATAGATAGAAAATAGCAGTTTAATATAATCAACATAATCTAGAATCAATTAGAGACTAGAAAATCTTACAATCAGCAAAATTAGCAATTGCCTAATTATCAAAACGATAATCTTTAATTATCAAAACGATAATCAGAATTCCCAAATCAACAATTATTCGATTATCAAAAACGATAATCGAATCTCAAATCAACAAATATTCAATTATCAAAAACGATAATCGAATCTCAAATCAACAAATATTCAATTATCAAAAATGATAATCGAATTCCCAAATCAACAATTATTCGATTATCAAAAACGATAATCGAATCTCAAATCAACAAATATTCAATTATCAAAAACGATAATCGAATCTCAAATCAACAAATATTCAATTATCAAAAACGATAATCGAATCTCAAATCAACAAATATTCAATTATCAAAAACGATAATCGAATCTCAAATCAACAAATATTCAATTATCAAAAACGATAATCGAATCTCAAATCAACAAATATTCAATTATCAAAAACGATAATCGAATCTCAAATCAACAAATATTCAATTATCAAAAACGATAATCGGATCTCAAATCAACAAATATTCAATTATCAAAAACGATAATCGAATCTCAAATCAACAAATATTCAATTATCAAAAACGATAATCGAATCTCAAATCAACAAATATTCAATTATCAAAAACGATAATCGAATCTCAAATCAACAAATATTCAATTATCAAAAACAATAATCGAATTCTCAAATCAACAAATATTCAATTATCAAAAACGATAATCAAATCTCAAATCAGCAAATATTCAATTATCAAAAACGATAATCGAATCTCAAATCAACAATTATTCAATACAGTATACACGTACACATACTCTCATGGAATTAACTCATTTTAATTCCATAGTTCAGCTCTAAATCTCGATTTATCAATTGAATTTGGTCATATCTCTTTGCCATTGAACACCATGTGTGCATTGCAAGGGACTCAATTCTGTTAACCCCTGCACAAAGGCCTATAGGACTTAAACAAGTCATGCACATACCCATCATACTCCTTATGATGAATAGATCAAGGCTTCTCTCCTAGATTAGTTTTATAATCTAGTGACCAGTCTCATTTCTTATTTCAGAAAATCTCAACTGTCCATACTTTCATTCATGAAAATAATGCTTTATTTCATTTCTCCAGTTGTCTCATTCAAAATTTGTTTTATCACTTGCATATCTCCTATATTCAAGAATGTCATGATCTCTTAAACAAATCCAGTAGAATTCTATAAAAATTCTTATACTCAATTCTATTGTGAACATAGGGTAAGGTTTTAGAGAAAAACCCATAAAACATTTTAGCTTTAGATCTGAACAAATCAGCACATAAATAATTTATTGCATTGTTCATTTCCAATTTAAAACAATCAGACATAAGCATGAACCTCCTTTGTTCACACTGCCTAGCTTATTTTCCAGTTCCATCTTACATTTTTTTATATGGTCTAAACTCTTGCCTTTGAACACAAAGTGTGCATTGCAAAGGACTCAATTCTGTTAACCTTTGCACAGAGGCCTTCAGGACTTGAACAAGTCATGCACATACCCATCATCCACCTAATGATGAGTAGATCAAGGCACCTCTCCTAAATTACTTGGTAATTTAGAGACCATACATATTTATTCATTTAAGGAATTTTCCTTTTTAACTCCAGAAATACTCTTGTAATCCTTTCTTCATTTCATAAGTAGGGAATTTAATTTCCTAAAAAAAAATCAAATCTAAACATACCAACATTCATGCCAAATTTCACAACCCATTTCAAAGTCATTTCTGCTTGATCGCACATTTTTTTTTCAATATTGCTTTGTTCATATCAATTTTTAAATGAACTAGACATGAGCATAAACCTCTTTATTCATACTGCCTAATCCATTATTATTATCTAATACCCTATTTCTCAGTAAATTAATCAAATTATTTTCTTATAAAAAAACTGAGTTACAAACTCATTTCTGTAATCGGGTTATATGATTGATTAAACAATTTTTAAAACAAAATTAGTCAATGCCAAAAGCAAATCAAAACAGCAACCAAAAATTCAACCAAAATGTCATTCATGATCATCATATATTTATTCAGAGAAATAAAGATTAACAGAAATCATAATATGATTATCATATAAAATAATTGGCTGCCCTTACTTGGGTCTTAATGCCATAAATCTCATAAGTGATTATCACTCACCTTTTTCTTCTTTTGAAAGTGCAAATTGTTAAAAATTTATAAAACAATTTTCATTTTAAAACGATTTCCAATCACGTGATTAAAGCAGCAATATTAGTAACAATTTCGATAAGGAAATTGTACTTCTCAAAATACCGTAAAAACGGGTCACAAATCAACATTGCGGTATAACCGCTTGAAAATCCACTTTTAAAATTTGACGGTTACTGAAGCCAAAGCGACAGTAATTTTTAAACGTCAAAATCTCATCAAAATAATTTACACCACAATATAACACAAGTTAATTTTTATTCACAAAAATTTTCAACTAAGCACCGTGCTTCAAAATATAGCACTAGTGTAAAAATCCCGTTATAAAGGTAACGGCAACAAAATACGTTTCATAACCAAGCATCGGTTCAACGTAAATTAATGCAGTAACGTGCAACTCAAATTTGCACGTACCACAAAATGAACAAAGAAATCATTCAAATATATCTTCAATGAAGATAATTCAAAACAGCAAAAAAATCTAATCAACATGTGATTAGCATAAAAGAAAATCAGCAAAAATCTCAACAAGAATCACATAACTGCAATCGTTTCGAATCCTCAATTCGGATTCGAAGTTCTCAAAGAAACAAAATAAACACAGCTATGTAAAAAGCAAATGAAATTTATTTCAATTTCATATTTTGATTTTTAAATCAAAAAGATTATCAGTTGTACTCAGCGAAGACAGTTTCACTGTTTCCGCTGCGCACTCTGATGAACAGAACACAATTTTAATCAAATCAACAAAACACAGTTTCACCTTTATTTTTAAATAAAGATATTTAAAAAATTTCATCATAATTTCAAAACTTTAGTTTTGACTCAAATCACAAATAAAACATTGACCAATAGTTGTAACACATGTTCCATCCAAGTTATGTTTTATATTATGTCCATAAACCCCAAGCTCTGATACCAACTGTGACGCCCCACCTCTATACTCACAATAACAAAGAGTATTAAAAGAAATACCGTCTGTTATTGTGAAGAATAAGGCTGGATAGGAGCGGCCATCCGTAGTTGGCCTTACACTAGTATTGGTTACCTCGATAGGAGTAGTATATATTTTAAATTTTTCATCTCTTATTTGTTCACTCCCATCGACATACCCAATTCCAATATAAAACGAACTACGATGGTTCATAATGGTTTAGGACAATATATATAATACTAACACAAATACAAAAAGATGCGGAACATAGATAACAAAAGTCTCTCATATATATATATATATATATATATATATATATATATATATAACTGATGTTAGTTACAATACATTTGACACAATACATATGATACAACTACAACTGTCGACTTTGGAGGTTATATATACACGTACATTATCAACTAATATACATGAATACATATCACCCTATACTATGACACTACTACTCCAAAGGATGTGAAAAGTCTTCATAGCTCAAACAGCAACTCAAAGCAGGAAATCTACAACCTGAAATAACTCGGGTCTGACCCGAGTATTAAATTCAAAAGAAAATAATACACGGGTCAGTCTAATTCAAACTCAGTTATTAATGCACAGAAGCAATAATAATCAAATATCAAATAGACGACAGTCACAGAAATCTCATATATCCAACTTCTCGATAAGAGAATCGGATAACGGCAGATATAACACTAAACAGTGTTAAACAACAATCAGCAAATCCAAATCGATATAACACTATACAGTGTTATACAACAAATCAGCGAATCCAAATCAGAATACAACTTCAAAATATTGAATTGAACCAACGAAACAATTCGAACAATCGAAATATCAATTACAACGTCACTTTTGGTAGGGCTACAGTACACGCACGCGTGTACTGCCTCGCCACTACAGTGATGAATTACACAGAAGCTCAGTGAAAGTCACAAATGAACACAAGAACAATTCAATGCACATGGTCCAGACTCATGGCATAAGACCAGAGCATAAATGAAGTAGTTCAAGGCACAAGACCATGCCAGACCATAATGATCTAGCAAAACAGAAATGAAGTAAGACGTAACAGCACATATACACATATGTATATACAATAACAAATGAAACAACATTGCAAGACAGTGATCGAGTGACCAAAGTTAAAAAAAAAGGTCAGAGAATCAAAACAGTGGTAGCAAGTTCAAACAAAGTTCAATAGCACAAGACCAAGCAACAACAAGTGTAAAGGTCAATGAAGTTTCAAGACTATAGTGAAATGTATCTGAGATCACCCAAATATGAATGCCATGCAACATAAAGACTCTGCATGTACATGACACATCTAAACCCAGAAATGAAGACTGTAATTACAAGGCATTATCTTAAATCAGTAATCACATGTAGACTACAAGATGAACACGAATGCAAACCAGACTATACATGACCATATACTTATATATATATATATATGTTGTAAGGCTCCTAAATGAATATATGACCATGTACACAATGACAACCAGACAAGCTAACATGGATGACCAGACCACATAATGCAATCAACGTGGTGTATATGTCAATGAACAATGCATGCTACAGGCTAACTTGAGTGCAAATGGAGATGCAAACAAACTGCACCAAAGGTCAAGCCACAGCATGGTATGGCCAAGTGCAGCCTCTACATAAAGTCATAATAAAATATGATATGCCTCAAAGTTCAACAATGCCAACAGATTAGGGTCGAGCACGAAGGTATGCAATTAAGTGATACTTGCCGAATTCCAAACTGCTCCTAAAACAGCTGCTCGAAACAACAATGCAGGCTCAAATGAATCTTCAGTGGAATGCAGACTACAACATCAAAGTTCAGTGAATAAATGCAACAACGAACTCGCTCAAAGGTCAGAAGTAAATACAGTGTGCACATGACAAAGAGCTCGAGGCCAAGACTAAAACAAAGATGGTCAGAGTAAAAGTCTACAATGAAACCAGAGTGAATATCAACATCAGAGACTTAGCCTAAATTCAAGAATATACGCACATACACATACATATGTATGTTTGCACATATATAGTCTTGAATAAACAGAAGTAATGTATAACAAAATGGAACAGTGGACAGAACCATCAGACAAGTAATCAGACCAGGCTACAAAAGTATATGAGGTGTAGACTACAAATGAGTGCAAACAAGATAAATCTACAAATGCAAAATGAACCAGTAATGCCTCAGTAACAACCACACAACAGGTCTAAAAAGTGCAGCAGCAATCAACTCAAGTGTAAAGAGGGTGGAGCAGACTACAACAGTTAAGGGATGCATAAATAACTGATGCAAACTAACCATCACATGATATACAAGAACAAAATGGTTGGACCCAATGCGTATGGATACTATGCAAGACTGTAACCAAGATCAAAGGCAGACCAGTAAAAGGAACTACAAGTATACCTCTACGACATACCAGGCAGTAATAAAGCAAACTGCACATCTAACTAGAGCCAAGACTATAAGTACAAGGCATGGTGCACCATCAAGAAACCAAAATCAAAATGTACAAATACAACTAAGATTAATGAATCCGGACAGTACAAGACCGACTCAATGCGACTCATGAGTACACAAACAAGTGCAGACGACCCGAGCTCATCACAACAATATGGTAATCCAGGACAGGTTGTACAAAGAATGGCCAGAGACATAATATGTAAATCCAGACTCAATCAAAAATGAACAATGCTCAGATAAGGTCTACAGTGGTGATGCAATGCTAACAACACTCAGATGAACACATGGCCAAGGTCAAGTAACAGATCAAAGTCAAAACCGATAGCCAAGGATTCAACCTAGTAACATAAAAATACACGAGTGTGACAAAGTCAAATGTCACAAATTAAAGCCAAATTCAAGCCGTGGTCATCACGAAATGAGTCAATGTCGTGAATGTCAAGCAACCAAAATATATACGAATTGAAGAAGTCAGAATCCATATCAAACATCCCAACGAAAACGAATGGCTGAGAGAAAGATTTAACTATTTCCAAAAATCATTAACAAAATCCCAATGAAACTCACGAATTAAAACAAGACAGAAACCATCTAAATTTAAATTAGATGTGAGTGAATATAACATCACTCACCTGTTTCAACGATCGAATCTGAGGTCATGGTAAACGAGGGGAACGAGCGAAGTTACCCTAGCGGCCATTATCTTTGATTTCTACGACGAAGCCGTGGCATCACTGGGTTGATCGAATTGAATTTGACAGAAGCCCTAATTTTTGGGAACGAACAAGGAATAACGAGACCGCCATTATTTTTCATTAGTTTACTTTAGGGTTTTCAAAATTGAATGAATGGAGAAAGTGGAACGGGTGTTGGATTTTATCACGGCACCAACAAGAAGAACATAGGCCAAGATTCAAAGCCCACGAACCATTAACTAATTTGTAATTTGTAAAAGAATTTAAACCGGATAAAAATTCCAAACAGCGATTAACAATAATTTTTATCGTCATTGGAAGAAAATAAATCGTTATAAAACTCCGGGTTGTCACAGGATTTCCATACAAATGACCAGGTGAAGGATCTACCTTCCGAATGGGTACACCACTAGATGGATGTCCCAATGAGCCATCACAAAGCTCCTCGACCAACACTAGACCGACCTACCTCTATAAATAGATAGTACCGAATATGTCATCCCCCGGTCGTTACCGACCTTTAACCGAGCGCTCATTTCCATACACCACATTAATTTAAATCCAGGACGTCATAGCGGTAAGAAATATATCTAGAAGGGGATGATCATACCCTAATTGGGAATGACCCACTTAGCCTTGCTACATCTAACTATGTTTCAGCCATTTCCAGTTGTTGAGACTTGAGGCAATGATTACCTTTTCACATAGCACATATCACATCTCTGAATGCCACATTGCCATTTTCGTTGACTACTAATTACCTTAAACAAAAATACAACTCTTGAGCTCGTACGTCTCAAGGAAGGGTGTTAAGCTAAGAGAAGCTGCCTTCTCCGCCACCAAACATATGTACGTTTGTAAAAACCAATGTACGTAATCTTTAGAAATGCAATGTCAAACAAACGTCCATACAAGTTTTCCAGGAACAAGACAAACCGAAGGCACTCTCCTACTACCACTAGTAGCGAGTAGTCCTTGCAATCCGAAAAATCTCCACAACGAGGAGACCACTGCTATAATTAACTCTGTAATGGGAGCTACCTAAAGCATGTCAACAAGCAGTCCTCACGCCACGAAGATCTACGGTCTTCAATAATCATCATCTTCAACATGTCCTCACATTCGAACGTATACACTGGTTCGAAGTGGTTTTCGGATAGGAATCACTCAAATCCGGCCTCGGTTCCTTCGAAATCCAATTATCGATAAAAAGTGAATATGAGTATACAGGATTTATTAAGGTCTCTTTTCACTTTAATTCTTCTCGGATGATTTCGAAATCTCTTTCTTTTGACTTAGAATAATTCTAAGTAATTCATTCTTTTGCTTTGGATAATATCTCAAATTTCCTCACTTAACTCTCGATCCAAATTCCTTAACTTTTAGGCGGGTCAAAAACAATGTTATTTAAGACATTGTTTACGATAACACCTTGTTTTATCTTCCTAGATCTCATAGGTGGGACAAATGTGCTAGTCGTTTCCGCATACTCAGTTATCAACTTTATTTTGGGATTGATTATAAAAATTCCAAATTATCTTTCAAACGCTTAATTTTCCTTTTTAAAAACATTCACAATTGATTCTGGGAAAAATTGTTGCATTTAAACTCATATTCAAAAGGTTATAAAATTTGCAGCATAAAAGTGCTGTGGAAAGTGCTATATAAGCTTATTTGATTTAAACAACTTTTAAACATTTGAAAATTCATATTTTCCACTTCAAATCTCTTTTAAACTATTTAAATGGATTTATCGAATTTATTCTAAATTTTTCCGTAATTAAATACGTTCATTTAAATGGATTTCCTGTTATGGTCACTTAACTGCACTAGCGCGATTTTTCTAGAAAATTGATTTGGACTTAATTCAAAATATACTCAACGAAATTTTAATTTTCTTTCTTCGTTTAGAAGATATGGATATAATACTCCAGAATTTTCTTATCTCGAAGAATTACGAGCTATATTCCACTCTACACATTCATTTGAACTTTTCGGCGCGAAATCGAGAACTACCGTTGCGCAACGCACCTAGTTTTAACTTATTTTTTCAACATCTGAAATAATCTTTTTCAAATTGAATTTTATCACTTATAAAATCATTACAAATCATTATAAATCAATATTTTCACTTTTTAAAGCTTTTAAAACGTATTTTAACTATTACCATATTATTATATTATTATATTCCTATTATTTTAATATTAAATTTTAAATTCCAATTTCAATTCTAACTTCAAATTAAACTCATTTAAAACTTAGATTTCAAATCTAATTTCAGTTTAAACTTCAAATTCAACCTTAATTTCACTTTCAATTTTCAAAATCGATTTCAATTTCAATTTCACTGTTCATCTCAATTTCAATTTCAATTTCAATTTAACTATCCTTTTTAGTCCCGTTTCACTTCAAATTTCAAATTCTCTTTTATTTTTACTTTAATTTCACTTCTAATTGAAAAGAGACTTTTTTTCCAAAGTATCTCATATCACTAAAATTTTGTCTTTCTTAACAAAGGGATTATTAAATCAAAATGAACATAACCAATGTCCATATTCATTACTAACATAACATCCATTCAACCAATCACATAACATATGATTTCGAATCCAATATTCACTATTAATACCAATCGAAATATATTATCATAATTTAATTATCTAACCAAACTATCAAATCATTCATATTAACAATCAAATGGGTATAAATATTCATATGTTATAAGGGTATAAATGTGATTGTTTTAACATAACCAAAATATAATTTTAAAAGCGATGAGGATTTATCATCTTCATATCCATTCCGTCAATCTTTTTTCTGAACTAACGTGCTTATTCTCGAACGTCTGGAGTTTACCGTTTCCTCTCGTTTTCTTTTCCTTTCCTTTTCTTTTCTTTTTTCTTCTTTTTATTTTATTTTATTTTGGAGGTGTGTGAGCTATAGGGGAGGGTACGGCCTAGGGTAGTTGGGTGTGTACAGCTTGGGTTGTTGCTTTGGGCTCGGGTAAGGCTTGTACACGGCGGGTATGGGATCTTTGTGCTCGGGTTTGTGGGGTAGAGGTGTGTAGGTGGGTGTGGGAGGTGGGTAGGTGAAAGTTTGGGCTGGGGTTGGCTTGTAGGTGCTCGGGTTTGGGTTTTTTGGGCTCGGCCTTGGAGTTTTGGAAGGGGTAGGTGGGTTTGGCCGTGAGTTTTGAGGGTGTAGAGTGATGGTGTGGCTAGGTTTTGGTGATGTGGAAGTGTGGTGATGTTTGGTGATGGTGGTGGAAGGAAATGAAGAAGTAGAGAAAGATTTTGGAAATTTTGTAAAATGAAAGTGAAATGAAAATGAAGGGATTTGAGGTTGTATTTATAAGTGGAGATTTTAGTGGTAAATGACACAAATAGCCTTGTTTACTTTTGAACTTTGATTAGCTTTGATTTGAGTTGCATTTAATGTGTAGAATGATGGTTATGGAAGAGTGTGTTAAGAGGTGAAGAGGTGTCACTTTCTTATGGTTTGTAATTGTTTAAACATAAATTTTTTTGCTCCTTTTCTATGTATAAGCATAACATCTCATTAATGAGATAAAAAGTAAGGTAATGATGTTGTTTATAAAGATTTAAAATAAAATAAAATTAGTCAAATCATACCTTTTTGCTTTTTATATAAATATCTTTAAACTTTCCTAATATAAATATTTTGTCTTATATGCTAAATGTAGAGTGTTTAAAAAGTTTGTAAACTTGTAGTTATATGTTAGAAAACATATCAAGTTGCAACAACTTGACGACAACTTGTTTTGGTTGAAAATGGTGTTTTTTATCGACAAATTTTACAGTCCAAAATTGACGTTTTTGTTAAGCTATATATTGAAGTAAACCAAAATTTAAAATGAACTTTTTACTTCTTTAAATAAATTAAAACATGTCTCTTTATATTTTAAAATCATATTTAATTAATATCAAAATCTCTAATTTTACAGTGTATGTAAAACTGACAAAATGAGACAAAATTTTGTTATTTTTGTAAAACAATTATTAATATATTTTTAAATATTTTAATATACTTTTATTATCTTCATTAAGTGTTTTTAATAAGATTTATCTTTTTAAATAAATATTTAAACCTATTTATTTAAGTATATATATATATATATATATATTTAACAAAACTTAACTTTTGTTGATTTGTTCTAAAATCCAAATTTATACTTTTAACTATAAGAATAAATAATTTCTTCATTATTATCTATTATATATAACATATATATATTTAAGTTTTAAACCTTTTTAAATTTAAAATAAACGAAATCTCTCATTTTCGAAGTAGCGAAATTACGGGTCATTACAATCAGGATCACGTAAATATCTCATACAGAATCATATACCAAACCATCCTACTTTATTTCTGGAATTTCCACAACGTGCACAGTTTTTAAAGTGGTTTTCGGTATTGGCAGAGAGTATGACAATATCTGATCCCAGTCTCTTTATCAACCAAATGCTTATTTCACACCGATGGTTCTTTTAAATTTCCAAAACCATTTCATAATTGATATCCAAATATCATATTCAATTCAAACCATATCACTTTCGAAATTATATTCACAATTAGGTTAAGTTCTCATTTCAAAATCATCATATTTACTCAAATATGTCATTTCACCAGCAAATATCATTTCAAATCCCAACTTATGTTATAACAATATTAAACCTTATTCACTTTAAAAATCAAGGCTTTAATTATAAACATTTCCACTTTACACCATCTGAAATTAAAAATATAATTTAGATAGTTATAAATAGTTTAATTAGTTTAACAAAGTTTTAAATAAATATAAATTAGGTTAAATAGGTTTAAAAATAGATTAAATAAATTTAAAATAGATTAAAACAGATTGAAATACTTTATATAGATTTAAAATAGTTTAGAATGGTTTAAAATAGAATAAATAGGTTTATTATGGATTAATTAGATTTAAAATAGACTAAATGAATTTAAAATAAATTAAATAGAATTAAAATAGATTAAATAGTTTAAAATAAATTAAAATAGTTTAAAATAAATTGAAATAGTTTAATATAGTTTAAATGATTTAAAATAGATCAAAATATATTAAAATAGTCTAAAATAAATTTAAATAGATTAAGATAGATTAAACAAGTTAATTAGTTTAAAATAGGTTAAATTTGATTACAATAAATTAAATAGTTTAAATTGATTAAGTTGGTTTAAAATAGATGAACTTATTTTAATAGTTGAAAATCTTAAAATTAGAATTTAAAAGAACATTTTCAGTTCATATTGAGATAATAAATTTGAAATTAACATCAAATCAACTATTTCTTCCATTTCAACAAATCTGGATCGTATCTAGATTTCAAATCAAAAACCCAATTTCAAATCTTGAAATGTGAAATTTAACTATTCCAATTTTAATAGATTTTCAAAGTTACAGTTTCCAACATTTCAATAACTTAATTTCGATAAACTTTGTTTATACTTCAAATTCAACTTTAGAATTCCAATTTAAACCCTTAAAGCAATTTACTTGATATAATTCCAAAATTTCAAATTTAATCTTTAAACAATTCATTTAAACAATTCAGTTTATACAAATCAAATTCTATTTCAAAAAATCATTTAGCTGAATTCAAAATTTACAGATTTAAAACCATTTAATTTAACCAATCTGGTGTCGGTATATAATTTTCTACCCTATAGTCAAGTGATACGGATATTTATCATTTCTGTCCGCAATTATTTTATATTTACGGATATATATCATTTCAACCCACAATCCCGAATTTAATTACAAATCCATGAAATCGCTCGAGTCTATCATTTCAACCCATAACGATTTTTCCCTAATCTATAGATCGTTCGGGTATGTATCATTTCAACCCATAGGGAACTTGCAGTGTTATAACAATATAAAATATAACATCTAGTCATCCAATATCAACAGTCAAAAATCCATCACAATCATCATTCAAATCAACCAATATACATCAATAGATAACTGATTATCATTTACAGGTACTAATTTGACGATTTAATTCAATATTAAATTAAACGATGATTAAATGCAATATAGTCAAATTTAACTAGAATGACAATTTAAATATACCAAACATCCACCAATCAATTTCTAATTGCATTATAAATTTAATTTAACTAACATAAGATAATTTAGTAATTGTGAGTGGGTTAAAACACTCACCTTTTTTTTCAGATCGATTTGAATCCAAAATAGGACCCAAATTTGAACAGTCTTAGAATTCATCCAAACAAGTTTCATATTGTCCGAAATTTCTATACGATCCCAGCGGAATAAACCGAGCGTGAATCCGACCTCGTACATAAAAGTTATAACGATTTGAAGTTATATGATTTTATAACATAAATAAAATAAATAAATAAAAAGACACGTCACCTGCTTCCTCCCGAAACCGAACTCGTCGTTCAAAACCTAACACGCACGAGAACCTGGGCGCCACCTTCCATCAAATTTTTGACGCAACCACGACCACTTGACCAACGATCTGAAGCCACCATTGCGAAGCGCAGCCCACGCCGCCCCTACATCCAAGTCGCGGCCCCCTCAAACACTTCCAGGCACATGCGCCGCCGCCGCCCCATATCAACGTTTTTCGGTGAACTACGACGACCTGGAGACGAGCGAACACCATATACGAACATAGCTCGATGGTCTCAACCATACTGCGCCGTCTGATCATTGCTTCGACAAAGATCCACCGTTGGATCGCGAAGATCTAATACGGACGGTCGAGGTTCATCCTCCATTTCTGGACAAACGGTACTTCGATTGCAAAAACAAATTACACCAGTGAATTACGCTTGTCAAGAGCTTCAAATTGATATAAAATTCGATATAGTTTGAGGAGTTTTAATTTTTGATTTTGATTTGCAATTGAATTTTGGAATTTGGATTTCTGCCATTTGAGAAGGAGGAACAGACAGAAGTTGGTGTACGTACAGAATAAGAAAAATGACTGCTGGGGTTTAGGGAACAAGACTATTTATATTAACAAAGCCCGATAAGAATGAATAACATATCGAATTGGTTCGAATTGACAATAACGACCCAAAAGCCCGTTGTGCCTCCAGAACGAAAGTGGGTCATCCAATATATCAAAATAGATGTTTTTGATATTTCTAAACTCAATGGAACAGGTTTCAAGCCTTAATTCCATTATATGAAGAAGTTAGCTTAAAAATCAGTTTAATTCAAATTGATTTCAATTCAATTGATTTCTACGCGTTTCAAGCCCGTACGATCAAACGACAAGCCCGATCACTACGAAACTTGAAACCTGTTAATAATTCACCGTTACGGATCCGATGAAACTTGTTTCGTTAAAATCCGATACAGTAGCCAAAATAGCTATTTTCATGTTAATTAAATAAATTAATATTAAATTGATTAAATAACTCCTTAATTTCAAAATTGATAACTGACAATGTTTATCATTTTTGATTACTTGGATATTTACAATAGTTTAAAACAAATTTACATGTTAATTAAATGTTAATTATTTTTCTAATTACAGTGTTTAATTTCAATTGAAATAAATACAGTGGTTATTACTTTACTTCCAGTAAATCCATTTATTTTCCTTTTCCTCTTGTTATTCAATCAATTTTCATCTCATGGCTATATTAACATTTGTTTATATCTTATTACACTAATATTCTACAATTACCATATTTTACCATATTAGTTGCAGTATTTCAATTACATTGAATTTTTGTCAATTTTATTATAATTTAAAATCTCAATAAATTAATTTATCTTTGTTTCACTCTTTTTATTAAATCAATTATCGCCTTGTGATGATAATTAACATTTCTAAACCTTTTATTACATTCATAAATTTGCAGTTATCGTCTTAACTCATATTAACATGATTTTTAATTACATTTAATTTGCAATTGATTTCAAATTTAATTCTACAGATTAAATAAATTGGTAACAAATGACAATCGTTACCTTTCCTTAATTTAATAACATTTGTAAGTTTGTTATCTACACAAAATGCCATAACTACTACCACAACGCTACTTTTATCAATTGCAATTAATTACATACTATTTCTTTAATTTATACATATTTAATTATCAATTACACCTTTTATCCAATTAATCATTTAATACACACATCATTACAATTTATTTAAAATCTATAGCCAATTATAACTTTTTAATCATTTCAATTAAATGCAATTACATTTAAAGCCTTTATCAATTTCCTTAAATTAATATTATTACATTTTATTCTAGTTATATTCTGATTATTAAATCAAAAATTTTTATTTCCTCCAACATTAAATCACCAAACCTTATTAAATTAACTATTTTTAATTATCAAAAATTACGGGTCGTTACAAAAAATGTGTTCACCATTATTATTTAGCACATAAAACATGATTATTTAAGTTTGAAAATTCTATATTTGAATATTTAAAATTAATTAAATATTCCATTTAAGGGTTATAAAATTACGGTTCGTTACAATACAGATACAAGTAAATGCTGTAAAAGTAAAAAGGAAAGAGCACACCAGAATTTTATGCTGGTTTAGAGTTTTTCAACTTCCAGTCTCACATAATTCCTTGTGTAGATTTCTTTTCAGCTAGTACATGCAAATGCAATCTCGATTTCAAGGCCAAAAGACACGCCCTCCAAAATCTCGGCCTTTGGGTAGAGCCACTTGATTTCCAGGCCACAAGCACACCCACTAGATTTATGGGCTACTAAGCATACCAAATTGATTTAATCAGACCACAATCACACCAACGTTGACTTAAGGGATACCAAGCACACCATAGAGTATAAAAGTATGATTTGATAGAATTTATAGACTCGGATCTTCGACCTTGATTAAAATTGATCCTATAACTATTGATTGCACTTGATCTTGAGAGAGATGAGAGAAATCAGAGAGTATATGAAAGAGAATCAAACTAATAATTGAATATTATTCTGGTTGAATTTCGGAAGAGTTCCGATAGAAATTGTTTTAGAATTCAAGAGAATGAAAAGAGGAGAGAAAAATGAGGAAGTAGTTAATAAAAATTCATTTGGAAGTCTGCTATATATAAGAAAACAACAATCATGTCCATTCACGAAGAGAAACGACGAAAGGAAACTTCCATTCAAAATTTGAATTTTGAATTTTACGGCTAGTATGTCTACATATTGGATTTGGATATGTCAACATATCCTTCATAAAATTGAAAAATACTTTATTAAAATTATTTTAAAAATCCGTTGCTTTGTAAAATAATTTGATACTTTGTAGAATCATTTAAATATAGTTTATAAAAATTTTAATCAAAATATAACTTAATAAAACTTTATAAAATAATTTTTGAAAGATTTTAATAAGAATATTCAATAAATGTAAATAATATATAGTCGATATAGTTATAATTATTGAAATATAAACAAAATTTAATATATATAAACTTAAAAACACTAAAATAATGTCTTAATAAGTATAAGGGATTTGAAAATCATTGGGAAATATTTTGAAAAGATTATTTTAAAAATAGAATATTTGAAAAACAATTTAAAAAAAAAATTAGAGAAGACGAGAGAGATCAAGAAAGTGCTATCAAGGTTTTAACACAAATTCTATGACTCTATAACTTATCTGGAATATCTTGAAATCTTGAACTCTTGAACTTTATATCCGCATCTTGAATCTACTCTTGATATCAGTATCTTGATACCGTACAGTCTTCTTAATCAATACATGTCTAATATTTGCACTATATACTATATACATCTTGATAAAATATTAGTATCTGTATTTTATAAAATGTTCTATAGTTGTTATCATCAAAACCAATACCTAAGGTACTAACAGTTTCTTTCCACTATTAAGCTTCTATTTTGTTTAATGCATCTCTTTACGTGTGTGGAAAGTGTATTCAATTTTTGAAACTAATTGCAATTAGATTGATTGGAATCTTTCAATTAAAAGAAATAAAAATTTAATTGTAATTAATGGCGTTCAATAAAGGAAACATACTATGTATTAAAATAAAAGGAACATTTTAAATAAAAATAAAAGAATGTTTTGAGAAAAGTAAATTGAACGTTTCATTTTAAAGGTAAGTATAATTTTATAAAAAGTAAAGTTTTGAATTTTGAAACAATATTTTACAGCCGTTAAATAGCAGTAATAGGCAGTACATAAGTAATTTTTATGCTGACCTCAAATTTTACAATAAATTAAATATTTGAGTTTGTGTTTGCACGGGGAGAAAAACGCTATTTTTAAATGTTAATTTGGAATCCTTGTTCATCTTTTGATTTGTGTAGAGGCGGTCCCAGTTACGTTAATTAGGGTGTTAAATTTTATTTATTGTGTGTTAATCAAAATAATAATAATAATAAATGGGTGTAATTTGAGTATATTGGGGTTAATGAATTTAATTGAGTGGACCATACGTTTTTGAAATTTGATCGTTTTGCTTGTAGTGTTTAATAATACCTTCTCAAATTTCAAATTTCAACTTGCCCATTTTTTTCGTTTATTAATAATACCTGCTTCTGTTTAGCTCTTTTCGTTTTGTTAAAATTTTGAAATTCCAATTTGTCCTTAATTTCCTTTATTTCCTTGATTTTCCTTTACTTTCTTTATTTCAGCCTGTCTTCTCATATTTCTAGTCATCCATTTCATTTCTTTATAAATTTCATGCCTCATCTTTATCCATTTTGTTGTTCATTTTTTCCTTTCTTCCTGAAGCATTCTTCACGTGAGATTCATTTTTTCTTTTCTTTTTTTCCATTTTCCTTCACCTCCCTTTATCTCATTCCTTCTTCCTCACTTTTCTTCTTCAAAACAACTCATAACCCGATGATTCTTCGTTTTGAACCAAGAGAATTTAATAATAATCGTACAGTTCGTCGTGATCCAAGTGCCTAAGACCTCATCCTATCTGCTATGCCTATTGCACCCAATCCCCTGCTCTGCCTGAAGTCGTCCTATGAATCATTGATGTGCCTTCCAGCCCATCACAATTGCACCAGCTATCCTCCGAGGCCAAGAAGTGGAAAATAGACAGGGTCGACCCATCTTCGTCGGCCGAGGTCACAACTTCCTTCGATAAGTTCCTTGATATTTATGACCTGGAAGAGTTGACTGTTGACGAAGAGGTGGAACTGTTAGGAAAGGTATCTCTAGATATTGAATATGGCGAGGACATCAACGATCTAGAACGCCTGCTGTCAACTGTTAATACCACATTGATGACAACAACCATATAAATATAAGTATTAATATTTTTCCAAGTATATAGAATGTTTTCCATGATATTAAACAGGTTTATACAAGTACAGGATAATCGGGTTTGAAGACTGGTCAGTAAAAAGACTAGAGATCAAAATTCAGAGATTATCAAGAAAATTGAAGACTTATGGGTTTAAATACAAATACAGGAAGAGTTCAAGACTATAGATTATAGTTAATAGACATTAGATTAATTTGTTCAAGTTCTTAAATAGCAACTTTATTTTCTTTGAATATTCTCTTATCAAAATATTTATTTTACTAACAAAATATAGTTTTACAAATATTTTATAGAAGGTTTTATGTGTTAAAAATATTTAAAAACTATATTTAAATGATTTTACAAATATCCAGAATTTTCAAACACTTTAAAATAAATTTTGTTTTTCAAAATACACAAGGGTATTTTGACATACCTTACCCATGTATGTGGACATGTATATAGTTGAAGAGAAGTTTTTTAAATTTTGAATAGTTTTGATTTTTTGCTCCACCTCTTTGCGAATCAACGTGTCCCTTCAAACGCTATATAGAAGGAACTAGAAAATGAATTTTAAGAACTACTTTCTCTCTATTCTTCTTACTCCAAATTCCCTTTATATATTTCATAAAATCCACTTTCTATACTCTTCAAATTCACTAAAATTCAATCTCTACTTTACTACATTTATTCTCTATAATCTACTCATTGATTTTAAGCATTCTTTCAATTCAAAGATCAAAGTACTATCAAAGGGCTATAGGATATTCTATATCCAAAGTACAATTATTTGTAATTGGAATCAATAACTCTAAACTATTAATTTTTTGTGTGTGTGCTTGCGGTCTGTTCAAATTGAGTGGGTGTGCTTGTTGCCCATTTAAATCAAGTGGGTGTGCTTATTGCCCAGTTTAATCTAGCGAATCTACCTTAAGCTCGAAAAGTCGGGAGGGTTTGACTTATTGCCTTGAAATCAAGATTGATTCTAGTTTGCTTGATGTTTGATTAATGTAAGCATTTGAAAGGAAATCTATACATATACTATAAAGGATCGGACGTAGGAATTGTTAATCCGAACAAGTGTATAACTCTTGGTGTCATCTCTCTTACTTTTACATTATTTTTATTGCATTTATATATATTTATGGTTGTCTATTAATATATATCTATGTTGATTATCCGTTTTTGAATTTAAATCCTGAAATAATTTAGAAGAGTTCTATATATGTTATAAAACACAATTCACCCCCTCTAGTGTTAAATTAGCCTTAAGATCCATTCACACTATACTACATAGTTTCCCACATTTGGTATAAGAGCGTTAGGTTTTCAAAAACTCGTTATTTGATTTTGGAAAATTATAAATGGCTAGTAACACTGGTAGCACACTTTTTAACACTTTTGTAGAAGGATAATCAATTACTAGACCTCCACTATTTAACGGTAATAATTATGGTTATGCTTATTGGTTATGTAGGATGAAAACTTATTTACAATCCAATGGTTTAGATATTTGGAACATTACACCGAATACACTGAACCCCAAACTGAATATTAACAATAGACACCAGACCAAAAGACATAAGCACTGAATAACTCAAAGGTCATGAATATTTTATTTTGCTCCTTAGATAAAAATGAATTTAATTGAGTTTCTATTTGTAAGTTTGCCTATGAAATTTAGAGAACATTCCAAGTCATACATGTAGGCACTAATAAAGTAAAACAAACTAAGATTTCTATTGTGATCAATCATTGTTTACTTTTTAAAATGAAATCAAATGAGTCTATTTTTGACATGTATTCTAGATTTCAAGATATAGTTCATTCAATAATATCATTAGGGAAAAAATTCTCAAAAGAAGATCAAGTTAAAAAGTTTCCTAATTCACTCTCTTATGAATGGGATCAAAAGACATCAGTAATAAAGGAAGCCAATGATATTGGTATGTTAAAAATCAAAGAATTAAGTGGTAATCTTGTGTCCTATGAAGCATGGTTATAAGGTAGAAAGGAAAGTAAGATGACTAAAAATAAATCAATTGCATTCAATGCAACAACTGACGAACAAGATTCAAATTGTGATATCCCAGAATTTCGAACAATATCAATTTAATAATCTATATTAAATATTAAATTGATTTGATGATAATTGATAATAAGATATGAATTGAATTAATAATTTTCTTTTAAATGAATATTTAACTGATAAATTATCTTTTTAAAGGCTAATAAATTGTTTTCTATTTATTTATATATATATTTGTATATATATTGTAAATAGTCAATGTTTGTTGTAAATTTGATTTAAATTCAATATTTAATAAATAATCATATGGCTTTAAAATATACTCAAGATTTAATTTAAAATTGTTTAAATGGTTTTAGCTTGGATTTAAATTAAATAAAAGGTTTGTGTTCTTTTTAGAGTATAGCTTGATAAAAATTAGTAATTAAGTGATAAATTCTTTTATGAATCATTTTAATGTAATAATTAGCTTTATTTATAATATGATGTCTATACAAGTAGGTTTTATTATAGATAAAAATTGTTATATATACTGTAAAAAGAAGTTATGCTTTTACAAATTATATAAATCTCTCATATTAACAATAATTTTAGATAACAAAATATACCTTATAAATATTTAAATTTAGTATAAATAAAATAATAATAGGTAATTAATTATTTGATAGTTTGAGTTTTTAAAATAAAATATAAACACACTTATGTTAGAGATAGCAATAATTATACAAGCTAACATAACTATAACCATATCAATTTTATAGTAAAACTTAAGTAAGATATTATGTACACTATGGCAATATATGTTGCAAGCTTGAAAATCACCTAAGTATAAGAAGATATATAAGGCAAGTAAATATAATAATCTATAACAAAGTATACATTGCAGGCAAGAAACTCATCTCTGTATATACGAATGAATAGAGGAAGCATGCTAAGCTAAGTAAACAAATGTAAACATATGTAGGTTGTACATACAAGGATAATAAAATATGGGCTGTTGTAGACTTTAATAAGAGCAAGGCATTGAATGCCATCACCAAGTACACGAGATATTTAATTCTCAGCTTCTCTTTAAGATGAAAGATCCCTGAATTTTGGGTGTACCTGAACAGAGAACACTTTGTATACTTGTTTATTTTATCATCTTGCCTCATTTCATTTCGAAAACAAAAGCTTAGCAAGTCCAGTTCAAAGTTTTCTTTAAAAAAAAAGAAGGTTACAATCAAAACAACTCTGCATACTTATTCCATTTAGCAAAGCTTCTTTCCATCTTCGATTCATTTATACAACCCTGTAACCTGAAATCAATAAGAAAAACAAAGCATTTCAGTCCAAGCTAGTTCAAAGTTTTCAGAAATCAAAACTAGATTGTATGCAAGTTCAAAGGCCAGTTTTCAAGTTCCTGTTTCAAACAAGAAAAGAGCAAAATTTCTGACTTTGAGCCTGGTGAGTAAACTTTTTAAATGAAACTTAAGTAATCTATGGATTTCTGAGTTAATGTCTGTCAATATGTTTGTGTATGTACAATGCTTTGTGAATATATGTGTGTGCATATCTGTAGTATTTAAACTTCTCTGATCTTAGTCTCAAGCTTCTGCTTTAACTGTAAAACATGAAATACCTTTAGTTTTGATGCATGGAGTATATTGTTGAAGTGAGCTAGGGATGTATGTTTGGAATTGTGTTTGTATGTGGGTTTTAAGACTTTGAAAACAGGTGTGAATGTTTAGTTATCACTGTGACCATCTCTATTTTAAATTTCAGAGATTTAAAACTTAGTTTTAACTACAAATTCTTTTCACTCAAATTTCCTTTAGGCTTAAGGGTTTTAATCAAAGTTTGTTGTTTTAAAACTAAACTAAGCTTTGAAAATAATTGCAAAAATTATAGATAGGAAACTTTGTCTGGAAAGAAGAAAACACAGAGGAGTTAGAGTTTAGTTAAAAATCAAAACTTGTAATTTGTTGATATAAGTATATAACTGGAATCGTATATAAAAGCTAGGATTTTTAAGATCAAGTTCATAATTTTTAATGTAGTATTGAATGGGTTATTTGGGTTTGTCTGGAAATCATGTTTTCGAGCATTTCCGATGGTCATGTGGTCGAGAGTGGTCGGGTTTGTGTGAGGTGATGGAGGAGCCTATGGGGATGAGTGAAAAAATGGTCGTAGGTGGCCATGGCCACGGTGGCGACAGCAGTTTGAGTTTGAAGTTTTTAACCCTAGATTAACGAAGCTAGGAAAAATCGATCACCGTGGTCACTATTGTTGATCGAGTTCAACAGGGGTCTGGGAAATGGAAGTTAATGCGTAGTCGAAGTCGTGGCCAGAGGGATTGACTTTCAAGTGGTCGGAGCTGTGGGCATAGCACGGTGACAGGGTTGAGCAAGTTCCTGTTGGTTGGGTTCCAGGTTCCATTCTACTTCTCGATTTCGAATTTGAGGAATTGGTGATGCTCGAGTGGGTCGGAGATGGTTTTGGGATGATCGTCGATTTGTTCGGCGATGAGGTGATGGCTGGAGAAGCTCGCCGGCTCCGTGCACGTGCACAGTGCATATGCGTCTCAGGTGGACTTTGGTTCGAGCAGATAGGATAGTCTCGAGTTTTCTCGAGTAGGAGGGGTTTTGTCTCGAAGCAAGTTGGTGTTCGACTCGAAGCAAGAGGATCAGGTAGAAGAAGAAGTTTGCGTGAAGATCAGAGGAGAGTCTCGGGGTAATACGTGGAGAACTCAAAGGGCTACTTGGGTTTGTATAGGGAAGGTCTCAGGGTGTTGTTATGTTGCCTGTTTTTGAAGCCTGGCAGTTTTAAAGTTTTAAATTTAAAAACTGGGTTTTAAAAACAAAGTAAAATCAAAATGTTAAAGATAGGATTCAAATTGACTTGTCTCCTAGTTTTTATAATAAATATAAGTTGTATAAAAATAAAATGTTTTAATAACTTTATAATGTTTAAAGTATATTTAAAATGTTTTAATTTAACTAAGTTAAGTGGTAATTACCTTGAATCTAAGATTGAAATGAAACATAAAAGCAAAGTCAAAGGTAAAATGTTTCAAAGGCATTTATAAAGGAAAATTTGACCATTAATAAGGAAATGCCTTTCCTTTTAAATAAATGTAGATTTATAGATTTGTAATTATTAAGTTAATTAAAATGAATAATAAACTAATTTGATTTATTAATGATGAATTAATTAACTTAGTAATTAAAGGTTAAATTGTCAATTGAGGCTTAAGATAATTAATTGGTAATAAATGGATAATTAAGAATCATTAATTAAATAAAAGTTGATTGTTAATCTATGATTATTAATTAATAAAGTAAGTAAGAATTAATTAAGTTACATTGAATACTTAATTAATAAAATAATTAAGGATTTATTTATGAGTAGTAAAGATGAAATTTAATTGTAGTTAATAATAAATCTTAATTTAATTACTTTAGAAAAGTAATTTAAAGGAGTGTTAAAAATGAATGAATGTTATTAACTAGGATGATTAAATAATGGAATAAATATGATTTATCTTGATGATTAATTAAGCTTATTAATTTAAGATAATCAGTAGTGGATTATTTAAGTATAATTACTAATGGGAATAATTAAAAAATTTATTTCGCATTGTAATAAATTCAGTTTGATATGAATTGTTTAAGTTAATTAATTTAGTTTAATTAATTTAAATAAACCTTTGATGATATGGTAAGTATAATTACTTAAGGAAGTAATTAATTATGGATGATTTAAAAATGAGAGTAATTTGGGTATAATTACTTTGTATAAATTAATCAAGGGATTAATTAGAGAATAATTAATTATGGAGTAATTAAATTATTTATTGAAGTAATTAAGGGTAGTTAATTACTGAATGGAGTTAATCTAGGTGATTAACAATTTGGTTAATTGAAGATATATTACTAAAATAAATGTAATTAGAGATCATTAAATATTGTAATTAATGATGTAAGTTAAAATGGATTTATTTGGAAATAATTAATAAATGAAGGAATTCATTTATGAAATTAGTTAAAGAAGTAATGTAATTAATTTTAGTAATTTAAAAGGTTACTTTCTATATTTGGTATAAGATAATTAATTTGTGAAAATAATTAAAGGATAATTACTTAAGTGTAATTAAAAGAAAATTAATCAAGGATGATAAATTAAGATGGAAGTAGGAAATGATTAATTAATTAACTTGTAATTAATTAATGGTTATGTAAGCAAGATTTATAATAATGGAGTAATTAATTTAATTTACTTTAAATTAATTAGAGATTTGTAATTAATTTAATTTATTTTAAATTAATTATAAATGTGATTATTAATCATTGCTTATGATGGATGATATTGATTTTCTTGATTGATTGTGATCTCAGATATGAGAATATCTATGAGTTATGGATGCTTGTTTAAGTATGATGATATTGATTATCTGTTTGAGTAGATAATATGGATTATCTGTTTATGATGATGATGTTATTATCCATTGTTATATTGTGATTTATCTATCTCTGTGTATATAGATAATTGAATTAAATTGTTTAACTTTAAAACAACTTGACCTTAAAAGACACGGTTTGGATTTCGATGAGACCGGGATCGGGTTTCCAGATTTGGATATCCGAAAACCACATCGATCCAATCTAACGTTAGGTCGTGAATCTCAAGTGAAGATGAAGATTCAGAGTGCAAGGGTTATTGTCGTTAACTCTGAGGATGTTTCCAAAATGAGTGTAACGAGATAATGCCTTCGGTTTCGTTCGAACCCGGAACGAACTTGTATGGATTGAATGCTTTCAGAACATCGTCAGGCGGACGATGAGCATTCTAAGTGATGTGCTCAATAAAGGTAATCGTGACCTCAAGCCTCATCAACTGGGAATGGCTAAAATAGGGGAGGTGCAGCAAGGCTTCGTGGGTAGCACCCACTTGAGAGTAAGATATACCCCTGTCTAGAGTCCCTTTTTCATTTCGGCTGTGTGGCGGTTGCTAGCTACAACCGCGGGGTTATCTTATTTGGAACTGTTCAGTAAGGAATGGTTCCGGCTTTGTGTTGCAGGGAACTTAGGGTGGGTTCTCGGTACGGTGATCTAGGCCACGTACTGTGACGGGCGGTACCCCGGTAGCCCTGCCATTGTATGGAATCCAAAATCCAATAAGCGCCCTCGGATTTGATGGTAAACCTAGTATGCTGGAATTTAATGAATGTAACAATTTCGGCTATTTTCTATTTACTTGAAAACCCTAGACACTATTATAATATCACTGGATTTCCTATCAAAGTTTTGGTTAGCGTAAGGTAAAAACTTACCCATGTTTATGTGTGGGGAGTCTTACGTGATACCTTTGTTTCAAAGGCTTTTCAAAGTTAAACAGCTTTAACCGTTTACTCATACCAGACCCATGTCTGACCCGGAGTTTATTTCTGTTTTTTTCCTGAACTCTCGGGTACTCAAATTTTTACGAGTAGCCAAGGGTAGCAGGTTAGCTTTGATGAATTGTGGAGGAGCAATGGAGCAGGAGGCTTCAGCGTATAGATATATTGATTCCGCTGTGTTAGTGTTTATGTACATTTCCGCTGTGTTGTATCTCTGTGATGTTTTGAGTTGTATCGAGTTGTATTAACTAGACAGGTGTTTATAACTGTCTAGTATGTGTTGTATTATCTGTGTAACTCTGATGTATATGATTCTATGTAATCTATTATGTGATATATTATATTTCATTCGTTCCGCTGTTGAGATTTTGATGTTGTTTTGTCCCTTCTTCTTTATCTTTTCTATTTCTCACCCCTTTCTTTCTTATCGATGATGCGATTTTCCGGGCGTGGAATTTCGGGTCGTCACAGTTGGTATCAGAGTGCTAGGTTGAGTGAATACCTAGACTCTTAAGTGATTTCTTTCTTGAGAGAGCGTATTTGTATTTTTGATATATATATATATATATATTTGTATATTCTACCTATTTGTTGGGTTACCTGTTCAGGTTTTCCAATATAAGTTATAAGGATAGATAGGGTGGTGGTGTGCGTAACACGACTACCAATGGTTGAATTTGTTAGGTCGGAAGTGTATCGACCGAGACGGTATTGGGTCTATAGTCCTTCTCGAATGAATTTGTGGTGTAAGGATTTCACCAAGTCTCTGAGGAAATCTGTTAAGATTTGGAGATCATTTTTGAAGTGTATAGTTTGGATGAGTAGAGTTGGATCTGTCGGTTGGACAGAAGCGAGTCATGATATCTTGATCTCTCAGGATGTAGTAGCAGTGTGATGAGACACAGTGACTATGGATGTTTCCGAAGATATTTCTTTGGGACAAGTTAACGAAGTGTGTCTACTTCGGTGTTGTGGCTGTGTTCAGTAGGGTGATTCTGTTTGGTTTAAGGTCCGAGTTTCTCGGAGAGCTTTGGATTAGGAATTCCTTGGCATTGGTGTCAGCAGTGCAGCTTGGAGGGTTCTATGTATTGGCAAGGAAGCTTTCTAGCTCAGCAGTGGAGTTCAGAAGCAGCAGAGTGGTTTCGTTTCTTCGATGGATTGACTAGTAAGCATGAGCTGTTCTGATTGGTAAAGAGAGAGCAGTATCTTTGGAATTAGGCCGGATTGATCGCAAAAGTGACTTGCGATAGCTGAGTATTCTCTTGGGTTGTTAGAGATTTTTTCTGGATGACTTCAGGAAGTCAGAGTTTTGTTAGCATCTGGAGATTGAGTTTGGTATCGACTGGATTTCAGGAATGGTACCGATAGTTCAGCTTAATAGTAGGATGGTTTTGAGTTGGTGAAGAAGCTCAGGTTTTGGAGGAACTTCTGAGTTTTATTTTTTGATCTGTTGAACCATATTTTTGGGAAGTGTTTTTTTTCAGTCTTTGCTTGTGTTCGTCATCAGCATTTTCATCTGTTCAGATCAGAGTTGCGCAGCGGAAGCATGGTGGTAGCTGTTTAGAGTGGAAGCAATTGGAAGTTGCAGTGTTGGATTAGAGAGTTTCTACAGGAAATTTTTCAGGATCTGAGGCCAGTTTGGCAAGTGCATCTGTTTTATCTCTTTTGGATAAGAGTAGTGAGATCTGTCTTTTAATTCTGGAGTAGAGTGGAATTCTGAGTTGTGGTTGATCTTGGAAAGATCATTTAGTTGGATTGTTTTGGTTCAGGTTGTTTCGAGGGCATCAGCGAAGGATAAGCTGATCAGTAAGGATGTAGGAGACCCAGGATCGTCCGAAGGAATTTGGATTTCGGAATCAGAGATTTGATTTTGGATAAGTGATTGATCTTCGGGAGTGAATTGTCAGTTTGGATAACTGAGATTCGTTGTTTTCACGTATCTCTGAGGGAGTACGTGTAAGATCTATCTCTGGTATTAGAACCAGCAGTTCAGGGAGTTTTGGTTGTTGAGTTAGACTTGTCTATAGTCTGATTTCCTATCTTGTTTTGTAGATCTAGTTGTGTGTAGCTTAGTAGTATTGATTTTTTGGATTCTATAGAGCGAGTAACCCGGTATTTATACTCGAGGAAACTCAAGGAAATTTTATCCAGTATTTTGTCTGGATAGTTAGATTTGTTTGATTGGATGATTGATTGCTATGGTTGTTAGTATATATTGATGATATATGCTTGTGTTTGAAATTAAATCTTTATGAGATTATTAAATTACCTTTGTTTTAAATTTCGGGGACGAAATTCTTTTAAGAGGGGAGGAATGTGATATCCCGGAATTTCGAACAATATCAATTTAATAATCTATATTAAATATTAAATTGATTTGATGATAATTGATAATAAGATATGAATTGAATTAATAATTTTCTTTTAAATGAATATTTAACTGATAAATTATCTTTTTAAAGGCTAATAAATTGTTTTCTATTTATTTATATATATATATATTTGTATATATATTGTAAATAGTCAATGTTTGTTGTAAATTTGATTTAAATTCAATATTTAATAAATAATCATATGGCTTTAAAATATACTCAAGATTTAATTTAAAATTGTTTAAATGGTTTTAGCTTGGATTTAAATTAAATAAAAGGTTTGTGTTCTTTTTAGAGTATAGCTTGATAAAAATTAGTAATTAAGTGATAAATTCTTTTATGAATCATTTTAATGTAATAATTAGCTTTATTTATAATATGATGTCTATACAAGTAGGTTTTATTATAGATAAAAATTGTTATATATACTGTAAAAAGAAGTTATGCTTTTACAAATTATATAAATCTCTCATATTAACAATAATTTTAGATAACAAAATATACCTTATAAATATTTAAATTTAGTATAAATAAAATAATAATAGGTAATTAATTATTTGATAGTTTGAGTTTTTAAAATAAAATATAAACACACTTATGTTAGAGATAGCAATAATTATACAAGCTAACATAACTATAACCATATCAATTTTATAGTAAAACTTAAGTAAGATATTATGTACACTATGGCAATATATGTTGCAAGCTTGAAAATCACCTAAGTATAAGAAGATATATAAGGCAAGTAAATATAATAATCTATAACAAAGTATACATTGCAGGCAAGAAACTCATCTCTGTATATACGAATGAATAGAGGAAGCATGCTAAGCTAAGTAAACAAATGTAAACATATGTAGGTTGTACATACAAGGATAATAAGATATGGGTTGTTGTAGACTTTAATAAGAGCAAGGCATTGAATGCCATCACCAAGTACACGAGATATTTAATTCTCAGCTTCTCTTTAAGATGAAAGATCCCTGAATTTTGGGTGTACCTGAACAAAGAACAATTTGTATACTTGTTTATTTTATCATCTTGCCTCATTTCATTTCGAAAACAAAAGCTTAGCAAGTCCAGTTCAAAGTTTTCTTTAAAAAAAAAGAAGGTTACAATCAAAACAACTCTGCATACTTATTCCATTTAGCAAAGCTTCTTTCCATCTTCGATTCATTTATACAACCCTGTAACCTGAAATCAATAAGAAAAACAAAGCATTTCAGTCCAAGCTAGTTCAAAGTTTTCAGAAATCAAAACTAGATTGTATGCATGTTCAAAGGCCAGTTTTCAAGTTCCTGTTTCAAACAAGAAAAGAGCAAAATTTCTGACTTTGAGCCTGGTGAGTAAACTTTTTAAATGAAACTTAAGTAATCTATGGATTTCTGAGTTAATGTCTGTCAATATGTTTATGTATGTACAATGCTTTGTGAATATATGTGTGTGCATATCTGTAGTATTTAAACTTCTCTGATCTTAGTCTCAAGCTTCTGCTTTAACTGTAAAACATGAAATACCTTTAGTTTTGATGCATGGGGTATATTGTTGAAGTGAGCTAGGGATGTATGTTTGGAATTGTGTTTGTATGTGGGTTTTAAGACTTTGAAAACAGGTGTGAATGTTTAGTTATCACTGTGACCATCTCTATTTTAAACTTCAGAGATTTAAAACTTAGTTTTAACTACAAATTCTTTTCACTCAAATTTTCTTTAGGCTTAAGGGTTTTAATCAAAGTTTGTTGTTTTAAAACTAAACTAAGCTTTAAAAATAATTGCAAAAATTATAGATAGGAAACTTTGTCTGGAAAGAAGAAAACACAGAGGAGTTAGAGTTTAGTTAAAAATCAAAACTTGTAATTTGTTGATATAAGTATATAACTGGAATCGTATATAAAAGCTAGGATTTTTAAGATCAAGTTCATAATTTTTAATGTAGTATTGAATGGGTTATTTGGGTTTGTCTGGAAATCATGTTTTCGAGCATTTCCGATGATCATGTGGTCGAGAGTGGTCGGGTTTGTGTGAGGTGATGGAGGAGCCTATGGGGATGAGTGAAAAAATGGTCGTAGGTGGCCACGGCCACGGTGGCGACAGCAGTTTGAGTTTGAAGTTTTTAACCCTAGATTAACGAAGCTAGGAAAAATCGATCACCGTGGTCACTATTGTTGATCGAGTTCAACAGGGGTCTGGGAAATGGAAGTTAATGCGTAGTCGAAGTCATGGCCAGAGGGATTGACTTTCAGGTGGTCGGAGCTGTGGGCATAGCACGGTGATAGGGTTGAGCAAGTTCCTGTTGGTTGGGTTCCAGGTTCCGTTCTACTTCTCGATTTCGAATTTGAGGAATTGGTGATGCTCGAGTGGGTCGGAGATGGTTTTGGGATGATCGTCGATTTGTTCGGCGATGAGGTGATGGCTGGAGAAGCTCGCCGGCTCCGTGCACGTGCACAGTGCATATGCGTCTCAGGTGGAATTTGGTTCGAGCAGATAGGATGGTCTCGAGTTTTCTCGAGTAGGAGGGGTTTTGTCTCGAAGCAAGTTGGTGTTCGACTCGAAGCAAGAGGATCAGGTAGAAGAAGAAGTTTGCGTGAAGATCAGAGGAGAGTCTCGGGGTAATACGTGGAGAACTCGAAGGGCCACTCGGGTTTGTATAGGGAAGGTCTCAGGGTGTTGTTATGTTGCCTGTTTTTGAAGCCTGGCAGTTTTAAAGTTTTAAATTTAAAAACTGGGTTTTAAAAACAAAGTAAAATCAAAATGTTAAAGATAGGATTCAAATTGACTTGTCTCCTAGTTTTTATAATAAATATAAGTTGTATAAAAACAAAATGTTTTAATAACTTTATAATGTTTAAAGTATATTTAAAATGTTTTAATTTAACTAAGTTAAGTGGTAATTACCTTGAATCTAAGATTGAAATGAAACATAAAAGCAAAGTCAAAGGTAAAATGTTTCAAAGGCATTTATAAAGGAAAATTTGACCATTAATAAGGAAATGCCTTTCCTTTTAAATAAATGTAGATTTACAGATTTGTAATTATTAAGTTAATTAAAATGAATAATAAACTAATTTGATTTATTAATGATGAATTAATTAACTTAGTAATTAAAGGTTAAATTGTCAATTAAGGCTTAAGATAATTAATTGGTAATAAATGGATAATTAAGAATCATTAATTAAATAAGAGTTGATTGTTAATCTATGATTATTAATTAATAAAGTAAGTAAGAATTAATTAAGTTACATTGAATACTTAATTAATAAAATAATTAAGGATTTATTTATGAGTAGTAAAGATGAAATTTAATTGTAGTTAATAATAAATCTTAATTTAATTACTTTAGAAAAGTAATTTAAAGGAGTGTTAAAAATGAATGAATGTTATTAACTAGGATGATTAAATAATGGAATAAATATGATTTATCTTGATGATTAATTAAGCTTATTAATTTAAGATAATCAGTAGTGGATTATTTAAGTATAATTACTAATGGGAATAATTAAAAAATTTATTTCGCATTGTAATAAATTCAGTTTGATATGAATTGTTTAAGTTAATTAATTTAGTTTAATTAATTTAAATAAACCTTTGATGATATGGTAAGTATAATTACTTAAGGAAGTAATTAATTATGGATGATTTAAAAATGAGAGTAATTTGGGTATAATTACTTTGTATAAATTAATCAAGGGATTAATTAGAGAATAATTAATTATGGAGTAATTAAATTATTTATTGAAGTAATTAAGGGTAGTTAATTACTGAATGGAGTTAATCTAGGTGATTAACAATTTGGTTAATTGAAGATATATTACTAAAATAAATGTAATTAGAGATCATTAAATATTGTAATTAATGATGTAAGTTAAAATGGATTTATTTGGAAATAATTAATAAATGAAGGAATTCATTTATGAAATTAGTTAAAGAAGTAATGTAATTAATTTTAGTAATTTAAAAGGTTACTTTCTATATTTGGTATAAGATAATTAATTTGTGAAAATAATTAAAGGATAATTACTTAAGTGTAATTAAAAGAAAATTAATCAAGGATGATAAATTAAGATGGAAGTAGGAAATGATTAATTAATTAACTTGTAATTAATTAATGGTTATGTAAGCAAGATTTATAATAATGGAGTAATTAATTTAATTTACTTTAAATTAATTAGAGATTTGTAATTAATTTAATTTATTTTAAATTAATTATAAATGTCATTATTAATCATTGCTTATGATGGATGATATTGATTTTCTTGATTGATTGTGATCTCAGATATGAGAATATCTATGAGTTATGGATGCTTGTTTAAGTATGATGATAATGATTATCTGTTTGAGTAGATAATATGGATTATCTGTTTATGATGATGATGTTATTATCCATTGTTATATTGTGATTTATCTATCTCTGTGTATATAGATAATTGAATTAAATTGTTTAACTTTAAAACAACTTGACCTTAAAAGACACGGTTTGGATTTCGATGAGACCGGGATCGGGTTTCCAGATTTGGATATCCGAAAACCACATCGATCCAATCTAACGTTAGGTCGTGAATCTCAAGTGAAGATGAAGATTCAGAGTGCAAGGGTTATTGTCGTTAACTCTGAGGATGTTTCCAAAATGAGTGTAACGAGATACTGCCTTCGGTTTCGTTCGAACTCGGAACGAACTTATATGGATTGAATGCTTTCAGAACATCGTCAAGCGGACGATGAGCATTCTAAGTGATGTGCTCAACAAAGGTAATCGTGACCTCAAGCCTCATCAACTGGGAATGGCTAAAACAGGGGAGGTGCAGCAAGGCTTCGTGGGTAGCACCCACTTGAGAGTAAGATATACCCCTGTCTAGAGTCCCTTTTTCATTTCGGCTGTGTGACGGTTGCTAGCTACAACCGCGGGGTTATCTTATTTGGAACTGTTCAGTAAGGAATGGTTCCGGCTTTGTGTTGCAGGGAACTTAGGGTGGGTTCTCGGTACGGTGATCTAGGCCACGTACTATGACGGGCGGTACCCCGGTAGCCCTGCCATTGTATGGAATCCAAAATCCAATAAGCGCCCTCGGATTTGATGGTAAACCTAGTATGCTGGAATTTAATGAATGTAACAATTTCGGCTATTTCCTATTTACTTGAAAACCCTAGACACTATTATAATATCACTGGATTTCCTATCAAAGTTTTGGTTAGCGTAAGGTAAAAACTTACCCATGTTTATGTGTGGGGAGTCTTACGTGATACCTTTGTTTCAAAGGCTTTTCAAAGTTAAACAACTTTAACCGTTTACTCATACCAGACCCATGTCTGACCCGGAGTTTATTTCTGTTTTTTTCCTGAACTCTCGGGTACTCAAATTTTTACGAGTAGCCAAGGGTAGCAGGTTAGCTTTGACGAATTGTGGAGGAGCAATGGAGCAGGAGGCTTCAGCGTATAGATATATTGATTCCGCTGTGTTAGTGTTTATGTACATTTCCACTGTGTTGTATCTCTGTGATGTTTTGAGTTGTATCGAGTTGTATTAACTAGACAGGTGTTTATAACTGTCTAGTATGTGTTGTATTATCTGTGTAACTCTGATGTATATGATACTATGTAATCTATTATGTGATATATTATATTTCATTCGTTCCGCTGTTGAGATTTTGATGTTGTTTTGTCCCTTCTTCTTTATCTTTTCTATTTCTCACCCCTTTCTTTCTTATCGATGATGCGATTTTCCGTGCGTGGAATTTCGGGTCGTCACACAAATGATGAGGAAGATGAACAACTTTCATAAAACTAAAATCAAAAATTCTAGAAATGGAAACGTTTTTAAGTGTTATGATTGTGGTGAATCTA
This sequence comes from Allium fistulosum, assembly GCA_030737815.1. Classification (NCBI taxonomy): domain Eukaryota; kingdom Viridiplantae; phylum Streptophyta; class Magnoliopsida; order Asparagales; family Amaryllidaceae; genus Allium; species Allium fistulosum. Next base: position 1,002,807,780 of record CM060908.1, read on the forward strand.
GCCATCTACGAAGAGACTGTCTACATCAGAAGAATGCAAAGAAGTCACCAAACACCGATTCATTTAAAAAGACAAAAAGGAATTAAAATGGAACTTTGGATGATCCTGATACAACATCCAATGGCAACGAACCAGATACTGAAAATATCAACTTGTGTTTCACGATGGTGGAAGATTGATCAGATCAAACAACGAAAAAAGTAAAATGGTACCTTTTACATTTCATATTATATTTTTATTTTTTGGAAATTATTTAATACAAGAATAAACATGTAACACCTCACATTTTTATATAATTAAATAATCAAATTACTATGAAAATAGTGAAAAATAAATTTTTGCTAATGTTGGAATTTGACCACGAAACTTATACCATTGTGTTCATGGCAATTTTCTGATCAACTTTCGTATACCATGTTTTCTGAATGGACTTCTAACGGATAAGTTATACACGTTTGAAGTTTTCGCGTGAGAAACAATTACATATGCAAACATGGAAATTTTAGCAATTATAAATATTTGCAATTAATTCATAGGATATTTATAAAAGCAGTAACAAATTTTTTATGTTTGTAATGAATGTCAATTATTAAGAGAATTAGATGTAAGAGGAAAACAATAAGGGGAATAATTAACATTGCAAACAGAATCAGCTAAAAAGTGCAATTAATTAATATGTGAATTAATATTGGAGATTAATATATAACGTGTGTATACATATATTAGATCCCTCAATTAAAAGAGGTTTACAAATAAATGTAACAAATAAATGTTCAAAATCAAATCTGGAAAAAAGGAAATATATATGCATACTAAATATATATGTTAATTGAATAGTGGAATTAATTGACATGTCAATTAATGAAACATTACAATGTGTAAAATATCAATTAAGTAAATTAACTAATAGAGGTGACTTGTTTATCTATTAATGGGGCTATTAATTAGGATTTTAATGTAATTAGTAGAAAATGTCAATTAATAAAGAAAAGAAATAATAGTTGACCTAGATTTGAATGTGTACATATTGGCAGTATATTGCTGCGCATAAAAATAAATTGAAGGATCAATTAAGTAGAGGATTAATTAGATAATTGGTGGGTTGCATCTATATAAGAGAGAACGTAATGTAATTCATTCCATCAGCCGTCACTTTCTTCATCCCTCTTTTACAGTAAACAATGGCTTCTTTCTTTATTCTTTTCTCCTATTTCTCACAAATCTTCACCAAATAAATCCAAATAAAATATATGTGAACAAAATAGAGAAATTGCAACAAATTAAAGGAGAGAAGTTGTAGAACGGCATAGTAATTTTAGAAGATAGAGATTTAAAGCTAAGGACGACAGGTGAGTGGATTTAATTATATCTCTTTTACGTTTATGATATATTATCATTAGATTCCCGTTAAATAATTTTATTTAGTATTTATTTCAATAATTAGTTCTGTTAATTAGTTATGCTGAGACTGTAAATTGTATAAGAAAGCTTATATTTAATTAATATTAGGCTTGACAGTTAGAGAAAGGCGTAGGCCTAAAAGTAAGAAATTTATAGTTATTTACATCTATTTTAAAGTTGAAATTTAGCATATAAATGTTAGCTTCTTTTTAATCCTTTTTATTCGAATAAAATTTTAAAGAAAAGAATTCGCAAATACGGACTAAAATTGAAGAACACTAGATTTACATAAATTAGATGTAAAATAAGAAAGCTGAAATAAAAGGAAAAAGATAGAAATTTGCAGCAAATTATGCTAAAACGGAGAAAAATAAAAATAAAAGCCAAAATTTAATAACTTGATAAGGAAGTTAGTGATAGATTAATTCGTTGGTTTAGAAAAGAGAATACATTTCTAAAGTTTAATATTTAAAAGATAACGATAAACGTAACTGCAAGAATAATGAAAGAAAAAGGGAATTAGTGTAAAATAGAGAAACTACTGTATTTTACACTATCCAAAAAGTAAAGCAACAATAAAAGAAATATCTTGCAGTTACGGATTATTGTTTATAGCATTATTTAGTATTAATATATGGAAATGGATTTTTAGCACAGTTTTTGTAACCAACCAAATAGAATGGAACTACTTCCTAGAATTTAAGAAGTTAAAGTGAAGAATTAAAGGAATTAAAGAAGGAATCAAGTTATTTATTAGACAAGACTAGAAGTTAAAGACAGGAATGTAACCAGATCTGCATTTACTCCGTAGATAATAGAATAAAAGTAAAGCAGTTATTATGATAAGTAAATTTGTGACAATCGGACGTAGTCCCAAGCCAAGATTGTCATATAACATAAGAGAATTAAAGAGAATTCATTATCATAATAAAAGAAGGCAGACTATAATAGAAAAGAGACACTTGTAATTGTATTTATAATATATAGATTATAAAAGAGAATAAAAGAGACAATTGCAAGTAAAATTATAACATAGGTTATAATTAAGTAGAAAGAACAGAAAAGGCTTATTTTAAGACTTAAATTAAGTTAATAAGCAAATAAAGCAGAAATAATAGAAGAGGCTTATTTTAATAAACTTAGATCTTGGATTAAGTTAATAAGCAAGATAATAGAAGTGGCCCAAACCAACAGCATTCCCTTTCAGTCGGGACTGATGGTCTCACAATAGTTAGGTGAGGTTGAGACAAGATTATGCTAATTAGGGTAAATAAGTAGCCAACAGAATAAGAAAAGTAAACTAACCGCAAAATAAAATATTAGACTTAGGGTCTAATAAAACAGTGAGATGCATTTGGAGCAGCCCAAAGGATAAAGAGCCTAACGAAGCAGTTCATCATAGATTTCAACACAAAAGAAGCACGTCCGACTTAGTTTTTTTAGGCTAGAAGGAAGTACGAGACTTCAACGGGACGTGAGGGTACTCTAGGATGGCCCTCTGGGGTAGGCATAGCGAAGCAGTCCCCCAGAGGTAGGTCTGTAGGTGTTCCATCAAAAGAGTATGCCTTGACTGCTTTTTGCATGGCAGGACCATTGTAGGCAGTCAAAAGGGGTTGATGTTTGGAGTAGGATATTTGTATGTCCTAGTACTTGCAAGTAAGTTTTAGTGGGCAGGACCCAAAAGGATAGTCACATGCAGATATCGGGTCAGCATCAAAACCTAGAAGCGAGTTCGGGAAAGACTAGAGTTAAACCAACAGTCCAATGAACCTTTCACTATTGAGACATTGGATGAAGGGCGCAGCCAATTGGATGTTTAGATTATTTGCAGTAGGGCACAGCCACTTAGCTCTTTAGAGGTCTTTCGATTAGTTGAGGCGTGGCTGTGTGGGGCCATAGCCACGATAAGAAAAGAGACAGACCGAATAGAATATCTATATTATAGGCCTAATAAGGCAGTCCTTTATAGACATAGAAAATCTCTGATTGAGTTCCGTATAAGGTAAACCTTGTTAAGCGGGATTCAGGGAGTAGCCAGAATGATTACGTATAGTCCTCAAGGTACGCACTGGGTGGTACATTGTGGATGTTCGAGCATTAGTATAGACTAGTGCGGACGCAGTTTTACGTTTTCATAGTAAACGATAGAACGTCTGTATTGTAAACCTTATGAGGCAGTCCTTTATAGATGTAGTCACAGAACGCCATAGAAGCAAGACGATTGTGGCGCCCCACCTCTATACCCACGCTAGCCAAGAACACTACGGTGTAGTGCTGTCAACTAGCACGGAGTATAAGGCTGTTGAGGAGCGACCATCTATGTAATTGCCTTGTGCGAGCACCGATATGTCAGATAATAAAACATTGCATTTCATTTTTAGAGGAATACCGACATACCGATACAAACTCAAAGCTACTACACAGTGGCTATAATAGTTTAGGACAATAGATATAAAAATAACACAGATAACATAAATGCGGAATAAAGATGGAACGAAAAGTCTCATATATACAATAACTGATATCAGTTACAATACATTTGACACAATACAAATGATACAACTACAATTGTCGACTCAAGAAGTTATATATACAAGTACATTATTGACTAATATACATGAATACATTATCATCTTAAAACAGACACACAGACTACTACAACAAGACGAAGACCACTTCAAATGATATAAAAAGTCTTCATAGCTCTAGCAGCAACCCAAAGCTAAAAATCTACAACCTGTAAATACTCGGTCTGACCCGAGTATTACATTCAAAAGAAAATAATACCCGGATCAGTCTAATTCAAACCAGTTTATTAGTGCATATAGGCAGTAATAATCAATCTCAATATAGATGACAGTCACAGAAATCTCGTATATCCAACTCTCGATACGAGAATTGGATAACGGTAGATATAACACTAAACAGTGTTAATCCACAAAACAGAAATCCAAAGCAGTTTAAGCAATTGAAATGTCAATTTAAAAATATCAATGCTAATTGGCTGCAGTACACGCTAACGTGTACTGCCTCGCCAATACAGCCTACGAATTACGCAACAGGTCGATGAATCAAGAACAAAAGAAATTCCAATTAAAGTCTATCAATTCTGTGTGGCTGCAGTACACGCGCGCGTGTACTGCCTCGCCATCACAACAACTGCACAATAAAACAGCAGTTGAAAACAGGTACAAAGACTAGGCTCAAGAATTCCCAGTGCCAACAAATGCAATAAGCAAGTGACAGTAGAGAAGAGCTTCAACCAAGTGAATTGAAGTGATTGGCCATCTCAAGCAACGGAAACCAAACAAGTTCGAACAAGGCAGAGAAATGCCAAAATGGTTAAGAGAGGAAGAGACCAAACCAAGAAGATAATAGGGTCGCATCAATGCAATGAAACCCACAAGGACAAAATCTCAACAATAAAGCAATGCAGCCACCACACATATTTAAGGGCAAGACTGCACAGTGAAACGAAACAGTGCAACCAATAAAAGAGGCGACAAGTGATGCACAAATGAAAACATCACCAAAACAAGATAGGCTATAAGTCAAGTGCCATCATATAAGACAGCAAACACATGAATGTGCAAAAGTGAACATACATCTGTATACATACATGAATGGATGTATACAAATGGTCAAGTGAAATGCAGACAACACCAAGTAATGGTGAAGTAAGTGAAACAGGCTCAGTAATGAAGCAAATGTGATAAACAAACAGGCTGGTCAAAGTGATACTACAAGTGCAACAGGACAGTGTCATCAAGAAACAACAAGACCAGGCTTACAAAGAATATCAACATAAATGGGCAGTGACCGTATGCAATGCAACACAAAGCAAACCCATGTGAACATGTACACAGGAACACAATGCAACCCAATGAATAAGGGCAGAACATGGTCAACCCAACTTCAACAAAAGCTACCAAGCAGGCAATCTCAAGTGATCAAGTCTGTCGACATGATACTTGCTATGGACAGTGCAATCAAAAGCACATATATGCAGCAGATAACTGGCATATGAACAAGTGAAACAATGACAGTTCAAATATGCAAAGGAACAATGGAGTATGAACCCAGACAACATATGCAAAGACCAAGGAACTACAACAAGACATGAACCAAGTACAACTGGAAACCCAAAACTGCACCAGTAACAATATATCATCGCAAGGATGCAACTAGATTTCGAGTCAAGCAGTGCACAGTGGAACGAAGAACAGTCATGGCATTTCACAAATACTATAAGGATTGCTACCCAGCTAATGAACAGAACACAAAGTACACAAGTGCACAGGTACAGGTCAATGCACCTGTAAGTCGAATGACAAAACAAAAGCACAATACAGTGAACTACCATGATTCAGAGCCAAAGTTCACAGTGAAGTCGACAAGGCCAGAATAAATCACAAAAACAACTATATTAGTGAAGGTCAGAGAAGAAACAAGTTGGAAGTACTTAGATCAACGGTGAATGGTACTAGTGCAAAGTCAAAGCCAATGTCAACAGACGAGTTCAGAAATTCACAACCATGATTACCAAGGCAACAAGTTCGAACAATATAATCAAAAAATATACACATATGAACAGGTCTGAAACGTGGTGACCAGGGAAAGTTCGAACAGGGAAAATTCAACACCGTGGATATCAAGAAAAATATATATGAATTGAACAAGTCGTAAATCATCTCAAACATCCATACGAAATCCAACGACCAAGCTATATCAGGTGACAAATTCAAACAAAGAATGTACGAACGAAAATCAAGGTTTTGAACCCATATAAATTCGAACCCAAAATCATGCACTGGAGAGTTAAATTAGATGTGAGTACAAGATTACTCACTTTGTTTGAAGCGGAGACGAACTCGAGAGAAGGAGTCGCAAGCACCAACATCACATACGGCATAGATCCATCGGGTTCAAGTAAGCCAAAATCAGCAAAACAAAAGGAGCAAAGTACATGCCGAAATCACAGAGGAACTCGATCCAAATTGAAGAGCCATGAGCAAATCAGAGAATATTGAAGTCTACTATCGAGCGGCGCTTCAATTTGTACAAGCCTCAATTCCAGATTCGAAGGCAACAGAGGAACGAAAGCCTTAGCAAGCATCGAAAGAACGAGCGAGGCCAAGCCCTAAAATTTCTCAGATCGAAGAAAATAATCACCGCCATTATCTTTTCAGAGCAAAAAGGAACGAGTTAGAGAACAAAAGAAATAGGGCCGGCTGGTCTAGATGATTATCACGGCAACAATGAGTATGGGCCACAATAGTTCTCTTTAAAGCCCGTTTCCATAATACGAAATTTTATTAAAAGAATTTCTACTCGATATAGAAACTCTACCAACCATTTTATAAAAGAACTTCAAATTGATTTTTGATTTCAATAAAAATTTACGAACGATTTAATCACCTAATGGCGATAATTAAATGCTACGAATTTGCGGGTTGTTACAGACTCCCCTCCTTAAAGAAATTGCATCCTCGCAATCATAAAGAATAAATGGACAAAAGGTAACAACCATAAGAACAAGGCAATGTCGAATGCATGAGCAAAGCAAAGGTCAATAGGGAAGTATCGGATAAAAATCAAAAGGTTCGATTGCTTAAAATCAAAAGAATCAACATCGAGGGGATCAAGGAATCAAAATCAGACGACTATCAAAAGCAAGAATCAATCGAGTTCTAGCAATTGAAAGAAAAGGAATCAGAGCAGAAATCACGTACTGCACGAATTGAATGTGAGTAAATCAAATTACTCACCTGAATCGACAGAGAAAAAGACGAAGCTCAAATCTCAAAATCGCAAAAATTCAATCATCAAAAATGATAATCGAATTTCACGAATATCTAATTATCAAAAACGATAATCAGAAACATAAACATTCGATTAATCAAATCGAAAAATATTTAATTATCTCAGACGATAATTAAATTTCACAAATATCTGATTATCAAAAACGATAATCAGAAATCACAAATATTCGATTATCAAATCGAAAAATATTTGATTATCTCAAACGATAATCAAATTTTACAAATATCTGATTATCAAAACGATAATCAGAACCACAAATATTCGATTAATCAAATCGAAAAATATTTAATTATCTCAGACTATAATTAAATTGGAAAATATTTAATTATCACAAATGATAATCAAATTTCACAAATATCTGATTATCAAAAACGATAATCAGAAACACAAATATTCGATTAATCAAATCGAAAAATATTTAATTATCTCAGACGATAATTAAATTGGAAAATATTTAATTATCACAAAGGAAAATCAAATTTCACAAATATCTGATTATCAAAAACGATAATCAGAAACACAAATATTCGATTATCAAATCGAAAAATATTTGATTATCTCAAACGATAATCAAATTTCACAAATATCTGATCATCAAAAACGATAATCAGAAAATCAGAAATATCCGATTATCAAAAACGATAATCAGAAACACAAACATCTGATTATCAAAATGATAATCAGAAGTCATAAATATTCAATTAACGAGTCCGGAATTAACCGAAGTAGTAAAAGTATGGTTCCATACTCCTTACTTTTGCTAAATCGTTTAAATCTCTTTATCGTTTCTTTGAAAGTGCAGAATTGTGTGTTTTTAAAAAAATAACATTTCACATTCTCAAACGGACAAGTCCGGAATTAAGCGAATCAGTAAAAGAAAGGGGTCATAGTCCTCGATTTTTCTGAAACGTTTAAATCGCTTCCTCGTCCTTTTGAAAATGTAAACTGTAAAAAATTTTGAAAACAATTTTAATTTATATTTTTGAAACAACTTTTAAAAATAAAGAATTTTGAAAACACGTGATTAAATTAGCAATATCAGTATTGCGGGAGGACCGCTTGTAAATCCATTTCAAAATTGACGGTTACTGAAGTTAACACGTCAAAATTTCATCAAAATAACTGGCATCAAAGTATAATACCAATGAATTTTCATTCATAAGAAAATGTCACAAGAATCTTCTCAAAGATAGAAAGGGATACAATACCCTAAACTTGTATTCATAACAAGTCAATAACACATGAATTCACCAATGCACAAAAATTGATAAACATATCAATAGAAATCACGAAAATTGGTGAAGCACAAAATTTCAGAAATCATCACAAGAAATTCAGAAATCACAAGTTCTAGAAATCTACACACGAAATCCAGAAAACACAAATTCTAGAAATCTACACACGAAATCCAGAAAACACAAATTCTAGAAATCTACACACGAAATCCAGAAATCACAAATTCTAGAAATCTACACACGAAATCCAGAAAACACAAAGAAGGGGAAGTCCGAGCACACGGACGAGAAACTATCCATTTAATTTTTCCGAACACACGGATGGGAAGCTATTCATTTAATTTTTCCGAACACACGGATGGAAAGCTATCCATTTAATTTTCCGAACACACGGATGGAAAGCTATTCATTTAATTTTTCCGAACACACGGATGGAAAGCTATCCATTTAATTTTCCGAACACACGGATGGAAAGCTATTCATTTAATTTTTCCGAACACACGGATGGAAAGCTATCCATTTAATTTTCCGAACACACGGATGGAAAGCTATTCATTTAATTTTTCCGAACACACGGATGGAAAGCTATCCATTTAATTTTCCGAACACACGGATGGAAAGCTATCCATTTAATTTTCCGAACACACGGATGGCCTGAAGGCAAGTCCGACACACGGACGAAGAGACATCGCACAATCGCTAGTCTAAATCACAAAAATGATCGTCATGATCATAAGGAAGTGTCAATCACACCAAGCTAGTAAATATATGAGTTTAGCTTCATGTCCCATAACCACTTGCTTAACTTAAATATTTATGAACAAGCTGTAAATCTTCACTAAGAAATTGTCACAAAAAGGGTTCAATCGAACAAGTCCAAGAGCTAACCGACGAAGTAAACGCAAGCGTTTCATACCACTTGTTTTACTAGGCCGTTTAATTCAATTTCTCATACGAGTGAAATAAAGGCTTGTATATACTAATAGATTGGAAAACGGTTCAAGAAAAAGAACTTTGTAGTAAAATAGTTTTGAAATCGTTTGGAAAAAGGGATTTTAATATTTACTTCTAGTATAGAAAACCTTTATATTTTTAAAGTGACAAATCACAAAAATGATTGTAGAAACAATCAATCACAAGAATTCACATACGAAGATGTGAATGGAATCCAAAGAAATCGATATTGAATCCATCAGAAAGTATGTTCACAAAAATCCCGAAGAAAATGTCATCAAAGTTGCTAATAAATGATAGCAACAAATCGGGGAAATAATCAAGAGTCGATTAAATTTGGAAACAAAGTCAATTCACTAAAATTTCACATTCGAAGACGTGAATAAAATCCAAAGAATCCGATTCCAAATTCATCAAAGTAGGAATACCAAAAATTCCAGAAATAGAAGTTATCAAAATCGACAAAGGTGATAACAACTAATTAGAAAAGAAGAATCGATTATCAACTGGAAAAACAAAGCAAAACGAGCAGAAATGCATAAATGACTTCAACAAAAGTAAGAATCAAGTCAATGTCGAAGCCAACGATTAATGGCCGTAGCCGAGTGCAAAATGAATCAATCATTATCATCAAAGAATCCAACAGCAAACAAAGTCAGAGTCTTGAAAATCAAGAAATTAGCAATTTCTCATAAACAAAATGACCGAAGTCGAATGGAATTCAAGACGAGGAAAAACACAAAATATCAAGTTCAAAATTGCTGAGATCTAAACAAAATCCACATCGGCTAAATCAATTCAAAGCCGAAAACAAAAGAACAAAAATCCTCATCATCGAAAACCCAACTTAAGTTCGCAAAGTAAACGGAGGCAGAAGCCAAAAATACTTTCACGAAATCAAAACCAAATACACATGAATAAGCGTTAGGAATTCATACCTAACAGTCAAAAATAATCATATGTAAAGATGAGAGATAAAACGTCGACAAATAGTTGTAACACATGCTCCATCTAAGTTATGTTTTATAATTGTCCTAAACCCCAGGCTCTGATACCAAGCTGTGACGCCCCACCTCTATACCCACGCTAGCCAAGAACACTACGGTGTAGTGCTGTCAACTAGCACGGAGAATAAGGCTGTTGAGGAGCGACCATCTATGTAATTGCCTTGTGCGAGCACCGATATGTCAGATAATAAAACATTGCATTTCATTTTTAGAGGAATACCGACATACCGATACAAACTCAAAGCTACTACACAGTGGCTATAATAGTTTAGGACAATAGATATAAAAATAACACAGATAACATAAATGCGGAATAAAGATGGAACGAAAAGTCTCATATATACAATAACTGATATCAGTTACAATACATTTGACATAATACAAATGATACAAATACAATTGTCGACTCAAGAAGTTATATATACAAGTACATTATCGACTAATATACATGAATACATTATCATCTTAAAACAGACACACAGACTACTACAACAAGACGCAGACCACTTCAAATGATATAAAAAGTCTTCATAGCTCTAGCAGCAACCCAAAGCTAAAAATCTACAACCTGTAAATACTCGGTCTGACCCGAGTATTACATTCAAAAGAAAATAATACCCGGATCAGTCTAATTCAAACCAGTTTATTAGTGCATATAGGCAGTAATAATCAATCTCAATATAGATGACAGTCACAGAAATCTCGTATATCCAACTCTCGATACGAGAATTGGATAACGACAGATATAACACTAAACAGTGTTAATCCACAAAACAGAAATCCAAAGCAGTTTAAGCAATTGAAATGTCAATTTAAAAATATCAATGCTAATTGGCTGCAGTACACGCTAACGTGTACTGCCTCGCCAATACAGCCTACGAATTACGCAACAGGTCGATGAATCAAGAACAAAAGAAATTCCAATTAAAGTCTATCAATTCTGTGTGGCTGCAGTACACGCGCGCGTGTACTGCCTCGCCATCACAACAACTGCACAATAAAACAGCAGTTGAAAACAGGTACAAAGACTAGGCTCAAGAATTCCCAGTGCCAACAAATGCAATAAGCAAGTGACAGTAGAGAAGAGCTTCAACCAAGTGAATTGAAGTGATTGGCCATCTCAAGCAACGGAAACCAAACAAGTTCGAACAAGGCAGAGAAATGCCAAAATGGTTAAGAGAGGAAGAGACCAAACCAAGAAGATAATAGGGTCGCATCAATGCAATGAAACCCACAAGGACAAAATCTCAACAATAAAGCAATGCAGCCACCACACATATTTAAGGGCAAGACTGCACAGTGAAACGAAACAGTGCAACCAATAAAAGAGGCGACAAGTGATGCACAAATGAAAACATCACCAAAACAAGATAGGCTATAAGTCAAGTGCCATCATATAAGACAGCAAACACATGAATGTGCAAAAGTGAACATACATCTGTATACATACATGAATGGATGTATACAAATGGTCAAGTGAAATGCAGACAACACCAAGTAATGGTGAAGTAAGTGAAACAGGCTCAGTAATGAAGCAAATGTGATAAACAAACAGGCTGGTCAAAGTGATACTACAAGTGCAACAGGACAGTGTCATCAAGAAACAACAAGACCAGGCTTACAAAGAATATCAACATAAATGGGCAGTGACCGTATGCAATGCAACACAAAGCAAACCCATGTGAACATGTACACAGGAACACAATGCAACCTAATGAATAAGGGCAGAACATGGTCAACCCAACTTCAACAAAAGCTACCAAGCAGGCAATCTCAAGTGATCAAGTCTGTCGACATGATACTTGCTATGGACAGTGCAATCAAAAGCACATATATGCAGCAGATAACTGGCATATGAACAAGTGAAACAATGACAGTTCAAATATGCAAAGGAACAATGGAGTATGAACCCAGACAACATATGCAAAGACCAAGGAACTACAACAAGACATGAACCAAGTACAACTGGAAACCCAAAACTGCACCAGTAACAATATATCATCGCAAGGATGCAACTAGATTTTGAGTCAAGCAGTGCACAGTGGAACGAAGAACAGTCATGGCATTTCACAAATACTATAAGGATTGCTACCCAGCTAATGAACAGAACACAAAGTACACAAGTGCACAGGTACAGGTCAATGCACCTGTAAGTCGAATGACAAAACAAAAGCACAATACAGTGAACTACCATGATTCAGAGCCAAAGTTCACAGTGAAGTCGACAAGGCCAGAATAAATCACAAAAACAACTATATTAGTGAAGGTCAGAGAAGAAACAAGTTGGAAGTACTTAGATCAACGGTGAATGGTACTAGTGCAAAGTCAAAGCCAATGTCAACAGACGAGTTCAGAAATTCACAACCATGATTACCAAGGCAACAAGTTCGAACAATATAATCAAAAAATATACGCATATGAACAGGTCTGAAACGTGGTGACCAGGGAAAGTTCGAACAGGGCAAATTCAACACCGTGGATATCAAGAAAAATATATATGAATTGAACAAGTCGTAAATCATCTCAAACATCCATATGAAATCCAACGACCAAGCTATATCAGGTGACAAATTCAAACAAAGACTGTACGAACGAAAATCAAGGTTTCGAACCCATATAAATTCGAACCCAAAATCATGCACTGGAGAGTTAAATTAGATGTGAGTACAAGATTACTCACTTTGTTTGAAGCGGAGACGAACTCGAGAGAAGGAGTCGCAAGCACCAACATCACATACGGCATAGATCCATCGGGTTCAAGTAAGCCAAAATCAGCAAAACAAAAGGAGCAAAGTACATGCCGAAATCACAGAGGAACTCGATCCAAATTGAAGAGCCGTGAGCAAATCAGAGAATATTGAAGTCTACTATCGAGCGGCGCTTCAATTTGTACAAGCCTCAATTCCAGATTCGAAGGCAACAGAGGAACGAAAGCCTTAGCAAGCATCGAAAGAACGAGCGAGGCCAAGCCCTAAAATTTCTCAGATCGAAGAAAATAATCACCGCCATTATCTTTTCAGAGCAAAAAGGAACGAGTTAGAGAACAAAAGAAACAGGGCCGGCTGGTCTAGATGATTATCACGGCAACAATGAGTATGGGCCACAATAGTTCTCTTTAAAGCCCGTTTCCATAATACGAAATTTTATTAAAAGAATTTCTACTCGATATAGAAACTCTACCAACCATTTTATAAAAGAACTTCAAATTGATTTTTGATTTCAATAAAAATTTACGAACGATTTAATCACCTAATGGCGATAATTAAATGCTACGAATTTGCGGGTTGTTACAACGATAGAGTCCTTTGCGAGGAGGATACGGAAGATACTTTGGGTATTACCTAGAATCGATGCGGTCATTGGGCATATAGCTACATATATACCAGTTATTAGATTTTAATCTACTTGGGAGTAGATGGGCACGATTCACTCACAGAGGCGAGAGTATTATAAACCCAATGAACCTAGTACAATAGTAAATGGAAATAAAACGGTATATGTAGAATTAAGCTTAGAAGTGTATAATTTGTCCATTCACCAGAACTTAGTTCTGACCCCCTCCTCATAACATCCTACAGGTTAGATAGATGGCAGAGACTTTCCAGCTTTGAGAAACTTGTTTAGAAAGTGTTATTATATTGGTGAGTATTTACGTACTATTATATTTTAGTCAGTTCCGCTGTGAGAAATTTATCTGAGCTCTGATATATTTGTCTTTGCCTATTTGCAGGATACCAGAAACCCAACTCGGGCTTAATGGGCTTGGATTTTAGCATTTTTGCGAAAAATCCAGACCCACTGTAATTCAGGTTGTTACAAAGCATATAATAATAATAATAATAAATATATAATTTTAAATATATATAATATAATAAGTATAAATATATATAAATATATAGATGATTATGTGATTATAATTCTTTATCATTTAAACATTGAAATTTTGGCTTATATGTCGACATATGCCACATAGGTACGTCGACATATCAGACGAAATTTGAAGAATTATTTCAAAATTTAAACTTTTAAAATTCCCTCCATTTTGCATTAATTTAAAATTTTGAAATGATATCCTTTTACCTGTCAGATGAGAATTCAAACTCTATTTATTCACTCCTTCTTACCATATCTTCTACACTTTATTTCAAAAATCAAATATATTTTTCAATCTCTTTCCTCCAAAAAATCAAAAATGTCTTCCTTAAGCCAACCCTCATCATCCAAAGCCATTAAGCTTACTAAAAGAATCAAAAATCAACTTTATAATGATAAATAGTCCGTTCAAACATATATTGAGTATGCTACTTATGGTAAAGTCTTTTAAGGAAGATTTTCTAATTTTAATGAATTTTATTCTTATGGTTTACAAGATCTTACTTTGGAAAATGGTATTTCTGGTTTAACCAATTTAACATAAAATGATTTTGATTGCTATCCCGATTTGATTAAAATGTTTTATGCTAATTTAAATGAAAATCTTTATCAAGGAGAAGATAGTTAAATTTAGAGTAGTGTAAATGTAACAACCCGTATATTTGGACCATTTAAATTGATAATAATCCACACATGTCAACTTAAATAATACAAAACACGAATCATTAATGGAGTATATGTATATAAATGAGAATCATAACAGAATCACAGACAGATACAATATAACAGAATAACGTAGCGGAATTACAACAATGTCATAATAGTAGTTCATGAAGCTACTAAGTAAATACAACAATGTCTCAAGCAAATGGTGAAATAGAGATACATAGATGTCCGATACAAGTATCATAATAGAGTAGAGCAATACTGATAAAGATAAATGATAGTCTTCAAAGTCTTCAACTTCCAAGCAGCACGGCAACATAAATCCTCAGACTGACCCGAGCAGAAGCACAACAAACACTCGAGTCAGGACATATATTCTTATACAATATAATATGGCACAAATTTTGAAATAATAATAACTCAAAGATGAATGGAATGAAAATCTTTCAGGATCCGTTAAACTATCTATATATAGTAGTGTACGCTAGGTAGATAATGTCTAACAATATTTTCTACTTGTCGACTAAATTAGGCATTTCAAAGGTTATGCTTTGTTGATTTTAATTTGATCAAATTCAAGTATATACATGTCAAATTTTAAAATGTTAACTACCATACGTCTAATTCAAGTGTATATTATTTATCACTTCATGTGTTAACAATTTAACATTCAATATTAACATCAAACAATCATCAATATTATCAACCAAACTTGATTATCATTGTATAATAATATAAGTCGTGAAATTTTATTCACCTTTAGTAGTCAAAGAGAATTTGATTGACGAGGCACGAATAGACTTGACTCGAACACAACACTAGCACGAACAAACAAACAAGCTGCAACCATTGACAGAAAAATAATATCGCGTCAACTTCCAATATAACATTCATATATATACATAAACATATACATATATATATATATATATCCATATTCTTACCGAACAATAAAGAGAGAAGAGAGCTATGAGAGGGTGCCGCTGCAAGATGAAAGCTCAGGTAGATGCTACCATATCAAACAGAGAAGAACAAAACCATTACTACCCTTTTACAACACACTACTACATACATACAATTATATATATGCAACAACAAAAGGAATATGGTTTCCTCTGAAAGCAAAATGTGAAGGCTTGGCTGTTTGTAAACAGTGGAACATTTTTTTTTCAACTAGAAATTGTTTCAAATATACATATATAATATATATATATATACACACACATGCATTTGCGAGCAGTTCGAGCATGGAACAGGGAGCACAGGCTTGCCTGGGCACTGGGGTGGCTCGGGTTCGGCGGAGACTAGCAACAAGGAATGGTGGCGCATTTCAGGTCGATGGGAGGAAGGCGCGGCAGCTCTAAACAGTAGAGGCGGTTCAGTTCTTGTGGTGCGGCACGAGGTCTGGTGCTGGGTATCGGCAAGGGGGAACTGGAGCTACGGTGGCCGGAGGGCGAAGTCGAGGGATAGGCGAGCGATGGCAGGTCGGGGAGTCAACGGCGGTGAGGCTTGGGTGGAGCAGCTCGGTATTGATTTCATTGCGGGGAAAACTCGATGCTAGGGTGGTCCACGGCGATCGACGACGTCAGGGGTAGGTGGAGGCGCGCAGTGGGGCACGAAGTGGCGAAGGCAAGGGAAAAGATGGGAGGCCGGTGGCGAAGGCGGGCGGATGTGAGGGAGGCCGGTTTCTTTTGCTTTTATTTTTTTTGAAAACGTGACAGGTGAAAAAAATGTAAAAGAGAATAGGAAAAAGATATGTCAGAGAGCACGTAGATTTACCTGTAGCAAGAAAATGTTGGTAAACGAAGCTAGCGCAGAAAACAACAAAGTTTTATAGTGCAGAGGGTATACCAATGGACAGGGACCAATAGACGGATAATATTATTTGTGTGAGTTACGAAATATGTTGTATATTTTCCATGCTATCAACAGCTGCTGTGCAACTTTTCATGCTCATTAAATCGGCTGCCAACCACCCTAATCAATTCACTTCAGCCAAAGGGTTTACAAAATTTTGAATGCAAATGGGCTGACAAATTCTGGGCTGGAATAGATTTTGTTTTAATTCAGAAATAAATGGGTACAATCAGGTGAATTGGAGTGGCTGAAATTTGTACTGAATATTCATTTAACCGGTCCGTTTGGAACTATTAAATTAGTAGGATGATTTACGCCGAACCCCGATTTGTATAATTGAATATACCATTCTGATTGGCGCGACGAGGCGCTTACAACGGTACACAGATATTGACGATACGACAGTTCTATCAAAACTCAAAAAATTTCGTTGATTAAATTGTTCGTTCCACAGAACAATTTAAATGAAGCGGACGACGACAAAATTAGACGAAACAGAATACGACGTCTCGATTAGATATTTTCTACAACCTTACTGTGTAAAAATATCTAGATTCGGAAGATGAAAATTTATGCACTTTAAAATGAACTGATATGCAATAAAATGTGAACGAATTTTACTTCGACATTTCATGACGAAACTTTTCCTATATCCATAACTAGCTAGATGCATTTTATATTCAAAGTTTGGATGTTAACTGAGAACGTATATAAACTTCAAATTTTATACCAAAATAATTGTTTTGAAATTTTAAATTGGGTCGAAAATTCAGGGTCGTTACAATCTCCCCCACTCAAAACTTTTCGTCCTCGAAAAGGAACAAGGTGGAAGAAGTAGAAAAGAACAAGCAAAAAATCAAGATAGATTTTGAGAAAAATGGATTATACCTGGAATCAGCAATTCAGGGTTTGAATCCCGAATACTATCCTCAGTTTCCCATGTGCAATCTCGGTCATCCGAACCCCACTGAACTTTAACGAGATTTACCGTCTTCCTTCTAAGTTGTTTCGTATCTCGGTCGACTATTCGAAGTGGCTTCCTCTTAATGGTCAAGTCAGGCTCGATGACTAACTCTTCCAACTGAGCAGTGGGAATAGTCATAGTTGGATCGCACTCTACTTTGCGGAGATGTGAGACATGGAACACATCGTGCACGCCGGCAAACTTCTCTGGTAATGCGATTCTATAAGCCAAGGTTCTGATCCTTTCCGTAATCTCGAACGGACCAACAAATCTGGGAGCAAGCTTTCCTTTCCTTCCAAATCGAATAACATTCTTCAAATGCGACACTTTGAGAAATACTTCATCCCCCACACTGAATTCGAGATCTCTCCTTCTTCTGTCAGCGTAGCATTTCTATCTGTCTTGTGCCGTCTTAATATTTCTCCTGATCTCTTCAACCTTCTCGGAAGCTTCCATAATCATTTCTGGACCAAGCACTAATTGGTCCCCAGGCTCAATCCAACAAGCTAGCGATTTGCAAGGCCGTCCAATAAAGCTTCGAACGGCGCCATATCAATACTCGCCTGATTATTAAAGATAATTAAATTTCGATTCAAATATACTATTCAAATTGAAATTCGATTTTACCTGATAACTATTATTATACGTGAATTCAACCAAATGTAGATGGTCTTCCCAGGATCCACCAAAGTCTATAATACAAGCTCAGAGAAGATCTTCCAAAATCTGATTCACCCTCTCAGTTTGGCCATCTGTCTGAGGATGATAAGCCGTGCTCAGATTTAGTTTAGTGCCTAAGGTATCTTGAAATGCCTTCCAGAATTTACTGGTGAAAATAGGATCTCTATCGCATACGATACTAGACGGAACACCATGAAGTCTAACAACTTCCCTCATATATATCTCGTCCAAACTCGAAGCAGTACGAGTGGTCTTAACTGGATTAAAATGAGTGGATTTTGTCAGCCTATCGACAATCACTCAAATGCTCTCATTACCTCTTCTGGTCCTTGGTAGCCCATCAATAAAGTCCATGGAGATCTACTCCCACCTCCAACTTGGAATCTCTAGAGGTTGAAGTAATCCGGCCGTCTTTCTATGATCGGCCTTAACTTGTTGACAGGTTGTGCATCTACTGATGTAAGTAAAAATATCACGCTTCATCCCACTCCACCAATATAACCTCTTCATATTCTAATATATCTTTATGACTCTTGGATGGAATGAAAGCGAGGATTGATGGTTTTCTCTCAGCACTTCCTGTCTTAAACCATCAACATTTGGAACACAAATTCGGTTGTCGATCCACAAAACTCCATTACCATCTATTTGTGCACCCATTTTACTGTCAACATTCCCGACTCTACCGAGAACTATTTCCTTGATACGATAGAGCAAGGTGTCCTCATATTGCTTAGCTATGATGCGATCCATAAGAGCTGGGAAGACAACGAGTTGAAATAACATTCCTTCTACAAGATTACAACATATCATTGCTTTGTTTCTGCTCAAAGCGTCGGCCACGGCATTTGCTTTCCCTGGGGTGTAATTAATATCGAGATCATATGCAGCTAAGAATTCGAGCCATCGGACTTGTCTCTTATTCAAATCCTTCTATGAGAAAATATATCTCAATGACTTATGGACTGTAAATAATTCGAATTTGGTCCCCAAAAGATAATGCCTCCATAGCTTCAGAGCAAATACAACCGCAAGAAGCTCTAAATCATGAGTTGCGTAATTTTCTTCATGGGTCTTAAACTGACGACCAGCATAGGCAATGACCTTTCCATTCTGCATTAAAACTGCTCCTAATCCATCACGGCAAGCATCTGTATAGACGGTCAAACCTTCGCTTCCGTCAATAACTGTAAGAACAGGGGCAGAGGTCAACATTCGCTTCATCTCATTGAAAGCTATTTCGCACTTTCATTCCAATTAAACTTGACATCCTTTCTGGTCAGTGCGGTGAGCGGTGCGGCAATCCAGGAAATTTTTTCTATAAATCTACGATAATAGCCGGCCAAGCTCAAGAAGCTACGAATATCTGTAGGAGTTTTGGGAGTCTCCCATTCCTGCAAATTTCGAGGATTCGAGTTTAGAAAGAGATAAGATGTTTGGATAGAAATGATGAATAAGGATAAAACTTACATTGATTACAGCGATCTTAGCTGGATCGACCGAAATCCCATTCTCCGAAACAATATGGCCAAGAAATCGAACTTCATCTCTCCAAAAGTGGCATTTCAAGAACTTGGCTTTAAGCTGATGACTACGAAGAGTTTCAAGGACAAAAGCCAAATGTGACTTATGCTCTTTCTCATCTTTAGAGAAGACGAGAATATCATCGATGAAAACAAGAACAAACTTGTTAAGAACATCACGGAAAACTCTGTTCATCAAATCGACAAATTATGCTACAGCATTTGTTAGGCCGAACGGCATAACCAGCCATTCAAAGAAACCATTATCAGTATGGAATGCTACTTTAGGAATACTCTCCTCATCAATTCTGAGTTGGTGGAAGCCGGTAGCCAGATCGAGTTGAGAGAAAACTTTAGCTCCATGGAGCTGGTCGAATAAATCATTAATGTGGGGCATTGGGTATCTGTTTTTGTGTGTGAGCTTGTTTAGCTCCCTATAGTCTACACACATTCTGAGAGAACCATCTGACTTTTTGACGAATACAACTGCAGCTCCCCATTCTGAATGACTTCGCCTAATAAAGCCTTTAGCAAATAAATCTTCAATCTGAGCATTCAATTATGCCTTCTCTTTAGGAACCATTCTCCTGTGAGGGAGAACTACTGGCCGAGCACCTGGAATAAGATTAATGCAGAATTCGATTTCCCGCGGAGGTGGTAGAGAATTGACTTCTCCAAACACATCAAGAAAAAGCTGAACAATCGGGGTAGAGCTTAGATCATTCGGATGAGAGTCAAGAGAGAATATAAAACTTCCAGCACACTCCTGAGGCGATTTACCTTTAATAACTAAAGGTTTACTCCTGTCGTCAATTAGAGAGACGGTTCGAGCTTTGCAAGAGATAACGGCTTCGAACTTCCATAGCCAATCAACACCTAATAGGATATCGAATGCCTCGAATCAGAGGAAATAGAAATCCCAAGTGAAACGATACATACCATACATAAGCGTGACATATTTGCATACCCTTTTGTGGTTAGCGGGTCCTCCGATGGGATTTGATACACATAAGAAAGTTGAGGCAAGAATGGGTTCCAATTCAAGTTTATTACACAAATTAATAGATATGAAACTATGTGTTGCTCCAGTATCAAATAGAACTTTAACGGGTAAAGTATGCAACATAAAAGTACTCTGTAATGTACCTTGGGTATCACTAGGAGCAGGTGGAGCATGGGTGGAAGAAGTCATAGCAAAGACTCCAGATGTCTTGCCCTTTTGATACAAGGGACAATCCTTCTTGAAATGGACAGGCTGCAAACAGACATGATAGAGGAAGTTCCTGGTATCCTGAGGTGGAGGAATGGGGGTACTGGCAGGTGTTGGACAATTGTTGGCATAGTGACGCTTCTGATCGCACTTGAAACAGGTGATGGAGGATAGGTCAATGGTCTTCTTCTGGGAGTAGCCAAGCCCGGTAGTCTTCTGCCAGTTCTTCCTTTGCTGCTCAAAATTCGGCTTCCTCTTTCCAGGCTGATTAGAGGATGGCTAAACAACTGGCGCCTTGGTGGCTGATGCACCCTTCGGCTTTCCCTCATATCTAAGGGCATAATCCATCAACTCGGTGAAAGTGCCATGAACATGGGCTGTGAGGAGATCATTTTTCAGAAGTGGTGTATCAATCAAGCCAGGTCCGAACTTGGAGAGTTCGTTAAACTTCCTTTCATACTCAGAGAAAGTCATGTTACCCTGTTTGAGGTCCATAAATGATTGGTAGAGCTGTACCTTCCCGGCCGCTGGCATCCACTGAGCCGAAAAAGAATCCCTATTCATAAGCAAGACAAGATGAGTCAAGATTCTAAGAGATAGAAGGAATTATTTGGATGAAATTTCAGTTAGATTTTACCTAAACTGGGCCCAGGTGATAGTTTCCTCGTCGGTACGGGAGGTTACTGACTCCCACTAATCCTATGCCGCATCCTGAAGCTGCCAAGCGGCCAATTGACGCTTCTGCACGTCAGTAATCTCAAGACCAGTGGAGATCCTTTCCAGGCTCTTCAGCCACTGTTGCGCTCCAATGATGCTCTCGGATCCAGAGAATTTGATGCCGCCAAGCTGGGTGTACTCTTTGCTAAGAGTAGATAACTTGACTGTTGGAGCTGGGGCACGTGGTGCGGGAGCATTTCCTCTACCCCCACCTCTAGCGTTCCTTCCGGTACTCATCCTAGAATACCAAAAGCGATTCAGAATCAAAACAGAAATTTATAGACTTAAGGAAAATTCTAATCAAACGAATTCAATAAGGAGGATGGAATCAAAAGGATATAGATTTTGAAATGATTCTCCTCATTCTAGGGTATTGTTACCCTATCTCTAATGAGCTTTACAACTCCACAGGCTAAGTTTTTCGGGAACCAAAGCTCTGATACCAACTGTAGCAACCCGTATATTTGGACCATTTAAATTGACAATAATACACACATGGCAACTTAAATAATACAAAACACGAATCATTAATAGAGTATATGTATATAAATGAGAATCATCACAGAATCACAGACAGATACAATATTATAGAATAACGCAGTGAAATTACAACAATGTCATAATAGTAGTTCATGAAGCTACTAAGTAAATACAACAATGTCTCAAGCAAATGGTGAAATAGAGATACATAGATGTCTGATACAAGTATCATAATAGAGTAGAGCAATACTGATAAAGATAAATGATAGTCTTCAAAGTCTTCAACTTCCAAGCAACACGGCAATAGAAATCCTCAGACTGACCCGAGCAGAAGCACAATAAACACTCGAGTCAGGACATATATTCTTATACAATATAATATGGCACAAATTTTGAAATAATAATAACTCAAAGATGAATGGAATGAAAATCTTTCAGGATCCGTTAAACTATCTATATATAGTAGTGTACGCTAGGTAGATAATGTCTAACAGTAATATAAAGTATCAAAATAGTGTTAAGGCGTTACCATTATTCCCCTTAACACATTTATATGGCATCATAGTCTATACAGCACTGTAAACTCCACCGTAAACTAGTGGGCTATCAGGGAGTACTCCATAGGTATAACAAAAAACAAATTGTAGTGGTCGTGCATAGGGATACTAGTATAACAAGGCACATGAGGCAATACCCAAGGTAGTGAAACTACCGTTTGCCTGATCCGGACTGGTGAGAACGCATCGCCGCAACGATTGCAACACCGTGAAACAACACTCCAAATTCAAGGGTGTGCACCAATCAAAAACAAGTAATGAGTAGTTTACGAAGAAGTGTGTTCGCTAGAGGTAGCTAACCTCATTGGCCCGGCACGGCTCCTGTTTAAGTCATTTCCAATTTGACACAAGTGTTAAGGTCATCCATTATCGTTCCCTTTCTTCAATCATAGACGTACATCATTCCAACCACTTCATTCTGGATCACACTCCGCGTATGATAGTTATTAAAGTGGTATTCGGTTTTGATAGAGAGTATGTCCCTAATCGATCCCGGACTCTTTAATAACTACGTAATTATTACCCCGATTGGTCATTTAATAAACTTTCAAATCAAAATCGGTTTCTCTAAGACTTCGAAAGTCAACATTACATTTGACTTTCAATATCAATTTCCATAATTCAAATTTCAAAGTTTCTAATTTCCAATTCCAAATTTCTATTTTGTTTCATAATTCAATTTCAATTCAATTTCAAATAATTCAAATATTGATTTCATTTCATATATGAATTCCATTCAATAATCATTTAAATTAAGTTAATTTAACATTTAAATCAAATTTGATTTAATTTCTAATTTATTAAATCATTCACTTAAGTTGTCCTAAATTTAATCCAAAACTCACAAGTTGAATTTAATTGAATTCACCAAATTAAATTCTTTCAATCAAAAGTTATATCCAATTCATTTAATAAATCAAATTTGTTTCTTATTAAAGAAATTCAATTTCACTTATTTACTCATTCAATTAAATAGCCACAAGTTAGATTTCTTAAGTGAACAAGTTTCAAATTTGTTTGTTATTAAATAAAGTTTACAAAACTCAATTCAACAATTCATTAAATTTAAACAACCTAACTTTCATCAAACATTTGTTTCAATTTATCAAATCTTTACCTTTTGAATTTCACTAGAATTATAATTTCAAATTTTAATTTAACCCATTCATTATTCCTTTTAATTAAAATCTCATTTTTATTTCAAATCAAATCGTTTGACCAATCGGGTTTCTTATTTAATTCTCTATCCTAGATCAAGTGATTTATTTGGGTATTTATCATTTCAATCCGATTCCATTTCAATTCAAAATCAGAGGCATAGTAAAGGGAACTTGCAGTGTGATAACTGGGATGGTATCAAAGTAAATAAACAAGCAATAACAACAATTAACAACAACACAATAATTAATTTAAATAATCCCAAAATAATCATATTAATTTTACATTATTATTTCATGTAAAGTAATACTATTATTTCTAGAATCTACACTATCATTTCATGTAGATTAAAGATTATTCCATGTAAATTACGATATTATTCCATGTGATTCTACACTTGTTATCTACTTAATTCAAGTCCATACTGCATCAAAATTTACTCGATATGAAATTTGTTTATATTGTTTCAAAGTGTTGCTAACAATATTTTCTACTTGTCGACTAAATTAGGCATTTCAAAGGTTATGCTATGTAGATTTTAATTTGATCAAATTCAAGTATATACATGTCAAATTTTAAAATGTTAACTACCATACGTCTAATTCAAGTGTATATTATTTATCACTTCATGTGTTAACAATTTAACATTCAATATTAACATCAAACAATCATCAATATTATCAACCAAACTTGATTATCAATGTATAATAATATAAGTCGTGAAATTTTATTCACCTTTAGTAGTCAAAGAGAATTTGATTGACGAGGCACGAATAGAATTGACTCGAACACAACACTAGCACGAACAAACAAACAAGCTGCAACCATTGACAGAAAAATAATATCACGTCAACTTCCAATATAACATTCATATATATACATAAACACATATATATATATATATCCATATTCTTACCGAACAATAAAGAGAGAAGAGAGCTATGAGAGGGTGCTGCTGCAAGATGAAAGCTCAGGTAGATGCTGCCATATCAAACAGAGAAGAACAAAACTGTTACTACCCTTTTACAACACACTACTACATATATACAATTATATATATGCAACAACAAAAGGAATATGGTTTCCTCTGAAAGCAAAATGTGAAGGCTTGGCTGTTTGTAAACAGTGGAACTTTGTTTTTTCAACTAGAAATTGTTTCAAATATACATATATATAATCTATATATATATATACATGCATTTGCGAGCAGTTCGGGCATGGAATAGAGAGCATAGGCTTGCATGGGCACTGGGCTGGCTCGGGTTCGGCGGAGACTGGCAACAAGGAATGGTGGCGCATTTCAGGTCGATGGGAGGAAGGCGCGGCAACTCTAAACGGTAGAGGTGGTTCAGTTCTTGTGGTGCGGCACAAGGTCTGGCGCTGGGAATCGACAAGGGGGAACAAGAGCTACGGTGGCCGGAGGGCGAAGTCGAGGGATAGGCGAGCGGTGGCAGGTCGGGGAGTCAGCGGCGGTGAGGCTCGGGTGGAGCAGCTCGGTATCGATTTCTTGGCGGGGAAAACTCGATGCTAGGGTGGTCCACGGCGATCGACGACATCAGGGGTAAGTGGAGGCGCAGTGGGGCACGAGGTGGCGAAGGCAAGGGAAAAGATGGGAGGCCGGTGGCGAAGGCAGGCGGATGTGAAGGAGGCCGGTTTCTTTTGCTTTTTTTTTTTGAAAACGTGACAGGTGAAAAAAATGTAAAAGAGAATAGGAAAAAGAAATGTTAGAGAGCACGTAGATTTACCTGTAGTAAGAAAATGTTGGTAAACGAAGCTAGCGTAGAAAACAACAAAGTTTTATAGTGCAGATGGTATACCAATGGACAGGGACCAATAGACAGAGAATATTATTTGTGTGAGTTACGAAATATGTTGTATATTTTCCATGCTATCAACAGCTGCTGTGCAACTTTTCATGCTCATTAAATCGGCTGCCAACCACCCTAATCAATTCACTTCAGCCAAAGGGTTTACAAAATTTTGAATGCAAATGGGTTGACAAATTCTGGGCTGGAATAGATTTTGTTTTAATTCATAAATAAATGGGTACAATCAAGTGAATTGGAGTGGTTGAAATTTGGATTGAATATTCATTTAACCGGTCAGTTTGGAACTATTAAATTAGTAGGACGATTTACGCCGAACCCCGATTTGTACAATTGAATATACCATTCTGATTGGCTCGACGAGGCGCTTACAATGGTACACAGATATTGACGATACGATAGTTCTATCAAAACTCAAAATTTTCCACCGATTAAATTGTTCGTTTGACAGAACAATTTAAATGAAGCGGACGACGACGAAATTAGATGAAATGGAATACGACATCTCGATCAGATATTTTCTACAACCTTACTGAGTAAAAATATCTAGATTCGGAAGATGAAAATTTAAGCACTTTAAAATGAACTGATATGCAATAAAATGTGAACGAATTTTACTTCGACATTTCACGATGAAACTTTTCCTATATCCATAACTAGCTAGACGCATTTTATATTCAAAGTTTGGATGTTAACTGAGAACGTATATAAACTTCAAATTTTATACCAAAATAATTGTTTCAAAATTTTAAATTGGGTCGAAAATTCAGGGTCGTTACAGTAAAAGATACTTCTATTATTTTACATTATGGAATTTTTGATTAATTTCTTGGTTGTAAAAATAGTGGAAATGACCTCTCAACTTTTGAAATTGATTATGGAAATAGAGAAGTTATGCATGATTTATTCTCAAACGATGAAGAATATGATTTTAAAGGCAAAAATATTAGGCCAAAAGCAAGATTAATGAGTCTATCTTACAACAAAGTATTCGCTATGAACGGAGAATTACAATAACCCCAATCAAAAAGTTTTTAAAGCTCCTTTTGCTATTTTCGGAAAATATGATGTAAATTGGGCTCAAGTGATTTTGGATGACTTTATTCAATAGAAACTTTCTAGACAAAACACACTTTATCATGGTGTGTACCTCACTAGAATTTTCAAATATTTTGGTATTCATCTAAGAGGTGAAAACATTTTGCCTCATAAAATTTTCGGCAAAACAAACCTCTCTCTTATGGACAACCCTCTTGAATTTGAACCCTACGAGTCTCTTATGGAAAAGGAAGAAAGATTAGCAAGCGTAGAAGAGCAAGAGATTCTTCAAGAAGAAGAAAGTGATGATATGGAAATAGAAAAGGAGGAAGAAAGAGAAGAAGAGGATGAGGAAATGGATACATCTGTTGAAAGCTATGACAAACCATCTTGTTATTCAGACAAAGAGATTCTTAGAAATCAAGAGAAGCTTCTTAATAATCAAAAGAAGCTTAAGCATTTTTCTAGTAAGAAATTCACTAGCCTTTCAAACAAAGTTGACAACTACTTTAGGGAGATAATGAGAAAGCTTTATCAAAATTCTTCTTCCTCGTCGTCATCTTTCTAGATCTAACTAAGCTATACTTATGTTTACTGGTTTTTGTTTATGTTATTTTCTTATATTTTTCATTATGATTATGTATCTCTTTATTTTCTTAATGAATTTTGCTTAGAGACTTCATTTCTATTGTTAATCATATTCTTTTATTTCTAGAATTATAATATAAAATATAAACAAAAATTAAAAAAAAACAAACAAACTAATTTCTGCATATATGTCGACATAGGCTACCTATGTATGTCCACATACTTTGGAATTTACAAATTTTGAAATTCAAAATGATTAGTTATCGACTCTTTACTTCTATAAAACCATATTTCTTCTAGAAAAACTCAAAGATTAATTCATCTTCTTATTTTATTCCTTTCTACACATCTCTTTTCATAAAATTGAATTAAAATTTTCAAAATAATAACTAAATGAAAATCTAGAAGAAACTCTTCATGTTTCTTCAATCATACAAGACTGCTCTTTTCTTTACTCTTCGCAATCAACATCACTTGGAGTTAAGGCAAATACAAATGATCAAAGAATAAGAAAAACCATCCAATTCTCTTCGATGTTTAATTTCTTATTTCGCGAAGGAAGTTCATGGCAATGCCTCAAAATACTCAAACTCTAAAGCGAAAGTGGAATATGAAGACTGGCAAGTTATCAATACCAATCTAGTCTTTGGATCCGTAGGATGGGTCGAAGTTCCTAAGAAAATATAGTTTTAATTTATATTTAAAAATTGTATTTATATTATGCATTTTAGTTTGTATAATTAACTCTAGTTATATGTGTAATTTTATAATTAATTGTGTATAAGTGTATATAGATGTAAAAATTATGATGTATGGTTTAAACATATGTGATTATGATTGTATATATAAAGTTTTTCTCAAAAGTATTATTTTGCAATTAATTTTGATTCCATATACAACATTATTACATCTCATAGTATTTTATATTTCACATTTAAGTGGAGTTTATTTTTCTTTACCCATTTTTGTTGATGACAAAGGCGGATAAAAATATAAAATATAAAAAATGCATATACTAAGAGGGAGTTGTTAAGAATAGTGAGATTTAACCAATTTAAGGGGAGTTACATTATATTTTATAATAAATATATTTACATGGTTGCTTTCACCAAAAAGGGAGAGATTGTTTTTACCACTAATATTGATTTTGATGACAATAACCATATAATAATGGTACTAATATTTTTCCAGGTTGTATAGAATATTTTGCAGCATATTACATAGATTTATACAAGTATAGGATAATCAAGTTTAAAGACTAATTAGTAAAAAAACCAAAGATCAAGATTCAAAGATGATCAAGATAAGTGAAGACTTATGAGTTTAAAGACAAAGACATGAAAAGTTCAAGACTATAGATTATAGTTAATAGATATTAGATTAATTTGTTAAAGTCTTTGAATAACAACTTTCTTTCCTATGAACACTCTCTTATCGAAATATTTATTTTACTCAAAATATTTATTTTCAATATGTTTTTACAATTATTTTATAAAAAAAATTATCTATTAAAAGTATTTAAAAACTAAGTTTAAATGATTTTACAAATATCCAAAATTTTAAAACACTTTAATAGAATTTTTGTTTTTCAAAATATACAAGTGTATGTCGACATACCGTACCCTTGTATGTAGGTATGTCAACATATGAACCATTGAAGAGAAGTTTTGAAATTTTGAATAATTATGATTTTTGGCTCCATCTCTTCGTGAATAGACATGTCTCTTAAAGCACTATATAAAGGGGACTGGAAAATGAATTTTAAGAACTACTTTCTCTATATTCTTCTTACTCCAAATTCCCATTATATACTACACAAAATCCCCTTTCTATACTCTTCAAATTCACTAAAATTCAATATCTACTTTACTACATCTTTCTCTAGAATCTACTCACTGATTTGCAAACATTCTCTCATCAGTTCAAGGATCAAAATGATATCAAATGGCTATAGGATATTATATATCCAAAGTATAACTATTTGTAATTGGAATCAATAACTCTATACTACTAATTTGTATGGGTGTGCTTGTTGTCCATTCAAATCAAGTGGGTGTGCTTGTTTCTCGTTTAAATCAAGTGGGTGTGCTTGTTTTCCATTCAAATCAAGTGCGTGTGCTTGTTGCTCGGTTAAACCAAGCAAGTCTACCCTAAGCTCAGAAAGTCGGGAAGGTGTTTTTAATGCCTTGAAATCAATATTGTATTCTAACTTCCTTGCTACCTGATTAAAGTATACGTTTGAAAGGAAATATGTACATATACTATACAAAACTGGACATGGGATTGGTTAATCCAAACCAGTATAAAACTCCTTGTGTCATCTCTCTTACTTTAATTTATTTTTATTACATTTATATATATATATATGGTTTTTGTTAATATATATCTGTGTTGTATATTTGTTTTTGAATTTAAGTCTTGAAATAATTTAGAAAAGTTCTATGTAACTTATAAAACACTATTCACCTCCCTCTAGTGTTAAAGTAGCCTTAAGGTACATTCACACTATACTACATCGTTTCCTACATTAGCCTTCGAACTCATGTCGACGGAGGCCCTCTCATACCAGTACCAGACCTGGACTGGCAGGAATCGGCACTTCCTAGAGGATATGATAAATATCTAGACTCATAATGCCTAGCTAGTAAGTTATCTACTTTAAACATTCTTGCTTTTTAGTACATTACTATTCTAACATCGGTTTTTTAGGTTGGTTCACTATCTTTGCATCCATGGGGAAGTGGGGGGCTTCAAGAATGATCGAAAGGCCGAGAGAGAGGCCCGGTAGGTAATGGAGACTAAGGCCATCAAGGATCGAGAGGCGAGGGAGGTGGTAGAGAAGTTTGCCAAGGAGGCTAAAAAGACATTGAGGAAGGTGACGTGGCCTTTGGGAGAGGCTAGAATGGATGGAGAAGGAGGTCAGCCAACTGTAGGCTGACCTGAACACACTTGACCGGGTGCCTATTGGATGTGGACATAGCGGTTGTGGAAAGGAGGAGGAGGATAAGTGGGTCAGCCATTTGAGGAACATGATAAGGGCCATGCTTAGGGAAAACTATCAATTTCTGATCTCCATCAGTAGGTTTGATATCGTGGTATTTTCCTAGGCCTAAAAGGAGGTGGCTGAGGAGATGAGTGCGGTCAAGATTCCTTTGTCTGCTAGTCTAATACAGGAGCAGTTGAACTTCTTGACCCGACAAGTTGAAGGGCTGGCCTTGTAGATATTTAGCTTTCATCTTTTGTATGCCTAGCGGGGTGGGCCATGTTCCCTGACATTTTATAAATGAATAGAATTCATTTTGTTATGAAATTTTTCTATGTACTTTACAGCTTTATATGCCCCTATTGTATGTGCATAGCTTGTACTGTAGCATACTTTGAGTAGCTGATGTAGTCCCTGTACATTTAAACTTGTTCATTTTCAGAAAATAGATTAGCAATGTAGGGTAAGGAATGGGTGGTGAGTGCGGTCCATTCTTGCAACCTTGTACTAGAATGACTTAGTTGATACTTTGGGCCCACCAATGGACTCTATGCGAGCATTGACCGTGCAGCCCGATTGTTTGTTAAGAATCAAGGCCAACACATGTTGGTGGGGTCTCCCTATGTTGCTTTGTTTTTTGGTGCTCCTGGCACGAACTTAAGAACTAAGTAGTCTGAGGTTCTTCTAGCTGAAAAATGCAAGCCTATGTGACAGGAAGTCCCAGCACAATCCTGAGCGTTGTTGATCTAGAGGGTACTTTCGGGTGACACGCTGCGAGTTAATGTAGAAGGCGGTCCTGATACGACCCTGAGTGCTACTGGGCTCGAGGGTACTCTCAGGCGACACACTACAAAATTGAGTGGTAGGAGGCCCCGCACGACCCTCAGCGATACTGGGTTCGAGGGTACTCCTGAGTGACACCCTGCAAGATTGAGTTGTAGGAGGTCCCGGCACGAACCTAAGCGCTGCTAGGCTCGAGAGCACTCTCGGATGGCATGCTTTCAGTTGTTGTTGGATAACTTATTTTTATGCAGGTGCACTATTCTACATCATTCAATGTAATGGCGCTAGTCTCGACAGTAGTGCCTCGTCCTGCACGAGGGACGGAAGGCACCATAGGTGAGGGATATGAGACCATCGCAGTCTTATCTTTACTCGCCGATGCACCTCGATATGAAGATGAGAGACATCTCACCCAAATTATTGGGCAGTCGGCAGTTCCTGAGCAAGGAAGTGAATATTTGGTGATTCAATCTTGCTAGATAGCCTGGCAGTCACCAACTAGGAAGCAAATGCATGATAATTCGTCCTAATGGATAATCGGATGGCAAGGAAGAAAGTCGACGCTGGCCACATCCTTGCCGACGAGGGTCGATAGTCCTTAATAAAGTAATGAGCACATAATAACTCATTCTTCATTTGAATATCCTATAGAGGTGGTGGGCGGTCTCGACATGAACTTGAGAGTGGGCTCGAAGGTCCCTTCGGGCGATGTGCCGCCACCTTAGTAGTCCCTAAGAAAGGAAGTGAATGCATGGTAATTAACCCTCGTTGGATAGCTAGTCGACAAGGAGAGGAGCATTGAATGGCTTATGCGGTCCTTGGCGACAGAAGCAGTCCTCGAACTAGGTTTTGAGCACATAAAAAGTCATTCTCGTTGGATAGCCATGGCAACCGAGTTGAATAAAGTTAGCTCTGAAATCTTCGATGTATTCTTCACAAAAGATGTAATACACAACTATTAACTGGGTTTTTAACCCAACAAAATTTACAAGGAGTTAGAACATTCTGATTAAGTCAGAACGACTCAAAACTTGACTTGAAGGCCTAAAAGTACAAGACAAAGAAACATAAGACGTTTGGCCCTGAATTACGATAACTCTTCGAATTGAAACTAATCTGATCCAATTAGATCGGTAATGATCCAAAATGTTGGCTCATGGTTCCTTCTAACCATTTGAATTGCACTTCTACGCCTCTACTAAGCTCACCTATCAAGTTTGGTAACATTCCAAGCAACCTAGTTCAAGAAGTGAAGACTCATTTAGTACCTACCCACTTTTGGACCTAAGCAACTTAAAATGGACCTACAGAACACATACAGACTCGGATTTACTTGTAATTAGGAGGGGACACTTAGAAGACACAAAAGAAGGCTCACACCAAAAATGTAGTCATTTGGTTGGGCCAATTTGGATTGGCACCGATCCAAACTCATCGGATCATCCGATTCATTTAGGTTGGACCACACCAGCTGCAATCCATAGTGTAGGTCCCATACATTCTCTAAAAGCTACCGGCAAAGTTTTGTATCATTTGGTTAAGTATTGAGTGAGTTATGCCTGGATCTCCTACGACCCAAAAGAAGATTCGAAAAGAAGCTAAGGGTTTGGATCATTGCCGATCCAAATACTTAGCTCAGATCCTCATGAGATCTGATTTAGTGGCTCTCCTTCTCATGTACATTGCATGTATGAAGTGTCGTATCATTTGGTTATGTATTGAGTGAGTTATGGATGGATCTTCTACGAAGGGATGGATTGGATGATCTATGCAGATGGATGATCAAACTAACTCCAAACGACTTGATATTCAGACATGGAACTCAATTATAGGATAGGAAGACAACCAAATTAAGAAGACCTAAAAATTGCACAACTTTTCGGATTAGTATCGATCTGATCCAATCGAATCAGTACCGATCCAAGAAGTTAGCTCTAAACACCCCCAAACTTCTTGAGCGACCTCTACGTGATGACTACAGGCTTTTGGTAAAGTGGCTCTAGCCCAAATGCTCTCTAACCCTTATAAATACCATCTTATCTGCTACAATTTAGAGGATCTGATCTCTGTTAAACCTCTGTCATTATTTCTTCACTCTTCTTCTCCCACACAACAGCCATGAAGGGACAATTGAGATCCTACTTTTGTCTCTAACAATGGTGGCTTGATCTAATCTAGGAAAGGAGAATTATATAGTAATCTAAACTCCTTTGTAATAGTAGTTGATTAACAAATGATTCATCTAATGAGATATATCGGATATATGGTGGTGTTGGGTGCTTTTGAGGAAGTAATGGGGCGGTGCTTTCCATTATACTTAACGGGTTTAGCGGCAATGTGGTTTAGACAGCTAGAGAATGGGTCCATTGGCACATGGACTGAGTTAGTGGGTAGATTTTTAAGACAATTCCGAGTTCACGTCACACAACCGAAGAATGTGATGACATTGGAAAATGTGAAACAAAGGCCTAAGGAGACCTTGAGAAGTTATTTAACAAGATTCAATGCAGCAGTGGCAGTGGCTGCGGTTGATACGCCAGACCCATCAGTGATTTTGATGGAGGCAATGTTTGGAGTCGCGAGCAAGACCCATTTCAAGGCTGCACTTAGGAGGGATCCACCAATTTGTCTTACTGAGTTTTACTATGAAGCTGAGAGATATTTACATCAGGAGGACGCTGACGCTGAAGATGAAGATGCCGAAATTTAAGCTTTGGAAGGAAAAGGATCCTCTAGAGCAGGATTTGGAAAAGGCAAAGGGAAAAGAGAAGCTGATGATGATTCTAGGGAACCGAAACGACAATGGAGGGAGCCCAAATTCTCTTCCTACTCTGATCTAACTGAAACCTTGGAAAGGATATACCTAGATACTAGGGGGCAAATTCCTTATTGGAAGCCTTCGAGAAGAGAGCCCACTGATTGAGAGAAAGGATCTATAAAGTTTTGCATCTTCCATGAGCTGGGCAGACATGAAACGAATGACTGCCGACACCTTCATGATCTAATAGAAGAACTGGTTCGAAACAAACAGCTGCCGCAGTACGTAAGGAATAGAGCTGCGATAGCACAGCCGGAGCAGCCACTGCCCGCAATAGATACTTCAAGGAATACCCAGGGATCTGAGCCAAGATAGATAATCCCATAACCGGGATGGATGGGAAGTTAGATCTAGTTGCTACTCTTTGCTTTAGTTACTTTTTTGCACTTTTCTTTTCATATATTAGTGGAAAAACAACAATGACCCCGGACAGCTTAGACGTGCGCTAAACTTAGATTGTGATGACTACTTAGGATAATATTCTCAGACCGCTTGGACGTGCACAAAACCTAGATTGGTCCCTTGCCACGCTCTGAGTCAGATGCCTAGGATAAACATTCAGGATTTCTGCTTAATTAATTTTTGCTTGTTTGCTTTGATTTGAAATTTGAATTTTGTAAAATCCATAATTAATGTGATGACTGATTTTGAATGCCATAGAGTCCCGACCGGAGAGATGGGACCAAAGTGCAAGGTGCAAGTCCCCTTACCGGAGAGCGAGTGGATGGACTTATATGATATCGAACGCTATTGAGTCCGATCGGAGAGATGTGACAGGAGTGCAAGAAGTAAGTCCCCTCACCGGAGAGTAAGCAGATAGGCTTACTTAATCCCCCTTAACTTGATAAGAAAATGTTCCGGAGAGATCATCCCCCTGAACATCGAACACCGTAGAGTCTCTATCAGAGAGATGGGACCGGAGTGCAAGAAGTGAGTCCCCTCACCTAAGAGTGAGCGGATGGGCTTACTTAATCCCCCTTAACTTAATAAACAAATTATCCGGGGAGATCATCCCCCTAAACTGAACCAACAAATGATCCAGAGAGATCGTCCCTTAAACTAAACATCAAATGATCCGGAGAGATTGCACATTAAACTTAAACGGTCCGGAGAGAACGAACCTTAAAATAGATTTGATTTTGTGAAAAGGATTTGAATGCCTTATAAATAGAATAAACGGATAAATCCTGGATAAACACAGGATGATTTTGATATATGATGTGATATAATGTGATTTTGATATAAGATGTGATATGATCTCGATATATGATGTGATTTTAATATATGATATTATAACTCTGAATTAAATTTGAGTGGTAATGATGTAAATCCTAGATGAACACAGGACGATTAGAGATATGTAATGTAATTAGAGACATTGATGTAATAACTTTGAATGAAACTAAAATGTATGTGATGTATAGATTACAATTAGGTAGAGTCTAGAGTCTTAGGCTATAACAGGTTTGGAACGACTTGTGATTGATGAAAGAATCTAAAGGAATTGGACGGTTCGCCAAGGCTAAAAGCCGTTGGAAAGCTCAACAATCGAAGACTCGTCATGGGAACTTGTTTTGGAGCAAAGCACTCCTTTCATTCAAAAGGCATACTTTAGGGGGAAAGTGTTGACTGGGTTTTTAACCCAACAGAATTCAAAAGGAGTTACAACATTCTGATTAAGTCAAAATGACTCGAAACTTGACCCGAAGGCCTAAAAGTACAAGACAAAGAAACATAAGAAGTTTGGCCCAGAATTATGCTAACTCTTCGGATCGATACTGATCTATAACGACCCTAATTTTGACTAACATTTTTTAGGACATTTAATTAGATAAATTAAATGAAATAATGTAAATGGTTAAGGGATTGAGATTTGTATAATTAGAGGGTAGCCGTGCCTAATTAAACAATGAACAAAAGAGAATTAAAATGGAATAGATAAGGGAAAAATAGGAATAGGTTATAGTCTTATACCCTAAACCCTCATTCCACTTCTCACTTACAAACGTTCATAAACAAAAACTAAACCAAGCTTGGTCGGCTACCATTAGGAGAAAGCAAGGTGAATATAAGTAAGAATCAGAGGAAGAAGCTTAATCAAATTAATTCAAGAGCAAATCTCTAACTCCTTAACAACAAGCTAAGGTGAATAATAGATTACATCTCATGTTTGTTATTTTCGATTTCTAGATTAGATCTGAATATGTGTTGCTAAGTATTATGCCACGTTTTGAATGTTAAATATATATATATATATATATATATATATGCTTGTTGATGAATATTGTTGTTTCATAAAGATTTTATGATAAGTTTTAATTTGAAAAACCTATCAAATGACATCCAAATGCCTTGCAATTCAGATAAGAGGTGAGGAATAATATTTTAGAGATGGGTTTCAAGTTTCATAATTTTCCGAATTAATGTGGATTTATTATGAATTTTCTAATAAAGAAAATGGTTAAATTGGGTTTAAAATTAATTTCGACTATTATATATTACCTTCGAGTCAAAAATTTAATCGAAAACATATTAAAAGTGATTTATGGGAATTTTCGAAGAATTTTCCTAAGTATTTTATTAAAGATATAAAATTATTTAAGGTATGAGACTTAAATGTTTTATATGTTTATAAAAGGAGAAGGGGCTATTTGTAAATGTTTTAATTTGTTAATTGCTGAAATTCAACAACACTTTAGGAAAAGATTTTGAAAAAGAATTGGCAACCAATCATATGTTGATAAACAAAGCAAGTTAGTTGGAAAGAAATTACTTTATAAAGTTAAAAACCAGTTTTGTTAAAGTTTTACTACTTCGCCACTTACAGCAGCCACCTTTTGACTTCATACTGCCACCTCCATCTAAGTCAAAACCAATACACATGGTATCAGCTTCGGTAGGTATGGAGTCGAAACAGGCTTTCGAAGGGGTTGAAGTAGCTTTTGTGAACTTAGAACTATTTTGGTTACAAATGAAGCTTTCGAATGAGATAGCTTTCGACTTGGTAAATGGTTTTAGAAAAAGGGCTTTCAAAAGAGGTTGCCGCTGTTGTTTTAAAAAGAAGATTTCAGAGGGGTCGAAACCCTTGCTGCCACTTACAACCTTTCGAACCAATGCCTTCAAAAGGGTCCTTTTGTTTTAACTCTTGAAGCCGCTTCTCCGTGCTTTCGAAAGGGTTGGTTTCGACACCATCCACTTTCTTTTAGTTAGGAAAAATACTTTCGAAAGAGATGCTTTTATCCCAATTCTTTTAAGACCTTTTGATATATTGAAAGTTAAACCCAAAGGTTTCAAAAGGAATGATTTTAAATGGTTTTGAAGCTATGATCCACAAGCTTTTACTTGAACTCAATGCTTTTGAAAGGTTTGTTTTAAGTAATGAACTTTAATGCTTTCAAAAGGTTTCAAATGAAGGTTTCGAAGGGGAGATTCCCCAATGTTTTCAAAAGGTTTACTTTAGTAATTAAATGGAAGGTTTACAATGCTTTCGAAAGGCAAGTTTGAAATATTTTGAAAAGAGGATGTCTAAGGTTTTATAAAGCTTTCGAAAGGACACTTTCAATGGTTTCGAAAGGTCTATTTTAAATGATTTCAATAGGTATGTTTTGGTTTTTCGGCCTAGTGTTACAAGGTAAAGTAGTTAAGCTGTTTCGAAAGAGGTACTTTCAATGGTTTCAAAAGAGATTTTTCAAAGATTCTATACAAGGGTTTCGAAGGTTTTCGTCAACAATGTTTTGTGTAAAGCATATATCTTGGAAAAGAGATTTGAGTAAAGCAAAAGTATGTTTTCCTTGTTTAAGTGTGATTTAAAGGGTTAAATCAATTTGAAAGAAATGTTTTCATAGAAAATTTGAAGGGTAGTTAACCCTAAGTAAATGACTTAGATATTTGAATACCAGATGGGACTAGTATAGGGTCGCGCCCTATACATTAGCTATAGCCCCTAGCTAATTTAGTCCAAAATTCCAGTATGTAGGGCTTAGTCACTGGTAAGATTTAAATGTTGTTACACAGATAAAGGAATATAAAGAGATGGAGGATAGGTTATTGGTGAGCCCGCAAAACCATTAGGATTAGTTGACCTTGGGAGAAGTAAGTTAAGGACAGACCGTCTAGGAGTGGGTCTAACAGATGTTAGATTATTTATTTTGTCTAGTAGGCCCGAGTCAGCCAATGGTTAGTAGTTAGCCAAACAAAACTATATTGTCCGGACATATAGTCCATTTGTTACCTGATTTATTAGCATCTATGATATTGCTATTATTGTTTTAATTAGTTTGATTTCAGGATTCTAATTTGCAAAAAGTTGTGTTTTAAAGGATTATTAGTGAGGGGAAACCCATTCCTCTAAGTGGTGTGGTATCACTTAATATCAGTAAATCAAGATGTAATAGTATTATTCACACCAGGTTTTATGTCTGACTTGAAGTTTATGATTTTCCCCTTAAACTCTTGGGTGTTCAAAATTAATTTGAGTAGATTGAGAGTTAAGGATTTACAGGTTTAGTAGGTGGGCGAATAAAGCTTCCGAAGACGCGCAAGAGGCAAAGTTAGCTATTTAGGAGTTGTAATTTTATTTCCGCTGTGATGTATTAAGACTATTATATCTATTGAGTACTCTGATCATCTAAGAGGGTATCTTTATTGTCGCACTTGGCGTAATTTGCAATAATTATATTTGATCAAAACATGGGAATCATTTGGGATTATGTGATGGAATATGAAACATGGTTTTGCACCGTAATCACTGACGTTGTTTTTTTGGAATCTGTGATTTTGTTTCATATTCATGTGCTTCTGATATTATGGATACCATTAATATTACTGTATTTTGTTACCGGAAGTTAATACTATAAATGACCGCAGCATCTGTAGCGCTTAGCTTCGTGCCTCAAAATAGGGGATGTTAAAACTTGGTATCAGAGCATAGGTTTATGAAAAACTTAAAAGAAATTTCAAACTTAAAATGATTTTGAAAACATAATCCTAAGGAATTAGAGAAAAGATCGGGGTATGGGATAATGCTATAGTAACGTACTTGTATTTGCTATATATATGTATACGCTTTATCTCTATTCTCCCATCTCTATTAGGCTATTCTTCTGTATCTTACAAAGGCTCGAATGAAGATATTACGGACGTAAGATATGGATGCTAGAAGTGGAAGAGTTAACATTGGTGGGGGAAGCACCACAACCAATGGGAATACCAGACCAAATACCAGAAGGAATCAAAGTCAGGCACAAGCTGCGAATTTGGGTGTTGGAGTCCTGCACGTTTATATGAGAGCACTGCATTAGTTCTTCGTTAACATGATGCACCAGGAGTTGTTGCAGGGTTGGCTAGAGGAAATGCTAAAGCAGGAAATCAAGGAGCTCTGTGGTTAATAACTATGCTATTTTCAGTAGAGATTATGCTCGGTTGGGAGGAAAACCGTTTATTGGTACTGAAGCCGTAATCGAAGTGGAGAATTGGTTACTTCATTGCGAGAGGATTTTTGCTGATTTAGGGCTCAATGATGAGAAGAAAAGGAGGCTCGCTTCTAGACAGCTGCAGGGGATAGCACTATATTGGTGGAACAGTGTTACTATTGGAGTCAATGAGGAGATTATGACTTGGGTTGGGTTCAGGAGGAGATTTGAAGAAAGATTTATGTTGGAGATTGCTAAATGTACTCTGCTCAAGAAGTTTGTTGAGTTGGAGCAGGAAGATATGACATTGCTTGAGTATGCAACGAGATTTGAGGAGCTAGCAAGGTACAAATATGCTACGGTTGATACTATCATTATATGGAATGAGAAGTTTATCCGTGGGTTGAATCCCGATATATATAGTTATAATTATTAAAGTATAAACAAAATTTAATATATAAAAACTTAAAAACACTAAAATAATCTTAATAAGTATAAGAGATTTGAAAATCATTGGGAAATATTTTAAAAAGATTATTTTAGAAATAGAATATTTGAAAAATAGTTTTAAAACAAAATTAGAGAAGACGAGAGAGATCAGGAAAGTGCTATCAAGGTTTTAACACAAATTCTATGACTCTATAACTTATCTGAAATATCTTGAAATCTTGAACTCTTCAATACTCTTGAGTATTCATTCTGGAACTCTTGAAACTTTATATCCGCATCTTGAATCTACTCTTGATATCAGCATCTTAATACCGTACAGTCTTCTTAATCAATACATGTCTAATATCTGCACTATATATTGTATACATCTTGATAAAACATTAGTATCTATATTTTATATAATGTCCTATAGTTGTTATCATCAAAACCAATACCTAAGGTACTTACAGTTTCTTTCCACTATTAAGCTTCTATTTTGTTTAATGCATCTCCTTACGCGTGTGGCAAGTGTATTCAATTATTGAAACTAATTGCAATTAAATTAATTGGAATCTTTCAATTAAAAGAAATAAAAAGTTAATTGTAATTAATGGCGTTCAATAAAGGAAACATACTATGTATAAAAATAAAAGGAACGATTTAAATAAAAATAAAAGAATGTTTTGAGAAAAGTAAATTGAACGTTTCATTTTAAAGGTAAGTATAATTTTATAAAAAGTAAAGTTTTGAATTTTGAAACAATATTTTACAGCCATTAAATAGCAGTAATAGGCAGTACATAAGTAATTTTTATGCTAACCTCAAATTTTACAATAAAATAAATATTTGAGTTCGTGTTTGCGCGAGGAGAAAAATGTTATTTTTAGATGTTAATTTGGAATCCTTGTTCATCTTTTGATTTGTGTAGAGGCGGTCCCAACTACGTTGATTAGGGTGTTAAATTTTATTTATTGTGTGTTAATCAAAATAATAATAATAAATGGGTGTAATTTGAGTATATTGGGGTTAATGAATTTAATTGAGTGGACCATACGTTTTTGAAATTTGATCGTTTTGCTTGCAGTGTTTAATAATACCTTCTCAAATTTCAACTTGCCCATTTATTTCGTTTATTAATAATACCTGCCTCTGCTTATCTGTTTTCGTTTTGTCAAAATTTTGAAATTCCAATTTGTCCTTAATTTCCTTCATTTTCCTTTACTTCCTTTATTTCAGCCTGTCTTCTCATATTTCTAGTCATCCATTTCATTTATTTATAAATTTCATGCCTCATCTTTATCCATTTTCGTTGTTCATTTTTCCCTTTCTTCCTGAAGCATTCTTCACGTGAGATTCATTTCTTTTTTTCTTTTTTTTTCTTTTTTCTTCACCTCGCTTTATCTCCTTCCTTCTCCCTCACTTTTCTACTTCAAAACAACTCATAACCCGATGATTCTTCACTTT
This sequence comes from Allium fistulosum, assembly GCA_030737815.1. Classification (NCBI taxonomy): domain Eukaryota; kingdom Viridiplantae; phylum Streptophyta; class Magnoliopsida; order Asparagales; family Amaryllidaceae; genus Allium; species Allium fistulosum. The sequence continues at coordinate 1,002,849,226 of CM060908.1, forward strand.
GAACCAAGGAGAATTTAATAAGGAAAAACTTTCTTTCTGACCACTTTTTACAAACTTGTAATGCAATCTTGTAAAAACAAATAAGAAGTCAACTTATTTTCTGACCTAGTTTTGACTGCAAAGGTGGTTTCTTTGGCTTTGTGGTTATGGTAGGAAGTGTTGCCTTGATTCTAGTGGCTTGTGATGTTTGTTAGCTTGGTTTATAGGTGCCTAAGTTGCCGTTGTTGTTGCGCTCTTGTCTCACTTGCTCTCGTTTTGGGAATTCTAGTGCATTAAATCAAAGGTGAGTTTTTATAATTCATGATCTATATTTTCTTATGTGATTAAATTAAGATCTAGATGGTTGAATTAAATCTGAATTTGATATTGTGTCATATTATTGAAATTGAATTGAATTTGAATTTAAATATTTAATGTTAATATTATATTATTAAATTGAAATGAATATAATTGAGATAACTTGAAATCTAATTGTTTGGAATTTAGATATGAAGTTATATTAATTGACCGTTGGTTGATATGGTTGTATTGTTGAATAGTTGCCAGGAATGTATTATGATGATTTTAAATTTACTATTCCATACCATTCCAATTTATTGATTATTATGCACCCTATTGACATTGTGTCACACTCTATCATCATTGATTATTCGTGGATGTTGAGTTGATTAAAGATATGGTTAAATAGTATAATACAAACACGATTGACATTGGAATTGAAATAAAAAGATTTGAAACTAAAACCTTACTATTTTAGCCTTAGAATAAAAAATATAAATTAAACACTGTTTTGTCCTTAGTTGAAATTTTCGACAAACAAATGTGTTTAATTTTAAATTTTTAATATTAATAACAAAGGATATTTTGAATAGGATAGTACGAAGTTTACGTGTAGATTTATCAAAATAAAATATTTAATTAAATACGAATAAATTGGTGATCTGTAAAAAGGTGTCATTTTAACTTAAAAGTTTTTCTGTAACTCGATCTAAGTAAAAGAAAAATATTTTGTAAAGATACATGCACCAAATTCTATCATTTAATAATTTCTATATTTTATTCTTTGAAAATAGGATTATTGACATTTTGAAATTTTGTAAAAACATTAAAATGGTCTGATACGTTTTCCATATCTCCTGCATATTGTTTGTAAAATATTTAATAAAGAGACCTATATTAATTCAGCAATCTAATAATTTTAATGATTTAATCTTTGTAATCAACAGTTTGGAAATTAGGACAAATTAGTAAATTAATTTGGAAGAAACATAAAATCCAAGATTTTATTTGAAATTCTATAAAAATGTTTTAAGAACTCTAAAAGTTAAACTTGAATTCTTCTGCAAGTTTTTAGGCCATTAATTATTTATTTAGTGTAAAAACTGATGTGTTTTGACTAGAAATATATTAAATATTTCTTGAAATTTCTAAAACATTTTATATTGACTCCTATAGTAAAATGGAGGACTTTTCATGTTTAACAATTTATGAAATTCCTATATGATTTTTCTTAAAATTTAAATTAGACAAAACATCACCCTTTTATAAAATGAACGATTGATTGTTAAAGAGGCCGGGCCAGATAATGGAATACTCTCTGTCATTTATCGGAACAACTTTCATAACCATGTACGTGAAGGATGTCTCTTAAATGTAGAGGTTGAATTAGCGAAAATTTGCTGGAATAAAGTAAGAGAACAATGATGGATGACCCCGACACTTGTATCAATTTGAAATGACTAAAACATGAGCTCTATAAACTAGCCAATAAGGTTAGCAACCTCCAGCAGACATCTTTCCTTGTATTACTATCTTGATTTTGAACTTGATTAGTGCACCTTGATTTTGGATTGATGGATGCGATCGACCGTTAGGTGTTACGACTAGCCAGGAAAGGTAAACTAGTAGTGTACTACCTCGGGCATTGCCTCACATGCCTTGTCACATGATTACTCCCTATGCGAGATCACTACCATTTTGTTTTAGTATTGTACCTACAGGGGGCTCACTGGCTACCAACATTACTGGTTTTGTTATAGGACCTGCATAGACTACATGCTTAAAAACGTGTTAAGGGGGGTTAATGTAAAGCCTTAACGCTACTTTTAATATTTATATTACTGAAAGACATTACATATGTATCGTGTACATAGATAGATTTACCGATCCTTAGGAGATGGAAAATCCCGTAACATCTCTTAAATTATTGTAACCTCATTTCTTCATTTGAATTTACTTACATAAGAATGCATAGTTCTGACTCGAGTGTATTGTTTTCCTTTATGCTTGAGTCAGCCTGAGTTGTTTAAGTGTTTTGAAGACGTTTGTTCCTTGAAGATGTAGATGGAGTTTGGTAGACCGTATTCAGTAGTATTATTCCACTGAAATATTTTGTATGTTTGTTAAATGTATAACTCTTATTATATTGTTAAAGGAAATCAAATTTGAAAACAGCTTCATGAATTGTTTATATAATTATTATATTTTGTCGTTCCGCCGTGAGGTTCTGTGTTCTATTCTCTTCTCTCCTTATATTCATAAACAAACCCCATTGATAATTTGTTTTTTGAACTGTTTGAGTTAGACATGTGTGGTTTATTGTTGACTTGAATCATTCAAAAAGGCAAGTCTTCACACCATTTATTAACTTCCCAGTTGATAGGGGCTTATCTTGCTCATGTCGGCATTGATTTTGGGACACTGAAGGAGAAAGTGAACTTGCTAAAGATAGCCATTGGCAACCATCAGGATCTAGACTCTTGGTGACTGATTCCAACCTCCATCAAGTTAGGAAGATGAGGATAGACCGGACATTGGTCCCAAAAGTGCCACTTAAATAAGAAACCGACGACGAAAGTGATTGAGGCAAAGCGAGACTACTCCAAAGTCCAATTCTTGAACCTGAGTGTTGGGCCGATTGAGAATGAGAACCAAACCTATAATGACAAAGTTATGAGTAAGGAGCTTGGTGAGTGATAACATGTTGATCCTGACAAGCTAAATGATGTAGTGTCGATGTTGTAGTAAGTGGAATTTGACCCACAACGATTAGTTGACATCCAGTTCCCTTGACATGATACATTACTCTTTAGCTAGGATGCCGAGGCAAGCTTGGAGGAAAGCGATGTTGGGGGGGTACAAGAGCCAAGCGTCTCTAGGGACGTAGGTCCACCCTCTAAGCAAATCCTTGTATATGACCCTTTGTATCCTCGATATGAAGCTGGGAATCCAAGTGAATCTCACGTCGGGAAGGACCAAAGTAGTGTAAGCAGCTCGGCCTCGTCATGCTTACCCCTTACTACGTAGCATGGCTGGGCTGGTGCAAGTGATAACATACTTGCACCTGTCTTTCTTTTACTTTGCATTTTGACTAACTCTTGTTTCTTCCATTTTGAAGTGGCCGACATGCTAGATTTTGATGCTTTTGACAAGAGGGAGGGGATCATAAAGTTCATCATGATCCAAGTGCCTATGACCTAATCCTATCTACGGCAACTATTGCACCCAAGCCCTTGCTCTGCCTGAAGTCGGCCTATGAATCATTGATGTTCCTTCCAGCCTATCACAATAGCACCAGCTATCCTCCAAGGCTTGGAAGTGGAAAATAGACAGGGTCGACCCATCTTCGTCGGCCGAGGTCACAACTTCCTTCGATAAGTGTGACGCCCCACCTCTATACTCACACTAACCAAGGACACTACTGGGTAATGCCGTCAATTAGTACGAATAATAAGGCTATTGAGAAGCGACCATCTGTGCAATTGCTTTGTGCGAGTACTGATATGTCGATAGTATGTCATGCATTTCATTTCAACAGAAAATCTGACATATCAAATACAAACTCAAAGCTACCACACAGTGGCTATGTGGCCTTCGAAAAAATATATAAAATAAGCATAACATAAATCAGTCACAGGTATTTATATCACTAAGGAAGAAACAGATATGAATATAACATATAGAAGTGTACATCAAAGTAGTGGTCATACAAGATCCACTACATCATAAAAGAATAGATACAAGTGCTAGACAAAAGATTATGTATACATCAAGGAGTCTCTATCTCGAATGTATAAAAACAAAAAAACTACTAAGCTAAATTAGTTAGCCAAAAGTCAGAAGATGGTCCCTGCTAAGAAGTCAAGTGGAAACACCTGAAACACCTCGGTCTGACCCGAGTATTATTTAAGAAGAAAAATAATAAACGGATCAGTCTAGCTTTAATATTCATGTAAGATGAGATAGGATAAGTGATATGACAAATATATATGATAACAACAAAAATCATACAATATCTCAAGTTTTCTCAAACACCAAAAAGAATGTCATATTCTTTAGCTTATTCACCAAATCAAAAATATTGATAGAGCTTAACAATGCAAATCACAAAAATTGGTGGAACACAAATTCTAGAAATCAATAATTAGAAATCTAGAAAACACAAAGGGGGAGGCCTATCATAAACGGGAGCATGAAAACTCACCAACATGTGTATCACAAACAGGACGCTATCCCATGGGTCGCCAACCCATAAAAATACGGGGTACAGTCCCCTACGCGGACGAACGAGCCGAACATCGACGCATCTAAAAAGATATGCTCCATGCATAGCCAAACATTGACGCTTCTAAAAAGATATGCCCCATGCATAGACTTATTGAGCCGATCATCGACGCACCTAAAAAGATAAACCCCATGCACCGACTCATTGAGCCGAATCTCCACAGAACGGGGTATAGTCCCCCACGCGGACAAAGAGACATCGCATATCGCCAGTCTAAATCACAAAATGATCATCATTGATCAAAAAAAGTGTAAATTACGCTAAGCCAGTAAATAAATGAGTTTAGTTTCATGTCTCATAACCACTGGCTTAACTTAAATATTTACGAACAAATTGTAGATTTCCACTGAAAATGTCACAAGATTTCAATCGAACAAGTCTAAGAATTAAACGACGAAGTAAACGCAAGCGTTTCATACCACTTGTTTTGCTAAGTCGTTTGTTTGGATTTCTCGTACGAATGAAGTAAAGGTTTGTACATACTGATAGATTGGAAAACGGTTTTAAAAATGAGTTTGTATTAAAAGTAATGTTGATATCATTTTTGTGAAAGAGTTTGAGTATTTTCTACTAGTATAGAAACCTTTGTATTTTAAAGTGACAAATCATAGAAACGATTGTAAAAACAATCTATCACCAAAAATTCACATTCGACGATGTGAATTAAAACAGTGAAAATCGATATCAAATCCATCAAATGGATATTCCCAAAAATCCAGAAAAGAAGTCATCAAAGTCGATAATAAATGATAACTACTAACCGAATCTGAAAAAATCGATAAAAATTGGAAATTTGCATAAAAAGAGGCAAATTGGCTGAATTTTACAACGCCAGACGTTTGGTGGTTCTCCCAGACGTCTAAGCTGAAGGTTTGGAAATTTCTTCCAGATCGCTCAGATGTCTAGGAATAACCTCGGATGTCTGAGCCGTAGGTCTGGAATTTTTATTTCTTTGCCTCAGACGTCTGAGTGTTTTCCCAATCGTCTGAGCTGAAGCTCAGGGCAAAATTTGCCTAGACCATTGATGGCCAAATCAACTCGGAAGCAATCGAATGAGCGATGGTGGCTAGGGATTTATGCCAAGCGACAACCCAGCCCTATAGGCTTTTCAATACACTCCAAACAACATGTCCAAGCATCCATAGTAGGATTTTCATAGATTTTGACTTCAAAATACCAAAATTGAAAAAAATTCACCAAACCAATTCAATTCAAAAGCAATTGAACATGAAATAAATGTTAGGAATTCATACCTAACAACAATGAAAAGCTATAGACATAGATGTGAGTTCAAGAACTCACCTTTAAACCCAAAATAGAAAAGACAAGCTCTAAAACAAGCTAGGATTGATTTCTCTTCAACTATACCTCAAAGATCTTCAACCTATTACTATATGCAAATATTTTTCTAAGTTAGGTTATAGGAAAAATCAAGAATTGAAGAGGAATTGAGATGGAGAAGATGAAAAGGATGCTTACCTAAGCTTCTCTTTGATTTTAGAACTTGAATTTGAATTTCCTAAGAATCTAGGGCTTAGGAATTTTGATTTCCCTTCTTTTCCCCCATTTTCCCCTTTGCTTGAGTGTTAGGAAATTATGAGTGGGATGAATGAGGAGGAGAGGAGTAAGGGTGTTTGGGAGAGGAGTTTGGGTTATCTTGTTGGGTTAGTAGGCTAGAACACAACCCAAAGCCCAAATAAAAATACCAAAATCCTAATCAACTCCAAACATATCAATTTTTATACTTAAACAAGTTGTAAACTTCGTTTTGAACTAAATGAAAGTGGTCTCGAGTCCGGTTTTGACTGTCTACAAAAGGTCACCTTTTAGAATTTAATTCAATTAACAATGTTATATTTAAATAAAACATTTAAATATATATTCGTAAAATATGCGGGTTGTTACAAACTCCCCTCGTTAAAGAAATTGCGTCCTCGCAATACTTAAGAAGAAAATAAAGAGGAACACCCACACTAAGGCATAACAACACAAAAGAAAAATTTTAAGTGAGAAGTTCACCTTAAAGAGCACGAGGGAGTAAGTCCAGATGTGTTCGCTCAATGAATTCTCTGGATTCCCAAGAACAATCCTTAGGATTTGAGGACCATTGAACTTTCACAAGCGGAACATCTTTATTACGAAGGCGTTTAACCTCCGTAGCAATGATACGAATAAGATGTTGCTCATAAGTCAAATTAGGTGAAACTTAAATTTCTTCAATAACACCGGGCTCAAGAATAGAATTGGAATCTCTAAGGCATTTTCGTAGTTGAGAAACGTGGAATACGTCATGTATAGTAGAAAATTGAGCCGGTAATAAAAGGCTGTAAGCCACAAAACCAATGCGTTCGGTGATGGTAAAGGGGCCAATATATCGAGGTGTTAACTTTCCTGATCGACTGAAACGCACAACACCCTTCATAGGTGAAACATGAATGAATACCAAGTCTCCCATAGAAAATTCCAAATTCCTTCTTTGGTTATCGGCATAGGAATTTTGTCTACTCTGAGCTTCTTTCATCCTATGACGAATAAGGTCAATCTTTTCTATGGCATCATGAATAAAATCTGGACCTAAAACCAGCTTCTCACCGGCTTCAAGCCAACACGAAGGAGATCGGCATGGCCTTCCGTTGAGTGCCTCAAAAGGTACCATACCAATACTAGATTGGAAGCTATTATTATAAGAAAACTCAACAAGAGAAATATGATCTTTCCAACTTCCACCAAAATCAAGAACACATACACGAAGAAGATCTTCAAGAGTTTGATTCACATGCTCTGTTTGTCCATCGGACTGAGGATGATAAGCGGTGCTAAAACTAAGCTTTGTTCCCAAAGCTTTTTGAAGACCTTTCCAAAATCCACTAGTAAATAATGGATCATGATCGCTAACAATAGAAGTAGGAACTCCATGCAATTTAACAATTTCTTTAACATAGAGTTTGGCCAAAAGAGGTACGGTCTGATTGGACCGAACGGGAATAAAATGGGCGGATTTTGTAAGTCTATCTACAATCACCCACAAACTGTCATGACCCGAATGAGAACAGGGAAGACCGTCAATAAAGTCCATGGAAATTTGATCCCACTTCCAAACGGGAATGTCTAAAGGTTGCAATAATCCACCGGGTCTTTGATGTTCGGCCTTAACGAGCGGGCAAGTCATGCAACGCTTAATAAAGTTAGCAATATCATATTTCATTCCATCCCGATAATAAAGTCGTTTCATGTCCACATACATTTTACTACTACTGGGATGAATGGAAAATTTTGAATGGTAAATTTAGAACGATGAGAATCTTCTAAAATGTCTTTACGAAGATCACTAATATTTGGCACGATAAGTCTATCAAATTTTCGAATACCACCACGAGCTTCGATTTCAAAGTCTTTCAAACCATCAATATTATTTTTATCCCTACAACTTTGACTAAGAAGAGCCAATTCGGGATCTTGCTTTTGAGCTTCAAGGATGCGGTCTAAAAGAGATGGATGAGCCTCAAGGATACATAAAACAAGAGATGAACATGAATCAGATTCACGATCTTGAATCTCACAAGTGGACAAAGTCTTAAGATCATTCCATTCGGATATCATCATTGAAACAACCGCTTGTTGCTTACGACTAAGGGCATCGGCAACATGATTTCCCTTTCCAGGAGCATAAAGAATATTAAGCTCATAAGATGCAAGGAATTCAAGCCAACGTTGTTGACGCAAATTAAGTTCCTTTTGAGAGAACGAATACTTCAAAGATTTATGATCGGTGTAGAAAACAAATTTCTCTCCCAAAATATAATGACGCCAAATTCTAAGGGCGAAAACAATGGCCGCGAGCTTTAAATCATGAGTGGCATATCTAGTCTTGGCAGGCTTTAATTGCCTAGAAGCATAAGCGATGACACATTCCCTTTGCATGAGAACGGCTCTCAAACCAACACAACTAGCATCAGTATAAACAATCAATTCTTGGTTCCCTTCGGGAATCACAAGAATAGGAACATCGGAAAGGAGTTCTTTTAATTTCTGAAAAGCAGCTTTACATTTTTCTGACCAAATGTACTTAACTCCCTTCTTCATCAAACTAGTAAGAGGTACGGAAATTTTAGAAAAGTCTTTTATGAACCGACGGTAATAGCCCGCCAATCCAAGAAAGCTACGAATTTTTGTCACACTCTCCGGTCTCTTCCAATTTTGAATTGCCCCAATCTTTGAAGGATCCACGGAAATTCCGGATTCAGAAATAATATGTCCTAAAAATTTCACACGGGATTGCCAAAAGTGGCACTTAAAAAGTTTTGCTTTCAATTGATTACTCCTAAGGGTTTCCAACACTATTCGAAGATGTTTTTCATGCTCTTCCTCGGTTTTAGAATAAACAAGAATATCATCAATAATGATGAGAACAAATTGATCGAGGAAGTCTTTGAAAATTCGGTTCATAAGGTCAACGAAATAAGCTGGAGAATTCATTAAACCAAATGACATAACAAGCCATTCATAAGATCCATAACGAGTACAGAATGATGTCAAAGGAATGTTATCCTCTACAATAAGAAGCTGATGAAAAGCAGTTGCTAAGTCTAACTATGAAAAGAATCTAGCACCGCTAAGTTGATCGAATAGATCATCAATCCGAGGCAAGGGATATTTATTCTTGATGGTGAGATCATTAAGCATGCAGTAGTCAACGCAAAGCCTAAGTGTACCATCAGATTTCTTCACAAAGATAGCTGAAGCTCCCTATGGAGAGGAACTAGAACGAATAAACTGTTTTGCTTCCAATTCGGATAATTGTTTACGCATCTCCTCATTTTCCTTATTGGACATACGATAAGGAGGACGAGTGATAGGTAGAGCTCCATGGATTAGATTAATTCTGAACTCAATTGCTCACTTAGGTGGTAATCCTAAAACGGGCTCAAATATATCAGGAAATTCACGAACAACGTGAATGAGGGAAATGACATCTTCCTCATCATCATTATCGTCATCATGCGGGTTTAGAGAATATAAGGATGCTACCGAATTGGAATTTGAATCTTTAAGAACAATAGAAATCTGCTTAACATATTGAGGATGTCGAAGATGGATAGTCCTCTCGGGACATAGGATGTGGGCTTCATAACGATTAAGCCAATCCATTCCCAAAATCATTCTGAAACCTAGGTAATGCATAACATGCAAATTGGCTCGAAAAGCATAATCACATAAAATAATCTCGACATCTTTACAAAACAAACTGAGTGTTGCGGATCCACCAACCGGATTCGCAATTCTTAGTGAAGTCATCAAGTCCATAACATTTAATGACAAAGTATCAACAAGTTCCTTTGATATAAAAGAGTGAGATGCACCCGTATCAAAAAGAACTCGAATAGGATGATCACGGAACATAATAATGCCATCAAGGACAGAATGAGAAATACCTTGACCAAGAGATGTGTTACTAGGGGCTTGCACAACATTCAGCTTTTCCTCTTTCTTGCTTTGAAGCTTGGGACATGAAGATATATGATGACCCGAACTTTTGCAATAGCGGCAATAAAGGGGTTACAGACACCTATTTGCATAATGGTCCTTAGAACCACAATTGTAGCATTCTTCACGATTAGAGGTAGGAGTCTTTGCTACCAAAGTTGCTTGCTCCCCTTTCTTGTTAGGATTAGGTTTGAACTTATTATCAGGATGCCTCTTCTTGTTGTTATTGAAGTTCTTCTTGGCAACCACAACTTCAACATCACTTTCATTATCGGCCTCTTCAAGTCGAAGAGCGATATCTACAAGCTGATCGGAAGGAACTTCTAGTTTTAGAAGTAAAACCTTTTCGAGGTTCTTATTCAAACCATAGATAAACCTTTGATTCTTCTTCAATGGGGTATTAATATACTTGACCCCATATTTAGAGAGGGATTCATATGATGCGACATAATCTGTCATAGAAGATTCACCTTGAATAAGGTCAATAAAGCATCGAGCTAAAGTTACTTTTTCTGCTTCGGGCATAAAATTTAACTCGAACCTTTCCCGGAATTGCTCCTAAGTAAGATTTGCTTCAACAATTTTTGAAATTAAAATCTTATACCAATCTAATGCTCTCTCCTGGAGCATGCTAGAAGCCACTTGGACTCGATGTAGATCTACAAGATTCATGCGAGAAAAGATGCGATCGCATGTTCTAAGCCAAGCTTGGACTTCAATAACGCTTTCGGAACCCTTGAATGGCCTTCCACCCAAATTGGTATAATCACTGCACAAGCGTGCAAACCCGGATTTAGGATGAGTAGGCTCAGTAATGGGTCCGATAGCTTGGGCATTCTTTACAAGATCCAAAAGTTGTTGGGCAGACATGAATACGCCATCCTGAGGAGTAGCACTGGGTTGACCGACGCTAGGACGGCCAGGTCTAACCATTTCTCTTCTTCAAGAAAGAAAGAAAGAAAGAAGAGGAAAAAGGTTATTCTCAGAATGAATATTAAACAAACTTAATTGATAAAACAAGGCATCATAAAAGAAAATAGGATAGAACGGTACGAAGACTCGAATTAAATCCTAAGGCACGATTCCTAAGGGAGACTTAGGACAATGATCCTTGTCATAATATCCTATATTTTTTCGAAGTTTGGCTCTGATACCAAGCTGTGACACCCCACCTCTATACTCAGACTAACCAAGGACACTATTGGATAATGCCGTCAATTAGTACGAAGAATAAGGCTGTTGAGGAGCGACCATTTGAGTAATTGCTTTGTGCAAGTACCGATATGTCAGATAGTATGTCATGCATTTCATTTCAAGAGGAAATCTGACATATCAAATACAAACTCAAAGCTACTACACAGTGGCTATGTGGCCTTCGAAAACAAATATAAAATAAGCATAACATAAATTAGTCACAGATATTCATATCACTAAGGCGGAAACATATATGAATATAACACATAGAAGTGTACATCAAAGTAGTGGTCATACAAGATCCACTACATCATAAAAGAATATGTATACATCAAGGAGTCTCTATCTCGAATGTATAAAAACAAAAAAACTACTGAGCTAAATTAGTTAGCCAAAAGTCGGAAGATAGTCCCTACTAAGAAGTCAAGTGGAAACACCTGAAACACCTCGGTCTGACCCGAGTATTATTTAAGAAGAAAAATAATAAACGGATCAGTCTAGCTATAATTATCATATAATAAGATGAGATAGGATAAGAGATATGACAAATATATATGATAAAAACAAAAATCATACAATATCTCATGTTTTCTCAAACACCAAAAAGAATGTAACGACCCGTAAATTTTAACTGTTTTAATAACGTAATTAGTTGAAATTTTGTGAAATTTTAAACCATAAAATTTTGAAATAAAAATATGATATTTGAAATGCGTCTAATTAATCATAGCAACTAGTAAATTTTCATCAGATTATTTGGAAGTTTATTTTTTAGTGTAATTTTATTCCAATTTATATCAGTAAAAATTGATGATAATAAAATATTTTCCAAACCTGAATATTTTTACATAGAAAAATTCTAATCCATCTTCTGACTAAGACGTCATTTTTCATTTTTCCAAATTCGGACTTCTTTAGCTTTGTCGATCTTGTTTTTCTGCGTTTTTGCTGCATTTTTCGCTAGTAGAAAATTCGAATTTTTATAATTCAATCATACCACTGATATCTGTATACCGTTTTGATCGTCTCATCGTGCCGATCGCTACAGTATGTTCATCCCTGTGTTTCGGCTTTTGGTACTGAGCGAAATCAATAAAACAATGCCGTATCGATACCCGTTTTAAAACCTTTTGGTTTGCTTCTATCCTTTCATCTACTTACCTGTCCAAATCTAACAGCTTTTACATTTAATATTTCTCGAATTCAACATGTAACTTTTGGTTATTTCAATATATTCTCTGGTTCCCAAAGATTTTATCTCTTCACCTTTCATTTGGCCAGCTCATTTTGTATTCCTTCTGTAGGACTTCATTCTCTTCTCCATTTAACTTTGCCGTGCTCATTCTTTGCTCTTCCTCTCTCCGTTTCGGTCATGGCAAACTAAATATATATATATATATATATATATATATAAAGGGAGGAACGAAGAGAGCAACCTGTACATGCACGCGATCTCCACCTTCCTCACATTTTTTCACACCCGACACCCTTGGACCCAAACGTCCATCGCCTTTAGCCTACAGTTCCAATTTTTCCTTGCCGAGCCCGTTGTTAAAGCCTGCGCCATCAAAGACAGTGCTCCGCCTTCCTCCCGTTCAAGTCGACCTGCGCCTTCACCATTGTCGTTCCCCTTTCTCCCGTTCTACCATGCGTGCGCAGCTGTATATATACTTTGTGTTGCTGTAAGTATTGTTTTATTTCTATGTGAGTATAAGTTATATGTTAATATATATTTTTATACAAGCTGTTTTATTTTATTTTCTTTTGTATATATCTTACTATTTAAAAAACTATAGTATATATATGTATTGTATAGGTTATAGTGTTTATACCAATAATCTATAATTTAATATATATATATATATATATTTGTTATATACAGGTTTACATGTTAATTACTATAGCTTGCTCAGTTTTTGCTGAGGCTCCATTTGTTTGCTTTTGTCAGGCCTAACTAATCTTCCTTCTTTCCACTATTATACATATGTCTGTTTATATATCAGATTTATATTAGTCTTTATATATTTGTTTACATATATTAATTTATATTTTAGATTCCCTTAGTAATTTATATGTCAGTTCATCTTAGTTTTGGTCTGTCAGTAAAAGTTGTTGGTTTATAACATGTAGTATATATATATATATAATATGTTCTGTTTCTCTGTAGTATACATTTTTGTCATATTTTTGATGTTTTGGTTTTATTTGTAGAATTTGGAAAACTATGGGTTTATTTGTGAGTATTGATTTTTAAAATTTATGATATTTATATGTACATATATATGTTAAATTGCAGTGAGATTTTATTGGATATGTATAATCTAACTACCTTTAGTTGCCTGCAATTCTGTTTCACTTGTACACATACTCTGTTTTGTTATGGTTTACATAGTTGTTAGTATATATAACAGTTTCATTTATATTTTTAGTATATTTTGTACGTAGGTCTATATAAGAGTTTGTGTGAACAATAATTTTGAAATACTTATATATTTAATTTAGTATATGTTGAATTTAAAACATGATTACAACAGTATAGATATATGTTAGTTCATTTCATATATGATTTGCTTTAGTTAGTATATATATTATATAAAGCAAGAGTTATGGGGTATAAGGTACATATGAAGTTGTATATGTATATAAGTTATATAAAGTTTGTATATTATCTATTGTTATAAAATATAAGTCTATATAGGTATATATATATGGAGTTTACGTCTGTTATATAGTAATTATATATCAAAGTATATGCTTTGACTTAAATTTTAAAATGTAATATGTCAATTTTAAATATGAATTTAAATTTGAAAATTTGTTTTAAGAAAAATTAATAACAATAAAATAAATATAATTGTTGTTTCTATCAAGTTGATTCTGATTTGTTCTCATCGATTCCCATTTATCAGCTTTGTCGTCAAATTCGTGCCAATCTTGCTTTGCTTTGGAATTCGTGTTTGGGTTCGTAACTCATCTCCTTCTCGTTCATCTCTAGCCTCGAAAGGTGAGCAATCACTCATGATTAATGTTCTTTTATTTATTAAATTTGATTTCAATTGAAACGACAATTGAAATATGTTGATGTTAGTTATTTACACTGTTATATATATGCTATTACCTATATCGGTTCACCTGTGACATCTGACACCATTATCTGCCAATTGAAATATGCTGATGTTAGTTATTTACACTGTTATATATATGCTATTACCTGTAACAGTTCACCTGTGACATCTGACACCATTATCTGTTATTTATATTGATGATATAAGCCTGTTATATTATTATCATATCTGTTATCACTCTGCAAGTTCCCTGTTAGTATAGAATCACTATGGGTTGAAATGATACATACCCGAACGGACTGTAGAATAGGAGAAAATCGTTATGGGTTGAAATGATAAACCCAAGCGATTTTCATTGACATTGAATTTGGGATTACGGGTTGAAAAGATATATACCCGTATATATGTTTAAATTGTGGATTGAAATGATAAATATCCGTAGCACTTGACCATAGGATAGAAAATTATATACAGACACCGTTGGTCTATATATAAATAATTTGAAAATGATTTCTATGGTTTTGAAAAGAAATATATGGTTTTAATAAATATTGATTTTAAAGATTTATTAAAGTTGATTTAATAAAGTTGATTTGAATCAATATAAAATATGGTTAAGTATTTATGTAAAATTTATATTTTCAAATATAGAGTTTATATTATTTCAGGTTGAAAGCTAAATTTGAAATTGATTTGGAATTCTTAATTATTTAGGAATTATACTTAAATAAGTTTAATTTGAAATCTATTAAATTTGAAATTTTAAGATATGTTTTATAACTTGAATTTGATTAAAAAGTGGATTAAATGAATATTTCAAACTTATATAAATTTAAATGGGATATTTTGTTTATATACATTTGTAAATTGAAGTTGTATTTAGGTGTATTGAAATGATTAAAGAAATATCTCAGAACTAAATGAAATGAAATTAAATTGCGATATAAATGGAATTATCAAATTTAGTTTTTGAAATGTGGAATATTTAAAGCTTTGAAATATATTGAAATTTAAGGGTTTATTGTGTGTTTCAAATCTGTATTTGAAATCGTTATAATTCGAAATGATTTATTGAGAAATTGAATTGAGTTGAAATTTATGAATTGAGATTGAATTAAGTTGAATTTGGAAGTCGAGTTAATTTGAATCGATTTGTGAATTTGTGGAAGCTATTTTATTTTATAAAATATTTTTAAACTATATCTACAACTATTTATATTTTACTTTATAAATTATTTTAATATAAACTATTTTATATAAATCATTTCAATATATATTATTTTATTATAAACAATTTTAACTTATAACTATTTTATATAAACTATTTTTATTTTATAAACTATCTTATCTTATATACTAATTTTAATATCTAAACCGTTTAAGAGGAAAGTGTTATGGATTCCAAAAGGTGATGATTTCAAGCTATGGTTTCAAAGTGTTATGAATCTCAAGGTTTTGATTTCCAAAGTGTTTTGATTTTAAAAGACTTACGATTTCGAAAGCGATATAACTTTGGAAAGTAATATGATTTTGGAAATGGATTTATTTGAAGTGAAAATGATATCGTATGGATATGGTTTTGAAATGGCAATGATATTTCAGTTTTGAAATATAAACTATTTTGAAAGTTTATTAAATGACCAATCGGTGTAATAATTACGTAGTTATTGAAGAGTCCGAGATCGGTTAGGGATATACTCTCTGTCCAAACCGAAAACCACTTTAATAACTATTATACGTGGAGTGTGATCCAGAATGAAGTGGTTGGAATGATGACGTTGCTGGATTTGAAGAAAGAGAACGATAATGGATGACCTTGACACTTGTGTCAAATTGGAAATGACTTAAACAGGAGCCGTGCCGGGCCAGTGAGGTTAGCTACCTCTAGCGGACACACTTCTTCGTAAACTACTCATTACTTGTTTTTGATTGGTGCGCACCCTTGAATTGGGAGTGTTGTTTCGCGGTGTTGCGATCGTTGCGGCGATGCGTTCTCACCAGTCCGGATCAGGCAAATGGTAGTTTCACTACCTTGGGTATTGCCTCATGTGCCTTGTCATACTCGTATCCCTATGCGCGACTACTACGATTTTTTGTGTGTTATACCTATGGAGTACTCCCTGATAGCCCACTAGTTTACGGTGGAGTTTACAGTGCTGTATTGACTATGATGCTTATACAAATGTGTTAAGGGGGATAATGGTAATGCCTTAACGCTATTTTTGATACTTTATATTACTGATAGGCATTATCTACTTAGCGTACACTACTACATAGTAGATAGTTTAACGGATCCTTAGAGGATTGTTATCCCAAACATCCTTTGAGTTACTTGTATTTCAGTCGTTATTTCACTTGAGTTGGATTTATTGATAAGAATGTTAATCCTGACTCGAGTGTTTTGTATTTTCTTTAAGCTTGGGTCAGACTAAGTGTACCAGTATTCGAGGCTCACCTTTGGAGTTGGAGCTTCGCTTGGAGATCCAGCTATCTATCCAGCTTTCAGATATTCAGTTGATTCCAGTGATGTATTCTGATCTTGTATTTGACTATTGTATTCGAGACTTCTGCTGTATCTTGTTTAACTCTGTTATATATATATAGTAGCTTCATGAACTACTATTCTTTTGTTTCCGCTGCATTATTGTTATAGTACTCTGTGTCTGAGATCTGTGATTATTTTATTTACTGTATATGCTGATTTTTGCCAAATTTTAATTACAATCTATTATTTTGAATTATTCAAGTCTGACATGTGTGGATTTATTGTCGATTTGAATGGTCCAAAATAGTGGGTCGTTACAAAGAATGTCATATTCTTTAGCTTATTCACCAAATCAAAAATATTGATAGAGCTTAACAATACAAATCACAAAAATTGGTGGAACATAAATTCTAGAAATCAATAATTAGAAATCCAGAAAACACAAAGGGGGAGGCCTATCATCAACGGGAGCATGAAAACTCACCAACACGTGTATCATAAATGGGACGCTATCCCATGGGTCGCCAACCCATAAAAATACTGGGTACAGTCCCCCACGCGGACGAACGAGCCGAACATCGATGCATCTAAAAAGATACGCCCCGTGCATAGCCAAACATCGACGCATCTAAAATGTAACATTCCCCCTTTTGACCGCCTCCAGTCGGTAATTAAACCAACTCGAAACGTTCAAAAAGACGAATTGTTATTTAGTTTATAAGGTTTAAACAGAATCAGCCACAGAAACACAGATAATAACAATCAATTAAAACAAATGAGAATTTATTTCATTACTATAAATCTTTTTATAATACATCAGAGTTTATACAAAGTTAATACTGATACAGCGGAATATCTTAAAATACAATTTTCTTCTGAAACTAAAAATGGTTCTTTACTCTCTCTCTAACTTCGCTGCTCGAAAATCTTCAAGCTGTAAAAATACTCGGTCTGACCCGAGTATTATATTCAAAAGAAAATAATACACAGGTCAGTCTAATTCAAACCAGTTTATTAGTGCATAGAGGCAGTAATAATTTAAATAGACGACAGTCACAATAATTCTTGTCTATCCGATCCTTTTAACAAAGAAATCGGATAACGAAAATTTTAACACTAACAGTGTTAACAATAAATCAGCAGATTTAAATCATCAACAGAGATAAATAAACAATTTATCATATCGACTAAATCAATTTAAAACAATTGAGATTGTCACTTTAAAATCATCAAAACTCGATTGGCTGCCGTACACGCACGCGTGTACGGCCTCGCCAATACGGCATAAAGGTCAATGCATCACGACGCAAAGAAAAATATCAATTCAAAACTTTCAATTCTGGGTGGCTGCAGTACACGCACGCGTGCACTGCCTCGCCAACTCAGTGCAAAATAGGAATCAACACAAGGTCAAATCCGAAATACCGGATTCAACACAAGGCAAAATAAACTGAGTGCAACAGATCAAGCTCGTACAAATAGAAATCAGAAATGACCAATGAGCATGCAGACATTGCCAGATTTTCAAGAAACCATGAAATTCACAAATACAACTCAAGATTACAGAGTGCAGACCAAAAGGAAAAGAATCAAGTATATGGATGCAAATAAACCCAAAATGGATCAGTGAAACAGCAAGGGTACAAATGTGAAGTTCACAATGACGCTAGAAGGAATCAACAAGTGATCAAAGGCAGGAAATTGCAATGTCAAAGACTGCATATATATGGAACAGATTTCAATGAATACACAGAAATGCACAGTACAAATTACAACATCAAGAGATACAGAATGGTATACGTGTATAAAACAATGATGAACCATGAAAACCAGTCAACACTACATCAGTGAATGCACAGTGGAGATGCAAGAAAATGAATCAACAGGATGGACTTAAATCAGTGGCCATTTCACATTTGCTTATTTATAAGCATACACACGCCAGTTTGCATTTAATCAGACACTTTCCCATCACACCATCAAACATTCATCACAAAAGATCAACAATATCAGGCTTTAAAAAAACAGTTTGCTCACCTGTCTGTTTTGACAAAGTAGAGAACAGGGATTTAAAAGTTTGAATTTGCCACTTAAGTACAATCTAAAGCTGAAGTTTATGACTTAACAAACAAATTTCATTTGAAACTTGGATTCAATAGTGTTAAGATCAAAGGTTTGAAAGCCTGTAAACTAGGAACAAGGACTTGTATATGTGTATTCCTAGGCATGCATACAGTTTACTATATACAGATATATACATGCAGGCATTTTGAAACAAGCATAATTCAAATTTCAACCACAACATCAAAGCATATAAATTAGATACAAGTGTAACATAACAGAGGTGGGTATATGCATTTATACAACAGAACAGCATTTATTATTACATGTAACATAGATTTTTGGGTATGGCTGCTCACAGTGTTCTTAAAACTTGGATCTTGCGAATTCAAACATAAATTGTTCAAACATCAAAACTTAAAGGAGGTTGAGGGGTTAGATTTCAAATTTTTAAACTTACTGTCACGGCACTCCGCCTAACCAACCCCATAAAGAATTTTTAAACTTATCCCATGACTGTAAACAGTGATCAAGAGTATATACAGGCATGCCATTCGAAATTTTATTTTTAAACAACATACAGAAGTTTCACAAAAAAATGACCGAAGGCCAATATAATCAACTCGAAGTCCAGAGAATTCAAGGCAACAATTTCCAACAAAATCAAAACCATGGAAATCAGAAACAAAAGATCATAGGACTTTAAATTAGATGTGAGTAATAAAATTACTCACCTCAGCTTCGAGGAGCACGACAACTTGATCGGTAAGCAAGGACGAGCAAATCACGAATCGAAACCCTAATTTTTAGATCGGAGGAAGAAAGGAATCAAAAGTCGCCACGATGGTGAGGAACGAGTAAAGAAGCGGCCGCCATTGAATTGAACGAAGCCCTAGTTTTTGTTGAACGTCGCCATTTTTATTCTCTTCGTCGTTTTTTTTTCTTTTGTTTGCTGAACGAATGAGGGAGAGAGAGGGGTGCGACGTGTTTTAGCAGAGAGGGGGTAAGGGATCGGTATGGTGTTGAATGTTATAGGGTATGGGTTTTATTTTTATTTTTTTCTTTTTATTTTTTTTTAATTTTTAAAAACTGATTTGTTTTGTATTTAATTTGTTTTGTTAAATTTAGTTGTTAAATTTTAAATTATGTGTATAATATTTATTTATTTCGTACAAATAAAAATTTAAATAAAAGAATTCTAATCGATTTAAAAATTCTAACTGAAATTTAACAGCCATTTTTACATCGCCAATTGACGAAGATTTTATCGTTATAAAAATTCCAACAACAACAACAAATTATCTGTCAACTTTAATCGTTTATCGATGATTATAATTCGGGTGAAAATCCAGGTTGTTACAGAAATTCAATTTGAATTCGATTAAATTCTCTACACGTTTATCCGCCATATATTCACAAAACCATTCCGATAAATACGAAAATTGAAATCCAGTAATAATTCAATATTACGGACCCAATGAAACTGGTTTCGTCAAATTCCGAGACTGTGCCTCGGAAGGCTATTTTTATATTCAATTTAAACGATACAATTTCAAAACTGAACAAATCGCTTTCAAATTAAATTCTGAAACTTCTATTACCTTCAGCATTATCAATATGAATTTCTAAGCCTTTAAATTATTTTTAACCGGCTTAAAATTGAAGATTCAAATTTTATTCAACTTTCAATAGATTAAATTCAAAGATTAAATCGCCAATTCATTCTGATAATTTGAAATTCAAGTCAAATCATCGTTCAAATATCTAAAATTAATTAAATATTCTCAAATTAAATTTTTCAAAATTCAGGGTCGTTACAAACTCCCCTCCTTAAAAACTTTTCGTCCACGAAAAGGAAAAGTTGTTAGATTTTCATCGATATTTATACTCTAGTAAAAAAAATTACTAACTTAAAACTCAATACAAATAAATGAATATAAGATTCATTCCATTTGTTTAATCTCACTGTTTTACTTATCTTCTCGTTTGTTCAATGATTTCTACAATCATTGATTTCTAAAATCAAAACGCAAAAGTCTTTTATCAACATTTTCGATTTACAACTCAGATTCAAACTTAAAATTCTTCACGTTAGAGATTTATATAATATATATCTTCCAAAGCTGTGGACTTTCAAAACATTACAAAGATCCTCTTCCTTAGTTCGTTAGGTAGGAATTTCGTAATTTTACTTTCAAATCATTGATTTGCTATTTACAGTTTGAAAATACTTGCTAACTCGAAATTTAACAAGTCCATCTTCGTTCTCACAGACATTAGACATACGCTGGCCAGGCGCAGGTCTAAAAATCTCCAAGTACTAAATATACTTGCTTCAATTCCCAGTGAAAATACTTTTAAAAATTCTTTTAAAAATGGATATGGAAAGCACGTTCCCCCATGGATTACAGTTCCACCCGGCGGTTACGCTACTATCCCAGTAGAGTCGCTTGTGGCTGTAGATTTCTCATCTCTTAAATTTCGCCATGGTTGTCGCCATAGATTGCAGTACACACGGCGGTTACGCTACTATCCCAGTAGAATCGCTCGTGTCTGTAGGCATCACGCCCCTCAAATTTCGCCTGGCATTAGATTGCCGTTTACTCGGCGGTTACGCCACTATCCCAGTGGAATCGCTTGTAACTGTGGGCATCTCGCCCCTCAAATTACGCTAATCATCAATCAAATCTAATCTCATCGCGATGAACTATCGCGAAGGATTTCCGATTCAAATAGTCACTCTGACTAAAATTCTACGTAGCTACGAATTTCAAATGGACACTCATCGAGAGTTCCAATACCTTCTCTAATAATAAATGGAAGGTACTTTTCCACATCCTCAGTTTAGAAAACATAATATCATATATGTAGTACTTTCATTTCACATTTCGTACATATAACATCTATGTAAACATACATAAGATTTCCATAACAATGTCTTTCTAAACTAACGGTTTCAAATTTACCGCATTCATATATATAAGTTCTAAAAACTTACATATTCCATATTCATAACAAAATAGAGGATTTCAAAATTTTCCTCTAAGTCGATTTGGAAATTTAAGGTTATCTCAAACCTAATTCATATTCATAATTCCATTTATTATCGACTTTCACATTCGATTTGAATTACACATCACATCGTCAATTCTCAACACAGAATTGATGTCTATCGATATATAACCTCTGAGCTCGTACGTCTCAGAGAAGGGTGTTAAGCTAAGAGAATAAATTCTCCGCCACCAACAGATATATATTTAATAGAGATCAATTGCTATGTCATCAATTCACAATGTTAGACATGCAATCCAAATCATCATCTGAAATTCAAAGCTCAACTTATATTGTCTTTGATGTCAAAGTTAAACTCAATTTTAACTTAACGATTCAAACTTTTGAAAAATTTCAAATTGAACAAATTGTTCAAATTTCTCATTTAACTTTTCAACTTCGACTTCAAAAAAATGAATTTCAAATCATTTATCCCTTACGGAATATATTCACAACATTTCATATTTGGAAAAACATTTCCATACTTATTTAAAAATAAGTAATTCACAAATCTAATTTATTTTCAACATCTGAAAATATTCGATATACTTAAATCAAAATTAAGTATATATTTCATCTTTAAAGGAAATCATTCTCTTTCACACATTCATTTGAGTCAAAACGATTGTTACGTAAAACATTGTTACGACAACTCAAAATCACTAGTATAGGAATTCGAAATTTAGATAGATGTATAAATCCCAATACTATACAAAACATTTCCTTTCGGAAATCATTTACTATAACAACAGTGTTATAGTCCACCATTTCCTTATATTCGAAAACGTCTATTTCAACAATGAATGTTGAAATCTATGGTTTCGATATTCAATGCCTTTGAAAACATCTTTTTAAAACAATTACTTCGTTTTAAAATATCACTTTCCCAAAACATGTCCATTTTATTCAATAATATATTCACTGTCCAAAATCGTGAATATACTTCATTTAACAAGCTATAAAGATTTACTTATCAAAATAAGTCATTTTCGAATTTATAAACAACGTTTATAAATTCCATTCCTATTTATAAAGACTTCAATTTATAAAAATTTACTTCATTAATCATTCCTTTATAGCTCAGTTTTATATCAAAATTTTAATTTACAAGTGAATTACTTATAAATTCTTTTATTTCGCAACTCCGATTCATTTTATAACTTCACAATTTTAATTCTGAAACTTTTCATCCACTTATGAAATCCATTAAATATTTCACTTTTAACGCTTATACAAATCATTTTATAATTCCAATATAATATCAATCCTTTCAAATTTTCTATTTAAACCGTTTATAATAATTCAAAAATTCCAATTTAAACTATTATATAAATTTATCATTTTTCCATTTCCAAGACAATCTACTAGTTCTTCAATAAATCATTCATCGAATTGATTTTCAATCTAACCGCATTTGATTCATTCACATTGGATTTTACTAACATTCATTCATATCCAATTAGTTCACTTTCACTAATTTATATTCAAGTTAGTTGCTTTCAATTCAAATCAAATTTGATTCTCTTTAAATTTACTTATCTTTCAATTTGAATTCAATTCACATAGCTTCCAATTTCCATCAATTCAATTTCATTAATACTATTTCATTAACACTTAATGAATTTCCATACGATCAACTGGCAAAACCAATGCACATTCAACTTAACCAAATTTATTTACTTTGCTTACATTCAATTTGGTTCAACACACTTAATTTCAATTGGTTTATATTCCAATTCTGATTGAATTCTTATACTCACCATATTTACTAATTCACTTTTACAATTAAAGTTGAATTTTCCTTTATATACTCAAATTCATATTCATTCTTCACTTTATCAATTCATTTTGATATCAAATTCAATTTGATTCAATATTACTTAAGCTATGTTTCATTTTATCTCCACTTGCATTTATTTAACTTGACTTAGATTTTTCTTTCAAAAATCATTTTATTTAACTTTTCTAAAGTCAAATTCATATCACATCTTAGAATTCAGATTTTGTTTTACTTAACAAAACTTGTTCAAACATTTTAACAATTGGTTTAATTCAAATTTTCTCATTTTATAAGTTAAACAACTTATTAATTTAAACTTTCCAACTCATATTATATAATCACTTATCATTTAAGTTTAAATTTCATCTCAACAATTTACTTAATCAAGTTCAATTTATTTAACTTTCCTTTAGTTAAATTTCAAATCCATATATTTATTGATACTAATTCAATTCAATTTAACTTTTCTTAAGTTAAAAATCTTTATTTCAAAAACAATTTTATACTTCTTTGGATTTGAAAAATGTTCTCTTTTTAAAGTGTTTCTAGTAACTATTCATATTAAACATCATAAACTAAGCTTTGTGTAAACCAAAGCTCTGATACCACTCTGTAACATTCCCCCTTTTGACCGCCTCCAGTCGGTAATTAAACCAACTCGAAACGTTCAAAAAGACGAATTGTTATTTAGTTTATAAGGTTTAAACAGAATCAGCCACAGAAACACAGATAATAACAATCAATTAAAACAAATGAGAATTTATTTCATTACTATAAATCTTTTTATAATACATCAGAGTTTATACAAAGTTAATACTGATACAGCGGAATATCTTAAAATACAATTTTCTTCTGAAACTAAAAATGGTTCTTTACTCTCTCTCTAACTTCGCTGCTCGAAAATCTTCAAGCTGTAAAAATACTCGGTCTGACCCGAGTATTATATTCAAAAGAAAATAATACACAGGTCAGTCTAATTCAAACCAGTTTATTAGTGCATAGAGGCAGTAATAATTTAAATAGACGACAGTCACAATAATTCTCGTCTATCCGATCCTTTTAACAAAGAAATCGGATAACGAAAATTTTAACACTAACAGTGTTAACAATAAATCAGCAGATTTAAATCATCAACAGAGATAAATAAACAATTTATCATATCGACTAAATCAATTTAAAACAATTGAGATTGTCACTTTAAAATCATCAAAACTCGATTGGCTGCCGTACACGCACGCGTGTACGGCCTCGCCAATACGGCATAAAGGTCAATGCATCACGACACAAAGAAAAATATCAATTCAAAACTTTCAATTCTGGGTGGCTGCAGTACACGCACGCGTGCACTGCCTCGCCAACTCAGTGCAAAATAGGAATCAACACAAGGTCAAATCCGAAATACCGGATTCAACACAAGGCAAAATAAACTGAGTGCAACAGATCAAGCTCGTACAAATAGAAATCAGAAATGACCAATGAGCATGCAGACATTGCCAGATTTTCAAGAAACCATGAAATTCACAAATACAACTCAAGATTACAGAGTGCAGACCAAAAGGAAAAGAATCAAGTATATGGATGCAAATAAACCCAAAATGGATCAGTGAAACAGCAAGGGTACAAATGTGAAGTTCACAATGACGCTAGAAGGAATCAACAAGTGATCAAAGGCAGGAAATTGCAATGTCAAAGACTGCATATATATGGAACAGATTCCAATGAATACACAGAAATGCACAGTACAGATTACAACATCAAGAGATACAGAATGGTATACGTGTATAAAACAATGATGAACCATGAAAACCAGTCAACACTACATCAGTGAATGCACAGTGGAGATGCAAGAAAATGAATCAACAGGATGGACTTAAATCAGTGGCCATTTCACATTTGCTTATTTATAAGCATACACACGCCAGTTTGCATTTAATCAGACACTTTCCCATCACACCATCAAACATTCATCACAAAAGATCAACAATATCAGGCTTTAAAAAAACAGTTTGCTCACCTGTCTGTTTTGACAAAGTAGAGAACAGGGATTTAAAAGTTTGAATTTGCCACTTAAGTACAATCTAAAGCTGAAGTTTATGACTTAACAAACAAATTTCATTTGAAACTTGGATTCAATAGTGTTAAGATCAAAGGTTTGAAAGCCTGTAAACTAGGAACAAGGACTTGTATATGTGTATTCCTAGGCATGCATACAGTTTACTATATACAGATATATACATGCAGGCATTTTGAAACAAGCATAATTCGAATTTCAACCACAACATCAAAGCATATAAATTAGATACAAGTGTAACATAACAGAGGTGGGTATATGCATTTATACAACAGAACAGCATTTATTATTACATGTAACATAGATTTTTGGGTATGGCTGCTCACAGTGTTCTTAAAACTTGGATCTTGCGAATTCAAACATAAATTGTTCAAACATCAAAACTTAAAGGAGGTTGAGGGGTTAGATTTCAAATTTTTAAACTTACTGTCACGGCACTCCGCCTAACCAACCCCATAAAGAATTTTTAAACTTATCCCATGACTGTAAACAGTGATCAAGAGTATATACAGGCATGCCATTCGAAATTTTATTTTTAAACAACATACAAAAGTTTCACAAAAAAATGACCGAAGGCCAATATAATCAACTCGAAGTCCAGAGAATTCAAGGCAACAATTTCCAACAAAATCAAAACCATGGAAATCAGAAACAAAAGATCATAGGACTTTAAATTAGATGTGAGTAATAAAATTACTCACCTCAGCTTCGAGGAGCACGACAACTTGATCGGTAAGCAAGGACGAGCAAATCACGAATCGAAACCCTAATTTTTAGATCGGAGGAAGAAAGGAATCAAAAGCCGCCGCGATGGTGAGGAACGAGTAAAGAAGCGGCCGCCATTGAATTGAACGAAGCCCTAGTTTTTGTTGAACGTCGCCATTTTTATTCTCTTCGTCGTTTTTTTTTCTTTTGTTTGTTGAACGAATGAGGGAGAGAGAGGGGTGCGACGTGTTTTAGCAGAGAGGGGGTAAGGGATCGGTATGGTGTTGAATGTTATAGGGTATGGGTTTTATTTTTATTTTTTTCTTTTTATTTTGTTTTAATTTTTAAAAACTGATTTGTTTTGTATTTAATTTGTTTTGTTAAATTTAGTTATTAAATTTTAAATTATGTGTATAATATTTATTTATTTCGTACAAATAAAAATTTAAATAAAAGAATTCTAATCGATTTAAAAATTCTAACTGAAATTTAACAGCCATTTTTACATCGCCAATTGACGAAGATTTTATCGTTATAAAAATTCCAACAACAACAACAAATTATCTGTCAACTTTAATCGTTTATCGATGATTATAATTCGGGTGAAAATCCAGGTTGTTACATAAATTCAATTTGAATTCGATTAAATTCTCTACACGTTTACCCGCCATATATTCACAAAACCATTCCGATAAATACGAAAATTGAAATCCAGTAATAATTCAATATTACGGACCTAATGAAACTGGTTTCGTCAAATTCCGAGACTGTGCCTCGGAAGGCTATTTTTAAATTCAATTTAAACGATACAATTTCAAAACTGAACAAATCGCTTTCAAATTAAATTCTGAAACTTCTATTACCTTCAGCATTATCAATATGAATTTCTAAGCCTTTAAATTATTTTTAACCGGCTTAAAATTGAAGATTCAAATTTTATTCAACTTTCAATAGATTAAATTCAAAGATTAAATCGCCAATTCATTCTGATAATTTGAAATTCAAGTCAAATCATCGTTCAAATATCTAAAATTAATTAAATATTCTCAAATTAAATTGTTCAAAATTCAGGGTCGTTACATAAAAAGATACGCCCCATGCATAGACTTATTGAGCCGAACATCGATGCACCTAAAAAGATAAACACCATGCACCGACTCATTGAGCCGAAGCTCCACAGAACGGGGTATAGTCCCCCACGCGGACAAAGAGACATCGCATATCACTAGTCTAAATCACAAAATGTTCATCACTAATCAATAAGAAGTGTAAATTACACTAAGCTAGTAAATAAATGAATTTAGCTTCATGTCCCATAACCACTGGCTTAGCTTAAATATTTACGAACAAATTGTAGATTTCCACTCGAAAATGTCACAAGATTTCAATCGAACAAGTCTAAGAATTAACCGACGAAGTAAACGTAAGCGTTTCATACCACTTGTTTTGCTAAGTCATTTAATTGGATTTCTGGTACGAATGAGGTAAAGGTTTGTATATACTGATAGATTGGAAAACTGTTTTAAAAATGAGCTTTGTATTAAAAGTAATGTTGAAATCATTTTTGTGAAAGAGTTTGAGTATTTACTACTAGTATAGAAACCTTTGTATTTTAAAGTGACAAATCATAGAAACGATTGTAAAAACAATCTATCACCAAAAATTCACATTCAACGACGTGAATTAAAATAGTGAAAATCGATATCAAATCCATCAAATGGATATTCCCAAAAATCCAGAAAAGAAGTCATCAAAGTCGATAATAAATGAAAACAACTAACCGGATCAACAAAAATCGATAAAAATTAGGAATTTGCATAAAAACAGGAAAATTGGCTAGGGAAAATTTTCCTAGACCATTGAAGGCCAAATCAACTCGGAAGCGATCGAATGAGCGATGGTGGCTAGGGATTTATGCCAAGCGACAACCCAACCCTATAGGCTCTTCAATACACTCCAAACAACATGTCCAAACATCCATTGTAGGATTTTCATAGATTTTGACTTCAAAATAACAAAATTGAAAAAAATTCACCAAACCAATTCAATTCAAAAGCAATTGAACATGTAATAGGTGTTAGGAATTCATACCTAACAACAATGAAAGCTATAGACATAGATGTGAGTTCAAGAACTCACCTTTAAACCCAACAAAGAAAAGACAAGCTCTAAAACATGCTAGGATTGATTTCTCTTCAACTATACCTCAAAGATCTTCAACCTATTACTACATGCAAAGATTTTCCTAAGTTAGGTTATTGGAAAAATCAAGAGTTGAAGAGGAATTGAGATGGAGAAGATGAAGAGGATACTTACCTAAGCTTCTCTTTGATTTTAGAACTTGAATTTGAATTTCCTAAGAATCTAGGGCTTAGGAATTTTGATTTCCCCCATTTTTCCTTTTGCTTGAGTGTTAGGAAATTATGAGTGGGATGAATAAAGAGGAGAGGAGTTAGGGTGTTTGGTAGAGGAGTTTGGGTTATCTTGTTGGGTTAGTGGGCTAGAACATAACCCAAAGCCCAAATAAAAATACCAAAGTCCTAATCAACTCCAAACATATCAATGTTTATACTTAAACAAGTTGTAAACGTCGTTTTTACACAGTGAAAGTGGTCTCGAGTCTGGGTTCGACTATTTACAAAAGATCACATTTCGGACTTTAATTCAATTAATGATGTTTTATTTAAATAAAACATTTAAATATATATTCGTAAAATATTCGGGTGGTTACAATAAGTTCCTTGAATTTATGATCTGAAGGAGTTGACTGTTGACGAAGAGGTGGAACTGTTAGGGAAGGTATCTCTAGATATTAGATATGGCGAAGACATCAACGATCCGGAATTCCTGCTGTCAACTGTTAATACCACATTGATGACAACAACCATATAAATATAGGTACTAATATTTTTCCAAGTATATAGAATGTTTCTAGGATATTATATTGGTTTATACAAGTACAGGGTAATCGAGTTTGAAGACTGGTCAGTAAAAAGACTAGAGATCAAAATTCAGAGATTAACAAGAAAATTGAAGACTCATGAGTTTAAATACAAAGACATGAAGAGTTCAAGACTATAGATTATAGTTAATAGACATTAGATTAATTTATTAAAGTTCTTGAATAGCAACTTTCTTTTCTTTGAATATTCTCTTATCAAAATATTTATTTTACTAACAAAATATAGTTTTACAAATATTTTATAAAAGGTTTTATGTGTTAAAAATATTTAAAAACTATATTTAAATAATTTTACAAATATCTAGAATTTTCAAACACTTTAAAAGAAATTTTATTTTTCAAAATACACAAGGGTATTTTGACATACCTAACCCATGTATGTGGACATGTATATAGTTGAAGAGATATTTTTTAAATTTTGAATAGTTTTGATTACTTGCTCCACCTCTTTGCGAATCGACATGTCCCTTCAAACGCTATATAAAAGGGGCTGGAAAATGAATTTTAAGAACTACTTTCTCTCTATTCTTCTTACTCCAAATTCCCTTTATATATTTCATAAAATTCACTTTCTATACTCTTCAAATTCACTAAAATTCAATCTCTACTTTACTGCATACATTCTCTATAATCTACTCATTGATTTTAAGCATTCTGTCAATTAAATGATCAAAGTGCTATCAAAGGGCTATATGATATTCTGTATCCAAAGTACAATTATTTGTAATTGAATCAACAACTCTAAACTATTAATTTCTGTGTGTGTGTGTGTGTGTGTGCTTGCTATCAATTCAAATCGAGTGGGTGTGCTTGTTGCCCATTTAAATCAAATGGGTGTGCTTATTGCCCAGTTTAATCAAGCGAATCTACCTTACGCTTGAAAAGTCGGGATGTCTGACTTATTGCCTTGAAATCAAGATTGATTCTAGTTTGCTTGCTGTTTGATTAATGTATGCACTTGAAAGGAAATCTATACATATACTATATAGGATCGGACGTAGGATTTGTTAATCCGAACAAGTGTATAACTCTTAGTGTCATCTCTCTTGCTTTTACATTATTTTTATTGCATTTATATATATTTATGATTGTCTGCTAATATATATATCTATGTTGATTATCCGTTTTTGAATTTAAATCCTGAAATAATTTAGAAGAGTTCTATATATGTTATAAAACACAATTCACCCCCTCTAGTGTTAAACTAGCCTTAAGATCCATTCACACTATACTACATAGTTTCCCACTTTTGGTATAAGAGCGTTAGGTTTTCAATAACTCGTTATTTGATTTTTGAAAATTATAAATGGCTAGTAACACTGGTAGCACACTTTTTAACACTTTTGTAGAAGGATAATCAATTGCTAGACCCTCACTATTTAACGATAATAATTATGATTATGCTTACTGGTCATGTAGGATGAAAACTTATTTACAATCCAATGGTTTAGATATTTGGAACATTACACCGAATACACTGAAACCCAAACTGAATATTAACAATAGACACCAGACCAAAAGACATAAGCACTTAATAACTCAAAGGCCATGAATATTTTATTTTGCTCCTTAGATAAAAATGAATTTAATCGAGTTTCTATTTGTAAGTTTGCCTATGAAATTTAGAGAACATTGCAAGTCACACATGTAAGCACTAATAAAGTAAAACAAACTAAGATTTCTATGCTGACCAATCAGTTTTAACTTTATAAAATGAAATCAAATGAGTCTATTTTTGACATGTATTCTAGATTTCAAGATATAGTTCATTCATTAGTATCATTAGGGAAAAATTTCTCAAAAGAAGATCAAGTTAAAAAAATTCTTAATTCACTCTCTTATAATGGGATCAAAAGACATCAGTAATAGAGGAAGCCAATAATATTGGTATGTTAAAAATCAAAGAATTAATTGGTTATCTTATAACCTATGAAGCATGGTTATAGGGTAGAAAGGAAAGTAAGATGACTAAGCATAAACCAATTGCATTCAATGCAACAACTGATGATCAAGATTCAAATGATGAGGAAGATTAACAACTTTCATAAAACTAAGAACAAAAACTCTAGAAACGGAAACGTTTTTAAGTGTTATGATTGTGGTGAATCTAGCCATTTACGAAGAGACTGTCTACATCAGAAGAATGCAAAGAAGTCACCAAACACCGATTCATTTAAAAAGACAAAAAGGAATTAAAATGCAACTTTGGATGATCCTGATACAACATCCAATGGCAACGAACCAGATACTGAAAATATCAACTTGTGTTTCACGATGGTGGAAGATTGATCAGATCAAACAACGAAAAAAGTAAAATGGTACCTTTTACATTTCATATTATATTTTAATTTTTTTGGAAATTATTTAATACAAGAATAAACATGTAACACCTCGCATTTTTATATAATTAAATAATCAAATAGCTATGAAAATAGTGAAAAATGAATTTTTGCTAATGTTGGAATTTGCCCATGAAACTTATACCATTGTGTTCGTGGCAATTTTCTGATCAACTTTCATATACCATGTTTTCTGAATGGACTTCAAACGGATAAGTTATACACGTTTGAAGTTTTAGCGTCAAAAACAATTACATATGCAAACATGGAAATTTTAGCAATTATAAATATTTGCAATTAATTCATAGGATATTTATAAAAGTAGTAACAAATTTATTATATTTGTAATGAATGTCAATTATTAAGAGAATTAGATGTAAGAGGAAAAAAATAAGTTGAATAATTAACATTGCAAACAGAATCAGCTAAAAAGTGCAATTAATTAATATGTGAATTAATATTGGAGATTAATATATAACGTGTGTATACATATATCAGATCCCTCAATTTAAAGAGGTTTACATATAAATGTAACAAATAAATGTTCAAAATCAAATCTGGAAAAACGGAAATATATATGCATACTAAATATATATGTTAATTGAATAGTGGAATTAATTGACATGTCAATTAATGAAACATTATAATGTGTAAAATATCAATTAAGGAAATTAACTAATAGAGGTGACATGTTAATCTATTAATGGGGCTATTAATTAGGAATGTAACGTAATTAGTAGAAAATGTCAATTAATAAGGAAAAGAAATAATAGTTGACGTAGATTTGAATGTGTACATATTGGCAGTATATTGTTGCGCATAAAAATAAATTAAAGGATCAATTAAGTAGAGGATTAATTAGATAATTGGTGGGTTGCATCTATATAAGAGAGAACGTAATGTAATTCATTCCATCAGCCGTCATTTTATTCATCCCTCTTTTACAGTAAACACTGGCTTCTTTCTTCATTCTTTTCTCCTATTTCTCACAAATCTTCACCAAATAAATCGAAATAAAATATATGTGAACAAAATAGAGAAATTGCAACAAATTAAAGGAGAGAAGTTGTAGAACGGCATAGTAATTTTAGAAGATAGAGATTTAAAGCTAAGGACGACAGGTGAGTGGATTTAATTATATCTCTTTTACGTTTATGATATATTATCATTAGATTCCCGTTAAATAATTTTATTTAGTATTTATTTCAATAATTAATTCTGTTAATTAGTTATGCTGAGACTGTAAATTGTATAAGAAAGCTTATATTTAATTAATATTAGGCTTGACAGTTAGAGAAAGGTGTAGGCCTAAAAGTACGAAATTTACAGTTTTTTACATCTATTTTAAAGTTGAAATTTAGCCTGTAAATGTTAGCTTCTTTTTAATCCTTTTTATGCGAATAAAATTTTAAAGAAAAGAATTTGCAAATACGGACTAAAATTGAAGAACAGTAGATTTACATAAATTAGATGTAAAATAAGAAAGCTGAAATAAAAAGAGAAAGATAGAAATTTGCAGCAAATTATGCTAAAACGGAGGAAAAAAATTAAAAGCGAAAATTTAATAACTTGATAAGGAAGTTAGTGATAGATTAATTGGTTGGTTTAGAAAAGAGAATACATTTCTGTAGTTTAATATTTAAAAGATAACGATAAACGTAACTGCAAGAATAATGAAAGAAAAAGGGAATTAGTGTAAAATAGAGAAACTACTGTATTTTACACTATCAAAAAAGTAAAGCAACAATAAAAGAAATATCTTGTAGTTACGGATTATTGTTTATAGCATTATTTAGTATTAATATATGGAAATGGATTTTTTAGCACAGTTTTTGTAACCAACCAAATATAATTGAACTACTTCCTAGAATTTAAGAAGTTAAAGTGAAGAATTAAAGGAATTAAAGAAGGAATCAAGTTAATTATTAGACAAGACTAGAAGTTATAGACAGGAATGTAACCAGGTCTGCATTTACTGCGCAGATAATAGAATAAAAGTAAAGCAGTTATTATGATAAGTAAATTTGTGACAATCGGACGTAGTCCCAAGCCAAGATTGTCATATAACATAAGAGAATTAAAGAGAATTCATTATCATAATAAAAGAAGGCAAGCTATAATAGAAAAGAGACACTTGTAATTGTATTTATAATATATAGATTATAAAAGAGAATAAAAGAGACAATTGCAAGTAAAATTATACCATAGGTTATAATTAAGTAGAAAGAACAGAAAAGGCTTATTTTAAGACTTAAATTAAGTTAATAAGCAAATAAAGCAGAAATAATAGAAGAGGCTTATTTTAATAAACTTAGATCTTGAATTAAGTTAATAAGAAAGATAATAGAAATGGCCTATACCAACAGCATTCCCTTTCAGTCGGGACTGATGGTCTCACAATAGTTAAGTGAGGTTGGGACAAGATTATGCTAATTAGGGTAAATAAGTAGCCAACAGAATAAGAAAAGTAAACTAAACACAAAATAAAATATTAGACTTAGGGTCTAATAAAATAGTGAGATGCATTTGGAGCAGCCCAAAGGATGAAGAGCCTAACGAAGTAGTTCATCACAGATTTTAGCACAGAAGAAGCACGTCCGACTTAGTTATTTTAGGCTAGAAGGAAGTACGAGACTTCAACGGGATGTGAGGGTACTCTAGGATGGCCCTCTAGGGTAGGCATAGCGAAGTAGTCCCCAGAAGGCAAGTCTGTAGGTGTTCCATCAAAAGAGTATGCCTTGACTGCTTTTTGCATGGCAGGACCATTGTAAGCTGTCAAAAGGGGTTGATGTTTGGAGTAGGATATTCGTATGTCCCAGTACTTGCAAGTAAGTTTTAGTGGGCAGGACCCAAAAGGATAGTCGCATGCGGGTATCGGGCCAGCATCAAAACCAAGAAGCGAGTTCAGGAAAGACTAGAGTTAAACCAACAGTCCAATGAACCTTTCAATATCGAGACATTGGATGAGAGGCGCAGCCAATTGGATGTTTAGATTGTTTACAGTAGGGTACAACCGCTTAGCTCTTTAGAGGTCTTTCGATTAGTTGAGGGGTGGCTGCGTGGGGCCATAGACATGATAAGAAAAGAGACATATCGAATAGAATATCTATATTATAGGCTTAATAAGGCATTCCTTTATGGACATAGAAAATCCCCGATTGAGTTCCGTACAAGGTAAACCTTGTTAAGCGGGATTCAGGGAGTAGAGACTTCATTTTGAAATGAATTTTGCTTAGAGACTTCATTTCTATGGTTAATCATATTCTTTTATTTCTAGAACTATAATATAAAATATAAACAAAAATTTAAAAAAGAGAACAAACTAATTTCTGCATATATGTCGACATAGGCTACCTATGTATGTCCACATACTTTGGAATTTTCAAATTTTGAAATTCAAAATGATTAGTTATCGACTCTTTACTTCTATAAAACCATATTTCTTCTAGAAAAACTCAAAGATTAATTCATCTTCTTATTTTATTCCTTCTACACATCTCTTTTCATAAAAATGAATTCAAATTTCCAAAATAATAACTAAGTGAAAATCTTCATGTTTCTTCAATCATTCAAGAATGCTCTTTTCTTTACTCTTCGCAATCAACGTCACTTGGAGTTAATTCAAATACAAATGATCAAAGAATAATAAAATTAATTCAATTCTCTTCGATGTTTAATTTCTTATTTCGCGAAGGAAGTTCAGGGAAATGCCTCGGAATGCTCAAACTCTAAAGCGAAAGTGGAACATGAAGACTGGCAAGTTATCAATACCAATGTAGTCTTTGGATCCGTAGGATGGGTCGAAGTTCCCAAGAAAATCTAGTTTTAATTTGTATTTAAAAATTGTATTTATAATATGCATTTTAGTCTGTATAATTAACTCTAGTTATATTTGTAATTTTATAATTAATTGTGTATTAGTGTATATAGATGTAAAAATTATGATGTATGGTTTAAGCATATGTGATTATGATTGTACGTACAAAGTTTTTCCCAAAAGTATTATTTTGCAATTAATTTTAATTCCATATACAACATTATTTCATTTCATAGTATTTAACATTTCACATTTAAGTGGAGTTTATTTTTCTTTACCCATTTTTGTTGATGACAAAGGCGGATAAAAATATAAAATATAAAAAATGCATATACTAAGAGGGAGTTGTTAAGAATAGTGGGATTTAAGCGGAGTTACATTATATTTTATAATAAATATATTTACATGGTTACCTTCATAAAAAGGGAGAGATTGTTTATACCACTAATATTGATTTTAATGAAAATAACCATATAATAATGGTACTAATATTTTTCCAAGTTGTATAGAATATTTTGCATCATATTACATAGGTTTATACAAGTTGTATATAATATTTTGTATCATATTTAGTACGTTACTATTCTAACATTGGTTTTTTAGGTTGGTTCACTATCTTTGCATCCAGAGGGAAGTGGGGAGCTTCATGAATGATCGAAAGGCCGAGAGAGAGGCCCGGTAGGTATTGAAGACTGGTACCGTAAAGGGTCGGGAGGCAAGGGAGGTGGTAGAGAAGTTCGCCAAGGAGGATGAAAAGTCGTTGTGGAAGGTGACGTGGCCTTTGGGAGAGGCTAGAATGGGTGGAGAAGGAGGTCGGCCAACTGCAGGCTGACCTGAACACACTCCACTGGGTGCCTATTGGATGTGGACATAGCGGTTACGGAAAGGAGGAGGAGGATAAGTGGGCCAGCCATTTGAGGAACATGATAAGGGCCCTGCTTAGGGAAAACTATCAATTTCTGATCTCCATCAGTAGGTTTGATGTCGTGGTATTTGCCTAGGCCTAAAAGGAGGTGGCCAAGGAGATGAGTGCGGTCAGGATTCCTTTGTATGCTAGTCTAATACAGGAGCAGATGAACTTCTTAACTCAGGCAGCTGAAGGGCTGGCCTAGTAAATATTTATCTTTCATCTTTTGTATGCCTAGCGGGGTGGGCCATGTGCCCTGGCATTATATAAATGAATAGAATTCATTTTGTTGTGAAATTTTTCTATGTACTTTACAGCTTTATATGCCCTTGTTGTATGTGTGTAGCTTGTAGTGTAGCATACTTTGAGTAGATGATGTAGTCCCTGTACATTTGCACTTGTTCATTTTTAGAAAATAGATTAGCAACGTAGGGTAATGAATAGGTGGTGAGTGTGGTCCATTCTTGCAAACCTTGCACTAGAATGACTTAGTTGATACTTTGGGCCAACCAATGGACTCTATGCGAGCATTGACCGTGCAACCAGATTGTTTATCAAGATTCGAGGCCAATACATGTTGGTGGGGTCTCCCTGTGTTGCTTTGTTTTTTGGTGGTCCTGGCACGAACTTAAGAACTAAGAAGCCTGAGGTTCTTCTAGCTGACAAAATGCAAGTCTTTGTGGCAGGCAGTCCTAGAACAATCCTGAGCGTTGTTGATACAGAGGGTACTTTTGGGTGACACGCTGCGAGTTGATGTAGAAGGCGGTACTGATATGACCCTGAGTGCTACTGGGCTCGAGGGTACTCTCAGGCGACACGCTACAAAATTGAGTGGTAGGAGGTCCCGCACGACCCTAAGCGCTACTGGGTTCGAGGGTACTCCTGAGTGACACCCTGCAAGATTGAGTTGTAGGAAGTCCCGGCACGAACCTAAGCGCTGCTATGCTCGAGAGCACTCTCAGATGGCATGCTTTCGGTTGTTGTTAGATAACTTATTTTTATACAGCTGTAGTATTCTACATCATTCCATGTAATGGCGCTAGTCTCGACAGTAGTGCCTCGTCCTGCATAAGGGACGGAAGGCAGCATAGGCGAGGGATATGAGACCATCGCAGTCTTATCTTTACTCGTTGATGCACCCCGATACGAAGACAAGAGATATCTCACCCAAATTACTGGGCAGTCGGCAGTTCCTGAGCAAGGAAGTGAATATATGGTGATTTAATCTTGCTAGATAGCCTGGCGGTCACTAACTAGGAAGCAAATGTATGATAATTCGTCCTAATGGATAGCCGGTTAGCAAGGAAGAAAGTCGATGCTGGTCACATCCTCGGCGATGAGGGTCGACAGTCCTCAATAAAGTAATGAGCACATAATAACTCATCCTTCGTTTGGATATCCTATAGACGTGGTGGGTGGTCTCGACATGAACTTGAGAGTGGGCTCGAAGGTTCCTTCGGGCGATGTGATGTCACCTTAGCAGTCCCTAAGCAAGGAAGTGAATGCATGGTAATTAACTCTCGATGGATAGCTAGTCGACAAGGAGGGGAGTATTGAATGACTTATGCAGTCCTTGGCGACAGAGGCAATCCTCGAACTAGGTTTTGAGCACATAAAAAGTCATTCTCGTTGGATAGCCATGGCAACCGAGTTGAATAAAGTTAGCTTTGAAATCTTCGATGTTTTCTTCACAAAAGATGCATTATACAAGTGTTAACTTGGTTTTTAACCCAACATAATTTACAAGGAATTAGAACATTCTGAAGGCCTAAAAGTACAAGACAAAGAAACATAAGACGTTTTGCCCTGAATTACGATAACTCTTTGAATTGATAGCAATCCGATCCAATTAAATCGTAATGATCCAAAATGTTGGCTCGTGGTTCCTTCTAACCATTTGAATTGCACTCCTACGCCTCTATTAAGCTCACCTATCAAGTTTGGTAACATTCCAAGCAACCTAGTTCAAGAAGTGAAGACTCATTTAGTACCTACCCGCTTTTGGACCTGAGTAACTTGAAATTGACCTATAGAACACATACGGAATCGGATTGACTTGAAATTAGGAGGGGACACTTAGAAGACATAAAAGAAGGCTCACACCAAAAATGAAGTCATTTGGCTAGGCCAATTTGGATCGGCGCCGATCCAAAATCATTGGATTGTCTGATTCATTTAGGTTGGACCCCACCACTTGCAATCCATAGTGTAGGTCCCACACATTCTCTAGAAGCTACCTGCAAATTTTTGTATCATTTGGTTAAGTATTGAGTGAGTTATGCCTGGATCTCCTACGACCAAAAAGAAGATTCAAAAAGAAGCTAAGGGTTTGGATCATCGCCGATCCGACTCAATTGGATCATCGCCGATCTAAATACTTAGCTCAGATCCTCATGAGATCTGATTTAGAGGCTCTCCTTCTCATGTACATTGCATGTATGAAGTTTCGTATCATTTGGTTAAGATTGAGTGAGTTATGGATGAATCTTCTACGAAGGGATGGATTGGATGATCTATGGAGATGGATGATCAAACTAACTCCAAGCGACTTGATATTCGGACAAGGAACTCAATTATAGGATAGGAAGACAACCAAATTGAGAAGTCTCAAAAATTGCACAACAAATGACGGAGGGATTCTTCCAAGGATGGGACAACAAGGAACTACAGGAGCTGTAGGAATTCAAGCCCTCAGAAACAATACAGGAGCTGCTAGAGTTGGATTATAATGAGATGGAACATTGCCTCCACGCCCAGAGCAGCCAATACTTAGGGCAACATGGGAGTCAACCTGGCAATCAACGCCGATGATGGGATCAATATTCGAGCTGGCATCGAAAG
The DNA here is from genome assembly GCA_030737815.1 of Allium fistulosum. Classification (NCBI taxonomy): domain Eukaryota; kingdom Viridiplantae; phylum Streptophyta; class Magnoliopsida; order Asparagales; family Amaryllidaceae; genus Allium; species Allium fistulosum. The sequence continues at coordinate 1,002,888,552 of CM060908.1, forward strand.
GGCCAACAATGGAGTGGATGTTGAAACTCTAGGAACTTGGGGCACGGGAGCTAATCCAAATACTAGAGTGCAACCGGTAGAGGAATATGTGCCAGGGCTACCCCGGAGGAGTGGAGGACAGAATGAGACTAGGAGAGTAGGGCAGAACACTAGTGTGCAACCAGTGGAGTATGCGTCGGATTTCCCTTGCCAAGGCAGGGATCAGAACATCTTTTTTGGATGAAGACCGTCATTGGATGGTGAAAATTGAACTGCTGAATTAGTAAGAAGGTTGGTTAGAGGAGGACCCATAGATCAGGGTTTGGAAGATGTGAACAGAAACTCGTCTAATGAAAATATCCGAAACGCGAGAAATCCTTCCAATTTCAAGCTTTCCGTGTTGGAAAAGTACGATGGAAAGACTGATCCAATGATTCGTCTAATGAGATATATCAGACATATGGTGGTGTTGGGTGCTTCTAAGGAAGTAATGGGGCGGTGCTTTCCATTATACTTAATGGGTTTGGCGGTAATGTGGTTTAGACAGCTGGAGAATGGGTCCATTAGCATGTGGACTGAGTTAGTGGGTAGATTTTTAAGACAATTCCGAGTTCACATCACACAACCGAAGAATGTGAAACAAAGGCCTTGGGAGACCTTGAGAAGTTATTTAACAAGATTCAGTGCAACAGTGGCTACAGTTGATAGGCCGGACCCATTAGTGATTTTGATGGCGGCAATGTCTGGAATCGCGAGCAAGACCCACTTCAAGGATGCACTTAAGAATGATCCACCAATTGGTCTTTCTAAGTTTTACTATGAAGCTGAGAGATATTTACATAAGGAGGATGCTGACGCTGAAGATGAGGCTGAAGACGCCGAAATTTATGCTTTGGATAGAAAAGGATTCTTCGGAGCTGGATTTGGAAAAGACAAAGGGAAAAGAGAAGCTGATGATGATTCTAGGGAACCGAAACGACAATAGAGGGAGCCCAAATTCTCTTCCTACTCTAAGCTGACTGAAACCCTGGAAAGGATATACCTAGATACTAGAGGAAAATTCCCTATTGGAAGCCTTCAAGAAGAGAGCCCACTGATTGAGAGAAAGGATCTATAAAGTTTTGCATCTTCCGTGAGCTGGGCAGACATGAAATGAATGAGTGCCGACACCTTCATGATCTGATAGAAGAGCTGGTTTGGAATAACCAGCTGATGTAGTACGTGAGGAATAGAGCTGCGATAGCAAAGCTGGAGCAGCCATTACCCACAACAAATGCTTCAAGGAATACCCAGGGATCTGAGCCAAGACAGATAATCCCATAACCGGGATGGATGGGAAGTTAGATCAGGCTGCTACTCTTTGCTTTAGTTTCTTTTTTGCACTTTTCTTTTCGTATATTAGTGGCAAAAACAATAATGACCCCGGACCGCTTAGACGTGCGCTAAACTTAGATTGGTTCCTAGTCGCACTCTAAGTCGGATATCTGGGATGACTGCTTAGGATAATATTCTCAGACCGCTTGGACGTGCACAAAACCTAGAATGGTCCCTTGCCACGCTCTGAGTCAGATGCCTAGGATAAACATTCAGGATTTCTGCTTATTTAATTTTTACTTGTTTGCTTTGATTTGAAATTTGAATTTTGTAAAATCCATATTTAATGTGATAACTGATTTTGAACGCCATAGAGTCCAGACCGGAGAGATGGGACCAGAGTGCAAGGTGCAAGCCCCCTTACCGGAGAGCGAGTGGATGGACTTGTACGATATCGAACGTTATAGAGTCCGATCGGAGAGACGGGACTGAAATGCAAGAATTATGTCCCCTCATCGGAGAGTAAGCGGATAGGCTTACTTAATCCTCCATAACTTGATAAGCAAATGTTCCGGAGAGATCATCCCCCTGAACATCGAACACCATAGAGTCTCGATCAGAGAGATGGGACCGGAGTGCAAGAAGTGAGTCCCCTCACCTAAGAGTGAGCGGATGGGCTTACTTAATCCCCCTTAACTTAATAAGCAAATGATCTAGGGAAATCATCCCCCTGAACTGAACCAACAAATGATCCGGAGAGATCGTCCCCTAAACTAAACATCAAACGATCCGGAGAGATCGCGCATTAAACTTAAATGGTCCAGAGAGAACGACCTTAAAATAGATTTGATTTTGCGAAAAGGATTTGAATGCCTTATAAATAGAATAAAACGGATAAATCCTGGATAAACAAAGGATGATTTTGATATATGATGTGATATAATGTGATTATGATATAAATGTGATATGATCTCGATATACGATGTGATTTTAATATATGATATTATAACTCTGAATTAAATCTGAGTGGTAATGATGTAAATTCTGGATGAACACAGGACGATTAGAGATATGTAATGTAATTAGAGACATTGATGTAATAACTCTGAATGAAACGGAATGATTGTGATGTATAGATTACAATTAGGTAGAGTCTAGAGTCTTAGGCTATAACAGGTTTGGAACGACTTGTGATTGATGAAAGAATCCAAAGGAACTGGACGGTTCGCCAAGGCTAAAAGCCATTGGAAAGATCAACAATCGAAGACTCGTTATGGGAACTTGTTTTAAAGCAAAGCACTCCTTTCATCCAAAAGGCATACTTTAGGGGGCAAGTGTTAACTGGGTTTTTAACCCAACAGAATTCAAAAGGAGTTACAACATTCTGATTAAGTCAAAATGACTCGAAACTTGACCCGAAGGCCTAAAAGTACAAGACAAAGAAACATAAGAAGTTTGGCCCAAAATTACGCTAACTCTTCGAATCGATACCGATCTATAACGACCCTAATTTTGACTAACATTATTTAGGACATTTAATTAGATAAATAAAATGAAATAATGTAAATGGTTAATTAGAGGGTAGCCGTGCCTAATTAAACAATGAACAAAAGAGAATTAAAATGGAATAGATAAGGGCAAAATAGGAATAAGTTATATTTTTATACCCTAAACCCTCATTCCACTTCTTACTTACAAACGTTTATAAACAAAAACTAAACCAAGCTTGGCCGGCCATCATTAGGAGAAAGCAAGATGAAGATAAGCAAGAATCAAAGGAAGAAGCTTAATCAAATTAATTCAAGAGCAAATCTCAAACTCCTTAACAACAAGCTTAGGTGAATAATAGATTACATCTCATGTTTGTTATTTTCGGTTTCCAGATTAGATCTCAATATGTGTTGCAAAGTATAATGCCATGTTTTGAACATTAAATAGATATATATATATATATATATATATACTTGTTGATGAATATAGTTGTTTCATAAAGATTTTATGATATGTTTAAATTTGAAAAACCTAGAAAATGACATCCAAATGTCTTGCGATTTAGATATGAGGTCAGGAATAATATTTTACAGATGGGTTTCAAGTTTCATAATTTTCCGAATTAATGTGGATTTATAATTAATTTTCTAGTTAAGAAAACTATTAAATTTGGTTTAAAATTAATTTCGACTATTATATATTACCTTTGGGTCAGACATTTAAATATGTTAGAAAACATATTAAAAGTGATTTATGGGAATTTTCGAAGAATTTTCCTAAGTATTTTATTAAAGATACAAAATTATTTAAAGTATGAGACTTAAATGTTTTATATGTTTATAATAGGAGAAGGGGCTATTTGTAAATGTTTTAATTTATTAATTGCTGAAATTCAACAGCACTTTAGGAAAATATTTTGAAAAAGAAATGGCAACCAATCATATGTTGATAAACAAAGAAAATTAGTTGGAAAGAAATTACTTTATAAAGTTAAAAACCAGTTTTGTTAAAGTTTTCTAGCTTCGCCACTTATAGCAGCCACCTTTCGACCTCATACAGCCGCCTCCATCTAAGTCGAAACCAATACACATGGTATCAGCTTCGGTACGTAGTGGATTGGAGTTAGGCGAAAGGCATGGAGTCGAAACAGGCTTTCGAAGGGGTTGAAGTAGCTTTTGTGAACTTAAAATTATTTTGGTTACAAATGAAGCTTTCGAATGAGACAGCTTTCGGCTTGGTCAATTGTTTTAGAAAAAGGGATTTTGAAAGAGGTTGCCGCTTTTGTTTTAAAAAGAAGCTTTCCAAGGGGTCGAAACCCTTGCTACCACTTACAACCTTTCGAACCAATGCCTTCGAAAGGGTCCTTTTGTTTTAAATCTTGAAGCCACTTCTCCGTGCTTTCGAAGGGGTTGATTTCGACACCATCCACTTTCTTTTACTTAGGAAAAATGCTTTCGGAAGAGATGCTTTTATCCCAGTTCTTTTAAGACCCTTAGATATATTGAAAGTTAAACCCAAAGGTTTCAAAAGGAATGATTTTAAATGGTTTTGAAGCTATGATCCACAAGCTTTTACTTAAAACCAATGCTTTCGAAAGGTTTGTTTTAAGTAAATAACTTTAATGCTTTCGAAAGGTTTCAAATGAAGGTTTCGAAGGGGTTGTTCCCTAATGTTTTCAAAAGGTTTACTTTAGTAATTGAATGGAAGGTTTACAATGCTTTCGAAAGGCAAGTTTCAAATGTTTTGAAAAGAGGATGTCTAAGGTTTTATAAAGCTTCCGAAAGGACACTTTCAATGGTTTCAAAAGGTTTATTTTAAATGATTTCAATAGGTATGTTTTGGCCTTTCGGCCTAGTGTTACAAGGTAAAGTAGTTAACCTGTTTCGAAAGAGGTACATTCAATGGTTTCGAAAGAGATTGTTTAAAGATTCTAAACAAGGGTTTCGAAGGTTTTCATCAACAATGTTTTGTGTAAAGCATATATCTGGGCAAAGAGATGTGAGTAAAGCAAAAGTATGTTTTCCTTGTTTAAGTATGATTTAAAGGGTTAAATCAATTTGAAAGAAATGTTTTCATGGAAAATTTGAAGGGTAGTTAACCCTAAGTAAATGACTCAGATATTTGAATACTAGATGGGATTAGTATAGGGTCGCGCCCTGTACATTAGCTATAGCCCCTAGCTAATTTAGTCCAAAATTTCAGTGTATAGGGCTTAGTCACTGGTAAGACTTAAATGTTGTTACATACATAAAGGAATATACAGAGAAGGAGGATAGGTTATTGGTGAGCCCGCAAGACCATTTGGATCAGTTGACCATGGGAGAAGTAAGTTAAGGACAGACCGTCTAGGAGTGTGTCTAACAGATGTTACATTATTTATTTTGTCTAGTAGGCCCGAGTCAGCAAATGGTTAGTAGTTGCCAAAAAAACTATATTGTCCGGACATATAGTCCATTTGTTACCTGATTTATTAGCATCTATGATATCGGTGTTTTAATCATTTTGATTGCAGGATTCGAATTTGCAAAAAGTTGTGTTTTAAAGGATTATTAGTGAGGGAAACCCATTCCGCTAAGCGGTGTGGTCTCATTTAATATCAGTAAACCGAGATGTAATAGTATTATTCTCATCGGGTTTTATGTATGACTCGAAGTTTATGATTTTCCCCTTAAACTCTCGGGTGCTCAAAATTAATTTGAGTAGATTGAGAGTTAAGGATTTACAAGTTTAGTAGGTGGGCGAATAAAGCTTCCGAAGACGCGTAGGAGGCAAAGTTAGCTATTTAGGAGTTGTTATTTTATTTCCACTGTGATGTATTAAGATTGTTATATCTATTGAGTACTCTGATCATCTAAGGGGGCATCTTCATATGTCGCTTTTCGTGTAATTTGCAATAATTATATTTGATCAAAACATGGGAATCAATTGGGATTATGTAATGGAATATGAAACATGGTTTTGCACTGTAATCACTAACGTTGTTTTTTTGGAATCTGTGATTTTGTTTCATATTCACGTGCTTCTGATATTATGGATACCATTAATATTACTGTATTTTGTTACCGGAATTTAATACTATAGATGACCGCAGCATCTGTAGCGCTTAGCTTCGGGCCTCAAGATAGGGGATGTTACAACTTTGTATCAGAGCATAGGTTTATGAAAAACTTAAAAGAAATTTCAAACTTAAAATGATTTTGAAAACATAATCCTAAGGAATTAGAGAATAGATCGGGGTATGGTATAATGCTATAGTAACATACTTGTATTAGCTATATATATGTATACGCTTTATCTCTATTCTCCTATCTCTATTAGACTATTCTTGTGTATCTTACAAAGGCTCGAATGAAGATATTACGGACTTAGGATATGGATGCTAGAAGTGGAAGAGTTAACATTGGTGGAGGAAGCACCACAACTAATGGGAATGCCAGACCAAATACTAGAAGGAATCAAGGTCAGGCACAAGCTGCGAATTTGGGTGCTGGAGTCCCGCATGTTTATATATGCAAGCAGAAGTTGCTGTAGGGTTAGCTAGAGGAAATGTTGAAGGAGGAAATCAAGGAGCTCTGTGGTTAATAACTATGCTATTTTGAGTAGAGATTATGGTCGGTTGGGAGGAAAGCTGTTTATTGGTACTGAAGCCGCAATCGAAGTGGAGAATTGGTTACTTCATTGCGAGAGGATTTTTGCTGATTTAGGGCTCAATGATGAACAGAAAAAGAGGTTCGCTTCTAGACAGCTGCAGGGGGCAGCACTATATTGGTGGAACAGTGTTACTGTTGGAGTCAATGAGGAGACTATGACTTAGGCTGAGTTCAGGAGGAGATTTGAAGAAAGATTTATGTTGGAGATTTCTAAATGTACTCTGCTCAGGAAGTTTTCTGAGTTTGAGCAGGAAGATATGACATTGCTTGAGTATGCAACCAGATTTGAGGAGCTAGCAAGGTACGGATACGCTACTGTTGATACTGTCATTATAAGGAATGAGAAGTTTATCCGTGGGTTGAAGCCTGAGGTTGCTAATGCCACATTATCGCATATTAGAGATCTATGTGATGTTTTTGTTGAGATGGCTTTAAGGCAGGAAGAGATGCTTGCTTTTCTTGAAGGAAACATGGCCAAGGAAGCTCAAGGAGGGCAGAACCAGAAGTGGAAGTTTTTCCACAACGAAAGAGCTAAAAAAATTGGGGCTGTTAAGAAGGGAAGGCAGAAGTTGTCTGTTATAAATGTGATAAGAAAGGACACTATGCTCATGAATGCCGGACAGGCAAAGGGAAGAAAGTTTCTGAGAAGAAAGGAGTGAGATATTTCAATTGTGATCAGATTGCACACTATAAGAACCAGTGCAAGGAGCCTACCAAGGATGGAAAAAGCAAGAAGTTTGCATTGGAACCGGCTATCTCGAGACCAACAACAGAGGAGAAGGGAAAAGTTGTGTTGGGAGGTGCACCTTTGATTCATGGTGTATCAGTTAAAGTTCTATTTGACACTGGTGCATCGCATTCTTTTATATCTCATTGTTTGGTAGATAAGATTAACCTAGAACCCTCATACCTAGTTACTTCCTTAAGGATAGAAAATCCGATAGGAGGGTATGCAACACTTTGAATGAAGTGTGACTAGTTGGAGTTTGAATTATTAGGTCATACATTTGTTTGCAATTTGCATGTGTTTTAGGGTTCGAAATTATTTTGGGTGTGGATTGGTTTATACGATGCTAGGATATTTTGCCATGATAGTAGAATATTGCTTAGACACCCTGACTGTAGTAATCGGATTATAAACACCGTAGAAAACCCTAGTTTTGAGATTAATGCTTTGTGGGGTATTATGGAGAGAGAAGATGAGTTGAATCGAGTGTTTGTTGTTAGAGAATTCGTAGATGTCATTGAACCTGTAGTAGGTTTGCCATCGAAACGAGCTATTGAGTTTCGGATAGATTTAGTACCAGGAGCAGGACCGATGAGTAGACAGCCAAGCAGAATGACACCTACCGAGATGAGGGAGCTAAAAGTGCGTTGGTGGATTTGGAAGGCAAGAATTTCATCAGACCAAGCAGTTTGCCTTGGGGAGCAGCCGCAGTGTTTGCAAAGAAACCGGATAGATCGTTAAGGATATGTATCGATTATCGTAAGTAGAATGAGAAGACGATAAAGAATCGATATCCATTATCTAGAATTGACAATTTGTTCAACCAGTTGAGTGGAGCCAAAGTATTTTCCTAGTTGGATTTAGCAATAGGGATCCATCAACTTAGAGTGGCAGAGGATAGTATTCTTTTGATGGCGTTTAGAACCAGATATGGATCGTATGAATGGTTAGTAATGCCGTTCGGACTAACCAATGCGCCAGTATTCTTTGTAGATTTGATGAACCGATTATTCCAAGAACACTTGGATAGGTTCGTGTTGGTTTTCATAGATGATATTTTGATATACTTAAAGATGAAAGAGAGCATGAGGTTCATCTTAGAGTGGTGCTTGAGACGTTGAGGCAGCATCAACTAAAAGAAAATTTTCGAAGTGTCATTTCTGGAAGAAGGAAGTGAAGTTTCTTGGTTCTGTAGTCTCAGAGAAAGGGGTCTGTAGATCCGACTAAGATCGAGGCGGTGAATAATTGGAAGAGACCCGAGACACTGACTGAGATAAAGAGTTTTCTTGGATTAGCTGGGTTTCATCGGAGATTCATTAAGAATTTTTCACGGATAGCAGCACCGATGACCAAGCTAACGCGAAAGGATGTGAAGTTCGTTTGGACCAATAAGTGTGAGGAATCATTCTAGAGATTGAAACACTTTATTGACTAATGCACCTGTGTTAGTTGTTCCAGAAGGGAATCATGATTTAGTAGTGTATATGGATGCATGTGGAATAGGATTAGGAGTTGTGTTAATGCAAAGGGGTAAAGTGATTGCCAATGCTTCTCGAGAGCTTAGACCGCATGAGGTTAGATATCCAACACTTGATTTGGAATTAGCTGGGGTAATTTTTGCGCTGAAGGTGTGGAGACATTACCTTATGGGAGAAAGATTTGAGCTATATACGGATCATAAGTCACTGAAGTATTTATTCTCTCAAAAGGATTTGAATATGAGACAACAGAGGTGGTATGAGTTTTAAGCCGCTTATGACTTTGGTATTGAGTACACATCAGGAAAAGGCAACAAGGTTGCAGTTGCACTTAGCAGAAAACATCAGAATGCAGTACTGGCAATGATAGCTGAGTGGAAAGATTTAAAAGCATTGACTACATGTAGGATACAGTGGAGATCTGAAGCTAGATCTAGTAAGGAAACGGCTATGTTGTCATGTTTAGAAGTTCGATCGGTGATGATCGAAAAGATTGCTTCTAAGTAGAAGGAGGATCCATTATTAGTTGAACGGATCAGAAAGTTAAGGGATGGAACAGAGAGCGATGACTTGAAAGATTTCAGCCTTGACAAAAATGGGTTGCTAAGAAAGAAAGGAAGACTACGTGTTCCGAATGTGGGAAACATTAGGAAGGAAGTTCTTGAAGAATGCCATTGTTCGAAGTTCACTATTCATTCGGGAGGAACTAAGATGTATCAAGACATGCAAAGAAGTTTCTTCTGGGAAGGTATGAAGAGAGATGTAGACTTATGGGTTAAACAGTGTTTGAACTGTCAATGGGTAAAAGCCGAACATCAAAAGTCAAGTCGGTTACTTCAGCCTTTAGATGTTTCCGTATAGAAGTGGGATTCTATCTCAATAGATTTTATAGACGGGTTTGCAAGGTCAATTAGAGGAAATGAAAGCATATGGGTCATAGTGGACAGGTTGACCAAGACTGCCCATTTCATTCCAGTTAAGTCAACCAGGACGGCACATGTTTTATCTATGTTGTTTATGAAGAACGTAGTTAGACCACATGGAATTCCTAGTAGTATAATAAGTGATAGAGATTCCTTATTCACTAGTGAGTTCTGGTAGAGTCTATAGAAGACTTTGGGTAACAAGCTCAAGATGAGTACCACTTACCATCCGTAGATAGATGGACAAATGAAAAGGATTAACAAAGTCTTAGAAGATTTGTTACGAGCTTGTGTGCTAGAGTTTTGAGGATCATGGGAAGACCATCTACACTTAGTCAATTTTTCATATAACAATAGTTATTGGGCTAGTATAGGGATGGCACCGTTTGAACCTTTGTATGGAAGTCTATGCAAATCTCTCGTTTGTTGGTTAGAGATCGGAGATAGGTTAGTACTTGGTCCAAACTTTGTTAGAGCGGCTACATAAAAGATTGAGTTCATTCGAGCTAGAATGAAGGAAGCTCGGTCTAGGCAGAAGAGCTATGCAGATAGAAGACGGAAAGATTTAGAGTTCGCAGTTAGAGATCATGTTTTCGTCAAGGTATCACCGATGAAAGGTGTAATCAAGTTTGGAAATCAGGAAAAATGGCATCGAGATTCTTTGGACAATTTCCTATTATAAAATGGATTCGGAAACTCGCATATAGAGTGGAATTACCAAGTAATTTGGCAGGATTCCATGATATTTTTCATATTTCTCATCTAAGGAAGTGTATTCGTGATCCAGAGACTACTATAACACCGACTATGTTAGATGACATAGTAGTGGAACTGAATTTGACTATAGTTAGAAAAACAGTTAGTATAGTCACAAGAGATGAGAAGAGGCTAAGGATAAAGACAGTCAGATTATTCAAAGTCTAGTGGAGTGACGATGAGAGAGACTGTACTTGGGAAACTGAGAGCGCGATTCAAGATACTTATCCTGACTTGTTTCATGGTATGGTTTACCTTTATGATTGATTTCGATGAGTACCTTATCATAATTTCAAGGACGAAATTCTTTAAGGAGGGAAGAATGTAACGACCCTAGTTTTGACTAACATTATTTAGGACATTTAATTAGATAAATTAAATGAAATAATGTAAATGGTTAAGGGATTGAGATTTGTATAATTAGAGATTTGTCGTGCCTAATTAAACAATGAACAAAAAATAATTAAAATGAAATAGATAAGGGCAAAATAGGAATAGGTTATATTCTTATAGCCTAAACCCTCATTCCATTTCTCACTTACAAACGATCATAAACAAAAACTAAACCAAGCGTGGCCGGCCACCATTAGGAGAAAGCAAGGGGAAGATAAGCACGAATCAAAGGAAGAAGCTAAATCAAATTAATTCAAGAGCAAATCTCAAACTCTTGAACAACAAGCTAAGGTGAATTACAGATTACATCTCATGTTTTTTATTTTCGGTTTCTAGATCAGATCCGAATATGTTTTGCAAAGTATTATGCCATGTTTTGAATGTTATATATGTATATATGCTTATTGATGAATTTTGTTGTTTCAAAAAGATTTTATGATAAGTTTTAATTTGAAAAACCTATCAAATGACATCCAAATGCCTTGCGATTTAGATATGAGGTCAGGAATAATATTTTAGAGATGGGTTGCAAGTTTCATAATTTTCTAAATTAATGTGGATTTATTACGAATTTTCTAGTAAAGAAAATGATTAAATTAGGTTTAAAATTAATTTTGACTATATATATTAGCTTCGGGAGAAATTTAAATATGTTAGAAAACATATTAAAAGTGATTTATGGGAATTTTTGGAGAACTTTCCTAAGTATTTTATTAAAGATATAAAATTATTTAAGGTATGGGACTTAAATGTTTTATATTTCTATAAAAGGAGAAGGGGCTATTTGTAAATGTTTTAATTTTTTAATTGCTTAAATTCGGCAGCACTTTTGGAAAAGATTTTTAAAATGAATTGGCAACCAATCATATGTTGACAAACAAAGCGAGTTAGTTGGAAAGAAATTACTTTATAAAGTTAAAAACCAGTTTTGTTAAAGTTTTACTGCTTCGCCACTTATAGCACCCACCTTTCGACCTCATACTACCACCTCCATCTAAGCCAAAACCAATACACTTGGTATCAGCTTCGGTATGTAGTGGATTGGAGTTAGGCGAAAGGTATGGAGTCAAAACAGGCTTTCGAAGGGGTTGAAGTAGCTTTTGTTAATTTAGAACTATTTTGGTTACAAATGAAGCTTTCGAAAAAGATAGCTTTCGACTTGGTCAATTGTTTTAGAAAAAGGGCTTTCGAAAGAGGTTGCCGATTTTGTTTTAAAAAGAAGCTTTCGAAGGGGTCGAAATGCCTGCTGCCACATACAACATTTCGAAGCAATGCCTTCGAAAGGGTTCTTTTGTTTTAAATCTTGAAGCCGCTTCTCCATGCTTTCGAAGGGATTGGTTTCGACACCATCCACTTTCTTTTACTTAGGAAAAGTGCATTCGAAAGTGATGCTTTCGTCCCAGTTCTTTTAAGATCTTTTGCTATCTTGAAATTTAAACCCAAAGGTTTCAAAAGGAATAATTTTAAATGGTTTTGAAGCTATGATTCACAAGCTTTTACATGAACCCAATGCTTTTGAAAGGTTATTTTTAAGTAAAGAACTTCAATGCTTTCGAAAGGTTTCAAATGAAGGTTTCGAAGGGGAGGTTCCACAATGTTTTTGAAAGGTTTACTTTAGTAATTGAATAAAAGGTTTCCAATGCTTTAGAAAGGCAAGTTTGAAATGTTTTGAAAATAGGATGTCTAAGATTTTATAAAGCTTTCGAAAGGACACTTTCAATGATTTCAAAAGGTCTCTTTTAAATGATTTTGAAAGGTATGTTTTGGCTTTTCGGCCTAGTGTTACAAGGTAAAGTAGTTAACCTGTTTTGAAAGGGGTACTTTCAATGGTTTCGAAAGAGATTGTTTAAGGATTCTAAACAAGGTTTCGAAGGTTTTCATCAACAATGTTTTGTGTAAAGCGTATATCATGGCAAAGAGATTTGAGTAAAGCAAAAGTATGTTTTCCTTATTTAAGTATGATTTAAAGGGTTAAATAAATTGGAAAAAATGTTTTCAAGGAAAATTTGAAGGGTAGTTAACCTTAAGTAAATGACTTAGATATTTGAATACCTGATGGGACTGGTATAGGATCGCGCCCTATACATTAGTTATAGCCCCTTGCTAATTTAGTCCAAAATTCCAATGTGTAGGGCTTAGTCATAGGTAAGACTTAAATGATGTTACACATAAAAAGGAATATGCAGAGAAGGAGGATAGGTTATTCGTGAGCCCACAAAACCATTAGGATCAGTTGACCTTGAGAGAAGTAAGTTAAGGACAGACCGTCCTAGAGTGTGCCTAACAGATGTTAGATTATTTATTTTTTCTGGTAGGCCTGAGTCAGTCAATGGTTAGTAGTTAGCCAAACAAAACTATATTGTTCGGACAGATAGTCCATTTGTTACCTGATTTATGTGCATATATGATATTACTATTATTGTTTTAATCAGTTTGATTGCAAGATTAGTATTTGCAAAAAGTTTGTTTCGAAGGGATATTTGTGTGGGGAAACCCATTCCGCTAAGCGGCGTGGTCTCACTTAATATCAGTAAACCGAGGTGTAATAGTATTATTCACACCAGGCTTTACGTCTGACTTGAAGTTTATGTTTTCCCCTTAAACTCTCGGGTGCTCAAAATTAATTTGAGTTAATTGAGAGTTAAGGATTTACAGGCTTAGTAGGTGGGCGAATAAAGCTTCCAAAGATGGGCAGGAGGCAAAGTTAGCTATTTAGGAGTTTTTATTTTATTTCCATTTTGATGTATTAAGACTGTTATGTCTATTGAGTACTCTGATCATCCAAGTGGGCATCTTCATATGTTGCTCTTGGCGTAATTTGCAATAATTATATTTGATCAAAACCTGGGAATCGTTTGTGATTATGTAATGGAATATGAAACATGGTTTTGCAATGTAATCACTAAAGTTGTTTTTTGGAATCTCTGTTTTTGTTTCATATTCATGTGCTTCTGATATTATGGATACCATTAATATTACCATATTTTGTCACCGGAAGTTAAACTATAGATGACTGCAGCATCTGTAGCGCTTCGCTTTGGGCCTCAAGCTAGGTGATGTGACACGATCCGGTTTAATTGGATCGGAACCGATCCAAAATGCTGGCTCACGGTTCCTTCTAACCAATTGCATTGCACTCATACGTCACTACTAAGCTCACCTATAAACTTTGGTAACATTCCAAGCAACCTAGTTCAAGAAGTGAAGACTCGTTCAAATACCTACCCGCTTTTGGACTAAAGAAACTTAAAATGGACCCACAGAACTCATACAGACTCAGATTGACTTGAAATTAGGAGGGGACACTTAGAAGTCATAAAAGAAGGCTCACACCAAAAATGAAGTCATTTGGCTAAGCCAATTTGGATCGGAACTGATCCAAACTCATTGGATCTTCCGATCCATTTAGGTTAGGCCTCACCACCTACGATCCATAGTGTAGGTCCCACACATCCTCTAGGAGCTACCTATAAAGTTTTGTGTCATTTGGTTAAGTATTAAGTGGGTTATGGCTGGATCTCCTACAAACCAGAAGAAGATTCAAAAATAAGCTAATGGTTAGGTCACCGCCGATCCGACTCGATTGGATCATCGCTGATCCAAATACTTAGCTCGTATCCTCATGAGATCCGATTTAGAGGCTTTCCTACTAATGTACATTGCATATATGAAGTTTCATATCATTTGGTTAATTATTGAGTGAGTTATAGATGGATCTTCTACAAAGGGATGGATTGGATGATATATTAAGATGGATGATCAAACTCACTCCAAACGACTTGATATTTGGATAGGCACTCAATTATGGGATAGGAAGACAACCAAATTTCGAAGACTTAAAAATTTCACAAATTTTCGAATCGGTACTGGTCCAAAAAGTTAGCTCTAAACAACCCCAAACATCTTGAGCGACCTCTGCATGATGACTACAGGCTTTTGGTAAAGTAGCTCTGGCCTAAATGCTCTCTAACCCCTACAAATACCATCCTATCTACAACAGTAGAGGGGATTTGATCTCTGCTAAAGATCTGCCATTATTTCTTCACTCTTCTTCTCCCACACAAAAGACATGAAAGGATAATTGAGATCCTCCTTTTGTCTCTAACAATGGTGTCTTGATCTAACCTAGGAAAGAAGAATTAGATTGTAATCTAAACTCTTTTGTAGTAGCAGCTGATCAATAAATGAATCTATAAAGTGGACGTATGCTTCATTTATAGCCAAACCGTTATAAAAATCTCATCTCTTTACCTTTTCTGCTATTTACTATTGCTTTGTCTATTTTATTTGCCTTGATAAACAGGGCTGGTACTTTCACACTCAAACCAGGGTGTTCATACATTTTTTGGGTTAACAACAACCTTATATATGTGGCTAGTTTTTATACATGATAGGCCAAAAGGTGCACGGGGTTCCAAGTGCTGGAAATGTGGTTTCCGTTCAGGCGAGAGAAGTAGCAAACATAATTTGTTATGATGGCGCTTATAACATATGATCCCTACCAGTTCAGGCCGAGCACTCCTTCTGCCAGGTTCTTGATATTGGTGAACAATTGGCACAGAACTAGGTCACCAACAATGAATTGCCAGAGCTTCACTCTTGAGTTATAGTGCTTGGTTATCTTCCTCTTGTAGGCTTCGGTGCAGAGTTCGGCTTTGATTCTTCATTCTTCAACTGTGTTGAGTCCAAGCTTGATTATCTTATTGTTTTGCTTGAGCTCATAGGTTTGGCATCGAGATGAAGGGCATCCACTTCTATTGGCTGCATGGCTGCATACTGATAGGAAAGTGATAAAGGAGTATGATCGGTTGAAACGCGGCTAAAGGTAAGGTCGGACCAAAGAATGAGTGGAAGTTCTTGGTCCCAGTTCCTTGTAGCTTTTGTGAGGCATTTCTTATGCGTGGTTGATAGTCTCAGTGACAGCCTAGACTTGTCTGTTAGCTTTAGTATGGGCGACGGAAGAGAAGCACTTCTCATTTCCATTCCTTGCACAGAAGTCATGATAGAGGCTACACTGAAATTGAGTGTCACTTCCAGTAATAATCTTCTTTGTTAGGCCAAAATGGTTGAAGATGTTTTTTATGACAAAGTTGAGTATCTTAAAGGCGGTGACTCCAGTAAGAGGTTCAACCTCGACCCATTTGGTAAAGCAGTCAATGGAAATTATGGAAAGACTGTACCCTCCCTTGGCATTAGGTGGCTTTTCTATCAAGTCAATTCCTCTGCATTAAACGGCTATGGAGAAGTCATAAGAGTAAGGATGGTAGGAGGGGCCCTAGGGATCTTGGCGAACTGTTGGCACCGATCGCATTTCTTAACGTAGTCCATATAATCTTTGATCATAGTAGGCCAAAGTAGCCTTATCGGGTGGCCTTTTTTGCAAAGCTTTGCACATTGGCATGATCCCTATACAACCCTTCGTGTAGCTCTTCTAGGATCTGGCCGGCTTTGTCTTTACACATGCACCACTAAAGTGGTGTGGAGTAACCTTGTTTTTAGAGCTTTCCATCTATGATCGTGTAGTGGAGCCCGGTAGAGGATCTTCTTCATTTTCTTACGGTTGGTAGTAATTTCTCTCTTGTAAATTACTTAATAAGGAGTGTCATCCAATTATCCATGGAGAGCATGTTTATTTCCATCGTTGTTGCCCTTGGCCCATAGCAAGGAGTGCTTCAAATCTCTAAGGGAATCCAAAGAATGACTTCTTCTGAGTTGCTTGCTGCCTTAGCATTCTGGTCCTTGGGTATCTGCTACAACTTGAACTTAGTGAATATGTTATTTATTTTCTTGGCCTCGGCAACATATAAGGCCAAAGTCTTACCCTTGAAATGAATGTGCTCGCCGCTCTGATTGATGACTAATGACTAGTCACTAAATACATGGATGGACTCTACATGCAATTCTCTTGTTATCCTGAGGCCATCTATGATAGCTTCATACTCGATATGATTATTAGTTGCCTTGAAGGAGAGGCAGATCCACCAAGACTGATAAGGACGATGCTAGTCGGTGCCCTTTTTTCATTTGACACCCCTATCTAAATATAGGCACCAAATTTACTGGCTTGTGATGGTCTCTTCTCCGCCACTATTCGGGCTTGAGGACTCAACAAATCTATGATGGCCTGGCCCATGATAAAAGTGCGAGGATGGAACGAGATATGATACTGCCCAAGCTTAATATACTACTTCAATAGCCGGCCTGCTATGTTAGGTCGGCTAAGGACTTGTTTCAAGGTTTAGGTTAGTTAGGACTTTGATGGGATGAGCCTAAAAGTATGGCCAGAGTTTTTGGGCTAACTTGAGCAGGCAGAAGGCCAGCTTCTCCAGCTTTTTATATCTCATTTCTAGGCCAGAAAAACTCTTGCTAACATAATAGACTGGCTGTTGGATCTTCTCATCTTCTTTGATCAAGACAGCACTGATCGCGTGGTCAGTCAGTGCTAGTATAGATATAAGTCCTCCCCATCAATGTGCTTAGATAGTACCCATGGAGTGGCCAAATGATGGATCATCACTTCGAATGCCCTGGAGCATTCATCATTCAAAGTAAACAATTTTCCCTTCTCAATGAGGTCGAGAATGGGAGACATCAATCATTCGCATTCGATATGAATTGGCTCTTTGCACTTGTTTTACAGTTCTAGGAACCTGCATATCTTGGATGGCTTAGATCTTGTCAGGGTTTGCTTCAGAACCCTTGGCGCTCACAACGTCCAAGAATTTTCGGACCAAACAAAAATATAGCGATTCCTCGGGTTCAGCTTCATGTACCATTGGTGTAATATGGTAAATTCTCGGTCAGGTTCTGTACATGCCCCTAGCCTTTTCAAACTTCATCGGTATATCATCCATATAAACTTTCATGTATTGGCCGATCTGTTTAGGAAAGAATCGTTTGACGAGACATTGATAGTGGTGGTCATATTTCATAGCCCACAAGGCATGGCACGATAGTAGTATAGGCCGAAATTTGTGATGAAGGAGGTGTGCTCTTGATCTGGGCCATGAATGGCAATCTGATTATACCTTGAGTAGGCGTCCATGAAAGTGAGGAGTTTGTGTCTGTTTGTTGCATCTACCAACTGATTGATGCGGGGCAATCAAAAGCTATTTTTGGAGAAGGCTTTGTTAAGGTTAGAGAAGTCAATGCAAGTCCTCCAAGATTTATTTGGTTTTCTGACCAATATTGGGTTAGCTACCTAGATTGGATATTATGCCCCCTGAATGAAGGCATTGGCTAACGGTTTTCTACTTATTCTTTAAAAGCTTGGTACCTCTCTGGGTTGAGAGGTCGATGCTTTTGACGGACGGAAGCGGCTTTGGGATCAATGCTGAGTGCATGGAAAATGATCCTTGGATCAATGTCGATCATGTCAGCATGCCCCCATGCAAAGACATATTTGCCGTGCTAGAGGAAATTGATTAGCCCATCTCTAACTTCTGGGCAGAGTTCAATGCTGATTCGAATGACTTTGCTAGGCTCAACACAATATATGGATATTGATTCTAGTGGAGTGACCAGCCAGCCCTCATTGTTTGAATCCCTATGCATGGGTTGACTGAATCGTAGTCAAGATCTGGGTTTGTTTTTAGTCATATTGGTCTAGCGCATAAATCATGTGCTCCATGACATCCTAGACCAAGACAGACATCCGTGCTCGAGTTGGCCCCTAGCTCTCATAGATGAGTAAGCAAATTTTAAGAGGGTAAGAGTTATTGTATGGGATGTCCTTTCTTGCCAATGGGGTGCAAATTGTACACCCATGCTAAGATGAGTTCTTTAATTCTTTAGGGAGTGGCCAAGTAGATAGGATTCCAGCAATATCAGTCTTTATTGTGGCAAGTGATGTGCACGTAAATGTGCATATATATACATCCATATTTTATCTCTTTTTATTTAAAGAAATATCATATTTGGGCATTTTAACATGTTTAAAACCAAAATTCAATTAATTTAAAGAAATATTCATCTTCATTCAGGGGCAAAATAGTCATTTTTGTGCATGTGTCATTTGAGAATTTTTACTTGGACAATTTTTATTATTTTTATAGGATATTTTGATGCATATGGAAGAGGGATTCATGATGATATATGCATGCACAAGGAAATACAAAAGAATGAAGAGGAAATAATTCAAGTTCAAGATCATGGAGGACCCCACCCACTTACCTAAATGTACAATTAGAAGCTAATGAACAACTAAGTGGAGGTTAAAGCTTCATGCACTTTTAATAAGGGATTAATTGTGGCTAATGGTTACTTGGTGGCCACACTTCCTAAAGGGCATTTTGGAAAGCATCCTAAAAATGGAATTAGGATTTTATGCATGTTTAAATAGCCCTCTTGTGTACATGTAAACATCTTGGAATCTCTCTTATGTTTACTTAGGAAATTAGCAAGTTGTAAACACAAATCAAAGTGAAATAAAAATGGCTTCCAAGCCTCTTTCTCTTCTCTTTTCTTCTTTCTTTTATTTACTTTTTTGTTGATGTTTTATATGCTCTTTTCTTTACTAGTAGATTAAATTTACATTCATGCAAGTAGTGTAGCTTTTCTTCTTATGCAAGTAGTTAGTAATTAATCTCCCTTTCTTCCTTTGCTTAGTTTCCATTTCCTTGCTTTTTAATGTTGAAAATTACAAGTGTTGATTTGATAACACAAATGAGTAGCTAAACCCCTCCAATTTAGGGGTAATGAAGCTCTCTAACTTTATGTAATTTCAACAATTTTATGGTTTATGATCTCTTTGGTTTATGCTTCATGAGAGTGAATTTTGATGCAAGTTTATACAAGTGGGTTTGATAGCTTATGTTGCTTTAGCAAATGAGCTATTCTTGTTCAACATAAACACAATTTGCATCATCATTTGTTAATCCATTTTTGATTTTGATAAAAACAAAATTTGATGATCTATCTTGCTAATTGCAATAGTAAATAGATCATACTTAAAATAGCTTTTGCTTTGGCTTCATTTTCATGAGAATTTGTAAGTGTATAATTGTTGTATTATAGTTTGATGGTTTGAGTTATGTTAATCAATAATATAAACAAACCATACTTATGATCAATGCAACAATTATTTCACTTGATTTCATAACTAGAGATCATAAATTATTTGTTTGTTGATTTACAAAAATATGAGAGTGGATTTGCCTCTAAATTGTTCTCTAGTCCAATAGTTTTTAAATCACATTTTAATTCTAGCTTTAGTTTTTTTTGTAGTTAACAACTTCCTCTCACTTTGGTCTAATTTGATTGAATTTGAAAATTTGAAGATCTTAAAAATTCCCTGCGGATCGACCCGTACTCGCCACGTACTCCAATAGTACGCCGTGCGCTTGGGGTAAATTTATTTCAAAATTTATCGACTATTTTCTAATCGATAGAAAATTATCCCGATTAACAGCAAGCAGTCCCGACATGATCCTACTCCTAGGCTTTAGGGTACTCCGGAGTGACACATCGCTAGTTGAAGCAGCTTTATGGCCTAGGGTGGTCCTTGCATAATCTTGAGTGTCGCCAGGCTCGAGGACACTCTCAGGTAACACACTATCAACATTTGTATCTTAAAGAGCAAGGATGGTCCTGGAACGGCCCTGAGCACTATCCGACTTAAAAGTACTCTCGAGTGAAACGTTGTTGGTTGCCATGACATGACCGGGTAAGATATTACTGGTGAGAAGAGCAGTTGATATTGATGCTTCAAAGTTGGGGACGGTCTTGGCTTGAACCAGAGCATTGACCGGCTCGATGGTTTGCTCGAGTAATTTGCCACTCAGTGTTGCAAGTTCTTGCTGAAGCATGAGAATGCCCTTCTTTGATTTTTTAAGGGATGTCCCATAATACTCCCTATATAACACCCCGTAAATTTAACAGAAAATTAATTAAGAAAAATCAACTGATTAACTATGACACTAAAGATTGAAATTTTGCAAATGTCATCATTGTCCATAAATCTTACATTATTGTGTTCATGATGATTTTCTAAGCAATTTTTATATATAAGGCTTCACGAATGGAGTTCAAACGAATAAATTATCAATGTTTGAAAATTTTAAATCAAAAAAAGTACAAAACGCATTTAAAGTAATAAATATATAAAACGTTAATGTTTAATTAAAATTAGGTAATAAATAGTTAAGCCAAAAATAGCGAGCAGGACCATTAATCGATCGACCGCCTCCTTGGGCCAGTCGACCGCCCCAAAGGGACCGGTCGATCGATCAACATTCAAGCGACTAGATTCTGCACCGGCCTGAATGGCCTGAATTTAAAAATATTCTCGGTCCAATGGTCCTGACGCATCCAAGCAACTATAAATAAAAGGCTAACCCCCTAATTCTATTCATACAGATGTTAAGCCGTCAATGACACTCTGCCATTCTCTTTCTCAAAAATAAAACTTCTTAAACTCTAATTTCAAAAATAAATATATTTGTGTAAGTATTAGAAGAATATTTAAGAAATCTATTGAAAGAGAAAGGTAATTATATATGTGTGTGTGTATGTATGTATTTATGTATGTATGTATGTATGTATCTGTTTGTGTGTGTGTATCTCTTTCAATCTCTAATCTATAATTTCTGAACCTAATATGCAAAAACAAGCTTACTGTAAAATAAAAAGGAGATAACTTGGAGAAAGGGAAACTTTATAGCACAAAGCAAAATCCAAGCTGATTCTTTGGGAATTATCTATGAGTGGAAGTCATAATTTCTCCCTAATAGTATATTATGTAGTTTGATGTTTGGATTTGTATTGTGCTTTGAGAGATTTTGTATACGAAAATCTATCAAGCTAAAAGTCCAAAATCTCCTCATAATATGTAAACCTTGAATTGTTGGAATCCTAGTTGTTTTATTTTAATATAGTAAGATTTGATTCATTAATATTTACAATAAAATTATTTTGTATTATGTTTGATTTTGCTTTTCAATTTGTGGTTGAAATGACGAAGAATTCCAAAATAAGTGAATAGAAAGGGGTGTGCAATGTAGGGAAAATGGGGTTTTTCCTCTTATCTGTAGTTTGCATGGCCTATTTCCATAGATAAAATAATATGCTCTCTTTATCATTCTAAAGCTATTCGTTTAAGGATCGAATAGAATATAAAATATTTGTATTGTAAATCTAATTCTTTGGAAAGAAGGATTATAATTCTGCTATATTAACGTAAAACAAAATTTTATGTTTTGAATTCAATTTTAAATATGAGTACAAGTCCATTTTTTGTAGCTAATTTATTTATGGTTTTTCCCTTATGTGGTTGTTGTATTAAATTGGAACTTATTTAATAATTATAGTTGTGAATGTTAAAACCCCCGAATAAGAAATTAAAAAATTACCTAAATACGCATAAAAACTAATTAATTATAATTTAATATTAGGTATAGATATAACAATAACTTATTTCTTCAAACTTCGAAATTTACAATAATTATAATTTTGACCCTTAACGTATATAATAAGTAACAATTAATAATTAATCTAATAATAAGAATAATTATGGAATTTAAATCATAAATGAAGGCAGAATAAGGTGCTCCCGTATAAGGCCTTTAATGCGTAAATACAGGTGGTATATATATATAATTCTTGTGTGTTTGTATTATACATATATGTACGCAAAGTTCCATCTTATAATATAGGGGAGTGGAAATATGGCTAAGTTATAAGGATGCAAGATCAGTTGAAAGCACATAGAAGTCTGTCCAGCTAATCTGACTACCAGTAGTATGAATTTTGTAACTGATTTGGGACATCACCTATAATAAGTACCTACGGTGGACATGAGATTAGTCCCAATTTTGTATAGTAAGCCTGCCAAGCTAAACTGGCTACCCACACCTACAAATAATCAGACTAACGTGCGACGTCATAGTTAGGTTACGGGCCATAAGGTCAGGATTATCTTTGACATGCGTTAGTAAAAATCCCTTAGGGGAGATCCGCTTCGGGGTTAAGTTATTAAATGACCGTTGGGGGTCTGCCTCTTTCTTATCCAAGATGTATTAAGTGGCCTATAAGAGGATTGGTATGATAACAGTTAGGAAGTACCATGAAAGGTTCGTCTGGGGTTAGGTACTAAATGACAAGAGGGTCTACCTTCCTAATTTGAGGGTATTAAGAAGCCCAAGTACTTCCTTTTGCATCATTAGTATATGATTGGATGGAATGGGTTGTTGAGTCTTGTATACTCCATAGTTGCATTGCACTCACTTTTATAGTCAGGGAGTACGATTCGTAGGGCCACTAGGCCATAGTTGGAGATATACGTGGAGAAATATAATAAATATGTAAGACATAATACTTATCTAAATGATTACTGCCCATATAATCTTATTGTAAAATTTAAGGTTTTCATTCCTAGGACATTGTTATTTTGACACCACCTCATTAAAACTTGCAGATCAGGGACAATAATGAGTGGAGAGAAATGGTGGAGACTTGGTAGGTAGTTATCTATTATAGTTGTCTATTTATGTTATTATTACAATGTACCAAGACTATGTATCAAGCATATTTTATGAACTATTGTGAGGATGTACTCCTATGATTTGGTTTTATAAGATGGGTACTTTATTTTGTTATTATATTTCATTCCTTTTTGTGTGAGGCTCTGAAAGTATAGATAGAAGCTCTGCATATTATTTTATCAATTATACCAATAAACATCCATCTCTAAAATGGATTTAAGGTTCGATGGTCGAAAATTTGGCTCATTTCGAAGAGGGTTGTTACATTTGGTATCAGAGCTTATGTTACACAATTAACATGAATAGGAATACATGAGAGTACACATTTTTTATTTTCTAAAATATTTTTCAAAACCCTACCATATTTATACATATATATAGATAGATGCAAATACCCTAGGAAACTTCTTATTTTAGCAAGTGATACTATCATAGGGAGTCGTGACTAATTCAAAATTTTGAACCTATGGATAGTTGATAATGGCTAAAAACAATGGCTTTGAGGCCGGGAACCAAACCAACCAGGAGACACCTACCATACCGAGTATGCCAATGTGGTTTCGGTAATACTTAGGAGTCGTAGGGCAAGTACCCATTCTTGGGCAAGCTGCACCAACGGCGTCGAGCGCTCTGCCCGCTGTGCCAACATTCCATCCGCTAGACTTCCCTAGGCTATGTAAGGATTTTCAGATTATGGGTGGACGAGTATGCTTAGGCTCGAAGGACTTCGTAGAAATGCTTGGATTGATGGTTGTGATCGCATATTCAAGGAATTAGAGTTGGAAGACCGGATCAGGAGGAAGTTAGCTATATAGCACTTGAAAAGGGTGGCAGTGAATTGGTGGGCCATAGTGACTGCAGAGAACGCTGAGGGAGGTATAACTTGGGCTGAATTTAAGAATTGCTTCAAGTCATGATTTATGTCCAATGCAGAAGTGAATCTACAATTGTATAAGTTTATTCACCTAAAATAAGGAGACTCTACAGTAAAGGAGTATATTAACAAGTTCACCGAGTTGGCTAAATTTGGGATAAGTCTGATAGACACCCAAACGAAGAAGGCAATGAAAAAGGGCCTACATTCACTCTTAAGGGAACTTCTCTTAACCCAGGTTTATGTAGGCGCCACTTATGAGACGCTAGTCAAAATGACCTTGCTTCAAATAGTTTGTAAAAAAAGTAAAGGCGAAAGTTAGGGCAGTTTGATGACCAAGTTGGATCAAAGAAAAGGAAGTTCTTGAAGGATAAGAAGGCCAAAGGAAAGTTCAAGAAGGGAGATCTGACATGCAAAAAGATGCCACAAGAAGTGACGCATCGCTAAAAATTGAAGGGTGAGCATGATAAAGGAGCCATTCAAAAGGAAATGTTCTCATTGCCACAAAGAAGGGCATTATAAGTGTTTGTGTCAAAATTGGTCACAAAGCCCGAAAGTCGTGAAAGCACCAGTGTTAGCACACAGATCCACAATATTAAAACATAGATATCAATCCAGATAAAGTAGAGAATATAAATGAAGAAGTAGCAAAATTAAAATGAAAGAAAGCGAGAAAAGACACAAGGTTTATAGTGGTTCGGCTATCTCTTGCCTACGCCACTTTGAATCAATCCTTTTTATACTGTAATTACAGTTACAAGCCTTTTAGATCAGTAACCAAAATAGCAGAGTTTCCCCTTAGAAAGCAGAAGAAGATCTCCCTTTGTGGTTGCCATAGGACTGCTATTTATAGGAGTAGATCCAAAAATATCCGCCTCAAAACCTGGAATACCTTTTCTCTTGCGCAGGTGGGCCCGCCAAATCGTTCCAAGGTGATTTTGGATCGATCCATGTTGAATTCGTATCGATCCGAAAATGGTCCAATCGAGTTGAGATCGATCATGAAAATTCTTAAGTGCATAAGGAAGCTCCTGTGAAAATTTCGTAGCATTTGGATCCATGGTTTGAGAGTTATGATCGATCCAAGTTTGAGATTGTTGGTGGGCCGAAGGCTTCGTACCCATCAAGCAGTTTGTATCCTTCTATTCGCCTCCATCAATTCGTATCCACCACTACGCTATTCGTATCCATCTGGTTCCATTGCTTTATGTCCATCACTTCGTACCGATCCCTGAATATTCACTGCTCTTCGTATCCATCTGTTCTCCGTATCCATCAACCCATTCCCTTTTTCACATCGATCGGCTACTGTCCTCTTTGTATCGATCCCATGCTCTTCATGCTGCCTTGTTCGTATCGATCAAGATAGTGATCGATACGCACTATGACCGATCCAAAGTAAAGTGCTAAGTCCATTTCCCTTATCCATATCCATATCGATCGATATGATACCATCGATCCAAAGTAAATTACTGAGTCCATTCTTGATCAATACGAACTGTATCGGAATGAAAGTATCGATACAAGACCGTTCCTCTCCAACATTGATCCACCCATATCTCGAGCATACGAACTCCATTTGACCTGAAATTTGAAATGTAACCACTCCAAACCTTGTTTATCATTTCCTATCAATCCCACCTTGATTGGAGCTTGGTCCAATTTTGATGCTATCGATCATAGCCTTGTTTTCCAATCGATCTCCAACCCTGATATCCATCCTTTCCAGCCAATTTGTTGATATCCCGCCTTAACCAAAAGGTGGGATAACATTTACCCCCTAAAACAGGCCTTGTGGTAAGAAGGCGTGTTTTGAATAGCTCTGAATCCGATATCCAAAGTCCATATTCCATCCATAGTCATACAATTTGATTCATAATCCAATCTATCACCAAGCCATCCTATCAAGTGTCGTAGCCATATCCTTGTCCAAATCCGCGACTGCTCTGAGTCGTTGTCCGATTCAAATTCAGTAACCAAATCCTCAGCCAATTCATATCCATCTGAACCCGACAACCGAGTTCTAATCCATCCATATCCAATAACCAGTGACCGAATCCATGACCTCTCCGGGTCGATATCCCAATCCGGGACCACTCCGAGCCCTTAGCTGAATCCAGGACCACTCCGGGTCCATACCCAAATACTTAGTTGTTTATAGACGATATTTGAATCCATAACCTCTCTGGTTTCTTGCCAAGCGCAATCCACACTCGACGATCTATATTAAGCAATGCCTTGGTGTTCTTGGTTCAGTGTCCCTGAACGTTGAGTAATGCCATGGCTCAAGTCCTAAGCCCAATCCTGGTCGCTCCAGACCCTTGCCGAACATAGTCCATACTCGACGACCTGTATAGTAGATAATATGGGGCCTAAGTCCTAGGCCAAATCCTAGTCTCTCCGGACCCTAAGCGGGCATAGTCCATATTCGACGACCTGAATAAGTAGATTCGCCACGTTCGGACGAAGCGGCTTACCTTTTGCCAGGCACAATCCATACCCGACGACCATTTACCAAAAGGCAGACAAAAATCCAATCGAAATCCAATCCGAAATCCAGATTAAATCAGAAAACCAGCAATCCATATCAAAAAATCCAAATCAACGTCCAAACCAAAAGACAAGTGTCCAAGCCAAAATCCAAACCAGAAAACAACAAAACCAGGAGTTTAAACCAAACTCCAAAACCAAATCAGAAAAAAGCTAGTGTCCAAATTATAGAGAAAAAGCAAATTTCGCAAACTAGGGGATCGTGGATTGTCATCATCTCAGAGCATACCTAGGGGCTATCTCGTCCCCGTACATAAGTAAGTGACTTAGCCGTCCTCCCAGAGTTTGCTACTTATTTCATACCATCCCGATTAGTCGATAACCAATCGACCATCATTCCCGAGCCTTATGTCGGCATTGTTTGAGGTAGACGGTGGCTACTCCTGTTCCACCGTCACATTCCAGGTCCCGACATATTGCCGCAGCTGACCATTGCTTACAGGCTCCTCGACTATATCCTTTAGATGCCTACAGCTGTTGGTATCATGCCCATCCAGATCATGAAAGAGACAGTGCCTTCATGATGCCCTCTCATGTTCTGAGGGTTCTCTCCTTGCCGGCCTTCGGTAGGGAAGGCGATCCTAAGTTTCCATGTATATCTGTTCCAACGTCTCATTCAATCATGTGTAAGTGGAGAATTTTGGTTCTCTCCAGTGCTTCCTTGCCCTTCCAGAGTTGTCATCCAACTTCCTCTTCCCTTTATCCTTATCCTTGCTCAAGCTTTCCCCAGATGGTCCTCCATCCTTACAACATTCGCTTCCTTTAGCTTCAAATCCAGACTCGCATCCTCCTGTCGGAGAAATCTTTCGGCCTCGTGAAAGAATTCCCCGAGATCCATTGGTGGATCTCGTATCAATGATACTTTGAAATCCGAGTTGTCCCTAACTCCTGATACCGCCGCTATTAGAATCATTGATGGATCCGGTCGATCAACCGAAGCAATCGCCGCATTGAACCGGGTTAAGAAAGCCCTGAGCAATTCTCCCATCCTTTGTTTTACTGACGTCAATGTCATCACATTCTTTGGCCTCTTGATATGAACCGAAACTACTTCTAGAACCTGTCCAGCAATTTTGTCCATGTCCTAATAGATCCTTCCTCCAACCGCCTGAACCACATAGCAGCTATATCCGTCAAGTACAAAGGGAAACACCGGGCCATAACTTCCTCTGATGCCCTCAGCACTTTCATATGTCTCGTGTATCTCATCAAATGATCGGTAGGATCAGCCCTATCGTTGTATACTTCTAGAGTAGGTAGCTTAAACTCTGGTGGATTCCTAGCCATCCTGATGTCATGGGTAAACGAACTCATGTTTACTCCTTCCAGATCTATGTTTGCTAAACCTCCGCGCATAGTTCGTTTGATAATCTCAGCTAATCCAGTGTTATCCACCAAGGGTTGCCCGCCGAGTCCTCGAGGGAATTCTGGTACGTACTCTACATCACGCACTCCTGCATTCCTATCAGCTCCATGATGTGTAGTGTCACCTGGAATCCCTCCATGAATTGGTCCATCGATGCCTGGTGGTGTGCCATCGAGTCTGGATCCATCCAGATTGATAGCTGTGTGCTGATTAGGGGTTGCGCTCTGTTGAGCTGCTCCACCCGATTGCCTAT
Organism: Allium fistulosum; assembly: GCA_030737815.1. Taxonomy (NCBI): domain Eukaryota; kingdom Viridiplantae; phylum Streptophyta; class Magnoliopsida; order Asparagales; family Amaryllidaceae; genus Allium; species Allium fistulosum. The sequence goes on from CM060908.1 coordinate 1,002,916,785, forward strand.
TGGGTCCTTCTGGTCCAGCTCCGTGGATCTGAACTCCAGCAGCTCTTGCTGTTCCTGCCTGTACAAACAGTCTGAGAAGGTTCTGCATAATTTCCTCCTGCCTTTTCAATAATTCTTCCTGCATAGCACCCATCATCATCTCCATCTCATCTCTAGTGATGATAACTGAGGCCTGATTTGCTCCTAAGGAAGCATCCTGACTCACTTCATGCTGACTCCTTTCCGTCACTTATCTCCTTGTTGATGGCCTAACCATGGTTCCATTTAGATCTGATCCCCAAGCTTTCCAAATCTGAACTCCAAAGCTGATGTAGCGGATGCTAGTCCTTCTCAGTGAAAGCACCAAAGAGTTTGCGCCAAAATTGGTCACAAACCCCGAAAGTCATGAAAGCACCAGTGTTAGCACACAGATCCACAATCTTCAAAAACAGGTCTCAGATCCAGATAAAGTAGAGAATAAAAATGAAGAAATAGAAAAATTAAAATGAAAGAAAGCGAGAAAAGACACAAGGTTTGTAGTGGTTCGGCTATCTCCGGCCTACGTCCACTTTGAATCAATCCTTTTATTCCTTTTTATACTGTAATTACAGTTACAAGCCTTTTAAATCAGTAAACAAAATAGAAGAGTTTCCCCTTAGAAAGTAGAAGAAGATCCCCTATGTAGTTGCCATAGGACTGCTATTATAGGTGTAGATCCGAAAATATCCGTCCCAAAACCTGGAATACCTTTTCTCTCGCATAGGTGCGCCCGCCAGATCGATCCAGGGTGATTTTGGATCGATCCACGTACAATTCATAATTTCGTATCGATTCGAAAATGGTCCAATCGAGTTAAGATCGATCACGAACATTTTTGAGTGCATAAGGAAGCTCCCGTGAAAATTTCGTAGCATTTGGATCCATGGTTTGAGAGTTATGATCGATCCAAGTTTGAGATTGTTGGTGGGCTGAAGGATTCGTATCCATCAAGCAGCTCGTATCCTTCTATTCGCCTCCATCAATTTGTATCCACCACTACGCTGTTTGTATCCATCTGGTTCCATTGCCTTATGTCCATCACTTCGTACCGATCCCTGAATATCCACTGCACTTCGTATCCATCACTTTTTCGTATCCATCAACCCATTCCCTTTTCGCATCGATCGGCCACTGTCCTCTTTGTATCGATCCCCTGCTCTTCGTGCTACCTTCTTCGTATCGATCCCAAGTGTTGCATTTCGTATCGATCAATATCGATTGATACGATACCATCGATCCAAAGTAAATTGCTGAGTCCATTCTTGATCGATACGAACTGTATCGATACGGAAGTATCGATGCGAGACCATTCCTCTCCAACGTTGATCCATTCATATCTCGAGTATATGAACTCCATTTGACCTGAAATTGGAAGTGTAGCCTCTCCAAACCTTGTTTATCATTTCCTATCGATCCCACCTTGATTGGAGCTTGGTCCAATTTTGATGGTATCGATCATAGCCTTGTTTTCCAATCGATCTCCAACCCTGATATCCATCCTTTCCAGCCAATTTGTTGATATCCTGGCCTTGACCAAAAGGCGGGATAACAATAAGAACCAGTGTCTAGAGCTAACCAAGGAGGGAAAAGTTGTGCAAACTTATGTCGTTGAAGTTGTACCTATCTCAAGCAAACCTCCTCCCAAGGACAAGGTAAAAGCTGCTAGGAAGGTATAATTATTATTTTCAGGAATACTATTCGTACCCTATTTGATTCAAGAGCATCATATTCATTCATAGCTTGGAATATATTTAAAGCTTCGAATTAGAAACCCGACTTTTCAATAACCCTATAGTTGGGTCGAATTTTGTTAGGGGATCAACATCCTTTTATGATTTGTAAAGACCTAGTGGTGGATATATGTAATGTAGACTTTATATGTAATGTGTATGTTTTGGGTTTTGAGGGGTATGGTCTTATTTTGGGAATGGATTGGTTATCTTATAGATGGGTTGTCTTAGATTGTGATCAGAGGACTGTATGGTTAAAGAGTTGTGGAGGGCAATATATAAATGTTCAATTCATTTCCCAAGGCTCTGTTGCGTTGAGCTATCTGTATTCTTCTTGGCTGTCACAAGTGAAGCTCTGTCTTATACCTGTTGTTCAAGATTTTCTGGTTGTTTTTAAATAATAGCAAGGATTAGACCATTTTTCGCACTCAAGACAGACAGTGTGAATGGGTGGTAATGCCATTTGGGTTGACAAATGCCCTTGGATACCTTATGGATCTGATGAGTAGAGTTTATAGGAGGCAGTTGAATAAATTCATGGTAGTATTTGTGGACAATATTCATTTTTTCTTAAAAACTAAAGAGGAGCGTGAAAACCACCTAAGGGAAGGAGGTACTAGAGACCTTAAGAAGGCACCAACTAAAAACCAAATTCTCAAAGTGTCAATTCTGAAGGAAGGATGTAGCACCCCATAAAATTAACCATAGGTAGATAAATTGAACTAAATAAGATAAGGGTAAAAACGAAAATTTTGAAAAGTTGGAATTCGGCCATGAAAGTTTTACCATTGCATTTACGGTGAAATTCTGATCAATTTTCATATATAATATGCTGAAAACGAAGCTCGAACGAAGAAGTTATGAGTATTTGAAGTTTTCAAATTTAAAATAATTTAATTCGAACTCAATTCAAATAAATAAATAAATTTGAATTTTAAATTTCAAAATGTAACTAAGATTAGACTTGGGGGTTAATTAACGTTAAAGGTAAATAAATTAAATGCTCCTGTTGTTGGCGGCTAGGGTTTTCATCCTACGGTTCAGGTATGTTTTAACCTCTATAAATAAGACTATAGACCCCTTAGTTATATTCACAAATATTTTAGGAACATCAGTGAAGCTTTGTCCGTTCATCTCCTTTTAGATTCAGAAAACTCCATTAGGGTTTCAGGTAAGAACTCCTATCTTTGTTTATTATTTGATTTCTAAAGCTCTTCTCCTCCAACCTTTCTGAATCTAATATATATACAAATCTCTTATTACATATATCAAAAAGAAGAATCTAAAGAAGATTGTAATCGGTGTTTCAAATCCAAAGAGAGCAAAGCTAAGGACCAACTATGAGTGGAAATCTTAGAATTTTTTATTTCAGTAATTAATTATTATATTATGGATTTGAATATTCCTTGGGGGTTTTGGGATTGCGAAAAAAACAATATATAAACCCTTAAACTCCTTTAATTTGAAATGTCAATTTTTGTTGGAATTCTCAATTGTTTACATTGAATTATTGTAATTATATAGTTTTTGCAGTTTTTGGTGATTTCAAAGTCTATTCCACTCCTCCTTATTCCTTGATTTGATTATGAAATTTTGATAATAAAATAAGGGTGTAAAGTATGAATCTTATTCGTATTTTGCACCACTTATTCCACAAAATTAAATAGAAATTCCATTGTTTATTTTGTTGTAAAAGAGGAGTTGAATAAAAGATGAAATTAGCATATTTTTAGGGTTATTCCATTGATTTGATGTAATAGATTGAGTTTATATTTTTGTATACAAGTCTATTTATTGCAATTTTGGATATGATTGTTGAATCCTTGTTTTGGATATTTGAATCCCTTGTTATGAATATTGAAATTTTGGCATTATTAATAATATGGAAGAAAAGACTTGTATTATGATAGTTAAAAAGGAATTGACATTTAAACATTAGTTAGGGCATAATCCTTGCATGCATAGAAAATAATAAGTGCTTATTTATTTATATGTTAATTACCGCAAATAGCGTACAATTATAACGTATAATTACGTAGTTAATTAGGTATTAATTGTTATTAAATCCCCCTTAGGAAAGTAATTGAATTGTTAAGGCAAAATAAGAAGGAATTCTTATACGGCCTAATTAATGGACACGGTGAGGTGTGTGATAATATATTAATATTGTTGTAAAATATGACTAAGTCATAAGTGGTGCGAGGTCAATCAAAAGACACACAGAAGTCTGCCCAGCTAACCTGGTTACCAACAATGTGAATTTAGGGCTGATGTGAGACATCAACTATGATAAGTGACTACGATGACATGAGGTTAGTCCCAATTCTATAGGGTAAATCTGGCTAGTTAATATAGGTGCCAATACTTACGAATAGTTGGGCAAATGTGAGATGTCACCATGGATACGGGTCATAAGACGAAGGATCTCCTTTAGGGTTTTGAAGATATTAATTGGTTGTTTGAGGGCCTGCCTTTCTCGCTAAATAAAGTATAAACTGGTCAGGATTGGGTTTAGGCACGGTTAAGGATATCTCAAAAAGGTCCGCTTCAATAGGAAGTATTAAGTGTCCAAAGATATTTTCATGTAATGTCAACTGGATAGATACCTATGTGGAGTCAGTCCTGGGAATAGGTATTAAATAATGGAGGCCTACCACAATTGAGATATTTAATGGCCAGAGTTTGCCTATTTTCCATTAAAAGGTATTAAGTGGCTTGGGTTATATCTTTCGCATTGTTAGACATTTATGACGTTGGTTATGGGTTATGGGATTGGGAAACCTGCTTCATGAATGGAAGGTATTATGTGGTTGCTTAAGGGCTCACCTCCTTTTCTTATATGAAGTATTAAATGGTTTTAAATACATAATACATATTCTTATTATGAAATATACTGCCAAAATACTGAAATAGTAAGGCTCGAGGTTTTTATTCACCAGACACTTGTTGTTTTGACTCCCTCCTCATTACAACACAGGTTAGAGAAGGAGTTGATGATGCTTGAAGATGGCGAGAGTGAAGCTTGCGGCAGTCATTGTCTATTTTTTCACGTTATTTTCTATTGTACCCATAAAATGTACTTTTGGACAAATTGATGCAATGGTTGTTGTTAACATTATGATATGTTTTATGACATTTGAAATGGCTTGAAATAAATGGGTACGATTATTGTTATTAATATTTTTATAATACCCCTAATTTAGATTAACATTGTTTAGGAGATTTAATTAGATAATTAAGATAGAATAATATGATGTGTAGTAAGATAAGGAGGATGAGATTTGATAATTAACAAGATCGGGCATTAACTAATTAACTATTAAGATTGTTTTAAAACTTAACATATAAAAGCATACATGAGAAGAGAAAAATAGGAATAGATCAATCTTTTATCCCTTAAACTCTCCATTTCCTATATCAGTCTAACTTTTGCAAGTGCAAAACAATCAAAGTAAAAGAACAAGAGGTCGGCCATTAAACAAGAAGAATAGAAGAAGAAAGCTAAGGAATTTCAAGGGAAAAGGCTAGGGAAAACATTCTCCATCAAATTTCAACTTCATTATCCTATTCAAGGTGAATAATAAAAAACCATCTCATTTTTTTGCTTATTTGATTCAGATATGATTGGTTTTGATTCATTGAGGATTTTATGATATGCCATGTTTGATTTTTACCATTGTTTGGTTAAATAAAGAAGTATTGAAATTTTTAATGAAATTATTACAATAGGTTAAATCCCAAAACCTTAGTTTATGATCTTCAAACTATTTGATTTTTGGGCATGTTGTGTAAAACAAAATTTTAGAGATGGGTTTTTAATTTCATAATTTTTGGGCATGTTAAAGAATATATCAATTCTGATTTTTGGTGAATTTTGAGGATTTTTCCCATGTAATTATGATTTATTATGAATTTAATAAGCTAGAAAAGCTTATAATTATTATTAATAGATAATATTGATTAAGGGGTGCAAAATGAATTTTCGAGAAGGTAAATAGGTTAAGGCGGTTTTTCTGGAAAAAATTGGTAAAAGTAGTTTTTAACCAATAGAAGGTTGACAAGGGTTAAGAGTTAGTGAAAAGTAATTGCTTTTAATAGAAATAAAACGGTTTTATAATAATTAAAATATTGCCATGTTGCCAATATTTATGTCAACCCAAGCGAAAAGCTGAATGGATGCCTACGATATCAACTCGGTTGGTATGAAATGAATCTGTGCTGGTTAAAGTCTTATTATTATAAGGCCAACGACATTGAGTCTATGGAGACATAGTAATCTCATAACATCAAAACTTTGCCGACCCCTTGTTTCATTGCTTTAAAATCTATAACACACGACATTGATGTCACAAGTTTTCAACATGGTTTTAAACAATGTCGCACGCTTCATAGTTGACACCATAGCTTAAGGTAGCAATACCGCAAGTATTAGTTTCGACATTAATTTCTTTAGATAGTAATGCTGCTAGTATATAAAATGGAAATGATGCCACCTATTATCAATTTTGGCATTATTATTATAGTGGCATAGTAGCCCAGTTTTATGAATTCAGTGTCAACTGCTTTAAGGCATTGATGTCGGAAGTCGTCAATGTCGACCTTACTGTTTTAAAGCACCCGATATCAATGGCTTTACGGTACTGATGTCGCATGTCATCAATGTCATCTTCTATATATTTTATATATAAAAGGCTATATTTGATAGGTTCGGCGAACTATAAATTTTTATGTTATGACAACATTGATTTCGGCATTGTAACCTTATATTTTTATAAAATCAGAATTATTTTAAAAGCTTTGATATGAAGGGATACGACATCTCATGTCAGCCATATTAATGCCGTAAGTTTTCAATGATGAACATATTCTCATTTATGGCGTTATGTCCTATAATAAAGAGGTGCGACGTCCTCATATTAATACCGAAAGTATACATGGTAGTATTAACATGGATTATAATTTGGCATGGGACATTGGTAAAGTAATGGACTATATTTTCCTAATGTTAAATATAAATTAAGGGGATTAATCATATAAGATGATAAATGTTTTCAAGGAATAATTATTGTTAGCCCAAGTTTTGATATGAAATTACCAAAGAGAGTTAATACTTAAGGTTAAGTAATTATAAGATGCCAATTGATTGAACGTATTTGAATAATGGATGCTATATGTTCTTGTTATTATTTGATTAGTTATTTGCATAATTGTTATTGTCATACTCACATCATCATGACCCATAACTGCATTTTAGGATATTTAAGGGCAAAATAACCAGTTAGGTTGGCCCATTAGTGAGTAGAATCAGAATTACCTCCTGAGTGAGTAGAATTATCCAGGAGATCATGTAGATCAGATGTGTCAAAACATCCAGAACTGATCAAAAGATTATGATTTGAGATATGATATTGGAATGGTCAAATAGGTTCATAGTCATCCCATGAAAACTATGGCATGAGTAATGTTATTGGAGATATCGAATAGGTTCCTAGTGATTCCATGAAAACTATGTTTTGAAAGTATGGTATTGGAAGAATCCAATAAGTTCACAGTCATCCCATGAAAACTATGATATGATATATGTTATTGGAGAATTCCAATAGGTTCATAGTGATCCCATGAAAACTATGATTAGAAATTGTTATTGGTAGAAACCAATAGGTTCTTAATGATCGCATGAAAACTATGATCCTGGATAGGTAGTCCCTAATAATTTTGATAGGTTATTAATCATCCCATGAAAACTAACAGGTTCATAGTAATCCTAGATAAACTATGAATTGAGACAGATAGTCGGTTTTGTGAGAATGGCTGAACTTAGGGTAGATATAACCCAAAATTGACAGATGAGTCAGACTTGCCTCATTGCATACTTGCATATAGTTATGTTATTATGTTAGAACCATTGCGGATGCAGAAGCACAATATATGGTTGTATGTTGATTAAGACACTGGTGAGGGGGAAACTCATTCTGCTCAGCGGCGTGGTCTCACTATATACCTATTTGGTTCGAGATGGTAGGTTATTATTCAGGCCAGACTATTTGTTTGACCCAAAGTTTTTATTTTTACCCTTAAACTCTCTAGTACTCATTTGAGTATGTCGAAAGTAAGGGATTTCAGGTTTTCAGTTAGACGAATAAGCATCCGGAGACGTGCATGAGGCAAGCTAGCTATATTAATACACTGGGTAGTTCCTTTTGTGTGATTGAATGTAATGGCAGAAATTGTAACTGTCAAGTAGTAGTAGACTCTGATCAACCAAAGGAGCATCTTCATATGTCGCTCTTAGAGTAATTTGTAATAATTATATTTTCTCTAAACGTGGGATCGAATGAGATTATGTAATGAAAATGAAATCTTGTTTACGAAATGAAATGTGAAAACTTGTTATTAAGCTATGTTTGAAAATTTTCATATCATGTGCTTTTGATTGTAGATATGATTAAGATAGCCGCTGTTTATACCAAAATTGGGCACAACACCCTTCGGATGTGTTTGAAGAGATAAAATGAAGAAGATAAATATAAAATGAAGCAGATCTAACAAACACACCAATAAACAGATAAGAAAATGCACAGAAACACATGGATTTAGAGTGGTTCGGCGAATTGCCTACGTCCACTATGAAATGACTGATGTTTATTGAACTTTATTCGCTGATTACAAAAGGTTACAGCAGTACAACTGAAATTTAATGGTGATTTCGGCATAGTATCAGCATAGAGAAGCCAAAAGTTCCTTTTCAGTAGGTCCTGGGCTGCTATTTATAGGCGTAGGCAGCAAATATCTCTCTTAGATCTCGGAATGCCTCTTCTCTTACGTGGGTGGGCCCATGTGATCGATCCCATGCTGTTTGCACTCGATCCGTGATCGATACGAACCGAATTCGCATCAAGGTTTTAAATATCGGATTTCGGTCACGTTTCGTCTCGGAATTTTTACACAAGTTATCTCGTATCGGGGGAGATCTCGGACGAGATGAGTACATATCGGGTGTACATCTCGGATTGACATCTCGGGTCTTATAATGCATCTTGGGAATATCTCGGATGTACTTATATGTCTAAAATTGATGTGTCAAAAATTTATTTAACGGTTATAACTTTCTTAGTAAAAATAAAAATGCTAATATACTTGATTTACATGGAAAATGAATATTTTTAGAAGAGTAGTAGCTTGATTAGCTTAATTGATTTGGTAATGATTGAATAATATCCTTTTATTTGAACATAATAAAGAAGTGAAACCTTTCGCTATGACTCATTAAGATAAAAAGTAAAGAATATGTTCAAGAAGTTGGTAAATTATAATTGGATTGAGTAGTTTCTTTTGATTCAATGTGAAAATAAAAAATATTATGAAAAATAAGCAAAATGCATAATTTCGGGTGAGATCTCGAATTGAGATTTTGATCCATATTTCGGGTGAGATTTGATTATCTCGGACGAGATGAGTGTCGAGGGAGATATGGAGGAGATTTGATGTCTCGTCTCGTTTAAGTGTGAAAAGGAGATCTCGGAGGAGATCTCGGGCGATATATAGGAGATTTAAAACCATGATTCGCATCGATCGAGATTTGATCCTTTTTGGTTGAAATTTATCTGGTACATTCTTGACGTTGTAGGTAAGCTCCTGTGAAAATTTGGTGGCATTTGGACTTGTAGATCTCCAGTTATGATCGATGCAAGTTTGGATTTATATGACATTGTCGTCTTCGTATCGATACCAGTTCGCATCGATTATGTGTGGCTCTATTCGTATCGATGCTTGCATGCTACTTCGTATCGTTGGTTGGAGGCTGCCTTCATATCGATGCTTCAAGCTGCTTTCTTCGTATCGATTGGTGGTTGTTGCTGTTTGTATCTGACGCAGCAGCGGATAACTGAAATGGATAAATCTGTGAAAGTAGCAATCGATGGAATAGAAGATACCGAATGGCCCAAATCCGTTGATCCGAAGATGCCGGATTTTAGCTATCCCAAACACGTTGATCGCGCACGATACCGTGTTTAAAGATCTACGATTCTTCGACGTTGATCTAGCGCACTAGATTCCGTGAATCGGCTTCTACGATCGTTGATCCGAGCGCACTCGAATGCCGAAAGAGGAGATAGGAGATCACACTCAACTACCAATTTAATGAAAGCACAAAGCTAACAAACAAAGTTTATTTCAAAATCAACTAACTCTTACAAATGACACCACCATCCCTATTTATAGGGTTACAAACATACACGGCTCAAAACTTGACAACACTTAGGTCGTGAACGACCTAACATAGACCAACGACTTACGACCTAAAACAATGCGACCTAAAAAACAAACAAGTTTACCACACACGCTTACATCACAAAACATCCGACCTAAAACAGGCCTGCGACCTACGACCTAACATAGGTCGTTAACGACCTAAAACATTACAACACAACAAGTACAACATCACACAAGGTCGAGCGACCTAAAAATACACAGCAGCGATCCATCTTGAGCGACCTAAAATAGAGCGACCTAACTTCAGATGGCTTTAGTGATCTTGCAGCATACACATCAGCGATCTAACTTGGGTCGTAACCCGCTTCCGCGACCTAACATAGGTCATTTCACTTCTCCGCGACTTATCATACGTCGTAACCCTTCTTCGCGACCTAGCATAGGTCGTAATTCATTTTCACGACCTAATTTAGGTCGTAACTCGTTAGGTCGTTTGAGTAACTCGGAGCGACCTATAGGAATTAGTAACTCGCTAGGTCGTTTGATCGCCTTCTTCTTTAACTCGTTAGCTCGTTCCAGTATGATCTCTTCTTCGTTAGGTCGCACACGACCTAACGGCTTCTTAGGTCGCTCGCGACCTAAGACTTGGTCATTTTGGGCTGCATCATCCTCCCCTAGTTGGCAAAAATTCGTCCTCGAATTTGCACCTTCCTCTTCCACAACAAGCTCATTTCCATGATACGGAATCAGGTATTTGACGTTGAAAACGTCTGCAGTGTGAATATGATCCGGCAACATCAACTGATATGCATTATCATTTATCTTCTTCAAAATTTCCACTGGACCAATTTTACGAGCTTTCAACTTATTGTACGTTCCCACTGGAAAGCGATCTTTTGTCAACACGGCGTAAACCAAATCACCTTCTCTGAAATTTACACTCCTTCGCCTTTTATCTGCCAGTTGTTTATACTTCTCATTTGATGCAAGCAATCGTTCATGAACAGTTCCGTGGCACTCCTGCAATTCAGTCACAAAATCACCAGCTCGCTTAACAACTCCCTTCTGATATGGTACTGTCGCCAAATCCAACGGTCCCTTTGGCAAGCTTGAATATACAACCTGAAATGGACTGTAACCAGTGCTTCGGTTAACAGCATGATTATGAGCAAATTCCGCCTGACACAACTTCATATCCCAACTCTTCAAATTATCCTGCACAAGACATCGTAACAAATTTCCCAACGATCTGTTCACCACTTCCGTTTGCCCATCTGTCTGCGGATGATAGACGCTACTAAAATTCAACTTCGTTCCAACCATCTTCCACAAACTTAACCAAAAATGGCTTAGAAATCTAGTATCCCGATCAGAAACAATAGATTCAGGTAGCCCATGTAATCGATACACCTCTTTAAAGAATAATTGAGCAACACGGGCGGCATCCGCTGTCTTCTTACATGCTATGAAATGTGCCATTTTCGAAAACCTATCCACTACAACATATATTGAATCATTCCCCCTCTGAGTCCTTGGTAACCCCAAAACAAAATCCATACTGAGATCAACCCATGGTCTAGTCGGCACGGGTAACGACATATACAAGCCCGCATTCGTCGCTGTCCCTTTAGAAATTTGGCAAATATGACATCTCTCCACAAACCTTTCAACTTCCTGTTTCAACGAAGGCCAATAATAAGATTGATAAATCAATTGCAAAGTACGATCTCGGCCCACATGACCTTCCTCATGCAACTCCTTTACAATCTTCATACGTAAGCTGCACTCTGGTATGCACAATCGATTCCCTTTAAAAAGAAAACCATCCACCATTACAAACTCATCCGTCTTCCCCTCCTTGACTTTATCTACATACTTTGCAAAGTACGGATCATCAACAAATAATTCTGGCAATACATCAAACCCCGTCACTTCAACCTTCATTGTAGTCAACAAATGATTCCTTCGACTCAATGCATCTGCCACTCTATTCGTAATTCCCGATTTATGCTTCACCACAAATGTAAATTGTTGTAAGTATGCAATCCACGAAGCATGCCGAGCTGCAATCTTGTCCTGTCCCTGCATATGCTTCAACACTTCATGATCAGTGTATAAAACAAATTCTTTATGAAACAAATAATGTCACCAATGTTTCACAGCTTGTACGATAGCATAAAACTCCACATCATAAGTATTATATCTCATCTTGACTCCCGATAGCTTCTCACTGAAATATGCAATAGGACGTCCCTTCTGACTCAACACCCCTCCAATCCCAACTTTAGATGCATCAGTATGTAACTCAAACAACAACTGAAAATCTGGTAATACTAGAATTGGTGCTGTCGTCAAAAGTTCCTTGATTCTTTCAAAAGCAAACCCTGCTTCCTCCGACCATGAAAATTGCTTCCCCTTCATACAATCAGTAACTGGTGCCATCACGCTACTGAAGTGTGGAATAAATCTTCGGTAGAATGATGCTAACCCATGAAAGCTTCTAACTTATGTTATTGTCCTGGGTTGTAATCAATTTATGACTGCTTCTACTTTATTCTGATCCACCTGTATACCTCCTTCTGAAATAACATACCCCAAAAATAAAACACTATGCGTCATGAACACGCATTTCTTCGTTACAGCATAAAACTGTTCCTATCGCAATATCATCAACACTTCCCTCAGATGTTGCAAGTGTTCTTCTGAGCTTCTACTATATATCAGTATATCATCAAAATACACCACCACGAATTTCCCAATGAATGGTCTAAAAATTTGATTCATCACCCGCATAAATGTACTAGGTGCATTCGAAAGACCAAACGGCATAACCAGCCATTCCTACAACCCTTCTCTCGTCTTGAATGCTGTCTTCCATTCGTCCCCTGGTCTAATTCGAATTTGATGATAACCAATTTTCAAATCAATTTTCAAAAAGATAGTAGCTACACTAAGTTGATCCAACAAATCATCCAATCTAGGCATAGGGAATCTATATCTCACTGTAATCTTGTTCAGGGCCCGACTATCAGTACACATCCTCCATGTTCCATCCTTCTTCGGTACTAACAAAGCTGGCACCGCACAAGGACTTAAACTTTCCTGCACACGCCCCTGCTCAAGCAACTCTTCCACTTGCCTTCTCAACTCCTCGTGTTCCTTTGGACTCATTCGGTAATGTGGCCTATGTGGTAACACAGCTCCTGGAACAAGATCAATTTGATGTTGAATGTCTCTCAACGGTGGTAACTCCGTTGGTAGCTCCTCTTCTACTTCCTTAACAAACTCCTTCAAAGATAGCAAAGTTTTAAGTTCTTCAATCTCTTCTGACTTGCTTTCTTCGTGTTGTCGCTTCTTAAGAATTAAAGTGATTTTTGTACCTTCAAACATGAAACTATAACTGTTAGTACGACCATCATGTTGCACCGCTCTATCGTATTGCCATGGTCTTCCCAACAACAGGTGGCATACATCCATGTCAACCACATCACACCAAATTTCGTCTTTGTATTTCTTCCCAATTGAAAAATTCATACAAGCCCTTCGTCCAACTTTCACCTTCCCACCTTTTCTCAACCAAGCTAACTTGTAAGGTTTCGGATGCTTCTCTGTTTTCAATGCTAACTTCTTCACAGCCTCTGTAGAGATAATATTGTCACAACTTCCTACATCAATAACAAACTTGCAAACCCTTCCCAAGATAGTGCACGTTGACTGAAAGATGTTACTCCTCAACCAGCTAGTTTCCTCCTCCTGTTTTGGTGTCAAGCACGACCTCTTCATCATCAATGAATACCCTTCATCTCCCGACACATTTTCTTCCTCCTTATCATGTAGTGAATTAGAACATTCAGCCTCTGCATCCTCATCTTCCACTTCAGCAATCATAGTTCTCTTCTTCGGTTTTGGACATTCGCTGCTCTTGTGACCCACTTCTTGACAATTATAGCATTTGAAATTGGTGTTGACTTTTGGTTTAGCCACTTCATGAACAACTGGCTTACTCGATGCTTTAGGAATATTAGAACTACTACCCGCTCCTTTGTTCTGCCCCGTAAAACTTGGAAACACACCTCCCCCATGTCTACCTTGTTTCTCCCAAGCCAACGCCTTTTGATGTGCTTCTGCCACAGATCTAGGGTCGAACATGTTCACCATATCCTGGATCTGTGTTCTAAGTCCACCAACAAACCTAGCGGTCAGTTGTTCTTCTGTCTCCATAATGTCATTTCGAGCAATCAACTGGTAGAACTCATCTGCATAATCAGTAACAGCCTTCGTCCCTTGCCTCAGGTTCTGTAATCTCTGTTACATTAGTGATTGGTAATTGTAGGGTAAGAAAGTAGCCTTCATCAATTTCTTCATCTTTTCCCAAGCAACAATCCTTGACTTCCCCATCCGCTCTCTAGTAAGTTTGGTTTGCTGCCACCATGCCATAGCTCTCCCCCTCAACCTAGTAGCAACCAACTTCACTTTACGATCCTCCGGAACCTCCTTGAAGTCAAAAATTTCCTCAACATAAGCTAACCAATCAAGAAATTCCTCGGCTTGCATACCTCCCTTGAATTCCGGTATTTCAGTTTTCATTCCAGACTCCCACTTGTGATCATATTCCGAATGATTGCTTCTTTGACCTCGTCCTCATCCATGAACACTACCACCATCAAACTCCTCTTCAAAATCTGATGTATATCGGTGTCGATCCTGACCACCAACATCTCGACTACAATCATTTCTTCCACCAACATCCCTTCGATCTACATTCCTCCGATCACGATCATTCACATTCCTATCACGACTTCGATCATTAACATTTCTATGACAATCTCGACTCATACTTCTATGATCACTATCAACACTTCTCTCTCGATTGGAATGTGGTGAAACTCTACTTCCCCGATGGTTAGATTCAGGTGAAACCCTTCTCTGATTTTGATTCATCTCCAACATCATCTTCTCTAATCGACCAATCCCTTCATTAAGCTTATCACTAAAGTTTTCATTAATTCTTTGCTCCATCTCATCAGCTTCTTCTCTTCTATACAAAGCTTCAACATTTTGATGAGGATTAGCTCTTCTTGGCGGCATTGTAAAATGAAACAAACTTCAACTCTCGGTTTGTACAAATCAAAATGATACCAAATGAGGCACGGCCTTCAACTTCAAATTTGAACTTCAACACTTTAACTCGGCTCGGCTCTAACTTCAAACTCTCGGCTTTGAACAACAAAGTGATGCACGGCTTGAACTCTTGAATAAGAATTGGCTCCAAGACTCGGCTTAGCTATGATTGGCTAAGTCTAGCTCTGATACCAAATGACGCAGCAGCGGATAACTGAAATGGATAAATCTGTGAAAGTAGCAATCGATGGAATAGAAGATACCGAATGGCCCAAATCCGTTGATCCGAAGATGCCGGATTTTAGCTATCCCAAACACGTTGATCGCGCACGATACCGTGTTTAAAGATCTACGATTCTTCGACGTTGATCTAGCGCACTAGATTCCGTGAATCGGCTTCTACGATCGTTGATCCGAGCGCACTCGAATGCCGAAAGAGGAGATAGGAGATCACACTCAACTACCAATTTAATGAAAGCACAAAGCTAACAAACAAAGTTTATTTCAAAATCAACTAACTCTTACAAATGACACCACCATCCCTATTTATAGGGTTACAAACATACACGGCTCAAAACTTGACAACACTTAGGTCGTGAACGACCTAACATAGACCAACGACTTACGACCTAAAACAATGCGACCTAAAAAACAAACAAGTTTACAACACATGCTTACATCACAAAACATCCAACCTAAAACAGGCCTACGACCTACGACCTAACATAGGTCGTTAACGACCTAAAACATTACAACACAACAAGTACAACATCACACAAGGTCGAGCGACCTAAAAATACACAGCAGCGATCCATCTTGAGCGACCTAAAATAGAGCAACCTAACTTCAGATGGCTTTAGTGATCTTGCAGCATACACATCGGCGATCTAACTTGGGTCGTAACCCGCTTCCGCGACCTAACATAGGTCATTTCACTTCTCCGCGACTTATCATACGTCGTAACCCTTCTTCGCGACCTAGCATAGGTCGTAATTCATTTTCACGACCTAATTTAGGTCGTAACTCGTTAGGTCGTTTGAGTAACTCGGAGCGACCTATAGGAATTAGTAACTCGCTAGGTCGTTTGATCGCCTTCTTCTTTAACTCGTTAGCTCGTTCCAGTATGATCTCTACCTCGTTAGGTCGCACACGACCTAACGGCTTCTTAGGTCGCTCGCGACCTAAGACTTGGTCATTTTGGGCTGCATCAGTATCGATGGTGGGAGATCGATACGAGATGGATGGAGGGAGACCGATACGAAATAAGCATTTGTTGATGGATACGAAGTGCTGTTAACATGATGGATACAAAGTAAGTCAGTAGGCGATGGATACGAACTGAATCTCTCTTGGGGAATGGATACGAAATTGGATGGATACGAATAGAGTTGGATTTCTCAACCGTGATCGATCGATATCTTGAGCATACGAATTTGACGCAGTGGATAATACAAAACAAGATAGATCGATGAACGTAGCAATCGATGGATTGAGAAATACTGAAATGCCCAAATTCGTTGATCCGAAGATGCCGAATTCTAGCTATCTCTGACATGTTGATCGCGCACGATACCGTGAAGAGAGATCTACAATTCTTCGAGCGTTGATCAAGCGCACTTGATTCCGCGAATTGGCTTCAACGATCGAAGATTCGAGCGCACTCGAATGTCGAAGGTGGAGATAGGAGATACACTCAACTACCGATTTTAATTGAAAGCACAAAGCTAACAAAGGAAATTTTATTCAAAATCAACAACCCTTTACAAATGACGCACACCCCTATTTATAGAGATTTTACAGCACACAACTCGCATAAGTCGTATACGACTTAACAATTTAACAAAGAAAATACAAACACTTAGGTCGTTACATGACCTTCAACATACAACATACTATGACTTAAGAAAATTACAATACTTCAGTATACGACTTATCAAAATCGTTTCACGACTTATCAAAATGATTCTGCGACTTATCAAATGACTCGCGACTTATCAAAATGATTCTGCGACTTATCAAATGCCTCGCGACTTAATTTTCTGGCGGCATTGCTTGATTGAAATCTTAGGTTGTTTGCGAGTTAATGAAGTGGAGTCATTCGCGATTTATACTAGAGAAGGCGCGTCTTACTGGAGTTAGGTCGGAGCTTGTTTGCGACCTATCGTTAGGTCGGAGAGCCATTGGAGTTAGGTCGGAGCTTCTGGAATTCGTTTGCGACCTATTGTTAGGTCGGAGCTCTTCTGGAATTAGGTCGGACTCGCGACTTATTGGAGTTAGGTCGGAGATTCTGGAATTCATTTGCGACCTATTGTTAGGTCGGAGCTCTTCTGGGATTAGGTCGGAAAGTGTCAGCGACATAGGGCTTAGCTCGCGGTGAAGAATTAGGTCGTGAGTCTGGAACTGGAGCTCGCGACCTAGGGTAGAGGAGTTAGGTCGCTCGCGATAGAATCATGGTGGAGTTAGGTCGCTGGCTTCTTCTTCTTCGCGACCTAGGAAGGTACGCGCTGCATCATCCTCCCCTTTTTGGAAAGAATTCGTCCCGAATTCACACGTTTTCCTTCTTCGAGATGATGTCTTCCATTCATTATCTGGTCTGATGCGGCTCTGGTGATAACCACTCTTGAGATTGATTTTGTCTTGATTCTTTGATGATGCGGCTCGACATAAGGAACGCATTGCATAAAACAGATGTGGCATTAGACAGGCGGCATAAGGAAGTGATCTAAGGGATATGACATATGAAAAAGTGTGGCATGAACTAAGCACTAGGTGCCATATCCAATTCATGTAGCACAGAACTTCATAAGAATAGTGCCGTATACCACATTGCTTGTGCCAATAGGAAGATGTGATATAGAAACAAAACGTGAGACGATATAAGGAAGTTTAAAATCACGGAACGACTTAGGAAATCACGACCGAAGAAGTGTGAGGACTCATGCTCAGACTCTCGTCTTTCCTTATCTCGTTCGGGTGTGTCCTCATTTAGACTCTTCCTTTGATGTGTTGCATCAATTTTCCCTGACTGAAATGAATCCCCACTCGCTTCTCCTTCAACATGTTTATTTTCATGAAACGATTCCAAGCAATTGACGTTGATAACGTCAGCAGTGCGGTCATGATCTGGCAATTCCAACTGACAATCATTCTCTTCATCCTGTCTTTTCAACTCTTCTTGTTCTTTCAAATTCTGAAGATCATACGATCCCTGTAGTAGAATGGCATTTGGTACTAGTTCAGTGTGAGGTTGAATGTCCTGTAGTGGTGGTAACTCTTCGGGTAGTTCTTCAGGATATTCGTCTTCAGATTCATCAAATTCTGATCCAACTTCCTCAAAAACATCAAGATCTTCACTCGTTCCTTGCCCGGTCAATATAAACAATTCATTACCATACTTCACCTTTTCGACAGGCTCTTCCAAAAATACAAGACTAGTTTCTTCAGACAGTTCCTCTGAAATCTCACCTTCAAACTCTCTGAATACTTCAACCTCTTCAGGTGTCTCAAAATCAGAATTTTCCCCATATTCAATCAACATTGATAATTCATCACTGGCTTTCATTTTATTGACAAACTCTTCCAAAGATAATAAACTATCTGATTCTGCCTTCTCTTTTGTTTCACTTTTACTTTGTTTGGGCTTCTCGGGGATTATGGAATTAACACTTAGCGGCCTCTCGTCCATAAGCTCAGGTGTTAAACAAGAATCCTCCATCATCAAGTAACTTCCCTCAACTCCAAACACACTTTCTTCTTCCATACTATCGACATCAATCTTTGGTGGTGAAAAATAATCAACTTCTACATCCACATACTTTGACTTAATTTCTTCATCATCATCAAATTTCGGTGGTTGATAAAAGTCAAATTCAGCAGTCCTCTTCAACAAGTTACATCCTTCATCTCCTGACAAAACTCCTTCATCTTTGTCAAATTTCGGTGGTAATTCTTCGAACGATTCTATAGGACCGACCTCTTCAAACTCTTCTAACATTGGTTTAACCTCCTCGGGAGTTTTAAGCTCTTTACTTGCCTCATACCTAACCAACGATTCAGCACTACCTTCTGCTTCTTCAACACCTTCGCTGAAAGATAATGGGCTAGTCGGTTCCTCTTCCTTTTCCTGCTCGCTTTTGGTAGAATCATCCACATCCTCGTTTTCACATTCTTCGACAACTAATGCTTTCATCTTGGGCTCAATACTTCTATGGTCAGACTCCTGATAATGATAATGCTTAATTCGGTCATTAACACTTGTCTTAGTGATTCCGTGTACAACTGGTTCATTGACTCTCTTAGAAACATTTATACTGCAATTAACGCCTCTATTCTGATTGCTGGAGTTTGTATCCACACCCTTTCCTTGACTTCCTTGTCTCGACTTCTGCAACTGTTGGTTCACACGAGTTTGATAATTGTAGGGTAAGAAATTTGCCTTCATCATCCTTTTCATCTTATCCCACGTGACAACTTTGGATTTCCTCATTCTCTCTCTGGTTGATTTAGTCTGTTGCCACCAAATCATAGCTCTTCCTCTCAGTCTGATAGCAACTAACTTAACTTGACGATCTTCAGGCACGTTGTTGAGTTTAAAAATCTTTTCAACCGTTGTTAACCAATCCAAGAATTCCTCTGCTTGTAGACCACCTCGGAATTCTGGAATCTCCATATCCTTCCTTGATTCTCGTGTATGACCATTCTCTTCAACATTTCTATATCGATTTTGCCCTTGACCTGAATATCGAAAGTGAACACTATCACCATAATTATCTTCTTCAAACTTAGATGAGCTTCGATGTCGATTCTGAACATTGACTCTTCTATGACCATGCACGTCCTCTCTACTTCTTCTTTCCTCTACTCGACATCTTTCATAATCACAATATGGCTTATGCTCGTAACCACGATAAGCTCTTCTTTCTCCTGTGATATCCCGGAATTTCGAGAAGTTTAAAATGTGATAATCTCTTAATTTAAATTATTTTAATTGATAATATTGTTATTTCAAATATAAATAACCAAATAATAATAATGTGATGTATTAATTATGATATAGATTGAATTATAATAAGGATAATTATTTAATTATGTTATTTTATAAATTTGATTTTAAAATAGATTTATCATTTCCAATATTTAATAGTATTGTTTAAATATATATATATATTGTCTTGAGTAGTTTTATATCAATTTCAAAGTTAATAATACGTTTATTTAAAAATATAAATGTTGAGTTGACTTTTAAATTGGATTTTTAAAAGTAAAATTTGAATTTTTAATCTGGATTTAAATTTGAATCTTTAAAAGATAATTATTTTATTTTATTTGGGTATAAAATATATGAACAAGGCTTTTATTTAAAATAAGATTTGTTTACAATATTTTCTTTAAAAGGAATTTTATTCATATAAATTTAGAAAATATTTATTTAATAGTGAATTGAATACAAGAGATATTTTTACACTTAAAAATGAATGAAATACATGTATATGATTTTATTAGGATATAAATGAGTTTTATTTTATTTTCTTTTAAAGGTTTCATTTATTTATAATATAGAAAAGCATTTATAACTAATAAATGTATTTATCTATTTAGGAAATACATATAAAAGCTTTTAAAATCTTTTTAAAAATAATATGAAATTATATAATGACAAGTGTTAATAAATTAAGTCATGTTAGTAATATGTGTAAGTTAATTAAACAATGTTTGTGACAAGTGTCAATTTTATTTTCATTTTTTCTTTGATTTTTAAATAAACCATAAATTAAGGTATATAAGCATACCTCTCCAATTTCTTTTTCTTTTCTTATCTTTTCATTTGCAAAAACAAAGACAAAACCAAAATCAGAAAATATACCAAACCGAAATCATCTTCAAATCAAAACTGAAATTCATCTCAAACCTGAATTCATCTTCAAAAGTTAAATTCTCAAATAATCAACCTGAAAATCATTTCCAATTCAAAAGAAAACCCTGTCACATTCTTCAAATTTCAGATCAGATGCAAATCTATAACTTTCTCAAATACAAGATTAAAAGCTTGTAAATTCTTCTTATTTTTAGCCTGCAAACACTCCTCAAAAACAATCTGTAATCTTCAAAAGTTCAAATGCCTGAAAACCACCAAAGATTTGAAACCATTTGTTCTTGCAAACCTGTAACCATTTTCCTGTTTCAAAATTCAAGTCCGTAGTCATTTCCAAGGATGCATGCAATATAACCTGAGGCAACAACAAGTTTTCAAGAGCTTTTCAGTTTCAAAAGCAAGTGTTTTCAGTTTTCAAAACAAGCAGATGAATTCAAAGCAAATTCAGTTTTTCAAAGCTTATAGTCTATCACTTCTCTGTTCATCTCTAAAAAGGTGAGTAAACCTTTAAATTAAAACTTAAAGTATCTAATATTATTGCATGTGAATTAATGTGTGGTAATTGCTGTGCATGTCTAGAATTATGTATGCTCTGGTATGTTTAAGAAATGTATATCTGTTAATTTTAAAACATCTAAGTTCTAGTTCAATACTCTGCTTTTAACTGTGAACAAGAAGCCCCTTTAAATTGGATACAGATGATATATGTTGGAAATAATTTGAATGTATGTTTGAAATAAATAGGCATGTTTGTTTTTAGACCTGAATACATGTATATATAAATTATTAGAACCATGTGTGTGTATGTTGGTTGCTTGAATATACCTCTGTTCATTATTCACAGTTTGAAGTTTTGATGGAAAATCAAAATCATTTCATCAATTCTCTGTTAGGCTTTAGGATTCAAATAGGATTTGTTTGTTAAATCCTAATCTAAGTTCTGGAATTAAAATTAAGTAAAGAAAATTTACACATCACTTGGAAAAGAAAGTGAGAGTAGGAATTTTAATAAATGTTAAAATTCAAACTATAAAATCTTGTGATTTTCTTTTATAATCTAAATACTTATCTTAGAAAATGATTTGTAAGAGTTAAATAAAATTTTTTAAGATAGTATTGAACGAGATATCCAGGATTGATTAGAAAATGGGTTTTTGGTCTTATCTGGCAATCTAGTAGTTTGGAATGAACGGGATGGTTACTGGAGATGGTGACGAAGTAGTGGAGCTTAGGAAAAATACTCATTGGATTTTATGGTAGTCATGGCGATGGCGAAAGGCTGGGGTAGGGTTTAAAACACAGTTTTAGTTAGGATTATGAATTCAAGGGTCTATGACGTTCTAGTGTATCGAGTGGATCGAAATTTAGTTATGTGTGACGTAGAAGACTGGCGAAGCTTGGGAAGAGGTCGCTCAAACTCTGGTGGTCGGAATCGTCTTGACGAGGCAGATCTTGGTTTTCGAATTTGGCTCCAGGAAGCTGTGATGGGTTCGATTTTACTGATGTGGTCAATCGAGGATGAAGAATGATCGGATGGATAGAGCACGACGAAGTCGACTTATTGGGGATGGTCAGAGATGCCAGAACTCCGGCGATCGGCGGTACATGTGCACCTGGTGTCAGTGTGTCAGTTGATTTGGGTTTGGGTTTCGTGGGTGTTTTCCTCGAAGTTGGTCTCGGGGAAGGAGGCTTTGGACTCGAGTAATTATATAGGGAGGTACGCGAGTGTTTTAGGTGAAAACTGTCCTAGTTTTAACAGTTTTAAAATTTACTCGAGAGGAACTTGGGGGAAAAAAGACTTGGGCTCGGGTTTGACTTCGAGTCGTTTGCAAGTGGAGTGAAACCAGGTTTTGACAGTTTAAAATTCTTAAAACCAATCTGTTTTATGTTTGATCAAACTCTGTTTAAAAGTGAAGATGTATTTGTTTATTTCAAGTATATATGAGTCAAAAACCAAAGTAAAAGTTTTAACTAGTTTTTGAAATTTAAATAAGTTTTAAAAAACTTTAAACAATTAAGTTAAACCAATTATCTTGAAATTTCATTTCTTTGTAATGGATAAAATTAATTTATATGATTTGTCTAACTTAATTGTATAAATTGAAACCTTAAGTTATTTTCAAACTTAATTTGAAAATAAGGTTAATTAATAAGGAAAGGTTTTATTTTAAACTTATTAAAAGTTTGATAATAAAGGAAATAAATAATGAGTGATTTATTAAATTAGTTAATGGTTGAGGATGAGTAAATTAACAATTAGTTTTCAAGTGATTTAGTAACTTGTAATTAAGGATTGTTAATAAATAATTAAGGGTAAGTAATTAATTATTTATTTTAAAACTTAATTAATGACATTTAATTAAGTAAGTTAATTACTAAGATCAAATATTTTTAATGATGATGTTTATCTTAAGATTAATTAAGATTTTTAAATGAGTTGAAATTAATTAATTTAATTAAGGAATTAATATTAATTAATTTATTTAATAAGGATTGATTAAATGATTAAGAGTTAATTAAAATAGTAATTAAGAAGTACTTAATAAAGTTTTATTAAGTAATAATTAAGTTTTCTTAATTAATAATTAAGAAATTATTTATCTATAATTAAAGTTAAATAAGAATTTATTTAACTGTTATTAAGGGTTAATTAATTATCATTTAAAGATTGATTAATAGGTAATTATGGATTAATTAATTTGTAATTAAGGTTAATTAATAAACAATGTTTTATTAATTAATGATTAAGAAGTAATTAATTAGTTAATTAAGTTTAATTAATTAATTATAAAAGTAATTAAGGATTGATTACTTTGTATTAAAAGATATTGATTAATAATTAAGGTTTATTAATTAATAATTAAAGAATAATTAATCAAGGATTAATTAATTTGTTTAAAGGGTAATTAAGGATGAGTTACTCAGTTATGATTTAAGAAATGAATGTGATTTATTTAAGTTAATTAATTTGTTAATTAATTAAGGATAGTCAGTTGGTAATTGATTAAGTGTAGTTACTTAATAAGATTGGTTAAGTATAATTACTTAGTGTAAGTAATTAATAAATGAATTACTATATGTAATTGGTGAATTAAATCAAAAAGGATTTATAAAAGAAATTAAAGTAATTAAGAATAGTTAATTACTGTTAATGATTATTTAAGGTTGATTAATGGAAGTAATTAATTAATGCATGATTAATTAATGTAATTAATTAAGGAATAATGTAATTAATTATAGTTAATTAATTAATTAATGTAATTAATTAAGGATCATTAATTATTGTAGTTAATGAGAGTAATTAAAGGTTAATTACTATAAATGATTAAGGATAATTAATTTGTTAAATTAATTAAAGGATAATTACTTTATGTAATTAATGGATAATTTAATCAAGAGTGATTAATGGTTAATTAATTAAATGGTTGTAATTAATTAATGGTTGATTAAGCAAGGTTAGGAATTAATTCTTAAGTAATTAATTTAATTTAAGTTGATTAAATTAATTAAAATAGAGATTAATAAATGGTTGCTTATGAATGATGGTTGAGTAGAATGTCTGATTTGGTTGATATCTATTGGATGATATACTATGATATATCTGTAATAAATGTGTGATATTTATCTATGTTAATGCTATGTGAATTCAAGTATTAAATTGAATTGAATTGTTTAAACCTTTAAACAACTTGGCCTTAAAAGATACGTTTTGGATTTCGATGAGACCGGGATCGGGTTTCCGTATATCGGATTTCCAGGTCTGGAGACCCGAATACCACATCGATCCAAATTACGATAGGTCGTGAATCTCAAGTGAAGATGAAGATTCAGAGTGCAAGGGTTATTGTCGTTAACTCTGAGGGTGATTCCAAAACGAGTGTAACGAGATAATGCCTTCGGTTTCGTTCGAACCCGGAACGAACTTGTATGGATTGAATGCTTTAAGCACATCGTCAGGTGGACGATGAGCATTCTAAGTGAAGTGTTCTGATTAAAGGTAATCGTGACCTCAAGCCTCATCAACCGGGAATGGCTAAAACAGGGGAGGTGCAGCAAGGCTTCGTGGGTAGCGCCCACTGAGAGTAAGGTCATCCCTGTCTAGATGTCCCTTTCTATTTCGACTTAGTGGTGCGGTTGATGTACACAACCGTGGGGTGATTTTATTCGGAATTATCCAGTAAGGGATGGTTCCGGCTTTGTGTTGCAGGGGAGCGGGCGTACTCCTCGGTACGGTGATCTAGGCCACGTACTGTGACGGGCGGTACCCCAGTAGCCCTGCCACTGTATGGAATCCAATTTCAAATAAGCGATAACGGACTTGATTGTATAACCCACTTTGTTGGCTAGTATGCTGGAATTTAATAATGTAACAATTTCAGCTATTTCATATTTATTTGAAAACCCTAGACCATATTATAATATAACCAGATTTCCTATCAAAGTTTTGGTTAGCGTAAGGTAAAAACTTTTCTATGTTTATGTGTGGGAAGTCTTACGTGATACCTTTGTTTTCAAAAGGTTTTGATGTTAAGCAATTTTAACCGTTTACTCACACCAGACCCATGTCTGACCCAAGTGTTTATTTCTGTTTTATAAACTCTTGGGTACTCAAATTTTTACGAGTAGCCAAGGGAGTCAGGTTTGCTTTGACGAGTTTTCTGGAAGAGCAATGGAGCAAGAGGCTTCAGCGTTCGTAGATATAGTGTTCCGCTGTGTTGATCTCTGAGTCTTTTTGTTGAGTTGTATTCGAGTTGTAATAACTAGACAGGTGTTTATAACTGTCTAGTATGTGTTGTATAAGCTGTGTAACTCTGATAGTTGTTGTATATGATACTATGTAATATCTTATGTTATTAATATAATTTATTCGTTCCGCTGTTAAGATTCTGATATTGTTTCTTCTTTCTTCTCTATCTTTTCTCTTTTCTATCCCTTTCTTTCTTATTAACGAGGCGACTTTCTGGTCGATGAAAGTCGGGTCGTCACATTTGGTATTAGAGCGATAGGTTGAGTGAATACCTAGGCTCTGGAGTGGTGTCTATCTTGAGAGAGCGTATTTGTAATTTTTATATAACTATATATATATATATATCTATTCTACCTATTTGTTGGATTACCTTTTCGGGTTTTCCAATATGAGTTCTAAAGGTAGATAAGGTAGTAGTGTGTAAACACGACTACAAATAGTTGGAGTTTGAATGTTTGAGATTGGAAGTATTTGTCGAGACTGTAGACCTAATACCGTCTCGAGTAAACTTTGATACGGTGTAAGGATTTCATATCTCTAAAGGAAACCTGTTAAGGTTCGGAGTCCATTATTGAAGTATAAGTTGAATCGCGCTCGTGTGGGCGGATTTTTGAGAGTTTGGATCTGTTGGTTGAACAGAAGCGAGTGATGGTATTTTGGGTAACTCAGGAAAGTAGTAACTGTGTGATGAGATGCAGTGACTATGGATATCTCAGAAGATGTTTTCTTTTGGAGCAAGTTTGAGGATGTGTGTCTGCTTTAGTGTTGTGACTGAGTTCAGCATGATGTTTGTGTTTGGTTTGAAGTCCGAGTTTCTCTAGAAGCTTTGGATAAGGAGTCTTAGGCATCTGTGTCAGCAGTGTAGCTCAAGTGTTCTGTGTTCCTGTTGGAAGATCTTTTGGCTTAGAAGTTTCTTAGAATTGGAGTTCAGAAGCTGCAGAGTAGATTCATTTTTTTCAAATGGATTGGTCAAGCACTAGACTGTTTTGATGGATTAAGAAAGAACAGTAATTTTTGGATATTGGACTGGATAGAATCGCAAAAGTGACTTGCGATAATTGAGTATTCTCTTGGGAAATCTTTGCTTGGGTTTGAGGCATCTCTAGAAGATGTAGGAGTTATAGAGTTGTCAGAAATTTTCTGGAGTGTTGATCTAGTTTGTGTTCGAGTTCATAGACGACATCTATATCAGAGTTGAGCAGCGAAAGCTTGGTAGTAGTTGTTCTAGAGTGGAAGCAACCGGAAATTGCAGTGTTTGGATTAAAGGGTTCCTACAGGAAGTTTTTCAAGATCTGAGGCCAGATTGGCAGGTGCATCTGTTTTGTCTCTTCTGGATAGGAGAAGTATTTGGAATCTACCGATGATTTAGGAGTAGAGTTTTAGTTCTGGATTTCTGTAAATCTTGAGAGGATCCGTTATTGGATTGTTTTTGGTCCTGTTTGTTTTGAGAAGCGTCAGCGAAGATTGAGCTGATCAGGAAAGGTGAAGGCAGCCCAGAATCGTCAGAAGAGTTCTGTGGATTAGAGATGGAGAATTTTGGAATTCGAAGTTGGAGACTTCATTGTTATTTCTCCAGTAAAAGGGAGCAAATAAGATTGGGTAAGACTAGGAAGATAGCTTCGAGTATATTAGATCTTTTTGAGTTTTTGTGAGGATATGTGTTTTGGCTTCGGTATTGAATTACCAGTTTGGATTTAGTAGAGCG
Source organism: Allium fistulosum (assembly GCA_030737815.1). Lineage (NCBI taxonomy): Eukaryota > Viridiplantae > Streptophyta > Magnoliopsida > Asparagales > Amaryllidaceae > Allium > Allium fistulosum. The sequence continues at coordinate 1,002,944,192 of CM060908.1, forward strand.
AGTAACCCAGTATCTGTATCGGGGAAACTCGGGATAATATTAGGTAGTTTATCCGAAGCTATGTTCGGATAGCTAGAATTGTTGTTTGTATGAATTGTTTGTTTGGATAAAATTGTTTGTTTGGATGAATGGTTGTTTGATTGATAGTGTACGGTTGATATGTATGCTTGGATTTTTGAAAATAAAATAAAACTTTTGGATTATCTTTTGTTTTAAATTTCGAGGACGAAATTCTTTTAAGGGGGAAGGAATGTGATATCCCGGAATTTCGAGAAGTTTAAAATGTGATAATCTCTTAATTTAAATTATTTTAATTGATAATATTGTTATTTCAAATATAAATAACCAAATAATAATAATGTGATGTATTAATTATGATATAGATTGAATTATAATAAGGATAATTATTTAATTATGTTATTTTATAAATTTGATTTTAAAATAGATTTATCATTTCCAATATTTAATAGTATTGTTTAAATATATATATATATATATTGTCTTGAGTAGTTTTATATCAATTTCAAAGTTAATAATATGTTTATTTAAAAATATAAATGTTGAGTTGACTTTTAAATTGGATTTTTAAAAGTAAAATTTGAATTTTTAATCTGGATTTAAATTTGAATCTTTAAAAGATAATTATTTTATTTTATTTGGGTATAAAATATATGAACAAGGCTTTTATTTAAAATAAGATTTGTTTACAATATTTTCTTTAAAAGGAATTTTATTCATATAAATTTAGAAAATATTTATTTAATAGTGAATTGAATACAAGAGATATTTTTACACTTAAAAATGAATGAAATACATGTATATGATTTTATTAGGATATAAATGAGTTTTATTTTATTTTCTTTTAAAGGTTTCATTTATTTATAATATAGAAAAGCATTTATAACTAATAAATGTATTTATCTATTTAGGAAATACATATAAAAGCTTTTAAAATCTTTTTAAAAATAATATGAAATTATATAATGACAAGTGTTAATAAATTAAGTCATGTTAGTAATATGTGTAAGTTAATTAAACAATGTTTGTGACAAGTGTCAATTTTATTTTCATTTTTTCTTTGATTTTTAAATAAACCATAAATTAAGTTATATAAGCATACCTCTCCAATTTCTTTTTCTTTTCTTATCTTTTCATTTGCAAAAACAAAGACAAAACCAAAATCAGAAAATATACCAAACCGAAATCATCTTCAAATCAAAACTGAAATTCATCTCAAACCTGAATTCATCTTCAAAAGTTAAATTCTCAAATAATCAACCTGAAAATCATTTCCAATTCAAAAGAAAACCCTGTCACATTCTTCAAATTTCAGATCAGATGCAAATCTATAACTTTCTCAAATACAAGATTAAAAGCTTGTAAATTATTCTTATTTTTAGCCTGCAAACACTCCTCAAAAACAATCTGTAATCTTCAAAAGTTCAAATGCCTGAAAACCACCAAAGATTTGAAACCATTTGTTCTTGCAAACCTGTAACCATTTTCCTGTTTCAAAATTCAAGTCCGTAGTCATTTCCAAGGATGCATGCAATATAACCTGAGGCAACAACAAGTTTTCAAGAGCTTTTCAGTTTCAAAAGCAAGTGTTTTCAGTTTTCAAAACAAGCAGATGAATTCAAAGCAAATTCAGTTTTTCAAAGCTTATAGTCTATCACTTCTCTGTTCATCTCTAAAAAGGTGAGTAAACCTTTAAATTAAAACTTAAAGTATCTAATATTATTGCATGTGAATTAATGTGTGGTAATTGCTGTGCATGTCTAGAATTATGTATGCTCTGGTATGTTTAAGAAATGTATATCTGTTAATTTTAAAACATCTAAGTTCTAGTTCAATACTCTGCTTTTAACTGTGAACAAGAAGCCCCTTTAAATTGGATACAGATGATATATGTTGGAAATAATTTGAATGTATGTTTGAAATAAATAGGCATGTTTGTTTTTAGACCTGAATACATGTATATATAAATTATTAGAACCATGTGTGTGTATGTTGGTTGCTTGAATATACCTCTGTTCATTATTCACAGTTTGAAGTTTTGATGGAAAATCAAAATCATTTCATCAATTCTCTGTTAGGCTTTAGGATTCAAATAGGATTTGTTTGTTAAATCCTAATCTAAGTTCTGGAATTAAAATTAAGTAAAGAAAATTTACACATCACTTGGAAAAGAAAGTGACAGTAGGAATTTTAATAAATGTTAAAATTCAAACTATAAAATCTTGTGATTTTCTTTTATAATCTAAATACTTATCTTAGAAAATGATTTGTAAGAGTTAAATAAAAAATTTTAAGATAGTATTGAACGAGATATCCAGGATTGATTAGAAAATGGGTTTTTGGTCTTATCTGGCAATCTAGTAGTTTGGAATGAACGGGATGGTTACTGGAGATGGTGACGAAGTAGTGGAGCTTGGGAAAAATACTCATTGGATTTTATGGTAGTCATGGCGATGGCGAAAGGCTGGGGTAGGGTTTAAAACACAGTTTTAGTTAGGATTATGAATTCAAGGGTCTATGACGTTCTAGTGTATCGAGTGGATCGAAATTTAGTTATGTGTGACGTAGAAGACTGGCGAAGCTTGGGAAGAGGTCGCTCAAACTCTGGTGGTCGGAATCGTCTTGACGAGGCAGATCTTGGTTTTCGAATTTGGCTCCAGGAAGCTGTGATGGGTTCGATTTTACTGATGTGGTCAATCGAGGATGAAGAATGATCGGATGGATAGAGCACGACGAAGTCGACTTATTGGGGATGGTCAGAGATGCCAGAACTCCGGCGATCGGCGGTACATGTGCACCTGGTGTCAGTGTGTCAGTTGATTTGGGTTTGGGTTTCGTGGGTGTTTTCCTCGAAGTTGGTCTCGGGGAAGGAGGCTTTGGACTCGAGTAATTATATAGGGAGGTACGCGAGTGTTTTAGGTGAAAACTGTCCTAGTTTTAACAGTTTTAAAATTTACTCGAGAGGAACTTGGGGGAAAAAAGACTTGGGCTCGGGTTTGACTTCGAGTCGTTTGCAAGTGGAGTGAAACCAGGTTTTGACAGTTTAAAATTCTTAAAACCAATCTGTTTTAAGTTTGATCAAACTCTGTTTAAAAGTGAAGATGTATTTGTTTATTTCAAGTATATATGAGTCAAAAACCAAAGTAAAAGTTTTAACCAATTTTTGAAATTTAAATAAGTTTTAAAAAACTTTAAACAATTAAGTTAAACCAATTATCTTGAAATTTCATTTCTTTGTAATGGATAAAATTAATTTATATGATTTGTCTAACTTAATTGTATAAATTGAAACCTTAAGTTATTTTCAAACTTAATTTGAAAATAAGGTTAATTAATAAGGAAAGGTTTTATTTTAAACTTATTAAAAGTTTGATAATAAAGGAAATAAATAATGAGTGATTTATTAAATTAGTTAATGGTTGAGGATGAGTAAATTAACAATTAGTTTTCAAGTGATTTAGTAACTTGTAATTAAGGATTGTTAATAAATAATTAAGGGTAAGTAATTAATTATTTATTTTAAAACTTAATTAATGACATTTAATTAAGTAAGTTAATTACTAAGATCAAATATTTTTAATGATGATGTTTATCTTAAGATTAATTAAGATTTTTAAATGAGTTGAAATTAATTAATTTAATTAAGGAATTAATATTAATTAATTTATTTAATAAGGATTGATTAAATGATTAAGAGTTAATTAAAATAGTAATTAAGAAGTACTTAATAAAGTTTTATTAAGTAATAATTAAGTTTTCTTAATTAATAATTAAGAAATTATTTATCTATAATTAAAGTTAAATAAGAATTTATTTAACTGTTATTAAGGGTTAATTAATTATCATTTAAAGATTGATTAATAGGTAATTATGGATTAATTAATTTGTAATTAAGGTTAATTAATAAACAATGTTTTATTAATTAATGATTAAGAAGTAATTAATTAGTTAATTAAGTTTAATTAATTAATTATAAAAGTAATTAAGGATTGATTACTTTGTATTAAAAGATATTGATTAATAATTAAGGTTTATTAATTAATAATTAAAGAATAATTAATCAAGGATTAATTAATTTGTTTAAAGGGTAATTAAGGATGAGTTACTCAGTTATGATTTAAGAAATGAATGTGATTTATTTAAGTTAATTAATTTGTTAATTAATTAAGGATAGTCACTTGGTAATTGATTAAGTGTAGATACTTAATAAGATTGGTTAAGTATAATTACTTAGTGTAAGTAATTAATAAATGAATTACTATATGTAATTGGTGAATTAAATCAAAAAGGATTTATAAAAGAAATTAAAGTAATTAAGAATAGTTAATTACTGTTAATGATTATTTAAGGTTGATTAATGGAAGTAATTAATTAATGCATGATTAATTAATGTAATTAATTAAGGAATAATGTAATTAATTATAGTTAATTAATTAATTAATGTAATTAATTAAGGATCATTAATTATTGTAGTTAATGAGAGTAATTAAAGGTTAATTACTATAAATGATTAAGGATAATTAATTTGTTAAATTAATTAAAGGATAATTACTTTATGTAATTAATGGATAATTTAATCAAGAGTGATTAATGGTTAATTAATTAAATGGTTGTAATTAATTAATGGTTGATTAAGCAAGGTTAGGAATTAATTCTTAAGTAATTAATTTAATTTAAGTTGATTAAATTAATTAAAATAGAGATTAATAAATGGTTGCTTATGAATGATGGTTGAGTAGAATGTCTGATTTGGTTGATATCTATTGGATGATATACTATGATATATCTGTAATAAATGTGTGATATTTATCTATGTTAATGTTATGTGAATTCAAGTATTAAATTGAATTGAATTGTTTAAACCTTTAAACAACTTGGCCTTAAAAGATACGTTTTGGATTTCGATGAGACCGGGATCGGGTTTCCGTATACCGGATTTCCAGGTCTGGAGACCCGAATACCACATCGATCCAAATTACGATAGGTCGTGAATCTCAAGTGAAGATGAAGATTCAGAGTGCAAGGGTTATTGTCGTTAACTCTGAGGGTGATTCCAAAACGAGTGTAACGAGATAATGCCTTCGGTTTCGTTCGAACCCGGAACGAACTTGTATGGATTGAATGCTTTAAGCACATCGTCAGGTGGACGATGAGCATTCTAAGTGAAGTGTTCTGATTAAAGGTAATCGTGACCTCAAGCCTCATCAACCGGGAATGGCTAAAACAGGGGAGGTGCAGCAAGGCTTCGTGGGTAGCGCCCACTGAGAGTAAGGTCATCCCTGTCTAGATGTCCCTTTCTATTTCGACTTAGTGGTGCGGTTGATGTACACAACCGTGGGGTGATTTTATTCGGAATTATCCAGTAAGGGATGGTTCCGGCTTTGTGTTGCAGGGGAGCGGGCGTACTCCTCGGTACGGTGATCTAGGCCACGTACTGTGACGGGCGGTACCCCAGTAGCCCTGCCACTGTATGGAATCCAATTTCAAATAAGCGATAACGGACTTGATTGTATAACCCACTTTGTTGGCTAGTATGCTGGAATTTAATAATGTAACAATTTCAGCTATTTCATATTTATTTGAAAACCCTAGACCCTATTATAATATAACCAGATTTCCTATCAAAGTTTTGGTTAGCGTAAGGTAAAAACTTTTCTATGTTTATGTGTGGGAAGTCTTACGTGATACCTTTGTTTTCAAAAGGTTTTGATGTTAAGCAATTTTAACCGTTTACTCACACCAGACCCATGTCTGACCCAAGTGTTTATTTCTGTTTTATAAACTCTTGGGTACTCAAATTTTTACGAGTAGCCAAGGGAGTCAGGTTTGCTTTGACGAGTTTTCTGGAAGAGCAATGGAGCAAGAGGCTTCAGCGTTCGTAGATATAGTGTTCCGCTGTGTTGATCTCTGAGTCTTTTTGTTGAGTTGTATTCGAGTTGTAATAACTAGACAGGTGTTTATAACTGTCTAGTATGTGTTGTATAAGCTGTGTAACTCTGATAGTTGTTGTATATGATACTATGTAATATCTTATGTTATTAATATAATTTATTCGTTCCGCTGTTAAGATTCTGATATTGTTTCTTCTTTCTTCTCTATCTTTTCTCTTTTCTATCCCTTTCTTTCTTATTAACGAGGCGACTTTCTGGTCGATGAAAGTCGGGTCGTCACATCTCCATTCTGATAATCATGATTGTCTTGAACTCCACGATCTCGATTAATCGACAAAGATGATTCTCTTCTTTCTCTATCATAACGTGGCGACACTCTCCTTTGATTTCGATTCATGTCAGACTTCATTTTATCCACTCTCTCAAAACCCTTATTGAACCTTTCATCGATACGTTGTTCCATCTGTTCAGGATCTTCACTCCCATACAAATCTGCAACACTATGATGACGGTTAACATATCTCGGAGGCATGATCAAATCTTCAACAGATCCAAACACCAACTTCACTTTGATCCAAAAAATTCTCGAATCAAACTTCCCCACTTGTTTGAAATCTCACGACCACCCAAATAAACAAACAACTTAATTTGAACTCCAAAACTTCAAATCTCAAAATTGGCGCCCAACGAACTTGGATAAGTTCGTCTCCTAGCTCACGACTTGAACAAAATCTCGCACAAACTTGAACAAGCTCGCTTCTAGCTCCAACACTTAAACTCTCGGCCTTGATCAAACCTGAACTTGAACACTTCACTTTTCTCGGCTTTGACTCTCGGCTTTGAACAACAAAGTGATGCACGGCCTTGACTCTTCTCCTTGGCTCGGCTGAAATTGAAAAAACACTTCTTCTTGATCCAACAGGCTCGTCTTAGATATGATTGGCTAAGTCTTGCTCTGATACCAAATGACGCAGCGGATAATACAAAACAAGATAGATCGATGAACGTAGCAATCGGTGGATTGAGAAATACTGAAATGCCCAAATTCGTTGATCCGAAGATGCTGAATTCTAGCTATCTCTGACACGTTGATCGCGCACGATACCGTGAAGAGAGATCTACAATTCTTCGAGCGTTGATCAAGCGCACTTGATTCCGCGAATTGGCTTCAACGATTGAAGATTCGAGCGCACTCGAATGTCGAAGGTGGAGATAGGAGATACACTCAACTACCGATTTTAATTGAAAGCACAAAGCTAACAAAGGAAATTTTATTCAAAATCAACAACCCTTTACAAATGACGCACACCCCTATTTATAGAGATTTTACAACACACAACTCGCATAAGTCGTATACGACTTAATAATTTAACAAAGAAAATACAAACACTTAGGTCGTTACATGACCTTCAACAGTTTTTACAACATACTACGACTTAAGAAAATTACAATACTTCAGTATACGACTTATCAAAATCGTTTCACGACTTATCAAAATGATTCTGCGACTTATCAAATGACTCGCGACTTATCAAAATGATTCTGCGACTTATCAAATGTCTCGCAACTTAATTTTCTAGCGGCATTGCTTGATTGAAATCTTAGGTTGTTCGCGAGTTAATGAAGTGGAGTCGTTCGCGACTTAGACTAGAGAAGGCGCGACTTACTAGAGTTAGGTCGGAGCTTGTTTGCGACCTATCGTTAGGTCGGAGAGCCATTGGAGTTAGGTCGGAGCTTCTGGAATTCGTTTGCGACCTATTGTTAGGTCGGAGATCTTCTGGAATTAGGTCGGACTCGCGACTTATTGCAGTTAGGTCGGAGATTCTGGAATTCGTTTGCGACCTATTGTTAGGTCGGAGCTCTTCTGGGATTAGGTCGGAAATTGTCAGCGACATAGGGCTTAGCTCGCGGTGAAGAATTAGGTCGTAAGTCTAGAACTGGAGCTCGCGACCTAGGGTAGAGGAGTTAAGTCGCTCGCGACAGAATCGTGGTGGAGTTAGGTCGCTCGCTTCTTCTTCGCGACCTAGGAAGGTACGCGCTGCATCAGAATTCCAATTGACTTGAAATTTGGAACGTTGGCTTTCATAGCTTTGCTTGTTGTGTTATATCAATTTTAGCTTGATCTGGACTCGGACAAAATTTACCAGTATCCATAGTGAACCCATGTATAACCGATCTCCAGGACGAACTGTCCTTGGTTTCTAGTCAAGTTCTTGGTGTCACATCCTTGCCAAAAGGCGGGATAACAACCGCATTTTGTCACCGAAAGTTAATACTATGGATGACTGCAGTATCCATAGTACTTAGTTTCGGGCCTCAAAATAGGGAATGTTACAAGTTGGTATCAGAGCATAGGTTTATGTGGAACTTAAAATAGTTTTGAAAACATAATCCAGTGAATTGGAGAATAAGATTGGGGTATGGGATAACGCTATAGTAACGTACTTGTATTTGTTATACATATATGTATGTATGAATGCATGCATGCATGCATGTATTCTCCCTTCTCTTAAGACGGTTCTTCTATATCTTATTAAGGCTTTTATGTAGGTTACGAGAAAGAAAGATAAGGAAGCAGGAAACAGAAGAGTGAATCTAGTTGGAGGAAGCACTACAACCAATCGAAATGTTAGACCCAATACTAGAAGGAACCAAGGTCGACAGGTAACTGCTAACCAAACTACAAATGGCAATGTAGATGCTACTCCACTAATAGATATGGGGACTATGTATCAGTTCTTTGTCAACATAATGCAAGCTGGAGCTGCTGTCGGTTTAGCTGGAGGGAATGTTGCTAATGAGGGAGAAGCTAATCCCTTGATACCAGTTGGCAATAACTATGCCAAGCTGAACCATAATTATGCTAGTGTAACGACCCACTATTTTGGACCATTCAAATCGACCATAAATCCACACATGTCGGACTTGAATAATTCAAAATAATATATTGTAAATAAATTTGGCAAAACTTAGAATACATAGCTGGAATCAACTAGATAACTGAAAGCGAAATAGATAGCTGGATCTCCAAGGAAGCTCCAATCCAAAGGTGAGTCTCGAATGTTGTACCACTCAATCCGACCAGAGCGTAAAGCAAAACACAAAACACTCGAGTCATGACATACATACTTATATAATGTAAACCAACTCAAGTGAACTATAATATAAAGGTACAAGTAACTTAAAGAATGCTTGGGATCGCCCATTCTTTAAGGATCCGTTAAACTATCTACTATGTAGTAATATTCGCTATTATAATAATTTCTAATAATAAAATAAATTTACTTTTAAATAGCGTTAAGGCTTTACATTTTCCACCTTAACACATAATAGTCCCAGTAGTCTATCCAGTATTAGCATACCCCCAGATCGGGAGCTACCCTCAATACTCCACAGTCTACGGCACAAATCCAAACTCATAGTAAAGCTCGATATGGTAGGTGACACGGCAAAACTAGGCAATGCCAGGGTAGATATACCAATTACGCATCCGGGCTGATGGAAACGCATAGCAGCCACTACCGCCCACCTCGGAACACACTCCCAAATCAAAAATCAAAGGGTGGCCACCAAATCAATCACAAAGTAATAGAAATGTATCGAAGAAATGCGTCCGATCAGAGGTGCTACCTCATTGGCCCGTCAATCGCTCCTGTTTTAGCCACCTTATGCCAACTCACGGGAGTCGGGTCCACGTTCATACCTTAATAGGATCGTCGCCACCATCCTACTTCATTCTGGAATCTCCACCGCGTACACGGTTGTCAAAGTGGTTTTCAGTATCGACAGAGAGTATGCCCATATCTGATCCCGGTCTCTTTGCCAACCAATCGTTATTATAACACATGGATATTTATTTCAAAATCATTTACTTTAAAACCCAAAATATCATATCCATTTCAAAACTAAATACTATATTATTTCATTTCAAAGCCAAATCAATATATCATTTCCATTTCAAAAACTAAAGCCATAATATATCATTTAAATTCCAAAACCAAATCAATATATCATTTAAATAAACCCCAATTCCAAATCACTGAATATTTCTTTAAATTTATTTAACTTGAAATATTCCTTTAAATCATCTTAAACCAAACCACTTTATAAAGTCACATTCTTAAATCTTCAAATTTCAATAAGCTTCAAGTTAATATATTTAAAGACAACTCTTAATTAAATACAATTTCACACAATTTTATTTTTCAAAACCATAGTACTTTTCAAAGTTATAACAATTCTGAAACCCAACACTTTGAAACCATAATGTTTTGAAATCATAACAATTTAGAAATGTTATTCTTTGAAAATCATAATACTTAGAAAATCATAACACCTTTAAAATAATATTCATTTAAACCATTTAAAATCAACGTCAAATAATATTCATTTCAAAGTTGTAGCATTTCTAAGTTCATTCATTCAATTATAAAATTTCCAAAACATTGTAATTTCAGCTAACAACAGCACTTATAAAGTGTTACAGTAGATATATTAGTAATATTTCAAAACAATGTCAAATTCAGAAACAGCAGCACTTACAAAGTGCTACAGTAGGTATTAGAATTTCAAAATAGTTCAGTTTAAGAAACATCAGCACTTACCAAGTGCTACAGTAGATATTTAGTTATTATTTCAAAACAGTTTACATTCAGCAGCAACAGCACTTACAAAGTGCTGCAGTAGCTGTTTAGTTATTTCATAACTTAGTTAAATTTCAGAAATGGTAGCACTTAACAATTGCCATCTAAATCTGCAACATTTTGGAAATGTTACCAATAAATTTCAGATTTTATTATAACTTTTCAGAAACATTAAAACTTCAATTCTAGCCATTTTTAACTTAAAAATAATATTTCATACTTCAAAAACATTCATTTGGATATCATTTAACTTATGATTTAATAAAATAAAACTTTATAAATAAATATCCAATTTTAAACCATAATTCATTTATTAAGTCAAAATACACTATTTTACTTAACTTTTATTTTTAACCACTAACCTAACACTTTATTTTAAAATACCCATTTCATACATAAAACTAAATTTCTATTTATTTACTTAACTTAAAATTTCCATTTGAAAAACCAAATTTCCAATTATCCAGTTAAGTCATAATTAAAGTTACATTTTTTTCATTTAAAATCATAACTATTAATTATACAAAACATAACATTTCACAAAAGAATATTTTATCATAGTTAATATAACAATCACTTTTTCTTTTAGATTTATTCATTTAGACATCAATTAACTATGATTTTCTAGTTAAATACATTTTATTACAAAATGTCCAATTAAAACTGTATTCCATTTTATCGGTTCAAATACATTATTTATTACACAAAACATGTCCATTTCATAAAGTAAAATACATAACAATTACTAGGTTAGATTTAAAACTTCCATATTAAGTCAAATTCAATTATCAAGTTATTTAACATCAATAAATGTCTTTAAATTCTATTTAAACCAACACATCTTTAAAATTTCCATTAAAGCCACTTATTGACTTATAAAATCTTAACTTATAGAAAACCAACATCTTCTTATATTTAAGTCATTTAAATCAAATCTTTTAGCTCAAATTTCATATATTTTAAACATTCAAAATACTTAATAATTTTTAGGAAAATATTATTTAAAAATATAACCATGGACCTGTATAATATTTTCTAACCTAGGTCAAGTGATACGGATATGTATCATTTCAATCCGTAATTTAAAAAGAAAAGTCTGGGTTCTATCATTTCAAACCCGCAATCCCAAGTCAAATAAATTACAATAAAATCACTCAAGCCTATCATTTCAGTCCATGATGATTTTTCCTTATTCTAATGTCCGTTCGGGTATGTATCATTTCAACCCATAGTGATAGGGAACTTGCAGTGTGAGATACAGTAATTAAAATGAACAGTATAACATATAATAACATATCAGGTAATGTAACAAGTATATAAACAGCATTTAACATCATATAATATATCACAGGCATGTATGAATAACATATCAATTTATACAGATTCACTTGTCATCATTCCACAATAATATAAGTACATATGTCTAGAGTAATAAAACTCACCTTTTTAAACTAGAATTGACAAATTCAGAATAAAAATCCAAACTCCGCAAAGCACGACAAAGCACAATGTAAACTTGAGTGGATGAAGAGTCAGATCCAAATCTTGTATGCGAACAAATATTACATACATAAGAATATGATTCAATACAAAAGAATAGAGGTTAAAATAATGGAAAAATAAATGAATCAAAGTGGCATAACTTGCCTTAATCAATCAATGGCTTGGCTACACCACATATGGGTTCAACCATCATCTTGTGTTGCTTGGTTATGATGGTTAGAGCTGGTCTTGGTGGTGGTGGATGTTTGTACCAAAATTGGGCACAACACTCTTCGGAAGTTTTTGAAGAGATAATAATGAAGAAAATTAATTGAAAATGAAGATTATCTAACAAAAGCTCCAAACAACAAGAATATAAATGCAAAGACAAGCAATTTATAGTGGTTCGGCGTGTTGCCCACGTCCACTATGAAGTTTTTGTAGCTTTAATGATTCTCTTTTAATGATTACAAGCGATTACAGCAAACAACAGCAAAAAACAACTTGAAAATCGAAATCAAAAGCAAGGGTATGATGCAAGTCTTGATCCGGCGGAGTCTGGGCGCTTGAGAATCAAAAGATCTTTTTTCTATAGTCTCTGGGGTGCTATTTATAGGCGTAGGAGGCTGATATTTCGCTCAAATCTCAAGAGACTTGTTCTGGCACGGGACGAGGCCCACGCGACCAATCTCAGAAAGTTTCGCCTCGATCTGCGATCGATACGAATCCATTTTGTATCGATCAAGATGATGTCCAATCGAGCTGCAATTTGGCAGAGACATTCCTTAGTGTGTACGCAAGCTCCTGTAAAAATTTCACTGCATTTGGATCAGTGGATTGCGAGAAATAGTCGATATGAAATGGACTTCTTCGGTGGCTGTTTGGTTCGAATCCATCACTTCGAAACGATCCCTTCAACTCGATCATCTCACGTGGTCTCGTGATGATGTGGCACGTACACTTCGCCTCGATCCGGTCTTTACTCCGAGTTGACCGTATTGGCTCCATAAATCTCACCTTGTTTGTATCGAGGGATGACACGTCACTCGGGTTTGTTGACTTGAGGGATTCGAATAAAACCTCACTCATGGATTCGAACAGCAGTCATCGATGGACACGAACTATTGATGGTCGATGATTACGAACAGGCTTTTCCTTGATGGATACGAACCATGCAGCTTCTCTATGGATATGAAGCCAAACGATGCGAATTGGAGCTTTTTAATGGACACGAGGTAAGGTGACCTGATGGATACGAAGATCAGTGACTCGATGGATTCGACCTAAGGTCATCTGATGGATACGAACAGCACTGTCTAAATGGACTCGAAGTAGACACTGGCCGATTTTTACGAGGCGCATCATCTGCTGATGGGTACGAAGCGGATCGATACGAACTCGATGGATTCGAACGCTGCTAACTTGATAGATACGAACCCATGGTAACTGACCGATACGAAGCAGGTGATGGATACGAACTGAATCAAGATGAACTGTGGTTCGTTGATGGATACGAAAATGCTGCCGCTCTGATGGATACGAAAGTGGGCTTGTTTCTTTCAACTTGAATCGATCATAACTTGAGCATACGAACTCGGTCCACCTTGAAATTTGGAATGCAGGCTTCCCTAGCTGTGCTTGTCATGTCATATCAATTGTAGCTCGATCCGGACTTGGACAAAATTCATCGATATCCATGATGAGCGATACTTGGTTTTCAATCAGTCCGTTGGTATCTTGGCCTTGCCAAAAGGCGGGATAACATTTGCCCCCCAAAGTACGTCTTGTGGAAACATGACGTGCTTTGAAAAGCTACGGTTTCTCTCTGAACAATTATCGTATTTCTCGTTGAAAGTTGTACTTCGTATTGCTGTAATTGACAACTGTGTGATAATGATTAGCTGACTCTCGTTAACGTTGCGTGTTCACGAGTCGTTGCCATTTTAGTTTGTTATCGAATTTCGTATCGATTCTCTCCTGATCCGATTTGAAATTCGAGTTGAAACAACGCTTGATGGTTGTTTTTGACTATCCTCTTGTATCGATGTAAAAAGTTGAAAAGTAGTTTTTCATATCGATGCGGGTCGAATTGATGGATACGAAATGTTCATTCGCATCGATGGTCACAAATTGTGGTGGACCTTGATTCGCATCGATGATCTCCGATGGATATGAAATGATCATTCGTATCAATGGGTTTTGATGGATACGAAAACAACGTTTGTATCGATAGACCTGCACTGTTGTGAGTCGATGGTTATAAAATGGACACTTCGAATCGATGGAGTTTTATGACTTTAGTACAGCCTTTGTTGTGTACTTCGTATCGATGAAGCCTGGTGGTAATTTCTCCTTGATGAAGGAAAAGTCCGATGGATTCGAACAGAGCATTCGAATCGATCTATGGTTTGACCGGTTGCGACCGATCAGGCTGACTGGGAGACGAATCGACCCAGTTTCTCCCTAAGCTCCATATAAATACCTGGGACTTTGTCCATTTTCACTTTTTCACTTTTACTTTTGTCTTTTGTCTTTTCCTTCGTATCGATCTGCGAACTCGAGAGAACGAACTGCACTTGCCTTCGAATCGAACCAAACCTTCGATCCTTTGAGCATAATTATTAAAATCAGGTAATTAATGGGTAGAATCATGTTAAGAACGATGAAACTCAAAATCTTAACCATCCTTCTTGCTTTTACGACCGGTTTTTATGAATTTGAGATCTGGACGAGTGAGAGCAAGATTGTGGATGGAGCGTGGCCATGGAGTTGAGGCCCTTTGGAGAAGAAGGAGATGTGGAGGAATCACTTTACCTATGTTTTGTGTCGATCCAGAATAGGGGAGTTCGAATCGACCCAGATTATATGACTTCGTATCGTTGCCCGTATCGATCGAAAAGTTAAGTGGGATGAAGAGGTTCACATCGATCGAAGAGGGTTGGAGTTCATGTTGATCTGTTGTGATCGATGTGATTACTTTACCTGCATGATCGATACGAAGTTCTGACTCCCACGATCGATACGAAACGTATCGGTTCGAACCTGATCGATACGAAGCGTGTCGAGTCGAACCTGATCGATATGAACACATCGAGCCGAACCTGATCGATACGAATGTAACGATTCGAACGCGGTCGATTCGAAATGTGAGGTCCCTCTAATTCGATACGAACGTGAACTGTGGCGACCAATTCCAATCTAAAATTCGATGCACTTAGGGAAATTTTAGCATACTCGAACACTTGATTTCGACGAGTTTCTGCCCTGCATGATTGAACTTAACCGCAGAACTACATATTAAACTACCTTTTGAAGCTCGCCAATGGAACCGTAACTTAACAAAAATATAACGAACTTTAACTTGAATCGATCGTTAGCATCTGGATGGCACGGTTGTGACGGTTAGCGATGACGGTCATTTCCGGTCTAATTTTCAGAGTTTTGTCGTTCACACACTTCGGTTTATTCCGTAGAATTTGCTCAAGTAATGCACAGCACTTGCACTGCACAACATATTCATACACTTTACACTGGGGAATGCACGGGCTTTTTTTCGTCTAATGATGATTTCTCGTGAGTTAGCTAGTTATGGAACCATCAAGTTCGTAGCAGCAAGAAACTCAGAGTTTAACTCCTCCCAGACTTGAAATACCAGAGATTGAGGCCGAAGTCATCGGTCCGGCCCCGGACGAATTGCCTGATGCATCCTTCACTAATAGTCCACCTGACTCTGTTCCGTCCGATATTTCTAAAGGTATGCTAGGGAGAATATGCTTAAGGCACGGTCTGTCGATGGACGACGTATTATTGCCGGGACCAAATGACAGACCGCATAATCCCCCGATGGGATATACAGCATTTAATCACCATGCGTGCGCAGCCGGGACACTTCCTCCGTTCAATGAATATATAAGAGAAGTGTTGTCGTTTCTGGGGATCACCCCATCTCAGCTACACCCGAACGGATATGCCTTGCTCAATAGCTTGTTTATTGCATTTATGGAATATCTCCATCGACCACCGACCCTGACTGTTATCAGATACCTGTTCAACTTCAAGAGTTGAAACGATAGCCCATCCTTTACATTCCTGGAGGCAGTAAGGAACTGTCAAGTGCTCACCGGATCTTGGACCAGATTGAGCTACTTCAAAACAGAATGGTTCTACGTTCGTTGTCCTCCAGGATTCGCCAGAAGATGGCTATTCAGATGTGAGTATCACCACTTTCCCTGGTAGTTGATAAGGCAATCATGAACGAAATCGAACTCACATTTCCCTTTTTTTAGCAATAATCCAGCGACCTGAAGGTGGTTATTATAAAGAGATAGTCCGGGCTCTCCAAGAAGTCCCGAGCGAAGAATGAAACATTGACCTGATCTTGACAGATAAAAACCTTAGGATCCTTGGACTGATCGAGCGAGGACAGAGTATAAGGCTCGACAGTGTACTCAAGACTATCTCAAAGGAGTGAGTTAGGCGCAAGAAGCCCAAAGTTATCATGATTGAGGAGGCTGACTCTGAGAGAACCCATACCGACAATGAACCTTTGGTCGGGCCTGCTGATGTGACCCCGAATTTTGAAGAAAAGAGAAAAGGCAAGGCAGTTGCTTTTAAACAATCTAAATCTGGGAGGCGAAAGTCTGTGGTCACAAACCGACCCTTTTCTGGAGTTAGAATCTCGGAGGCATCTCCCCTGTAGGCGGAAAATCCCTTCGAAGGGCTTGCTGACCTCCCAATTTCGGACCTCGCGTCCACACAGCATGATGTCGAATTGGATGAACTGCAACATACTTTTGATGTTAGCGAGTCTCTTTCTACCAGTGTGATCGACACTTCTGGTTGGTCTGGAGGGTTACACATCCATACACCCTTCACGGCACTACACAATCTTTGACCACAAACCGCATACCATAAATGGTTACTAATCCTCCTTATTTTACTTTGCAGGTACGATGTACGGTCGAGGCTCAGTGCTTGGTAGTTTGCGCAGCAAGCGCTGATCTTCATCATACTATGAACCACGTAGGAGAGAGGGAGATAGGGATTATGAACCGGGGTATTCCAGTCAGGAATGGTCTGACAGAGATAGGGGGTATGCACGCCAGTCTCGATCTCGCTCCCCTCCTAGGTCCTCTGTTCCACCCCAGTTCTAGTTACACGTCCTCCTGAAACTTCACGGCACAAGCCGCCCTCGCATGTTCCTAGATCTGATCCTCAACGTGGAACCGAAATAGCCGCCCCCTCAACTACTACACCAGTCGTGACTAATCTGACCGGGGAAGGAGCGGACAAACTCGCACAAATGAGGAAGGAATTCCCCGATATTTTCTTTGACGGTTACGTCTTTCCCCCACATTTGAAGAGAATTCCGCCAACCGCCGAAAATACTATTCACGATTATGTTGCAGACATATTCTTTTAGTATAAGGAGTGGGCGAGGGCCGCGAGGAAAGCATCAAAAGTGGCATTTGATCGGGCCGCCACTATCGAAAAGCTGGAAAAGGAGTTGGGTCAAAGAGACCGAATTATTCAAGTGCTCAATGCCGAGGCCGAGTCTTCCCGTAAATCTGAAATAGAGGCTCTCAAAAAGGCCGATGATGCAAACTCGGCCATGAATAGAATGAAACAAGAGCACTACACTATGATGGAAGACATGGGTCATAGGAACACCACCATCACTGCTAAGAGAGACGCAGCACTCAAAGAGCTCAATGAGCTTAAATCTAAGCTTTCCGAACTTATGAAGGAGAAAGATGCGGCCAACGTCTCTGCGCAAGAAGCCTGTGATCAGGCGGTGGTGCTTCAGAAGGAGAGGGATGCAGCTATGGAAAAAGTCCGCGAGGTTGAAGCCGGGGTTGATGAGAAGGTCCGACTGGCGGAAGTCAGGGTTGAGGCTGAGGTAAAGGAGCTTCTTGTCACTTACAACGCCAACGTGTTAAGGCATAGAGATCTGACTTGGCTCGATGATTACCCAACACATCTTTACAATGCCTGGAATCTGCTGATTTAGGAGGAGAAATCGGGGCATCCTGATGAAGCCTTTGACGAATTTGAGCTGGAGAACCGTATACTTAATGATGATGAAAAGAAGGTTCTTCACGACTCCATGATTTCTCATGAAAAGGAGAGGCTTGGTACTCAGCCCCAGGAAGTTTGAGAAGGCTCTGGTGTTGAGCATCATATTACGAGTTCCGAGATTGTTATGCCACCTCAGTCTGAGCCGACTCCGATGATCGACTCTCAGCCTATACCAGCTTATGACCCGGAACAGCCACATCTATCTCCTATAAGGGAGCATCCTTCTGAAGTCGTTCAGCCGACCTTGAGCCAAACTGAGGAAGGTACTCTGCACTAATCTCTTGTACATTTGGACTGAAGAACTTGTATAGAAGTGTATACTAACAAATGCTTCTTTTCTCTGGTCAGCGACCGAAGTTGTACTGACAATGCCTTCTGCAATCCAAGAATCATACCAAGCGCAGGAGGCCATCATCTCTGAGGCAACCTCTGTTGTGACGGTTGTGCCTGTCGAAGTAACGTAGGGGAGCTCAATCTCTTTTGACGAACAGATGATGAACGAGCTTCTTGGTCGACAGAGTGACCCCTTCGCGGACTTACCATTCATCCTGGGTGGATTTTCATCTACCTCTGATACTTTGACACGGACCACCACGGCACACAGTGAAGCCCGAGCCCTTCGAGAAGCAAACATACTGGCTGAAATTGAAGCCAAGATGGAGGCAGCGGCACATGGTGGCAGCTCAAAGGGTGGAGCAGTGGTGCATGGCCCTACACCACTTATGATGGTATCTCCTGGTGGCACGCTTGTCGATACTAGTGCGCCAGTCCCGCTTCCGGCTATAGATCTCGTTCCTCCGACTCCTCCCGCGGGAAGCATCCCTTATACTCCAGTTCGAAGGAGGATGTCGACATCATGCTCCCGTCCGAGGATAGCCTATCTAAAGAAAAGGGCTCAAAATGGAAGATCACTAGTGGCTCTAGTAGCTCCTCGTTGAAGAAGAAGCCAAGGAAAAAGAAAGAGTAGATAGAATTTTTAGGCACATGTTTCCTTTTGCAGTTAGGAATTTTATCATCTTTTTTCTTTCATAGGCCATGTATAGATGCGGGTTCGGCCCCTGCTAGTACGAATTTTTTGGAAGGGCTGGTATATGAGCCGTCGCTTTTGATTAGTTGAAATAAAGTTTTGTCTTCTTGTTTCAACTTTCATCCCTTTTATGCTTAAATGTTGCAGTGTTTGAACCTCAGTTCTGTGTACTTGCATTATTTTAACTCTTAAGCATAGCTTTTTTTTTATCTGCCAAGTCTGAAAATTACGAACTTAAGTTGTAATTGGAGATTGAGTTGGACTTGAATGTTATACCGTTTCGGGTAGTGATTAACACTTGAATATGCCCCCAGTTCCGGGGTTGAGTTATAAAGATCATCTTGCGATCGCAATAAGTGAGGATCGAGCGGTCGAACTACACTTGTTTCTTTATAAATCATTATATCCGCACTCTGGGGGTTTGCACTTGCATTCTTGCAGTCAGTCACAGCTATCGAATGCTTTCAAGTATTAGTCCACACTCTGGGGACACAAGTCATCTTGTGAGCGGTCGTTCACACTCTGGGAACTTAGGGTTGATGTTAATACTCCAACCCATATTCTGGGAAATTGGAGTTAGCGTTCACATTCCGACTCGCACTCCGGGAGTTCAAAAGGCATATCAGAATCATGGATGGTTAGATCATATCCAACCTGAGTTAACAAGTGAGATCGTTAGACGGACGGGTCCATCCCACTCGAGCTTGGTTAAGTTATGGTCGAAGTCGTTATGTGAATGGATTCACCCTCTTCGAAACTGTATTTTAAAGTTTATTCTCCACCTCGCACTCTAGGAGCGTGGAGTTGGCCGACAAACGGTCAGTCACGTTTGTTTGGGCACTTGGATTACGTTCACACTCTAGGAACGGTGGATTAATCAGGATCGTGGATGGTTGATCCGCATCTACCCTGAGTTGACAAGCGAGGTTGTTAGATAGATGGGTCCATCCTCCTCGAGCTTGTTTAAGGTACAGCCGAAGTCGTTAGGTGGATAGGTCCACCCTCTTCGGAACTGCATTTAGTCGTAATACGATCGAGATCGTTAGGTGGACGGATCCGCCTTCCTCGAGATCGCATTCGTTTTATGTCTATATTCCAGCTCACACTCTGGGAGTCTGGAATTAGTTATAGGATTGTCGTGTATCAATCCTATTTAACATTGGTGTAATGACTTGCCCCCGAGCTTGGGTTTCACGTAGCGAGTGGCCGGTCGTATCACAGCCACTCTCTATTTGAATAAATTCCACTATATGATGGAATTTACCTCTCCGTGCATCGTGATGTCGTACATCGTATTCAATGAATCACAGCTCTGGCTCGAAGTGATGGCATTTTATTGCTGAAGTAAGAAATGCGGAAAAGTTAGTTGCCTTATTACAGAATTCAAATTTGAAAATGCGAAAACAAACTGTAAATGGAAAAATAGAATGAAACAAATAAAGCCTGTCAGGTGTAATAGCGACGGAGACTCTCGCTGTTCTAGGCCCTTGGCAAAGCAAGACCGTCAACGGTCGATAATTTGAATGTGCCATCTCCAAGTCTTTGTGTAATCACGTATGCCCTTCCCAATTTGGTTTCATGTGTGAAGGGACCGGATAGATTCTCTTGAGAACGAGATCGCCGAGTTCAAAGGTTCGAGGTCGAACTTTGGCATTGTACAATCGGGCGACTCGACTTCGATATGCGGCTTCTCTCAAATCAGCCTCTTCCCGTTTCTCATCCAGTAGATCCAAAGATTCAGCAAGCAATTTAGCGTTCATTTTCGGATCATAGTAAGTCACGCGATGGGAAAACACTTCCATCTCGACTGGAATAACGGCTTCTGAGCCATAAGATAGGGAAAACGGGGTGTGTCCGGTCGCGGTCTTGTGGGTCGTTCGATAAGCCCTTAAGGCCATAGGAAGTTCATCAACCCATTTGCCCCCGGCCTTTTCCAGTCGTTTCTTTAGAATGGATTTTATGACTTTATTGACAGCTTCGACCTGACCATTTGCCTTAGGATGGGCAACTGCCGAGAATTTTTATGGATATGAAACCTTTGACAGAAATTCTTGAATTCCGCACTATCGAATTGGGCTCCGTTATCGGTGATGATGGTACGCGGGAGTCCAAATCGACAGATAATGTTGCGAACTACGAAATTGATTACTTTCTTTGTCGTAATGGTTGCAAGGTGTTCCGTTTCAGCCCACTTGGTGAAGTAATCAATTACAACGATGGCATATCTTGCCCCACCTTTGGCCAGAGGTAGCGTGCCGATGATATCGATGCCCCACATTGCAAATGGCCAGGGACTAACCATTTGGGTTATCTCGGTAGGTGGGGCTCTTGGAATTCGGGCTTGTTTCTGGCACCTATCGCATTTTCTGGCATAGTTCGCTGCATCTCGGTTCATAGTCGGCCAGTAGTATCCGTATCGGAGTATCTTCTTAGCGAGAGCTTGCCCACCGATGTGATCGCCACATTCTCCTTCGTGTACGTCATGTAACACTCGTTTGATTTCATCGTGCGCGATACATCGGAGGAGAGGAACAGAATACCCTCTTCTATACATGACTTCGTTCTGAATGACGAACCGTGAAGCTTTTCATAGAATTTGTCTTATCTCATTTCTATGCTCAGGAAACGTCCCATTCTCGATGTAATTTCGGTACGAGGTCATCCACGATTCTCTACTGGGAGCGGTTTCAAACACAAAATTCATCTTTACTTGATCAATGCTTGGGGAGGACAAAGTTTCGACGGGGACAAGTCCCATCTGCTATGCTTCACCTGTACTTGCCAACTTTTCTAATGAGTCAGCCTTCTGATTATGCTCACGGGGTATATAGTAAATAGCATAGTAATCGAATTGACTTAGTGCTTCTTGAACTCGGGCTAGATAGGCAGCTAGTCGTCGATCCTTGGCCTGATATTCGCCCCGAACTTGATATACAACCAACTGGGAATCGCAATAAATTTCCACAGCAACAATCTTCATATCACAAGCAAGTTTTAACCCGGCAAGCAAAGCTTCGTATTCGGCTTCATTGTTGGTTGCGCGAAATCCGAACCTCAGAGCATAGCATATGGATCAGCCTTCGGGAGTTTCAAGTACTATTCTGGCACGTGAACACTGATCGTTCGATGCACCATCGGTGTGCAGCTTCCAAATGCATTTAGGAGGTATAGTGGTTTCCGGCAGATCCTCTGAAACAGTAAATTCGGCTATAAAATCCGCTAGGACTTGTCCTTGAATGGCTCTTCGCGGAGCATAAGTGATATCAAATTGACTCAGTTCAATGTTCCACTTGAGTAGCCTACCAGACGTCTTAGGTCGCGTGAGGACCTGTCGTAACGGCTTATCGGTGTACACACTAAAGGGATGAGCTTGGAAATAAGGGCGAAGCTTTCTTGAGGCAATGACCAAGCAATAAGCCAGTTTCTCTTGTCTTGGGAAATTTCTTTCAGCTCCTGTTAGCCGTTTACTAACATAGTAAACCGGTTTCTGCACTCGGTCTTCTTCCCGAACTAAAGCAACACTGATTGCATGCTCGGATACTGCCAGATAAAGGTACAATTGCTCGTGGTCAACTGGTTTTGACAAGATCGGTGGTGTGGAAAGATGTTGAACCAGCGATCGGAATGCGTTTTCACACTCCATAGTCCATTCAAAGTTTCTCTTTCCTTTCCGGATCAGATCAAAGAAAGGAATGCATTTATCGGTGGACTTTGAAATGAACCAGCTCAATGCTGCTACTTTCCCGTTGAGACTCTGGACTTGTTTTATGGTTCTCGGGTTTTGTAGGTTCCTTATTGCCCAGATCTTTTTGGGATTTGCTTCTATCCCTCGAGCGTTAACGATGAACCCGAGGAACTTTCCAAATGCGACATAGAAGTGACACTTTAATGGATTGAGCTTCATCCCATATTCCCGAAGGATGCAGAACATCGAATCTAAGTCTCTGACGTGATCTGTGGAGAATCAAGATTTTATTAGCATGTCATCCACATAAACCTACATGGTCTTCCCGATCTGGTTGGCGAACATCCTGTTGACCAAGCATTGGTATGTTGCTCCGGCGTTTTTTAGACCAAAGGGCATGACTCTGTAGCAGTAGAGTCCCAGATCGGTCACGAAACTGGTATGTTCTTGATCAGACAAATGCATGGGTATTTGATTGTAGCCAGAATAAGCATCCATAAAAGATAATAATTCATGCCCAGCTGTTGAATCTACGAGCTGGTCAATTCGAGGAAGCGGAAAACTATCCTTTGGACAAGCCTTGTTTAAGTTAGAGTAGTCAATGCAAGTTCTCCATTTCCCATTCGGTTTTCGAACCAGTACGGGATTGGACACCCATTCTGGATACAAAGCATCTCGGATGAACCCATTCGATTGTAACTTATCAACCTCCTCTTTAAAGGCGGCAGATCTCTTTGGATCCATACCACGCCTTTTCTGTTTAACCGGGATATACCGCGGATCAATATTCAGGGAGTGACTTGCGATGTCCAGCGAGATCCCGCACATATCAGAATGTGTCCAGGCGAAAACGTCGAGATTCGCCCGGAGAAATTCAACCAATTCCTGTTGTGTCTGTTGGCCCAATAGAGATCCAATTTTTAGCATCCTCGAATCATCACCCTCACTGATTGGAACATCCATAGTCAGTTCGGCTGGGAAAGCTTGATTCTCTTTAGACTCGTCTTTATCTTCATTGTCTCTAGGGTCAAGATCTTTCTGGAATTGGTTGTGGTGCCCGGGCCGGGGCCCAGGCATCAATTGTCAATTGTCAGCAAAACGGACGCAGAGAGATTCCTCTACGCCCTTTCCTTTCTCCTTTCGCTGCACCCCGCGCAGTTCAGCAACATAGCAGGCCCTCCCCGCTGCCTGATCTCCTTGAATGACTCCAACCCCGCGATCAGTGGAGAACTTCAGAGTCAAGCACCATGGGGCAATGGCCGCCCTGAACACAGCAAGGGCTGGTCGGCCCAAAAATGCGTTGTAAGGTGAATCAATATCCAAAACAACAAACTGCAACATCCGGACTCTCCGGCGTTCTCCAACTCCCAACTCCACTGGCAGTTCCACCACTCCAGTGGGTATTGTAGCACTTCCGTTGAAGCCGTGGACTTGAGATTGGCAGGGTTTCAAGTCCTTCGCTTCCATTTTCATTAAATCATAAGCCCGTTTAACTAAGATATTTACGGAACTCCCACTGTCAACCAGGATCCTCTTCATCCAAGCAGGACCTACCTGGGCAGATATGACCAGTGGGTCGATTGTGGGGGCTTCGACCTTGTCAGCGTCTCAGTTTCTAAATACGGTACCATCAGACATTGTCTTCTGTTGTTTGGCCGGAGCCCCAACATCACAATTACTACAGCACTCGAAGTCCGCATGCCTGATAGAGCTAGCATACGACTCCATTTCCCTCCAACTTCTGTCTGCTGGGTGGGGACCACCACTTATCGTGTTTATAACTAGCCTTCCGCACGTACGAGCGACTTCTCGATGAGGTCTTGCAAATGTTGACACTCATTGGTATTATGGCCATAACTCTCGTGGAATCTACAGAACTTCCTTGTTTGAATCTGCCTCTCCGACGATGGCTTCGGAGCAGGCTTCTTATATTGCATAGTGTTGCAAGTTTGTAGGTACACGTTTTCCAATGACGTATTCAACTGTGTGTAATTATCAAACATTAGAGCCCTACGTCGTGGGCCTCGGTTCTGATCTCTTTTCTTATTCTGACCATTGTCGCCTCTCGGCTGGGTTTGTTTGTTCTGTATATTTAACTGAACTTTTCCGGAACTCTCATCGGACTGCTTAACTGCTACGTTACTTTGTATCCCCTCACTGTTGGGCCCCACATCGTCCTGCTTCCTAGACTGTTTCGCGTCCTCTTGCCATAAGAATTAAGCGGCTTTGGAGTAGAAACGGTCCAACGATGCGGGTGGTTTCCCAGTTAACCAATTTCCAAACTCAAAATCAGGATCAATCCCTTTGGTTAATGCCATCAAGATCGAATTATCGTTGGGATTACTAATCTCCGCACATGCTGCGTGGAATCTTTCTAAATAATGCCTGAGTGTCTCTCCAGGAGTTTGAGTGACACTAGATAGGGTGTTAACGTCTTTAGATCTAGCAACATGCATACGAAACTGTTCTACAATTTTTTTAGCCAGTTGATCGAACGAAGAGATAGATCTAGGTGGCAACCTTGTAAACCACATTGTCGCGATTCCCCCCAGAGAGACGGGGAAACTTCGGCACTTCACTGCATCATCGGCTCTTGCAGCGCTCATTGACCACTCATATTTCAGAATATGTTGATTGGGGTCGAAACTTCCTTCGTACATTGGGAGAGTTGGCATTCTGAATCGCCGAGGGGGGTCAGCATATAATATCTCGTCTGTAAAAGGGGTATGACTACGGGAGATTCCCCAATCGTCATTGGTAAGCCCCTGACTTTCGCGAATCATCTGACGTATCATGGTTGAAATATCCGGCATCGGCATATTCTGTGCATGTTGAGCTAAGGTGTGGTCGGGTTCCACAGTGCGAGTTTGGACCGGGCGCTGTCGACGGTCCATGTTTCGCCTCCTTGGCTCAGCATCTTCCGGGACGTATGGTTCAGGAGTACGCCCACGTTGCTGATTGTTCGAATCTGACAGATTTCGGGTATCAACCCTTGTTTCTACCGCGGCGGTTGTAGTGCGATTGTCCGTGGTATACTGTGGAACAGTACCTCCTCGTGATGAGGGCCCGGTCTGAAAGCTGGTTGACGGCCCTTCCCTTAATTGTCCAACGGTCAAGGCAGGTTGATATCCGGTAGCTTGTGTGTGACTCCCATCTAATCGAGGACGGGTAGATCTGTGGTTATAGTCATATGAGGCAGAACTTTCAGTAGACGAATAGGAAACATCATCCCTCCTAGACCTCCTGCGCCTTCGACGGTTTAGTTGATTGGTCAATTCAGCGTTAGCACGCAACTGTTCAGTTAATTGTTGCCGACTTTGAGTCAGTTCTTGGAGCAACACTTGGAACTCTTGTCTGGTGACTGGTCCCGACGGATCTGAGTGAACAGTGTTGTCTTGATTGGATGGTGGCCGTTGTACAGGATTCTGTCTATCCCGACCCTCTTGATCAGCAGCTGTAGAGGCAGTTCTTGTGCTAACCATCTTGAGTGGTGGAGTCCTTTCCTAGACTTTACGCAAATCTGAATAGGATGGAAGGATTCCGGATCAAAGATCTGGATCTTCCTCTTGGATTTATGCAATCCGGTGTCGATGGTAGATCCAAGAAGTAGGAGAAAAAACTGGTTTCTCAGTGAAAGCGCCAAAGTGTTTGTACCAAAATTGGGCACAACACTCTTTGGAAGTTTTTGAAGAGATAATAATGAAGAAAATAAATTGAAAATGAAGATTATCTAACAAAAACTCCAAACAACAAGAATATAAATGAAAAGACAAGCAATTTATAGTGGTTCGGCGTGTTGCCTATGTCCACTATGAAGTTTTTGTAGCTTTATTGATTCTCTTTTAATGATTACAAGCGATTACAGCAAACAACAGCAAAAAACAACTTGAAAATCAAAATCAACAGCAAGGGTATGATGCAAGTCTTGATCCGGCGGAGTCTGGGCGCTTGAGAATCAAAAGATCTTTTTTCTGTAGTCTCTGGGGTGCTATTTATAGGCGTAGGAGGATGATATTTCGCTCAAATCTCAGGAGACTTGTTCTGGCACGTGAGGGGGCCCACGCGACCAATCTCAGAAAGTTTCGCCTCGATCTGCGATCGATACGAATCCATTTCGTATCGATCAAGATGATGTCCAATCGAGCTGAAATTTGGCAGAGACATTCCTTAGTGTGTACGCAAGCTCCTGTGAAAATTTCACTGCATTTGGATCAGTTGATTGTGAGAAATAGTCGATATGAAATGGACTTCTTCGGTGGCTGTTTGGTTTGAATCCATCACTTCGAAACGATCCCTTCGACTCGATCATCTCACGTGGTCTCGTGATGATGTGTCACGTACACTTCGCCTCGATCCGGTCTTTACTCCGAGTTGATCGTATTGACTCCATAAATCTCGCCTTGTTCGTATCGAGGGATGACACGTCACTCGGGTTTGTTGACTTGAGGGATTCGAATAAAACCTCACTCATGGATTCGAACAGCAGTCATCGATGGACGCGAACTATTGATGGTCGATGGTTATGAACAGGCTTTTCCTTGATGGATACGAACCACGCAGCTTCTCTATGGATACGAAGCCAATCGATGCGAACTGGAGCTTTTTGATGGACATGAGTAAGGTGACCTGATGGATACGAAGAGCAGTGACTCGATGGATTCGAGCTAAGGTCATCTGATGGATACGAACAGCTCTGTCTAAATGGACTCGAAGTAGACACTGGCTGATTATTACGAGGCGCATCATCTGCTGATGGGTACGAAGCCGATCGATACGAACTCGATGGATTCGAACGCTGCTAACTTGATCGATACGAACCCATGGTAACTGACCGATATGAAGTAGGTGATGGATACAAACTGAATCGAGACGAACTATGGTTCGTTGATGGATACGAAAATGCTGCCGCTCTGATGGATACGAAAGTGGGCTTGTTTATTTCAACTTGAATCGATCATAACTTGAGCATACGAACTCGGACCACCTTGAGATTTGGAATGCAGACTTCCCTGGCTGTGCTTGTCACGTCATATCAATTGTAGCTCGATCCGGACTCGGACAAAATTCATTGATATCCATGACGAGCGATACTTGGTTTTCAATCAGTCTGTTGGTATCCTGGCCTTGCCAAAAGGCGGGATAACAGTGGAGATGGTGTAGTGGTCGGCTAAGGGATGGTAGAGGCCGAGCAAGACATGGAGAAAACAAAGAGAAAAGAAAAGAAAAAAAGAAGAAAAGAAAAAAAAGAAGAAGAGGAAGCCATGGATCTTGCATATTATTTTCTAGAAATAAAATGAGGAGGAGAAGTGAATTTTTGTACGTGAATTGATAAAGTTTCTCACGGCTAATAGATGGAGTGGTTTGGAAGGCAAGCAAAGAAGTAAATGCTAGGAAACGGAAAAGGCATAAGTTAAGGAGAAAGAAACGTATATATTTATTCTTAATTGCAAATGAAAATGAGGAGTTTGAAATGAGAAATAAATCTTCTTGTACGTGAATTAGAAATAGAGGAGGCGGCTAGGGTTTGAGAAATGAATGGCCAAAACAATAAATGGTAAGAAGATATTAAAGGGGATTTATTTCCCATTTAATAAAAGAAACTTGTGAAGAATCTTTAAATCAGAAGAGAAAGGACAAATTGGGAAATATTTTGTGCGTGAATGATGGAGTGTAATGCACGGCTAGAAGGAGTTTGGATGGCAAGAAAGTGGAAATGAATGTTAAGAAATGGAAAATGCAGGAGTTACGGGGAAAAGAAACATATATATATACGGCCCTATAGAAACGGAAAATGTCGGGGGTCCAGGGGGCAGCGCCCCGTCAAAACGGTACGACCTATCGGATAACCTTGAATCGATGGAAATTGAAATCTCGAGGTAAAATAGGCAAAAACAGGCAAAATAGAGCAGTTCACAGACTCCAGACGTCTGAGGTAAATACTCAGACGTCTGCAGGAAGTTTCAGGAACTGCCTGAAACAGTCTCCAGACGTCTGAGCCTACCTGCAGACGTCTGGTGACGTGCTGAAGTCGTTTTTCAGCCTAGTGGGAGAGCAATCTCCCACACTTTCTCCCGGTCCAGCAATGGACTTTGGGACTTTTGTGAATCGATAATATGGCCCTATAGACTCTCCGATTCACAACCAAAAACATGTTCACAATACAAAGCAAGGAGATGCAAAGTTTTGACTTCAAAACATCAAAAATTGAAAGGTTCGCCAAAGCAATTCAAACCAAAAGCAATTGAACATGAAATAGTGTTAGGAATTCATACCTAACAATCAAAGATAGTTATAGTCATAGATGTGAGATAAAAATCTCACCTTTGAACCCGAAAACAATGAATGAGAAGCTTGAAGACAAAGGAAGATCAACAACACTTCAATCTCAATACAAGAAGCTTGAATCGAAGCTTAAAAGAGAAACATTTCCAAAATTAGGTTTAGGAATTTTCTGAAATCAAAGTGAGAATGAGTTGGAGAAGAAGGAGATGATACGTACCAAAGCTTCTTCTTGAATTTGGAGGTAGAAGCTTGAATTTGCAATTGAACTAGGGCTTGGGAATTCTAATTTCCCATCTCTCCCACCATTTTTGCTTTAGAACTGAAATGAGGAGAAAGTGAGGGAGAATGGGGAGAGGTGGTTCAGATTTGGGGTTTAAGTTGGCAAAGGGGCTGAACCCAAAACCAAACCCAAAGTGCAAATGGTCAAATTTTTGACTAGCTCCAAACATATCAAAGTTTATACTCAAAAAGGTCGCAAACGGCATTTTGGACTCAATGGGGGTGGTCTCGAGTCCCAATTCGACTGTTTGCAAAAAGTAGCTTTTCGGACCAAAATCCGACGAACGACGAAATATTTAAATAAAATATTTAAATATAAAATCGATAAATATGCGGGTTGTTACAGCCAGGGTAGATATACCAATTATGCATCCGGGCTGATGGAAACGCATAGCAGCCACTACCGCCCACCTCGGAACACACTCCCAAATCAAAAATCGAAGGGTGGCCACCAAATCAATCACAAAGTAATAGAAATGTATCGAAGAAATGCGTCCGATCAGAGGTGCTACCTCATTGGCTCGTCAATCGCTCCTGTTTTAGCCACCTTATGCCAACTCACGGGAGTCGGGTCCACGTTCATACCTTAATAGGATCGTCGCCACCATCCTACTTCATTCTAGAATCTCCACGCGTACACGGTTGTCAAAGTGGTTTTCGGTATCGACAGAGAGTATGCCCATATCCGATCCCGTTCTCTTTGCCAACCAATCGTTATTATAACACATGGATATTTATTTCAAAATCATTTACTTTAAAACCCAAAATATCATATCCATTTCAAAACTAAATACTATATTATTTCATTTCAAAGCCAAATCAATATATCATTTCCATTTCAAAAACTAAAGCCATAATATATCATTTAAATTCCAAAACCAAATCAATATATCATTTAAATAAACCCCAATTCCAAATCACTGAATATTTCTTTAAATTTATTTAACTTGAAATATTCCTTTAAATCATCTTAAACCAAACCACTTTATAAAGTCACATTCTTAAATCTTCAAATTTCAATAAACTTCAAGTTAATATATTTAAAGACAATTCTTAATTAAATACTATTTCACACAATTTCATTTTTCAAAACCATAGTACTTTTCAAAGTTATAACAATTCTGAAACCCAACACTTTGAAACCATAATGTTTTGAAATCATAACAATTTAGAAATGTTATTCTTTGAAAATCATAATACTTAGAAAATCATAACACCTTTAAAATAATATTCATTTAAACCATTTAAAATCAACGTCAAATAATATTCATTTCAAAGTTGTAGCATTTCTAAGTTCATTCATTCAATTATAAAATTTCCAAAACATTGTAATTTCAGCTAACAACAGCACTTATAAAGTGTTACAGTAGATATATTAGTAATATTTCAAAACATTGTCAAATTCAGAAACAGCAGCACTTACAAAGTGCTACAGTAGGTATTAGAATTTCAAAACAGTTCAGTTTAAGAAACATCAGCACTTACCAAGTGCTACAGTAGATATTTAGTTATTATTTCAAAACAGTTTACATTCAGCAGCAACAACACTTACAAAGTGCTGCAGTAGCTGTTTAGTTATTTCATAACTTAGTTAAATTTCAGAAATGGTAGCACTTAACAATTGCCATCTAAAACTACAGCATTTTGGAAATGTTACCAATAAATTCTAGATTCTATTATAACTTTTCAGAAACATTAAAACTTCATTTTTAGCCATTTTTAACTTAAAAAATCATATTTCATACTTCAAAAACATTCATTTGGATATCATTTAACTTATGATTTAATAAAATAAAACTTTATAAATAAATATCCAATTTTAAACCATAATTCATTTATTAAGTCAAAATACACTATTTTACTTAACTTTTATTTTTAACCACTAACCAAACACTTTATTTTAAAATACCCATTTCATACATAAAACTAAATTTCTATTTATGTACTTAACTTAAAATTTCCATTTGAAAAACCAAATTTCCAATTATCCAGTTAGGTCATAATTAAAGTTACATTTTTTTCATTTAAAATCATAACTATTAATTATACAAAACATAACATTTCACAAAAGAATATTTTATCATAGTTAATATAACAATCACTTTTTCTTTTAGATTTATTCATTTAGACATCAATTAACTATGATTTTCTAGTTAAATACATTTTATTACAAAATGTCCAATTAAAACTGTATTCCATTTTATCAGTTCAAATACATTATTTATTACACAAAACATGTCCATTTCATAAAGTAAAATTCATAACAATTACTAGGTTAGATTAAAACTTCCATATTAAGTCAAATTCAATTATCAAGTTATTTAACATCAATAAATGTCTTTAAATTCTATTTAAACCAACACATCTTTAAAATTTCCATTAAAGCCACTTATTGACTTATAAAATCTTAACTTATAGAAAACCAACATCTTCTTATATTTAAGTCATTTAAATCAAATCTTTTAGCTCAAATTTCATATATTTTAAACATTCAAAATACTTAATAATTTTTAGGAAAATATTATTTAAAAATATAACCATGGACCTGTATAATATTTTCTAACCTAGGTCAAGTGATACGGATATGTATCATTTCAATCCGTAATTTAGAAAGAAAAGTCTGGGTTCTATCATTTCAAACCCGCAATCCCAAGTCAAATAAATTACAATAAAATCACTCAAGCCTATCATTTTAGCCCATAATGATTTTTCCTTATTCTAATGTCCGTTCGGGTATGTATCATTTCAACCCATAGTGATAGGGAACTTGCAGTGTGAGATACAGTAATTAAAATGAACAATATAACATATTAACATATCAGGTAATGTAACAGGTATATAAACAGCATTTAACATCATATAATATGTAACGACCCGCAAAATTCAATGGTTTTAAAAGTATATTTAACTGGAAATTGGTGAAATTTTAAACAATAAAATTTGAAATTAAAAATTTATTATTTGGAATACATTTATTTTAATATAGCAAATGGTAAATTTTCATCAGAAAATATGAAAGTAAAATTTATTGTGTAATTCAATTTCAATTTCAATCAGTTAAAAATTGAGGGTAACAAAATATTTTCCGAACCTGAATATTTTTCTATAGAAAATTTCTAAACCCTCTTTTGAGTAAGATGTCATCTTTTGTTTTTCCAAATTTGGACTTCTACTGCTCCGTTTATCTTAATTCTGGCGAAATAGCAGCATTTTTCGGTACCGACTATCGACTTTTGATCGGATTATCGTACCACTGATATCTGTGTACCGGTTCGATCGTCTCGTCGTGCTGATCTCAACGGTATATTTATTTTATATTTTGAGGTCCGGTGCGCGACAGAAGTGATATAGACTGTTCGTTGTAACGGTACCCCAAATCGTGACCTTTTGATTTTCCTTCGGTTTCAAATTTGAAACGGCAGCCCAAACCTTAATAATTTGCTATAACTTTTCTACTGAATCAAAGCTAACGTTGATATTGCATTTATTCCTTTTTATTATATACATATTTGCATAACAGCTGTAGCCGGTTCACTTCTTTCTCTGTTAAATCTTAGATCTCCTTTTCAAAGGAATACTTTATTATGAAATAAAACTTTCTTTAATTCCTGAAGCCTCCACTTCAAAATGGTGCCTTTCTTCCAATTCCTCTCGGCCATGGCCGATTTACCTCTTCTATATATATGAGTAAACTTGCCTTGGAAGCCGCTTACCCTCGTGCTCCTCATCCAGCCGAACCACGCCATCCCCTCCTCCATAGCAGCATTCAACCCCAAGCAGGCAGCGCGGCCATCTTCTCCAAACCCATCATCTGACCTCCTCCCTCGTGACCATATGCTCCGCCCATGGCCACAGCCAACCACCCACGCCCCGAGTCGCATCTCCTCTGCACCCTCACTCTCCGTCACCTAACCTGATGCCAACCCTCCATCAACAGGCTGAAGCCACCTTGGCCAGTCGAGCTCCGCCTCTTGCCGAGCTTCCCACGCATTTCTCCTCCCGCCCTATCGCAGTGGCCAGCCTCCATCACTTTGTAACCGCGTGAACTTTTTGTGTAAGTAATTGATATTTTGTCTGTATATTATCTATTAAAGCTTTATAACTTTATATATATATGTATATTTATATAATATAAAATTTTGTTCACATATGCTTCTATATGAGTATTATACAAAAACCGGCCTGTTTGTTGAATAGAGGAGCTCTATTGTTATGTTTAATGTACGTATAAGCTTGCTGACTCATCTTTTTATACATATAAACATTGGTATAGATTAGCGCATATGGTTGTATATGGTGTTATAAGGTATCAGTGCTGTTGTTTTATACATAATATGTTAACCATACATATTTTGATAACATATAATCCTAAGGTATATAATGTAAAGTAAATTTGTTGCATATAAATGGTCGGCATGTGTTTATGTTTGATTTTATATAACGTATGAATAAATACGTATATGTATAAGTATGATATATAGATATATATTAGTTTTAGTGTAAATATGTATATAACCTGTATATGCTGTTTAAATAGTTTTATTCAAATATGCCAGTTTATGTAATTGAACAAAGTTAAGTTATATAGGTTTATATATTGGTAATCTGGTGTATGTATATAAGGTTATATAGTTATATAGCATTTGTTATGTATATTCGCATATAGGCTATGTAGGGGTATATATCTGGAAAAAAATTAAAGAAATGAAAGATAGGATATGTGTGTCGTATATGATATTTCATTTGCTGTTTGATGTGTTTTGTATACATTGTGGTCTGTAGTCTATATATTTATAGTTTATACATAAGAGTATAGTTAAGATTGTAGCCTGTATTCAATTTATGTAACACGTTTAAATGTTATATTATATAAGTTTTATTTGTGTTTTACTGTATAAGTTATAATATTAATTTCTTGCATAAGTGTATAACCGATGATATATATAATTGTTTGAACTTATAGGTATAATTTATAGTTAGTTTTGAAATTATACTATGTTGCATGTATATATTATAGAAAAATAAGATTGGTTATATAAGGGTTACATAGATTGTTGTTTTCGGTTGTATAGGTACAAAGTGATATGTTCGTGTATCTATATAAGTATTTATTTCAAATTATATTATGTATATATGTTAGATTTTGATATTTGTGTTTTAATTTAACCAATGATTTTGAAATATATATATAATTTAAAAATGTGTTTGTATTTAGAATATGATTTGGTATATACATAGTTATATATATAGTTTATATATATAAACCCACTTCTACTATTGATCATCATCGATCCAGTTCTGATTTGATTTTTGTCAATTCCTTATCTATCAGCTTATCCATCGAATCCGTATCCATCTAGCTTTGATTTGGAATCCGTGTTGGAGTCGTAACTCATCTCAGTCTCATTCATCTCTAACCTCGAAAGGTGAGCAATCACTCACGATTAACGTTCTTATATTGATTAAATTTAATTTCAATTGAAACGACAAATTGAAATATGCTGCTGTAGTTATTTAAATTGCTATATATGCTATTATCTGTAACTGTTCACCTGTGGGATATGACACCATATCCTATTGTTTATGTTATATTGTTACTGATGATATATGCCTGTTGTTATATTTTATATTTTATGTTATCACTCTGCAAGTTCCCTGTTAGTATAGAATTCACTATGGGTTGAAATGATACATACCCGAACGGACTTTAGAATAGGAGAAAATCGTTATGGGTTGAAATGATAGACCCAAGCGATTTTCATTTGAATTGAATTTGGGATTCGGGTCGAAATGATATCTACCTGTATGTATTTAAATTTACGGATTGAAATGATAAATATCCGTATCACTTGACCATAGATAGGAAATTATATACAGACACCGTTGGTCCATATATAAATATTTTGAAAATAAATTCTATGGTATTGGAGAGAAATATATGGTTTTAATAAATGTTGATTCTTAAATTTTTATATATAAATGGTAATGATATATATAGATTTAATAATGATATTTAATTTAATTAAGATGGATTTAATACATATAATATGTTGAGAATAAAATTTATATTTCAAAAATAGATTTTCGTAATAATTTGAATAAGTTGGGATTGAGAAGAATTTTATTTAATTAAACCAATTTGAAACGTATTGAGATTGAGATGTAAGATATGATTTATAATTTGGGCTTGATTTATAAGTAAGTTAATGAATATTTATTGTTTAAAATAAATTTAGGGAATATTTAGTAAAAATGTAATTTAAGGCTAGTTAAATGATATTGAATTTATTAAGTGACTATTCCCTGATTAAATAATAATAAAGTTAAATCAAGAGCTATATGGAACTGTTAAATTTAACTTTGAAAATGTTGAATATAAAGCTTTGAAATATATTGAAAATTTAAATGGTATATTTAGAACTGAATTGAATTGATGAATTGAGCTTTGAATAAATTTGAATTTGGAATTTGAGTTAATTTGAATCGATGTGTGAGACTTGAGGAAATTATAAATACTTTACTTTTTAAATCATTTAATATATATACACTATTTTGGAAAATAGATATTTTTGAAATGAAATGATATTTTGATTTTGAAGTATAAATAAATTTGAAATGACCACGGTGTTATAATGTATATTTCCACCTTGTAGATAGTTCTGAAGATCCTTAGAGGATGGTTATCCCAAACATCCTTTAAGTTACTTGTATTTCAGTTGGTATTTCACTTGAGTTGGATTTATTAGTATAAGAATGTTAATCCTGACTCGAGTGTTTTGTGTTTTGCTTTACGCTCGGGTCAGACCGAGTGATACAGCATTTGAGACTCATCCTTGGAGTTTGGAGCTTCCTTTGGAGATCCAACTATCGCCTCAGCTTTCAGCTCTTCTAGTTGAGTTGTCCAAAGAAGTCATCTGTTGTACTGGAGACTTCACTACATTTGAGATATTCTGTTGTATTTTATTTCTAACTCTGATGTTTATATAGTAGCTTCATGAACTACTATTTTATCTATTCCGCTGCATATTATTGTATTACTCTGTGTCTGTGATTCTGTGATTGATTTATTTACTGTATATGCTGAGTTTTGCCAAATTTAAATTAACAATCTATTGTTTTGAATTATTCAAGTCTGACATGTGTGGATTTATTGTCGATTTGAATAATCCAAAATAGCGGGTCGTTACAGTTGGTATCAGAGCTTTGGCTCTAGGCAAAACTTAGCATTTATAGTAAATTTATCTACAGAATCACTTTCATTCGAGTTTGAATCTCTTCCTTTTGACTTGATTTCCTTTGAACTTTGGAACGTTCCTTGCGGTTCCAAAATTCATTCTTGTCTCTCCCTATTTGTATTCTTTTGATTCTGGAGTATCCCATAACTCCACTTCGAATGATCTCTATAAGAATAGGCGATCCCGCCAATCTTTGAATGATTGTAAAGGGGTGGAACTCCTTTACAATTGGCATTGATTCACCGGAGATTTATATATCCCTCGGTTTTGATGTTGTCATCTCTTGTTATGCCGAATTCTATCTCTGGCGGTCGAATGTTGATATGCCTTAGATTTCCGCATCGATTATATTCTTGAAGTCACGGTTGACCCGGTTAAGGTCGCCCGCGATTTATATAAGTGTATCTGACTACTGTTTTTGTAATTAATTATCTCATTTTCGTCCGAACTTATTTTCGAATCAGAATCCTATTTGATTAGAGTCCCTCTAATTTGAATTTCTATCTTTGTTTTGAAATCCATTCTTGAACCATCCTTTGAAAAATCAAGACTTTTTTTATATTTTAGAAATTGTTTTATATATCGAAATTATTATATTCTATATATAAAAGTGAAATGTTTTCGATAAAGATTATAAACCCTTTTAAAAAAAGAATTTGATGTTTCGAAAGGACTTGTAGTTTTGAAAAAAAAAACTATATAAGAAATTTGATTTATAACTGAAGGATTTTAAATTTGAAATTCGAGAATTGAACTCCAGTATTTTGGAATTGGTTTTAAGATTTTGAAATATATAATAATAATATGATTTAAAAATATTTTCCGAATAAGAAATGTTTCAAATGATTTTAATGAGTTTCGAAGAAATTTCAAAAGAAGTTTGAGAAAATAGAAGTCCAGAACTCACTTATGTCGCTGGAAAATAATTTCGGTGATGAGTGCACGCATCATCGACATTGATTTTCGAGTTTCAGAGTGAGGGATAGGCCACTTTAGTAGCATCGCTACGCGAGTGATTTTGCGAAACCAATTTTGATTTCAAATTTTGAAGTATGATTTGATATTCGAAAGATATATGTAAATGTATTTGAAACGATTTAAAATGAGCCGGTGTTCAGTCCTCGAGTTTTGAATTTGATATAACCCTATCTATTAAAATTGATTTATTGATTTGTTGCTGATTTCCAGCTCTTG
The DNA here is from genome assembly GCA_030737815.1 of Allium fistulosum. Taxonomy (NCBI): domain Eukaryota; kingdom Viridiplantae; phylum Streptophyta; class Magnoliopsida; order Asparagales; family Amaryllidaceae; genus Allium; species Allium fistulosum. The sequence goes on from CM060908.1 coordinate 1,002,982,006, forward strand.
AACTTGAAAATGATTTCTTCGACTATTTTGAAGTTCGAGTACTTCCAAATCAAGGTTTAATTTTCAAAGCCAAGTAATTTTGAAAAGTATGAATTATTTGATTAAGTATATAAGTTTGATATGTATGTTTAAAATATGTAATAATATGATTTAAATAAGCTGAAACTGTTTTGTTAATAAACAAATAAGGCTATTTTGAATTTCCTAATATGAAATTTAGATTTGAAATGTTTTGAAAAGAATTTGGTCTTCAGAATATTTTGAATAAGATTTAGTTTAATATTTTAACTGGGTAACATCTTTATGAAACTATATATTTAACAAGTTGGAATAGATACGTAAGTTGTACGTATGTTGTTTTATTCGCATAATTAATTTGATCCTGGTTGAGTACACAAGTTCGAGGTGAATTACACCATTTCGTGTTAGGATTTTTCATTCGATACTTGACGGCGAATATTGGATATGGATTTTGGACTTGATTCTAGAATTCTCTATCATAGTATATGGCTATGCAAGGAGACTGATGGCTTCTAGTCGAGAAACCATATCGAAGTCCGCATTAGGGAAGTCGAATGGACAATACTAGTTCGAAAGCGAACTTGTGTGATCGAGCGAGCGATCAAATGTGATTCTGCGAAATGATGACATATGTACATCTTATATTCTAATATCATTGATATATTTTGACGCTGAAATTGAAAGCTGTCAAGTTAGAATATCTTTGCTTACTACAAGAAAATTTCCAATTTAAATTACAAAGATATATAACCCATAAAAGCAAAGATATTCAATCCCATATGGCTCTTCATACAACGAAATTTATTTTGGAAAATATGATCCTTATATAAGATAGACCTTACGTAAGTATAAGATGATTTTGAAAACATTTGATTTTGGAAATGAATTGGTTGACTTAAATTATTGATTTGGAAATTTGGATTTATTTTCTAAATCTATTATTTTGGAAACTTTGAAACTAAAGATAATTAATTTGAGAAGAAATAATTGGTGAAATTGTATATGATTTTGAAATTTAACTGATATTGAAACAAATTGAAATTTGAGAATCTTATGTTACTAAATACCTGATTTAGGAGTTGTCGAACTTATATAAAATTGATTTGTATGAGTATGAAATTGATTCGAAAACTATAGATTTGAAAAGGTACTCAATTTGAAAGTGAAATCTTATATAATTGAAGTCTATATAAGTATGATTTGATATACTATTGATTTTGGAAAGTATTTGATTTGAAAATTAAATCTTATATATAATGGATTTTATATAAGTACGATATTTGAAAGTGATTTGAAAAGGTACTATATGATACATATTTTCGAAGTAAAGATATGGAAAGTGCCTTCTGCTTGATATCCGCTTTGTGGCCACATCTTGGATTCATTCTATCGATATTATTCTCTCTGATTTTTGGTTTTCCGAATATGATACTCGAGTGTCCTTCGAATTCCATGGCGTTACCCATGGTCTTACGAGCGCGACTGCATAGCGCAACTGCCTGGCTGAGTCTTGCCTAGGGGTACGGATTGTTTCCTGGGGGATCCAGGCGTAAACATTGTGTATCCTGCATCTATGTAGGTCGCGAATAGTAGCGCAAATGCTTGACTGAGTCTTGCCTGGGGGTACGGATTGTTTCCTGGGGGATCCAGGCGTAATCATTGTGTATCCTGCATTCTACTAGTCATCATGGCGTAACTCGCAGGGCTGAGAAAGCTTACGGATATGGATTGTTTCCTGGGGGATCCAGGCGTAACCATTGTATATCTGCGAACCATGGTTAGACAAAGGTTTTGTTTGTTTTTGTTTGGATTGTACTTTCCATATCTGTTTTTAAAAGTTTTTCCAGTATTTTCACTAGGTGTTGAAACAAGTCTACTAAGTACCTGGAGAATTCTAGTTTTGCGCCTGATCAACGCACTACCAGAGTCTACAGGAACAAGGATAAACTTGTTGAAACATCGAGTTATAAAGGTATTTTATTATAAAGGTATTTTCAACAAAGAATTCTGTATTAATATTTGAAATTGAAATTCTTATGGTTCTAAATTAATTATTCGTGTCCGATACTATTCCTTGAATCTACCTTATCTACTCAGCTTTATTTATTCACCTATATTCTGTTTTTCCAGGTCCTCCTTCTTTTCCTTGTTGACTATATTTTTTTTAAATATTGTTTAATTATAGACTACATGGTTTAATAGAAATTAATAAAATTTTCAAATAGCTTCTTTGTAAATATAAGTAATAATGTAAATAATTGTTTTCAAATATTTTTCTTATATTTATAATGGTGTTATTTAAACATATAAATGGTAAGAAATTTTACAAATGGATTTTTGAAAGGTTTTAAAGTATATAAGACAATTGAATTGCAAATGAAGTTTTCCAATTTAAGTAAAATTTATATAGTTCGAATTAATTGTTTAATCTTGACTTTCAATCTATCTTTTCTGTCTAGTTGTTTCTATTCTTCTACCTCCTTCCTTTTCGGGGACGAAAAGTTTTGAGTGGAGGAGAGTGTAACGACCCGCAAAATTCAATGGTTTTAAAAGTATATTTAACTGGAAATTGGTGAAATTTTAAACAATAAAATTTGAAATTAAAAATTTATTATTTGGAATACATTTATTTTAATATAGCAAATGGTAAATTTTCATCAGAAAATATGAAAGTAAAATTTATTGTGTAATTCTATTTCAATTTCAATCAGTTAAAAATTGAGGGTAACAAAATATTTTCCGAACCTGAATATTTTTCTATAGAAAATTTCTAAACCCTCTTCTGAGTAAGATGTCATCTTTCGTTTTTCCAAATTTAGACTTCTACTGCTCCGTTTATCTTAATTCTGGCGAAATAGCAGCATTTTACGGTACCGACTATCGACTTTTGATCGGATTATCGTACCACTGATATCTGTATACCGGTTCGATCGTCTCGTCGTGCTGATCTCAATGGTATATTTATTTTGTATTTTGAGGTCCGGTGCGCGACAGAAGTGATATAGACTGTTCGTTGTAACGGTACCCCAAATCGTGACCTTTTGATTTTCCTTCGGTTTCAAATTTGAAACGGCAGCCCAAACCTTAATAATTTGCTATAACTTTTCTACTGAATCAAAGCTAACGTTGATATTGCATTTATTCCTTTTTATTATATACATATTTGCATAACAGCTGTAGCCGGTTCACTTCTTTCTCTGTTAAATCTTAGATCTCCTTTTCAAAGGAATACTTTATTATGAAATAAAACTTTCTTTATTTCCTGAAGCCTCCACTTCAAAATGGTGCCTTTCTTCCAATTCCTCTCGGCCATGGCCGATTCACCTCTTCTATATATATGAGTAAACTCGTCTTGGAAGCCGCTCACCCTCGTGCTCCTCATCCAGCCGAACCACGCCATCCCCTCCTCCATAGCAGCGTTCAATCCCAAGCAAGCAGCGCGGCCATCTTCTCCAAACCCATCATCTGACCTCCTCCCTCTTGACCATATGCTCCGCCCATGGCCACAGCCAACCACCCACGCCCCGAGTCGCATCTCCTCTGCACCCTCACTCTCCGTCACCTAACCCGATGCCAACCCTCCATCAACAGGCTGAAGCCACCTTGGCCAGTCGAGCTTCGCCTCTTGCCGAGCTTCCCAAGCATTTCTCCTCCCGCCCTATCGCAGTGGCCAGCCTCCATCACTTTGTAACCGCGTGAACTTTTTGTGTAAGTAATTGATATTTTGTCTGTATATTATCTATTAAAGCTTTATAACTTTATATATATATATGTATATTTATATGATATAAAATTTTGTTCACATATGCTTCTATATGAGTATTATACAAAAACCGGCCTGTTTGTTGAATAGAGGAGCTCTATTGTTATGTTTAATGTACGTATAAGCTTGCTGACTCATCTTTTTATACATATAAACATTGGTATAGATTAGCGCATATGGTTGTATATGGTGTTATAAGGTATCAGTGCTGTTGTTTTATACATAATATGTTAACCATACATATTTTGATAACATATAATCCTAAGGTATATAATGTAAAGTAAATTTGTTGCATATAAATGGTCGGCATGTGTTTATGTTTGATTTTATATAACGTATGAATAAATACGTATATGTATAAGTATGATATATAGATATATATTAGTTTTAGTGTAAATATGTATAACCTGTATATGCTGTTTAAATAGTTTTATTCAAATATGCCAGTTTATGTAATTGAACAAAGTTAAGTTATATAGGTTTATATATTGGTAATCTGGTGTATGTATATAAGGTTATATAGTTATATAGCATTTGTTATGTATATTCGCATATAGGCTATGTAGGGGTATATATCTGGAAAAAAATTAAAGAAATGAAAGATAGGATATGTGTGTCGTATATGATATTTCATTTGCTGTTTGATGTGTTTTGTATACATTGTGGTCTGCAGTCTATATATTTATAGTTTATACATAAGAGTATAGTTAAGATTGTAGCCTGTATTCAATTTATGTAACACGTTTAAATGTTATATTATATAAGTTTTATTTGTGTTTTACTGTATAAGTTATAATATTGATTTCTTGCATAAGTGTATAACCGATGATATATATAATTGTTTGAACTTATAGGTATAATTTACAGTTAGTTTTGAAATTATACTATGTTGCATGTATATATTATAGAAAAATAAGATTGGTTATATAAGGGTTACATAGATTGTTGTTTTCGGTTGTATAGGTACAAAGTGATATGTTCGTGTATCTATATAAGTATTTATTTCAAATTATATTATGTATATATGTTAGATTTTGATATTTGTGTTTTAATTTAACCAATGATTTTGAAATATATATATAATTTAAAAATGTGTTTGTATTTAGAATATGATTTGGTATATACATAGTTATATATATAGTTTATATATATAAACCCACTTCTACTATTGATCATCATCGATCCAGTTCTGATTTGATTTTTGTCAATTCCTTATCTATCAGCTTATCCGTCGAATCCGTATCCATCTAGCTTTGATTTGGAATCCGTGTTGGAGTCGTAACTCATCTCAGTCTCATTCATCTCTAACCTCGAAAGGTGAGCAATCACTCACGATTAACGTTCTTATATTGATTAAATTTAATTTCAATTGAAACGACAAATTGAAATATGCTGCTGTAGTTATTTAAATTGCTATATATGCTATTATCTGTAACTGTTCACCTGTGGGATATGACACCATATCCTATTGTTTATGTTATATTGTTACTGATGATATATGCCTGTTGTTATATTTTATATTTTATGTTATCACTCTGCAAGTTCCCTGTTAGTATAGAATTCACTATGGGTTGAAATGATACATACCCGAACGGACTTTAGAATAGGAGAAAATCGTTATGGGTTGAAATGATAGACCCAAGCGATTTTCATTTGAATTGAATTTGGGATTCGGGTCGAAATGATATCTACCTGTATGTATTTAAATTTACGGATTGAAATGATAAATATCTGTATCACTTGACCATAGATAGGAAATTATATACAGACACCGTTGGTCCATATATAAATATTTTGAAAATAAATTCTATGGTATTGGAGAGAAATATATGGTTTTAATAAATGTTGATTCTTAAATTTTTATATATAAATGGTAATGATATATATAGATTTAATAATGATATTTAATTTAATTAAGATGGATTTAATACATATAATATGTTGAGAATAAAATTTATATTTCAAAAATAGATTTTCGTAATAATTTGAATAAGTTGGGATTGGGAAGAATTTTATTTAATTAAACCGATTTGAAACGTATTGAGATTGAGATGTAAGATATGATTTATAATTTAGGCTTGATTTATAAGTAAGTTAATGAATATTTATTGTTTAAAATAAATTTAGGGAATATTTAGTAAAAATGTAATTTAAGGCTAGTTAAATGATATTGAATTTATTAAGTGACTATTCCCTGATTAAATAATAATAAAGTTAAATCAAGAGCTATATGGAACTGTTAAATTTAACTTTGAAAATGTTGAATATAAAGCTTTGAAATATATTGAAAATTTAAATGGTATATTTAGAACTGAATTGAATTGATGAATTGAGCTTTGAATAAATTTGAATTTGGAATTTGAGTTAATTTGAATCGATGTGTGAGACTTGAGGAAATTATAAATACTTTACTTTATAAATCATTTAATATATATACACTATTTTGGAAAATAGATATTTTTGAAATGAAATGATATTTTGATTTTGAAGTATAAATAAATTTGAAATGACCACGGTGTTATAATGTATATTTCCACCTTGTAGATAGTTCTGAAGATCCTTAGAGGATGGTTATCCCAAACATCCTTTAAGTTACTTGTATTTCAGTTGGTATTTCACTTGAGTTGGATTTATTAGTATAAGAATGTTAATCCTGACTCGAGTGTTTTGTGTTTTGCTTTACGCTCGGGTCAGACCGAGTGATACAGCATTTGAGACTCACCCTTGGAGTTTGGAGCTTCCTTTGGAGATCCAACTATCGCCTCAGCTTTCAGCTCTTCTAGTTGAGTTGTCCAGAGAAGTCATCTGTTGTACTGGAGACTTCACTACATTTGAGATATTCTGTTGTATTTTATTTCTAACTCTGATGTTTATATAATAGCTTCATGAACTACTATTTTATCTATTCCGCTGCGTATTATTGTATTACTCTGTGTCTGTGATTCTGTGATTGATTTATTTACTGTATATGCTGAGTTTTGCCAAATTTAAATTAACAATCTATTATTTTGAATTATTCAAGTCTGACATGTGTGGATTTATTGTCGATTTGAATAATCCAAAATAGCGGGTCGTTACATAATATATCACAGGCATGTATGAATAACATATCAATTTATACAGATTCACTTGTCATCATTTCACAATAATATTAGTACATATGTCTAAAGTGATAAAACTCACCTTTTTAAACTAGAATTGACAAATTCAGAATAAAAATCCAAACTCCGCAAAGCACGAAAAAGCACGACAAAGCACAATGTAAACTTGAGTGGATGAAGAGTCAGATCCAAATCTTGTATGCGAACAAATATTACATACATAAGAATATGATTCAATACAAAAGAATAGAGGTTAAAACAATGGAAAAATAAATGAATCAAAGTGGCATAACTTGCCTTAATCAATCAATGGCTTGGCTACACCACATATGGGTTCAACCATCATCTTGTGTTGCTTGGTCATGATGGTTAGAGGTGGTCTTGGTGGTGGTGGAGATGGTGTAGTGGTCGGCTAAGGCATGGTAAAGGCCGAGCAAGACATGGAGAAAACAAAGAGAAAAGAAAAGAAAAAAAGAATAGAAAAAAAGAAGAAGAGGAAGCCATGGATGTTGCATATTATTTTCTAGAAATAAAATGAGGAGGAGAAGTGAATTTTTGTACGTGAATTGATAATGTTTCTCACGGCTAATAGATGGAGTGGTTTGGAAGGCAAGCAAAGAAGTAAGTGCTAGGAAACGGAAAAGGCATAAGTTAAGGAAAAAGAAACGTATATATTTATTCTTAATTGCAAATGAAAATGAGGAGTTTGAAATGAGAAATAAATCTTCTTGTACGTGAATTAGAAATAGAGGAGGCGGCTAGGGTTTGAGATATGAATGGCCAAAAGAATAAATGGTAAGAAGATATTAAAGGGGATTTATTTCCCATTTAATAAAAGAAACGTATAAAGAATCTTTAAATCAGAAGGGAAAGGACAAATTGGGAAATATTTTGTGTGTGAATGATGGAGTGTAATGCATGGCTAGAAGGAGTTTGGATGGCAAGAAAGTGGAAATGAATGTTAAGAAACGGAAAAGGCAGGAGTTACGGGGAAAAGAAACATATATATATATATATATATTTCTTAAATTTGGATAAAATGTTACATTTCCATAATGTGAAATCTTGTCAATTATACACATCAATTAAGATTTAAAACCAATTAATTAATTTACCTTAGTTCCATTCCTTTTACCAATTTATTACTTTATAATAAATTTATGTTTCTATTTATTTTATACATTCACACCTCCCGTTACTGCATAAATTCTCATTAATGACATTAAAGATTTTCTAATTATTTTATGGACTAAATAGGCAACTTACAATAGCTGTTATCACTACCCTTTAATTTACACCTAAGTTTATCATATATTCAACAAATTATCATAATTACTTACCTAATATTGAATTCATTCAATTACTATCAATTATACAAATTTATTTCTTTATACACCACTTACCTTATTTACTTATACTTAAATCTATACTCAAATATAACTGTTATAACTAAATTAATAGGCTAATTAAATAGTAACTCACACCCGTTACTATTACTTTAATCCACATTAATGAATCCATTATTATTTACAAATCAAATGTTACAATTACTCAATTAACACTAATTTACTTCAATTTCTATTTATCACATATTATCTCATTAATGATTCAACATTCACACTTGTTTCTTACATTCAAATTTATAACTAATTTACATTATTCATCATTGGGACTTCATTTCGATTGTTACAAATTGTTCTAATTACCATTGTTCAATTGTTAATAGATAAAGTTTTTTTTCTTTTTTTTCTATATTAAATCACCCAAAACTTATTAACCTAACAAATTCAATTATTGAAAATTTTACGGGTCATTACAGCTAGTCTTGGAGAAAAGCCTTTTCTTGGAACTAAGGATGTTATTGAAGTAGAGAACTGGCTATTGCACTATGAGAGGATTTTGCTGAGCTAAGGTTGAACGATGAGTAGAAAAGAAGATTGGCTTCTATGTAGTTGCAAAGAGCAGCACTATACTAGTGGAACGGGGTAATCATTGGTATGCCTAAAGAGGAACTGACTTGGGTTGAGTTTAGGAGAAGGTTTGAGGAGAGGTTCATATATGAAGTAGCCAAGTCAACCTTGCTTTGGAAGTTTATGGAATTAGAGCAAAGGAAAATATCAGTGTTGGAATATGCTACGAAGTTTGATGAGCTGTCTAGGTATGGGTATGCTACCATCGATACCGTGATTAAGCGGAATGAGAAGTTTATCTAGGTTTAAGGCTAGAGATTGCTAAAGTGACTATGCCACATCTCTGAGATCCGAGTAATGTATTGGTGGAAATGGTTATAAGGAGTAACGAGATGCTTGCAACTTTTGGGAAATAGAAGTCGGTGGAAACCCAGAGTTCTCAGAATATGAAGAGGAAGTTCTTCAAGAAGAAGGGAGTTCAAAAGGGTGGAGCTACCAAGAAAGGGAAAGTTGATATTGTATGCTTCAAGTGTGACAAGAAATAACATTTTGCTCATAATTTTCAAAACGGTAAGGGAAAGAAGGTTGGGGAAAGGAAAGGTGTGAAGTGTTTTAACTACGACCAGATAGGGCACTATAATAATCAGTGACCAAAGCCGGCCAAAACTGACAAAAGGATGTTGTTTGCTTCGGAACCATCATCTTGTAAACTGACTTCTACCAAGAAAGGAATATCTATAAAGGAAGTTATGCTTTTGATTCATCCCATACCAGTTAGAGTATTGTTTGATACAGGTGTATCACATTCTTTTATCTCTATGTGTTTGGTAGATAAGTTAGAATTAGAAGCATCATATCTTGTTACCTCCTTAAGGGTTATGAATCCAATAGGAGGGTATGCAACTCTGGGGATGAGATGTGACCGATTAGAGATTGAGTTGTTAGGTCATGCTTTTTCCTGCATTTTGTATATATTTGAGTTTGCGAGTTTTGGGATTATCATGAGTATGGATTTGTTGACAGATAAGAAGCTTGAATATTTTGTTTGGATTGGGAGATATCATTAAGACACCCTAACGGCTGTGATCGAATTATATACTCAGTCGAGAACTCAAGTTTAGATGTGTGTGCTTTGTTGGGTGCAATGGAAGTAGAAGACGAAGCAAATCAGGTTTTTTGTAAGAGAGTGCGTAAATGTATGAGCCTATTACAGGACTACCACCGAAACGAGCTACTGAGTTTCGAATAGATCTTTTACATGGAGCTAAACCCGTAAGTAAACTACCTAGCAGAATAACACCTACTGACATTAAAGAGTTAAAGGTGTAGCTGGTGGACTTAGAAGAAAATAATTTTATTAGATCTAGCAGTTCATCTTAGGAAGCAATCACGGTGTTCATGAATAAACCGGATGGGTCGTTAAGATTGTGTATCGATTATCGTAAACTGAATGAGAAAACAATAAAGAATCGGTGTCGTTTGCCGTGAATTGATTTTTTATATGATCAATTGAGTGGAGCCAAAATATTTTCCCAGTTGTCGTTCCATCAATTAAGGGTGGCAGATGACAGTATTCCATTGACAGTGTTTCAAACAAGATACGGTTCGTACGAGTGGTTAGTAATGCCATTCAGGTTGACTAATGCGCCTGCTTTCTTTGTGGATATTCTGAGCACTTGGATAGGTTCATGTTGGTGTTCATTGATGATATTTTGATATATTCTAAGGATGAAAGAGGCTATGAGATTCATCTTAGTATAGTGCTTGAGACATTAAGACAGCATCAACTTCAAGCGAAGTTTTTGAAATGTCATTTCTGGAAGAGAGAAGTGAGGTTTCTTGGTCATGTAGTTTCAGAGAAACGGTTGTCCGTGGATCTAGCTAAGATAGAAGCTGTTAATAATTGGAAAAGATTGGAGATGGTGATCGAGATAAGGAATTTTTCTTGGATTAGCTGGTTATTACTGGAGATTCATCAAGGATTTCTCTCGGATAGCAGCACCTTTGACTAAACTAACCAGAAAGGACATAAAGGTTATTCAGTCTAGTAAATGTGAGGAAGCATTCCAGAAGCTAAAACATTTATTGAGTGATGTGCCTATGTTAGTTATGCTAGATGGTAATCAGGATTTGGTTGTGTATACAGATGCATGTGGGACTGGATTAGGAGCTGTGTTGACGCAAAGAGGTAAAGTGATTGCCTACGATTCTCGATAGCTTAGACCACATGAAGTTAGGTATCTGACTCATGATTCGGAGTTAGTAGTGGTGATCTTTGCTTTGAAGGTATGGAGACACTACTTCTTAGGAGAAAGATTCAAGTTGTTTATGGATCATAAGTGATTGAGGTATTTAATCTCTTTAAAAGAGATGAATATGAGATAGCAGAGCTGCCTGGAGTTTTTGACTGCTTATGATTTTGGTATTGAATATACACCAGGGAAAGGAAATAAAGTTGCTAATGTACTTAACAGAAAACATCAGAATGTGTTGTTAGCTATGTTGGCAGAATGGAAATATTTAGAGGCATTGACTACTTACAGTGTGCAGTTAAGATCAGCTGCTAGTTCTAGTTAGAGTACCACCATATTGTCATGTTTAGAAGTTCGACCAGTATTGATCGAAAGGATTGTTTCTAAGCAGAGAGATGATCAATTGCTAGCCGAAAGTATTAGAAAATTGGAAGGTGGAACCGATATTGATGATTTAAAGGGTTTTAGTCTTGACCAGAATGGATGGTTAAGAAAGAAGGAAAGATTATGTGTTCCAGTTGTTGGTGACCTAAGGAAGGATGTTCTTAGGGTGTGTCATCGATCGAAGTTTATAGTTCATCCTGCGGGAACTAAGATGTATCAGGATAAGAAGAGAAGTTTCTTCTGGGAAGATGTGAGAAGGGTTGTAGGCTTATGGGTAAAGCAATGTTTGAATTGCCAGAAAGTGAAAGTCGAGCATCAAAAGCCAAGTAGATTGCTTCAGCCTTTAGATATAACAATTTGGAAATGAGGATTCTATATCAATGGATTTCATTGATGGGTTGCATAGGTCAAATAGGGGAAATGGAAGTATTTTGGTTATAGTAGATAAACTGACCAAGAGTGCACACTTTATTCCTGTTAAGTCGACAAGGACGACACCTGTATTGGCTAAGTTGTTTATGAAGAATATTGTTAGACTGCATGGGATTCCTAGTAGTATAGCCAGTGAGAGAGATACTTTGTTTACTAGTGAATTGGAAGAGTCTACAAGAGGTTTTAGGTACCACGCTGAAGATGAGGGTCGCTTATCAGCCATAGACGAATGGGCAGGCGGAGAGAGTCAATTTGGTACTTGAAGATTTGTTAAGAGCTTGTATATTGGATTTTGGTGGGTTATGGATAGACCATTTGCACTTAGTTGAGTTAACCTATAATAATAGTTATTAGACTAGTATAGGAATGGTGACTTTTGAACCTTTGTATGGAAGGCCGTGCAAATCACCAGCATGTTGGTTAGAGACTGGAGACAGATTGGTTCTTAGTCCAGATATGGTGAAAGAAGCCACAGAGAAGATTGATTTAATCCAAGCTAGGATGAGGGAAGCTCAGTCTAGGCAGAAAAGTTACGTGGATAAAAGGTGTAAAGATCTAGAGTTCTCAATTGGAGACCACATTTTCATTAAAAGTATCACCGATGAAGGGTGTGGTAGGAAAGATATGGAAGTTGGCACCGAGATATGTAGGTCCATTTCCTATTATAGAGAGGATCGGGAAACTCGCTTACAGAATAGATTTACCGAACAGTTTGGCAGAGGTCCATAATGTGTTTCATGTTTCTCATCTTAGAAAGTATGTGCATAATCCAAAGTCTACTATTACCCTGATTGCATTGGAAGATTTAGTAGTGGAACCAAATATGACTTTTGGTAAACAACCAGTTTGTGTTGTAGCAAGTGTTATAGCAAGATATGAGAAGAGGTTAAGGAACAAGACAGTCAAGTTAGTGAAAGTCCAATAGAGTGACAACGAGAAAGACTATACTAGGGAGATGGAAGACAGGATTAAAGAGACTCATCCTGCATTGTTCTAATGGTATGTTCTATATTTGTTGTATATAGACTTTTTGCTAATTAGGCAGGCTAGTATGGTTGTTATGTGATGTTACAGATATTTGCATGATTGATATGCTTATTATGTAGTCCTTACTGTATTTCAAGGACGAAATTCTTTAAGGAATGGAGCCTGTAACACCCCTAATTTAGATTAACATTATACAAGAGATTAAATTACATAAACTAAATAGAGTAGCGTGATGTGTAGTAAGATAAGGATAATCGGATTTGATAATTAAGAAAGTCGGGTCTTAACTAATTAACTATTAAGATTGTTTTAAAACTTAACATATAAAAGAATATATGAGAAGGGAAAAATAGGAATAGATCCATCTTTTATTCCTTAAACTCTCCCTCCCCCATATCATTTTGATTTTTACAAGTGCCAAACAACCAAAGTAAAAGAACAAGAGGCCAGCCATTAAACAAGAAGAATATAATAAGAAAGCTAAGGAATTTCAAGGGAAAAAGCTAGGGAAAACATTCTGCATTAAATCATAACTCCATTATCCAATTCAAGGTGAATAATAATAAATCATCTCATTTTTATGCTTGTTTGATTCGGATCTGATTGGTTTGATTTGTTGAGGTTGTTATGATGTGCCATGTTGGATTTTTACCATTGTTTGGTTAAATAAAGGATTATTCGAATCTTTATGAAATTATTATGATATGTTTATGTCCAAAACGTTAGTTTATGATCTCTAAATGTTTAATTGTTGGGTATGTTGTGTAAAACATAATTTTGAAGATGGATTTTTAATTACATAAATTTTCAAATTAATAGGAATATTTTATGAATTTCCTAAGAAAGAAAAGGCATTTATTTAGTGTTTTAAGTATTAAAAATAATTAAATAAAGATTTTAGCCTTGAAATTTTTATATGATAAAGAATATGTCAATTTTGATTTTTGGTGAATTTTGAGAATTTTCCCATGTAATTATGATTTATTATGAATTTAATAAGCTAGAAAATCTTATTATTATTATTAAATAATTAATATTGATTAAGGGGTGCAAAATGAATTTTTGAGAAGGTAAATATATTGTGGCAGTTTTCTGAATTTTTTTGATAAAGATTGTTTTTAACCAATAAAAAGTTGACAAGGGTTAAGAGTTCGTGAAAAGTACTTGCTTTTAATAGAAATAAAACACTTTCATAATAATTAAGATATTTCCATGTTGCCAACATTTATGCCGAACCCCAGCGACATTAAGCTGAATGGATGCCTACGATATCAACTCGGTTGGTAGGAAATGAATCTATTCTGGTTGAAGTTTTATTATTATAAGGCCTACGACATTGAGTCTATGGCGACATAGTAATCTCATAACATCAAAACTATGTCGACCCCTTGTTTCATTGCTTTAAAATCTATAACATACGACATTGATGTCACAAGTTTTCACCATGGTTTTAAACAATGTCACATGCTTCCTAGTTGACACCATAGCTTAAGGTAGTAATGCCACAAGTATTAGTTTCGACATTGAAATTTAGGCAGTAATGCTGCTAGTGTATAAAATGGCAACGATGCCACTTGTTATCAATTTTGGCATTATTATTATAGTGGCAAAGTAGCCCGGTTTAATCGATTCAATGTCAATTTTTTTCTGGCATTGATTTCGAAAGTCATCAAATGTCGACCTTATTGTTTTAAAGCACTCAATATCAATGGTTTTATGATACTGATGTTGAATGTCATCAATGTCGGCTTTTATGTATTTTATGTATAGAAGGCTATATTTAAAAGGTTCGACGATCTATAAATTTCTATGTTATAACAACATTTATTTTGGCATTATAGCCTTATATTTTTATAAAATCGAATTATTTTTAGAAGCTTGATATGAAGGGATGTGAAATCCCATGTCGACCATATTAATGCCGTAAGTTTTCAATGATGAACAATTCTAATTTATGGCGTTATGTCCTATAATGAAGAGGTGTGACATCCTCCTATTAATACCGAAAGTATACATGGCAGTATTAACATGGATTATAAATTGGCATGAGAAATTGGTAAAGTAATAAGCTATATTTTCCTCATTTTAAATATGAATTAAGGGGATTAACCATATATGGTGATAAATGTTTTCAAGGAATAAATTATTGTTAGCCCAAGTTTCGATATAAAATTACCAAAGAGTGTTATTACTTAAGGTTAAGTAATTATAAGATGCCAATTGATTGAACATGTTCGAATGATGGATGCTATATGTTCTTGTTATTATCTGATCAGTTATTTTTCTTAATTATTACTGTCATACTCACATCATAATAACCCATAACTGCATTTTGGGATATTTAAGGGTAGAATAACCAGTTAGGTTGACCCATTAGTGAGTATGATTAGAATTAACTCCCGAGTGAGTAGAATTTCATACAAGAGATTAGGTAAATCAGAAGTGTTAGGATGTCCAGAACTAATCAAAAGATTATGATTTAAGATAAGGTATTGGAAGGGTCCAATAGGTTCATTGTCATCCCATGAAAACTATGGCTTGAGTAATGTTGTTGGAGATATCCAATAGGTTCCTAGTGATCCCATGAAAACTATGGTTTGAAAGTATGGTATAGGAAGAATCTAATAAGTTCATAGTCTTCCCGTGAAAACTATGATTTGAGAGATGTTATTCGAGAATTTCAATAGGTTCATAGTGATCCCATGGAAAATATAATTAGAAATTGTTATTTGTAGAAACCAATAGGTTCTTAGTGATCCCATGAAAACGATAATTTAGGATAGGTAATCCCTAAGAATTTTGACAGGTTATTAGACAACGCATGAAAACTAATTGGTTCATAGTGACCCTAGAAAAACTATTAATTGAGATAGATAGTCAATTTTGTGAGAATGGGTGAACTTAGGGTGAATATAACCCTAATTGACAAATGAGTCAGACTTACCCCATTACATACTTGCATATAACTATGTTATTATGTTTTAACCATTATGGATGTAGGAGCACAGTATACGGTTGATATGTTGATTAAGATACTAGCGAGGGGAAAACCCATTGCACTCAGCGGCATGGTCTCACTAGATATCTACTTGGTTCGAGATGGTAAGTTATTATTCACACCATACTATTTGTCTGACCCGAAGTTTTTGTTTTTTCCCTTAAACTCTGGGGTACTCATTTGAGTAGGTTGGAAGTAAGTGGTTTCAGGTTTACAATTAGACGAATAAACTTCCAAAGACATGTAGGAGGCAAGCTAGCTATATTAGGAGTTTTATTTAATCTGCTGGGCAGTTCCTTTTGTTTGGATGGATGTAATAATAGAAATTATAACTGTCAAGTAGTAGTAGACTCTAATTAACGAACGGGGTATCTTCATATGTCGCTCTTGGAGTAATTTGTAATAATTACATTTTCTCTAAACATGGGATTGAATGGCATTATGTAATGAATATGAAATCTTAGTAGTGAAATGAAATGTGAAAAACTTGTTATTAAATCACTTTATGATATATATGGAGATCAATATGATATATATAAATATATATATAAGGATGTTTTGCATGGTTGGTTTCTTTGTTTATTTGAATGGTTGCTTTATTTGGATGGATGGTAGTTTCGTCAGTCATTGGATAAGTTACGAATAATGTGCAAGCGATATAGAATGAGAGAGTATAGAATTGCATTTTTTGTCCATTGGCAATTTTAAGGATGAAATTGTTTTTAAGGGAGGGGGAATTATACCCCGGTATTTTAATAATAAATAATAATAGATTTTTAAACGACATATTAATCAATTTAAATATTGAAGTGGAAAAATGATCATTTTTCCAACTTTTGAATTTGATAAGAGACTTGCACCATTACGACCGGCTCATTTTTCTGATAAAATGGTATATAAATTGGTTTAATTTAGAGGTTGTATGATGCCGATAAGACAATTTAATAGCTAAGTGAAAAATCTGGCATTTATGTCAACATACCTAAAATGATATTTTGACATATATCTTAAGATATGTCGATATATCATCGGTAGTCTCAGTTTTTGAATTTCAAATTAAATGTAGTTATTTTAGTAAAGTAGGAACAATTTTCTAACTGAAATCAATGCTATATGTTGGACCAGAAAATTTAATTTATCTTCTCTCTTTTCATTCCCATTTCTTCTTTTTCATTTCACAACTTTAAAGTGGCAAACTCTTAATTTTCAATGGATTTTAATGATCTATGCATCAAAAAGATCATGGAGATTAGTATTACGATTTGGTATCAATTTAGTGGTGAAATTTGGAGAACCATAGGTGTAACAGTCTGGACGGTGAATGAAGGACGTCGGGACTTGGTCTTCATCTTTGTGTGAGTGAACCTTCTCTATGATTATGTAATGTTATTAGTATGCTTAATATTGTTAGGGGTATGATTAGGAAATAATTATGAATTTATAATGAATTTGGTGATAAATGGAGTCATTGAAATTAACAATAGATCAACTTAAAATAAATGGAGTTGTATGAAACTATATGAACTCTAGAGAATGAATACATGGAAATAATGATATAACGACTTATTTGTAAAGGATATTGATGGTATAAAAAATATGAAGTTAAAATTGAAATGAAGGCCGGTTGGGCTAGGTTGAACCTAGACTCCAATCCGAACCAAGCATGATTAGAACCATTTGCGGAACCGTGACTTCATGCAATGCTTTGAGCTATTTCATAGGAGAAAAGGTGGTACAATTTTGGTATCGCAAAGTGTATTGATATATTGAAATAAGTGTGTCGGATGTATGTGAAATTGGATGTTTAGTTTGTTATCAATGATTGTATAGCATATTTACTTAGTATGATCAGATAAGAGATATTGGGCACGTTTAATGTGCTATTGCTCTGTCAAGTGATTATGTATGAGGAACGTATGTATGGAGAATAGTTGTCCCACGGAAATAATTGTTCCCTTAGTATTCGAAAATAAAATAGTAGTTTTGGGAAAATGATTGTTCCCTCAGTACCAGAATTAGTGATTTCGGAGATACTCGTTCTGGGGAAATGGTGTTTCCTCGTTAATATGGATATTCATAACCTTATTGGAAGGGTGTATGTATGTGTGTGTGTATTTATACACTAGTATAAATCATACGTATGGGTATCTAATAGCTAAATATATTCACTTTTTATTTAATATAATTTAAAGAGCATGTGTGCTATAAGTGCAAAAGCTTTGGTGGTCACAACACCTTTATTTCAGGCAGTCTTGTTGGTGGTATCGAATGCAAATCGATAGTGAAATTCCATTGATGGATGGTTGGAAAGGAGGTGATGGTGGATGCCACACCGATGGTGAGATTCCGTTGATGGTTGGTTATTAATGGATACCATCTATGGTATTTTTGGAATTTCAAAAGGACACGATACAAATTCTATTAATTGAATTTTCATTATTAATAGTAAGGATCTATATATATAGTGTAAGATGAGATGTAATATGACTTTACTCGAGAAAGTCAGCCTAGTTTTAGTGATGATATTACTCCTCGGGTGCAAGTAGGTAGGTTAAGGTAACTGTATCTAGGTTAGGAAACACAAACGATGTTTTATCAATCTTTTTTAGTATATATGAGATTGATTTGTTTCACTCACTCGGATATATATCTGATCTACTCCTATTTTTCTTTTTATCTTATCACTAGGTTGATCGACGTAGATGATGTGGAGGATATGGTGATGAAGATCTCATATTATGAATATTGTAAATATAAACCTATGACTAGTATATTCGTTTGTATTATGGATTGAGATTTGTTGTACAGATCTAACAATGTATTTAGATCTATGTTGAATATAAAGATGTTTTATATTATATGTTGTTTCTTTCACTGCGGGTTCGGAAAGTTTATAGTTAGATTCTTTTTAGTTTCCTTATTATTATAACTTAACGATCTATCGTTTTTTGTTTTTGAGATTTGAAGGTCGGTTCGGGTGTTGAATCTAAATGTCAAAAATGGTGGGTTATTACATATTTTATAGCCATTTTGAGGCTATAAATTCCACATTCTTTTATACCATTCAAATCAAAACTCCTAGCCTTCATTAGATTAAGTGTAAGCCAATGGCTAGGTCTTGCAAGGAAAGCTAGGAGGAAGGAGAAAAAGTTCTACAAGGAGAAAATAACTTACATACAATGCGTAATCGACAGACAATTTAATCTAAGGTAATTAGTTTCAAATTTTGAGTTAATATTATAACACATTTTTCATATATTTATATCCAGCTGAAAATATATTTTGAAAAATGATTCTATATAATACATGCACATACACTATATAACTATTTAATATATATACATATATATATATATATTATTTTAATAAAAAAATATGATTAGAAAAATGAAAACAAACTAAGGGTCCTTTGGTTTTATTTTGAGTTTTGTGTTTTGCATTTTCAACGTGCATTATAAAATATGAGGAAACTAAAGGAGAAGATTTAAAATTCTAAGGCATTACGATGATAGAATGGACAACAGAGGGGATGAACTACTTTCCATTTTTTTATCATTCCCCACAACATAGAATTTTTTTTAATTGCCTATGTCAATTTCACTTTCCAAATTGGTTGCCTTTAAAAAATACACACGTCGTGCGCATTTTTTTGGACAGAAACACAAAACTAATAACGACATATCAAATGGGGCCTAATTTTTTATCTTAGGTTAAAAGTATTTTTTAAAAGATTTTTTCTATATTTATCTATATAAATTTCGAATTTTATAATAATATAATTTAATTAAATATTGTACTTTATTTAAATATATCTGTGTACCAAATAAAAATTATTTTATGATCAAAAAACTAATTTATAGTTTTTAATTCTATAATATTTTTATTTGAATTTTGTAATCATTATTTTAATTATTATGAATTTTAGAAACAGTAATAGATATTAAAACATAACTAAAATAATTTTATAAAGTGACAAAATTACCTGACAAAATTAATTTTTGGACCTTGAAAATGAATCAATATTTTTATGCATGAAATTTTTTTAATTGTTTTTAACATGGATATATTTATTATTATGAATTTTTAACTAATAAGGTACATATACATTAATTTTTTATAGTCGAAAAAAGAATATTTTTTAGCTCAGATAAATAAATCTTTAATTTTTACGCATTATACCATTTTTATTGAATTTTTAATGGTTGTACTGATTATTATAAAGTTAGTCAAATATATCAATAAATGATGTGTGTTTAATTAATATGTCGAAATTATATATTATATATATGTACGTGTCTGTTCCCCTAAACATTAGAACTATATAATATGGACATAAGATGTTCATTACGTACACTATATAATTTAGTTAAAATAATCACAATAATATTAATTTAAAACAAATCTCAATATGCCAAATCAAATATTAAGTGTGACCAAATGTAATATGTATTAATTATGATAACATGGTTGTAGGATCGATTTCACCCTAGAGGGGAGGTGAATAGGGTGATACTATTAATTATAAAAATTTAATGCAGAAATATATAAAATAATTGCAGCACTGATAATAGCAAAATAATAGCAGCACAGATAATAGCAGAATATTAAAAGCAGAAATAGAACAACACAGATTTACCCAGCTTCGGCAAAATCCTCCCTACGTGCTGCCCCCAAGGTTTCTACTAGAAATTAAGTAGTCAGATGCTTACACATGTAAACTCGCGACACCCGCTATCGACTAACCTAACTCTACACTCAAAACCCTGCCACAACTCAAACGCTGAGTTGCGAATTCTCGAACTACACCACCGTAGTTCGTCCCCTAGTCACACGACTAGAATCTACAAAAGTTTAAAAGAGAAATACAAATCAAAAAACAATTTACAAAACCCTATTTAATAAATTAAACCCAAACTATTAATTAGGACCGGCCCGATTTAAATTAAAAGAAAACCCCCCTTTTCTTTGTTTATTTCTTCGGCCCGTATCTCTATCGTTTCTTCGTTCGTTCCTCTTTCAGATTTAGGGATTTGTGAATTTGTTGAAGTCGCCACTTAAAAAAATGATGCTTCGAAACATGCTGGTATGCTTGTAATAAATGAGGTTCGAAACGTCTATTGCTTTCGTTCTTCGCGGCTGCTTCTCGATCGAGTTCGAACTGAATTGGTGTGTGATTTTGCTTTATTTCTTTCGTTGATATGCTTGAACTTGATCGCGATTCGAGTTATTGGTTTGAAACTTTTCTCTGTGATATTGTTTTAACTCGAATGATTTAGTAGCCGATGATGAGATTGGGTTTTATAGGGTTGAAACCCCTAAATTAACGTTCACATTTTTTTTTTGAGTTGAATTCTTCAATTAATTTTGCTCTACCGTTCGATTTTTGATCGACCGATGGTGATGATATTGTGATGTCCTTGCTTGATTACCATGGCTTGTTTGAGTTTCTGATTTTCGTTCATACGTGTTATCATCTAGCTTTGGATTTGGTTCCATTCTTTATGCTATTGACTTCGGCCATTTGAAATGATTTCTACTGTGACTTTGACACTTTGATTTGTTCAATTCGAACTTGTTATTATCTTAGTCACCACGGCTTTGATTCTGGCATGATCATTTTGTGAAATAAAAACTGCGGCTTTTATGTGTGTGTGATTCTCTGAACTGGTTCCAATGTACGTCTGCTTGCATTGTTATTGTAGTCTTCATGAGTCTGAATGTCGTGACCATTGCATTGAACTTCCTGTTGTCTGCATTTGCTTGTGTACTTCATGGTTCACCTGAACTTTGTTTCACTTGAGTTTCTCTTGGAGTCTTGGTTATTGTATACATGTATATATGTATGTACTGACTGTCTTAGTCGAGTTCATCCTGGTTTGCATTGTACTGGTTGTCACTGCATATTGCTATGATGAGTATACTTGTATCAGTCCATGTTGAACTCCATTATGATGATTTGCATTCATCTTGAATTCCATTTCTTCGAGTCTGTGCTATTCTGTTCCTCTTAAATGCTTTGATATGTTTATATTTGTGTTATCACCATATATGTACATACATACATATGTATGTGTGTGTGTGTATGTGCTGTTGCAGTCCTCTCTATTGAATATCATCATGTTTGTTGCTCTTTGTAATTATAGTCTGGTTTGAGTTGAGTTGCATCCCTGATGATCTTCATGTTTAGTTGTTGTGCACTGTGTATAAATATACACACACATATATATATATATATATATATGCATGTATGTATGTATACATGTGTAATTGCATATGTATATAACTGCACTTATATCATGCTCACTGATGCCACTGATATTTGAGTCTACTGCACCATGTAGTAGCCTTGCTTGCATGTTTCACTGCATATGTATATATGTTGTTTACTCATGTATATATGTTGTTTACTCATGTATATATGTATGCTTTGTGATTTTGCTTTGCCTCCATTTAACCTGGTGATTCTCTTGTCATGTTGTATATGTTTCTTTTCATCTGGATACTTGCATTCTTGTTTAGTTGCCACTGTTACTTGAAATGGTCTTTGTTTCAATTTGGTCTGGTTCACTTTGAACTTCTGATCTGGGTTCATCTTGATTTTTGAACTTCTTTGCAATTTGGTTGATGATCTTTATATGGCTTTGAGTCTGTTGCTTCAGATATATGGGTCAATTGGTCTGAGTTGCATTAAGCTCTAGGTTGCATCGAGTACATGTCCATATGCTTTGAGTATTCATTTGCACTTTGATGTTTGCAGTCTAGTCTAGTTTTTTATTCAGTTGTCTAGACACAACTGTGTTCATACTTGAGTTTGGATGGTTGAGTTGTTTTCATGTGTACACATTGAATTTTTGGTCGAGGCTTGTTTCAGTCATTAAAACTTGACCATTCTATTTTTGTTTTTGTATTGCACCTGAGTTGAACCTAGCTTTGGCTCGGTTTTGACCTTGTGCTCATATCGTGACTTTATTTGTATTGCACTTGCATTGAACCTAGCTTTGGCTCGGGTTTGACCTTGTGCTCACCCGTCCCTGCAGTTTTATCAAGTGTATATCGGTGTGCACGGCCTTGTGGCATGTACAGTGATACACTATGCATGTCACAGGTTATTCATGTTTGATGAATTCAAAATTAAATGATGACGAACAATCCAAATAACTGAGGAAAATAATATTTTCAAAACACATTTTATTTTACACTGCAAAAAATATTTCTTTTTCAATTTTACTGCGTTAGTGTTTATTTTGCAGATAACTCAGATGCTGGATTCGGGCTGGAGTAAATTTGAAGATAAATACGAGTGAATGAGTGATATGTAGTGAGGTGAACATTGTAAATTGTAAATTGAAAATTGTGATGTAATCGAAATTGTATTGTAATTGAAATTGTGTATATATAGTGAGAGCTCAAATTTGTACTATTCAAAATTGTAATAAAATATTTGTTTGAATAAAATATCTGTTTGAATTTAAATTCTGTGTTATTTATTTTATTCAGCAAATATTTATTTAATTATGTGAAAATAAAATAGTACAATATCAAATACATTTAAATGAATATATATATATATGTTTATTATCATCAAACAAAAATCATATACTTGCATATTCAACAATGGTTTGCTAGAGTTCCTAGAGTAAGTTGAATAGAGAAATGGAACGGTTGGGGGATGAAATACTTATAGAGGAATATGTGACATTTCAACATAAAAAGTCTAACAGACATGTCGTACGTGCTCCCCGGCCCACCCAATACATTTCATACTATGTTACTAATTCAACTAATAGAAAAATTACATATTAGTGTATATTCTTCATTTATCATAGAATTTAGATGATGCGGGACTAGGATAAAATTGGATTTTCTTAGTACAATCAAATATCCAACACATTTAGAAGTTCTAGTGCGTAATGAAAAAAGAATTTATCTTGAAATTCGTTCCATTTTACCTCCACTACCCGATAGAGTTGATCTAGCAAAAGAAAAGAAGGAAGAATGCGGAGGCAATGAGAATAGGGTTAGGTCATATATATTTAATAGTTTGTAAACCGAGTGTATGGGCCGTTTTTTATTTATATAGGCCAAATGTAATTTCTTTTAATTATTTTCAAATAAAAACTACTAAACTATGAATTTGGAATAAAACTTAACTAAACAAAACAAACATAAACTATTAAACTACAGATTTAACAATAAAAATAAAACAAAGAATTGAAACAAAAATAAAGTATTTGATTTTTATTACTGAAAATAAAGTTGTTGACAAAGAGTGCAATAAAATAATAAATCCGTTATAAACTATATAGAGATGACAAGCCATTAGAGAAAAAGAGAGGAGAGACTTTATTCATTACAGAGATTGGTACCTTCATTTCCATTACATAGGCTCCTTTATATATAGGCTTTGGAGCTTGGGATTGAACTTATCCCATGATGTGGGACTAAACAAAAACATAAAAAAGATTGTATCACTTTTTTTGGCATATTCACTCTTATAATTTACATATATTATAACACTTCCCCTTAAATATGCATCTTCAAATTCTTGGATGATCATATACTAACTTGAAATTGTCCCTTTTGAAACGTATATGATGATTGCTCCCCCTCATTATTATCTTGCTTGCATATATCCATTCAGTCATATAGATACTGTCTGTTGCCTCGTTAAAAACCTCTGTTATGAAAACCTAATGGGAAAAACCTTGAAAGAGGAAAAGAGTGTAACTTGTGAAATCATAGATATCATATTAAAAATGATATTCCTTGTAAGGTTTTGGTACTTCTAGATCAAAACAATGCCTCATTAAAACCTTACTAAGAAAAACTCTGTGGGAAAAATCTTAGTAAAAGAAAAAGAGTACAATGACATATATTAATGTCTCATTTCATCAAATGAAGTTTGATACTTCTGGATCAGGATGATGCCTCGTTAAAACCTTACTAAAAAACCCTATGAGAAAAATCTTAGTATAGGAAAAATATTACAGTATAGTATGACATATTTCAATAATTTACTGCATCAAATAAAGTTTGATACTTCTGGATCAATGCAATGCCTCGTTAAAACCTTACTAAGAAAAATCCAATGGGAGAAATCTTAGTGAAGGAAAAAGAGTGTATTATGATATACTTATGTATGCTACTTTTATGAAAACACTTCTTGTGCTTTCAAATTTGTGCTTCAAATCAGTTTTGCATATTGCAACTACATCTTTGATGAATATTAAAAGTTTCATTACAACAATACTTAAAAGCAGAAAGTAATGTACCCATCGTGATGTATATCAAGATTTTCATTACAACAATACTTAAAAGAAGTTGTAATCCACACTATATGTGCTTCAATAATTTCATTGTGCTTTTGCCACTTTATACACACACACACACACACATTTCTAATTATATATTTCAGACTACAGGTCTACATTTCTCATTCAGGGAAGATTTCATGATGGCCAATCATATTTTCCTCTAATTCAAGATCTTTAGACTGTTTATAAACATAAACGCTTTATTATCTATAGATTTATCATCAATGATTATTTCTTGTCAGTTGTATACATGATTTATTGAGATCTCGATATTTGTCATGTTTTAGGCACCTAAACCACTTCTAGGGTAATTTGACAATTATGTCATGGGTCTCTTACAGAGCACCGTTAGGTATTTCTTGAATATGCGCCTCCTTTATTTGGCATCTTTGTTATTAACTCCAAAAATACTTTGAACTGACTTCTCTACCACACTTCAGGTTTGGTATATACCTTTTGATCCTTTAAGGATTTGATTTTATATTGGAGCAAGTTTACTAAGGATATTATAAATAATTCATTCAAGTTACTTGATATTTTGTGCCATTTGTTATGTTGACAAATATTTAATCTTGGTAATCAAAATGAACGTGTATCCCTTTTATCCTCCTTCTTAATGTCGATGAGCATTGTCACATTGAATAATTATCGTCTTTGGATTCTCATTTTGATCTATCATGATATTGTTGTTAGCAAATACATCATAGATATAATTATAGGGGTAATTCTTTTTTTAATTAATAAGATGCATTCAAGTAATATTGCTTATTCTCGTTCATTGATCTACCTACTTGGAGGAATCTAATTATTTTGTAGATCATTTGAATGCATACATGACTTTGGGTCATTCAACATTTATGTTGATTGAATTTTAAATCACCGAGTGATATCTATGCATAGTCTATAAGATGAGCGCATATCTATTTAACTAAACAATCTTCAGGTTGTTAGTTAAATTCTACATATACGGATATATACATGCGTCCATGTATTACATATATATTATAGATTTGCATATTCTTTCTCATTTGAGTTAGTAATTTTAGAACAAACTAATACGAGGATCCAAACTATTAATTTTTGTTTTTCATGCGATGTAAATGTGAATCCTTAAAGATTAAATGATAATTTCCAAAACGTCTAGTTTGAAAATACATATGCATCAAGTTTGACTTATCAATAATAACTTCAGGTTATTTCATATATTATAACTTATAATTATAGAATATATTGTAACTTCTAGTTACCTTTGACTATCGATAATAAGAATTTCAAGGTCTAAATCTTAAACTTTGCCAATGTTTCTTAGTCTAATATCGAAGTCAAACTTTTCTTAGTAATAATTATCAAAGGCTCTGGTTTAATAATTCATAAAACTTGCAGTATTTCATATAACTTCTTATTTATTTCATGAGTTATCATTTTTTTTCAAATTCACTTCTGGTGATAAATTAATATTTCTATTGAATTTAAAAACTACACCATGATATTTCATACCCATAATTTGTTACATATACATCGAAGGAAAAATGAACATCTTTTCAAGAGATAGTAGGACTTTAATCTTTCCAAAAACGTTACATATGAAAAGTAAGAGTAGATGGAGGAAAGATAAATTTACATCTATATCTCGATCCCCAACGAAGAAATTTTTTTATATATACACGCACACACACATATAATCAAAGATTCATAAAATTAGATTTGGAAAAAATCAAAACTAGATTTGAAAAAGGATTGAAAAATACATCTAAAAGCATATATGGGGTTAATAAAAAATTAGATCTGAAAAAGTGGATCCATTAAAACTCAAATCTAAATCTGGGGAAATTAGGAAATTGATCTAGAAATGTGAATCAAGAATACTTGAATAAAAACTAAAATCACAAAACAAATCCAGAAATGTTGATCTAGAAAATTTCAAACCTGCATATGAAAAATTAAAATAGCTCTAATGGAATCTCATGCTGTTGACGCCAAAAATGGGCATCAACACCAAATAGAATCTGGTAGAGACTAAATGATGAATGAAATTAAAACATAGTTGAGAAAGTAAATGAACACACAAATTTTTATAGTGGTTTGCCAATCTTGGCTTACATCCACTTTATTTTTATTAATCTTACACTTGATTATGATTACAAGAAAGTTTGGATCAGCACGGATCCATTAGTACAAGAATGAAGAATAAAAATAGCGGAGCCTGGGCAACGGAAAGAAGGATCCTGAAAATAAACAATCAATTCTGTATTTATAGAGGAAGACGACGAAATATCTTCCTGAAATTTAGACTGCGGAGCCTCCAGATCCAGACGAGGTCACCCTATCAATCGTGAGCCCCACTGCCATCAAAATAGCGATCGGTACCGATCATTTTTCTTTCTCCTTTTCACATGCGATCGATACGGTGAGTCCCTCCATGTAATATCTTGTTATTCCCAAAGTTTTATGCATAGTTGACTTTTGGATTTTGAGTTATTGATCGATCATCGTCAATTTATACTATCAATCCAAGCGGTCCGTATCCATATCGATTCACGTCGATCCATAATGTAGATGTTCCATATCTGATCCATACTGGGGATGGATCATAGTCGATCCATACTGGGATGGATCATAGCCGATCCATACTGGTGATGGATCGTAGGCGATCCATAATGGAGATGGATCGTAGCCGATCCATTGTGAAAAATGATCGTACCCGATCATAATATCAATTGAAGTGTGAAATTCATACTTAGCCAATTCTAAAATGTTATTCACATGAATCCGTACGACTATCGTCCATACTCTTTTTCATAATCGATCTTCAATCCTAGTAACCATCTCTCTCGGCTTTCTGGCTTGATGATCACCCGGTCTAACTTGTCCAATCAGTCTGAATACAGCTGGGTCAGATAACATTTGCCCCCCCAAAGTATGTCTTGTTGCATACATGACATGCTTTGAATTGAAGCAAGTTAAAGTCATTGGAAAGAAATCCATCTAGTTTTCTGAATAGTCGTTATCCTTCCGTTGAATTATCTTCTTGAAGTGTCGTATCTCTCTTTAGTCATCCAGATGCTTGGTCAATTTCTAGTAGTATAAATTCAGTATTGTATTCCATTAGTTGCTATTTGTGTCCGGTTTTACGGGGCTAGTAAGCTTTGGCTATCTGATCCAGTCTTTTCTCTAATAAATCCAGGGGAAAATTCAATTTCTGTCGGTTTAAAGAAATCGAATTTTTAGAATATACACGTGCACGTTCAGGTACACGTTCTTGTCATTGGCTCCCGGATGCATTTGTACGCTCACGGGTTGTCACCAATTCCTAATAATTTAATTGTAATTGGATTGCAATTCCTTGTTTATATTTTTTTATAATGAAATAGGGGTCATAATAAGTCACTCGATGGGAAGGGACTTCAAGTTCTACAGGGATGACGGCCTCGGAGCCGTAGCAAGGGCGAATGGAATATGGCCAGTCACGGACTTGTGGGTGGTTCTATAAGCTTATAATGTTGTTGGTAGTTCATCCACCCACTTGCCTCTAGCCTTTTCCAAACGTTTCTTCAGAACGGATTTTATGATTTTGTTCACACTTCATATGGTCCGTTTGCTTGAGGGTGAGCAACTACCGCAAATCTCTTTTCAATATGACGCCGACGGCAGAAGTCTTTAAATCCAGCGCTGTCGAATTGGGTTCCATTAGCATTTACAATGGTTTGTGGTAGGCCAAAACGACAGATGATGTTTCGGATAATGAAGTTATTGCTTTCTTCGTCGTGATTATAGCTAAAGGTTCTACTTCGGCCCATTTAGTGAAGTAATCAACTGTTACGATGGCGTACTTCACTCCACTTTTACAGATCGGTAAAGAACCGATAATATCTATGCCCCAAGTGGCAAACGGCCATGGACTGACCATTTGAGTAATTTTCATCGGTGGGGCTCTTGGAATTTTTGCAAACATCTGCCACCTGTCGCATCATCTAGCATAATCAGTTGCATCCCGATAAACAGTTGGCTAGTAATAGTTGTAGCGGAGTATTTACTTTTCTATGGTTTACCCCCCGGTATGATTGTCGCATTCTCCTTCATGGACTTCTCTCAAGACTTATTTGATTTCATCATGGGCGATAAGCCGAAGCAGGGGAACGGAGAAACCCTTTCTATACATGATTCCTTCTTGGATGATGCAGCATGAAGCTTTGAGGAGGATATGTCGTTCATCATTCCTATTTTCGAGAAGGATCCCTCGTTGTAGATAATATTTGATAGGAGTTATCCAGGACTCCTCCTCTGGCTCCGTCTCCAGAACCCAATCAATCTCCATCTGGTCGATGCTCGAAGCATTTACTACTTCAAACGAGACCAAGCCTATATGTTGCGCATCCCCAGAACTAGCCAGCTTGGGCAGTGAGTTGGCTTTCTCATTTTATTCTCTGAGGGTGCAGGTAATGTTGTAATACTCGAAGTCGACTAGTTGCTCTTGGACCCGGTCGAGATAAGGAGCAAGTTGCTACCCTCTAGCCTGATAATCTCCCTTGACTTGGCATACTACTAAACAGGAATCAAGAAAGGTTTATAAAATCTTCACTTCCACTTCTCTAGCAAGTTTGTGCCCAGCCATTAAGGCTTCATACTCAGCTTCATTATTTGTTGCAGGGAAGTCAAGTTTCAAGACGTAACAGATCGATCATTCCTCAGGAGTCAGTAACACGACTCCGGCGCCAGAACATCAATTGTTGGATGCTCCATCTACATACATTTTCCATCCGTTGGTCGGTTCTCTACTGCTCTCCGGAGAGTTATTTGGTGCAATGAATTCAGCCATGAAGTCCACCAATGTATGTCCCTAGATAGCTCTCTGAGGGAGATAAGTGATATCTAATTGGCTTAGCTCGATATTCTGTTTGAGCAACCTTCCAAATGTCTCAGGTCGCTGTAGGACCCGTCGTAACGGTAGGTCGGTGTAGACGTTGATGGGGTGAGCCTGGAAGTAAGGGCAAAGCTTTTGTGATGCAATCAATAGACAGTATGCGAGCTTTTCCAGCTTCGGGTAGTTTCTCTCAACACGTGTCAATCGCTGGCTAACATAATATATTGGCATCTGGATCCAATTCTCTTCGCGTAATAGTGCGGCACTTATGGCATGTACCGACACCGTTAAATAAATGTATATGTGTTCACGATCCAGTGGCTTAGATAGGATGAGAGGTCTCTCTAAGTGATCTATCAGAGCTTGAAATGGGTCAACACAGTCATGCATCCATTCAAAGTTTTTATTCCCTTTCCTGATTAGGTCGAAGAAGAGAATTCACTTGTCGGTGGCCCTGGAGATGAATCAGCTTTGGGCTCCTCTTCTTCATCTCTTAGGTCTATATCTTTATAAAACCGATTGTGGTGTTGTTTCTTGATATTGGCCTTATGTTGTGAGTTGAAAAATGCTTAAGTGGATTTGCCTAAGCAATGTGATTGGTTCTGATCCCTTGTATTAGTGGGATTGAATAAGCATATGGCCTTGAATCGGATGTCCACCACTTAAGACCTTAATAGGTTAGCATTTTTGTACTTGTATGGAACTGCACAACACCACAATAAACTATACTTAGCACGTTGGATGTTTGAATTTGGTTTGCAAAGTTGCATAGGCGATGGGGTCAATGCAGGCCCCTTGCCTAGGCGAGTCTTGTAACTTCAACACTTCGGTGGTGTATGTAGGCACAGAGAACGGCAGTTGGATTTGATGGCGATCCCCATGTTTGAGCATTTCTCTAATGCATAGTTAATGGCATGAGAGACGGTCAAGACAACATGTGATGACGGTCGCTCTAGTAGAACTTCTAGATCTTGTCATGAGTTGATGAGTCCGATAATGATGGATTCTAGGTGCTTTGAGTGATTATCTGCAATGGCTGAAGATCGGGCTTATAAGCATGTCGTATCAAATGTCGAGTAGGGTTCAGCCTCATGTTGCACGCAGCTACATAGATGGCTCTTGCTTTGAGTTTGAATTTGCTTGTGCATTCAAGTAACGTGCTTTCCATTCAATGTACTCATGATCCGTTGCTCGTCATTCAGGTTGGAATGATAGTCAATCACCCATGAGCCTGGGCATCGATCCGATGATTCTATCTCTAAGCATCCTTTCAGTCGTAGCCTCGAGTCATTATAAACACTGGGTATGAGTCAAAGTATTGAGCTATCACAATCAGTTTTTTAGATGGTCACACTTCTACCTCCAGTCTCGGGTTGATAAAAGTACTACATGGATGGTTTGGTCTCGTCCTAGTCATGTTTATACTCCCACCATAGCTCCAAAGACTTAGAGTTGATCGATGAATTGTCAGTTCACATTCATCTTGTTTCTCACTCGTGCCCTCAAGTCTGGGGAATACATCGATAAGTAGGAAGGCAAATCATGTCTGATTTAGCTTTATACTCTTTCCCGTTGAATCGCGAGATCGGGTTAGTTGATGGAAGGGTGAGTCGTGCCTATCCTGGATTGTATTCTGGTTTTTCCTTCCAGGGGAATACTTCAATGCTCCGTCAGATTTCAGAGATGAGTTGGGTATCGGATGGTCAATCATGTCCACTTTTTGATGTGATGTTAAGTCACATCCAATCTGTGAATGTTACTCCTCCTGTCGAACAAAGGGCAAGAATAAGTGTGTGAACGGTCAAGTCGCATCCATTTCGAACTGCTCTTATAGTCGAATCATGGTCAGAGCTAGCGAATGAACGGTCGTGTCACATTCATTCGAAGCTGGACGACCAGTCATGTCTATTTTGATTTATGTTCTCCTGCCGGAATAAGGGATAGAATTAGCTCAAGAGCGGTTAAGTCATGCTCATCTGGTTTCATACTCCTCTTGATGGATCAAAGAAATTTGATGGAGAATAAACGGTCAAGTCACACTCATTCGTGGTTTATTATCCTATCCATGCTCTAGTGACTGGAGCAATTTGATGGACGTTCGGGTCACATCCATTTGTGGTTGGTGCGGATCGATACCGACCTTCGATCAAGCGGCATGATATAGAAAGTTTGGATCGATGTTGCATGTCGATCCGATGGCACGATAAGGTCGGTTACCTGTAACTTCGGATGTCATTCTGATTATTTTTGTATTAAGGCCTCCCTACAGTCGTTGCCTTAAGTCGTAAAGAACAGTAAGCCCGAGCTATAATGAGCTATCATATTTAGCTTTTAGTAGTCTGTACTCCTGCCCCCAGTCTTGGGTTAGTGGAGTTAGTTCATGGATGGTCGAATTCCTTCCATAGTGAGTTTATACTCCTCCAGTCAAGTTCAGGTCGGAGTTTATGGAATAGTGAGTGGTCGAACCGCACATATCTATTTATTTATACTTGTATTCGCAATCTGGGGATAAGATTTTGTTGGCGGATGGTCGAATCGCACCCAATTTGTGTTTATACTTCGGTCCACACGCTAGGGACTTAGAGTAATTTCAAAAAATGATTGAACCACATTTTCTTTGGTCATTTCTTCCACCCCCAAATCAGGGGCGGAAGTCGAAGAGTGGTCGGTCGTATCACGTTCACTCTTACTTGGAGTTCTTCACGTCGAATCGTGGGAAGGAGCTGATTAGTGGATGGTTAAGTCACATCCGTTCTATGTTTTATACTCAGCCTATCGGTTTATAGGGGAGAGTTAATGGATGAACGATCGAACCATGTCCATTTTCTACCTATACTCTTATCTGTGTTTTGGGGACCAGAATTTGTTGATGGGCGATCAGTCGCACCCATTTGGTATTTATACTCCAATTCGCACTCGGGGACTAGAGTTATTTGCTGGACGATCGAACCGCATCCATGTCTTGGTTTGGATTTTAGGCTTGCCGATGTTTAGGCCATGCTTGAATATTTTTCCATACTTCAGGCGCAAACAAGTTCGTGGATGGACGTATCACATCCTCCTTGGATTGGATGGTCAAATCACGCCCAATTTTAGCTTGGGCTCTCAAACTTCCCCCTGCATCTGGGGCAGGAGTTAATGTGTGGACGGTCAAATCATGTCCAAGTGTTTCTTCGGTCTTTAAGTCAAGCACGGAAGCTGATGAGTGAACGATCAGTCGTGTCCACTTTGTATTGGATTCTAACCTTGTTGGGCTTTTCCATTTCGAGTCCTTGCCCTTAAGTCAAGGGCATATGGTAGCTGATGAGCGATTGGATCACACTCGTACGTCTTGATGATCCTTCAAAGATCTAATCATGGTCTGTGGAGGTTGGTAGGCACCTAACTTTATGTACTTGGTCACCTGCATCATTTGGAAGTAGTTTAGTTCAAGTTGGTCGTAGTTCACAACATAATTGAAATTGAAATAAACCTTATTGATAAGTGAAGTAGCGTCATATGCTCGCTATTCCACTTTGCCCCAGCCCTTCTTAGTTGGAAGTCGACCATATGTGGTCCAATTGATGATCAAAGTTCTTTATTGGTCGGATGTTCCCTGCCCACCATTCTACGGGGCTTGCACATATTTTTTTCCTTTTCGGATCAGCTTTCCGATCACATCTCGGAGGTGTTTGCAATCGCCGGTGTTTTGACCGTGTGTATCTTGAAATATACAATATTCTTGGATTACTTTTGGGTCTCGGGGGACTCTCTCGAGGCTGGTTTCCAGTACTGCTCCGAGTCATGATTCTCTAAGTAGATGTTTTCGATTGAATCGTTTAATGGAGTATATGAGTCAAATTTTGGGATTGTGGTAGAATCTGAACCCTTATCTAAGGCCTCAATGCTGCCCTCACTTTGAATTGCTTCAACCAACGGGCTTGCATCGTTCTTTCTCCTAGTTTGCTCTTCCTCCTTGCTTAGGTTTTGGTTCACTTTGTAACAGAAATGATCCAAGGTCATAGGAGGCTCTCTAGCTTACCAATCGGCAAAGTCTATCTTGGGGTCTATTCCTCTTATCAATGCCATCAGGATTATATTCTCGCTGGGATTGTTAACTTTAGTGATGACGACGTTGAATCCCTACAGGAAGTCTTTGAGCGGCTCACCTGGTGTTTGGAATAAATTAAATAATGACATCACATCCTTGGTGTGAGTTGCATGCATCCTGAATTGCTCGACAAACTTCTAATTCGGTTGATCGGATAAGGAGATGACTTGGGTGGTAACTGCATGATCGTTATTCTTTCGAGAAATATGGGAAAACATCTGCATTCGATGGCATCCATCACTCTGGCGAGATTCATGTGCCACTCGTACTTCACGAGATGTTGTCGGGGGTCTATGTTCGCAGAATACGCTGGCATAGTCGGCACATTGAATCTCCTCGGATATTCTGCACACTAAACGAATTCGATGAACAGGCTTTAACTGGGGAGATGCTCCAATTGTCGTCAATCCGGCCCTTTTTAAAGTTATGGCTGCTTGTAATGCTTGTGAATGATGTATGGATGGTTATCCAACATTTGAATGGTTGAGGATGCCGATCGAATGGCAAATCAGTTAGGATGGGGTCACTGATCGGTGATGATACCCAAACTTCACCCAAATTGGGTGCGATCCATATAAGGTAGTAAGGAAGGCCTTTTGAGATTACACACCAAGTTTTAAGTTATTTGGGGTCTGTATGCCCGAGTTATGAGCAAAGAAAAATGGACCGGTATTGACAGATTGGTGACAATTTACTTGGAGTCTGATTCAAGATAATTTTCTATTTACTTATAGTCAGCCCCTGGCTCGCTTGGAGTCGCTGGATTTGAAGTGTTGGGTTGGTGACAAAAGGTGCTTGGAGTCATATTGGTGTTTGCTTGGAGAAAATCTTGGTTTTACCCGAGTTTGACCTTGGGCCAGAATTTCCTGGGTTTGCTTCGGGTCGAATGGGTAATTACCCGAGTTTGACTTCGGGTCGAAACATATAGAGTCTGCTTCGAGTCATATCACCTTGGTTCGTGTCATATCACCTTGGTTCTCCAGCCTTTGGGAGTATCGTTTGAGTAGCAGATCCGTGTCCATTCCTTGGCTGCAATTCAACAACTGTCGCTTGATCCTCTATGCCACGGTCAGTCACAGGACGTAAGGGAAGTGATAGAATGTATCGTCTTTAAGTTGAGTCTCGAATCCAAAATGCGGGGGCACCGTACTATGGCACGGGTTTAGGTGCTTTGCACCCGGAAAAAAAATTTAGAGTCTTTTTAAAAAAATGGATCGTACCCGATCCATTTTCGTTTGGATACTTAGCAACGATCGATTAGAAAAACGATCGGTCTTATTGTAGATATTGGAGCAACGACTGGCTGGAAAAATGATCGGTTGGAAAAACGATCGGCTGGAACGATTGGATGCAATACGTGCTATGGCGGGATCGGTATGGAACCACTAAGAATGGATCGTACTCGACCCATATTCACATGGATACATAACCAAATTTCAAGCTTAAATGGATCGATAGTGGATAGAATGATCGGCAGTGTTGAGTATGGTTGGGGGATCGATCGGTTGTAGTTGAGACGATCGATTGCAGTTGTTGAAATGATCGATTGTATGCTTCTATATGGATCGTCCCTGATCCATTGAAAGTGTCACGTGGCACGTGTGATCCATATGGTGGGTCCCCCTATGCCCCTACCTTGTGTTTTTGAAGTCGTTTCATCGATCACCCTTGTATTCGTCGAGTTAGAGAATGGTCATCGTTGATTTATACTGCCAATTCGAGTGACCTATTAACCCGATCTGATCCATTGTTTATAAACAATCTCTGTGTTCTCTACTGCTTCATCAACAGGTCGTGAGGAGGTAGCAATGACCTACTCCTTCCTAGGAGGCATTGTAGGTAGTTTCCTTATAGGCTTTTGCAAATCTGAATAGAACAGATAAACTACGTGAAGATAATTCTAGATCTCTTTCTAGGATTTATGCAATCCAGTAGCAGCAAAGGAATCCAAATAGAGCTGAGAATCTCCCTTCTTAGTGAAAGCACACCCTTCCTAATTTTCAATCTTCATCGACTTTACAGTAAATTATCAACAATTTTATTATCAACAAATCGACAATTTCATTATTAACAAATCGATTTATAGAAGCATCGTCAAATTCAATTTCAACATTTGGATTTCGAAATCGAACATCAAAATTAAACTAAATCTGCAAATCTTCATATTTTCTCAATTATTGCATAGTATTCTTCAATGTTGTTGTTGTATTGATGTTTTAATTTTCAATGATCATGAGAAATGTTATGTAAGAGTTTTTCAGCAAATAATTATTGTTTTTTCAATTTTCTGCCGATATTGATAATATCAGCAGAAAAATCTACAATTATTCACAATACTTGCAGATTTTGCTGCGATTATTGCTTAGAATAATGCAAATATTTTTTCTATATACAGTAGAAAATTTAATAAACCAAAATAAATATTGCAAGATTTTTTTAGAACTTATTATGATTAAATTCATCTCTCTCTGCAATTATTCAGGAAAATTGCAGACATATATGCAATTATTATGATTTATTGCATGTATTTCTGTAATTATTCTGAATAATTGCATTCTTATCAGCAATTATTCATATAAAATCTTTGCATGAAAATTCAAAAAACTCTTGCAGTATTTTAAGCAAAAATTCTCAATTTTTGTAGAGCTTTTTGCAATTATCAAAAATAATTGCAGCAATAACTGCAAGTATTCAGAATCTTTACATAAAATGAGCAAATATTTGCTGAGAAAATTCTTACATTTTTATTTATACAATTAGAAGTTTTACTGCAAATATTGACAATATTTGCAGTATTTTATGCAAGTATTCTCAATATCTGCATATTTTTCTGCAAATATTAAGAATAATTGTAGAAAAACTGCAAATATTGTAATATTTGCAGTATTTATGCACATAATATGAATATTTGCAAAAAAACTTCAAACATTAAACTGCAATCATTTTTCATTATCATTAATGAATTTAAACATCAATACAACACCAACAATCCCTAAAAAAATCAACAACAATCCATATTTTGCAAAGAAGATTGATTCGTCTTCAAATAGTTGCAGTTTTCCGTTGAAATCGAGAAAGATGAGCTCGCTGGTGAAGAAGAAGATGAAATCGAGAAAGATGAGCTTGCCGGTGAAGAAGAAGACGAAATCAAAAAATATAAGATCGCCAGTAAAATCGATGCTGTAAGAAATGGAAGGGTATTTTGGGGAAGAAAATAGCCGTAAATAAAATCAGGGACCTGCAAAGTATGTTCTTTTAAGAAGAAGTTTTGATGAATTAAATTTGTTTTTAGGCATGTGTGCCTAATATTCACTTATAACAAAATCCTGATTTTCCAAACTTCAGTGTTAAATATGTTTTTTTCCATGGTTACCGGAGGTATTTATAGATAACCAATGCTTAAAGCCTGGGGACCTAAAACTTTCTCAAGTTGGCATTTTTACATTATACCGTTTATGTTCCTTTGAAGTTTGAACATAATTCGGCTGATAATGGTGGTAATGTTGTGTGATGGGCTTTAGAGCTTGTAGTCAGGCCTTTATGTTTCTTTTAGCCTTTTCCAATCAAAAACCCGTAAATTGGTTCCATAGTGCATGTGCCATGAAAAGTAATCCATTTTGAAATCTTTTTATTCCTGAATGAAAACTTTTTTGGACTATGACAGTTTATCCACTTTAGAAAATTCTGTCCATTCATTCCTGATATCTCGTGTGCATAGCTTCATTTTGCATTTAACTCCTCAATTCCAGTATTTGGAAGAGAGAAAAGCAAACACAAAGCTACTGTTTGGAGTCTATTTTTTGTCCCGTTTCCGTTGGTCATGCATCGGACATCCAAACATGGTTAGTTTCGTTTCTAGCTCTGTTTGATGAAGGTTGGAGAGAAACACGCTGGCGTAGGACACGTCATCGACGGTAAACGCCAACAAAACCGGTCCAGATGGCAGCCCACCAAGTCCTCGGGTTGGGGCAGCCCACTGAACCTAGGGCAACTTAAAAGGATATTTTGTGTTAAAAATACAATTATAAGAAGTATTAGCTTTGTAGTTGAATGATAGATAGTGGTCCGGTGTTAAGCTTCTAGGGTCATTGTGGTTGTGACCACTATTCGAAACCTAGCAGGGGTAACTTATTTGTGTTTACCGTTGTTTCGTCTATTGCATATGTATATTTTTTGATATTTTTAAGTGACATTTTTATTTGCACTCCACATCGTCCGAGACAATTAAATTATTGAACAAGTTAATGTGTCCACCGACATTTGCACGGACAAGTCTATGATAAGTCAAACTTGGATTATACTCAAACCCAAAGGATAGATAAACGATATAATTTGAAACGTGCAGGGGTAGATTGGGGTGCCTTGCTTTAAGCTGAAGGAGTATTTTGGAACTAGGCAGGGTGTGACACTCTCGGCCGTCCAAAGGTACAAAAAATTCAGACGTGGCATTATTGTCAAGTTCAGGCCATGACTCGACCCAATGTTCGAAGGATGTATGCACAGTCAACTTGCAAATATTGCATGTCTAGTCATAAAGCTAAAGGGAGTTTCAACCAGACTAACAATCCATTTGAAACGACTCGACTTAAATAAGTCTTTTTTTTTTTGAAGCCAAAATCTATTTATTTTAGTTTTTAAAAAAACACAAAAACCGACTTATTTAAGTCGATCCAAACAAATCATAAACGTTACAAGAATCGTTATTTAGACACTCTTTTCACAAATGTCGTTAGGTTAATTAGCGTTTGATTCGAGTGTCATCGAGTTACATGTGTCAATGATGAAAGTTATACTTATATTTGTCAACAATTCAGCTAATTTGGACATCGTCGATGGCTTGATGGATGAGGAAGCTGGGATTTCATGGTTTACGAATTGAAAAAATTTTCGCCAGGAACAACATAATTAGCAGTGTTGTTTTTTATTTGTTTTTTCCAAAAATTTGATGTAGTATTGCTTTTTTATTAAAATTTATAAATTTTCACATTTTCTTTTATTATTTCAAAGTCTAAACCAATAATAAAAATATTTAATAAAATATAAACTCATTTATTATACCCTTTGCAGATGTATTGCAAAACCTTTATTATTATTATTATTTGAAATTCAATACTTAGATTGTAGTATATATTAGTAGTATAAGTGTTAGATAGGATTGAACATAATACATATCAATATATATTCAACAATTTAAAAAATGGGTTTGCTTCCCAACAACCCTTCTAGACGGCGGTCTGAACTCACCAGCTTCCATAGAATTAAACTACGTGCGCTATCTGCTATCTGACAACGCCAAACATTGCGTACTTACAGGCATTAAACAAAACAAGAAATATTTCTTTAGTCGCTGGTTATACAGTTTCTTAAATTAACTCTCTAAATTATTAGATGCATTACACGAGACCACCACCTAATCGAATGATGGCTTTATCGTTAAAATTAATAATCTATTGTCACCGTCACATGACTGTTGCCGTGCACGAATGATACAAAAATCAATGCACCAAACTCATGCCAAATTAGTTGCGGCTTAAGTTTGATTATGAATTGGCTCGTGCCAAATTAAATGTACTGTGATTTGGTATTTATTATTGAATTTTATGCGTTTGTATACTAGACTTTTGCATCTTTATCAGATCAAACACTCTCTCTACCGATCAAATTTATAGAATTAGCGTCTAATTATGCTTGCAAAAACAAATTGCATGAATCATTAAAAAAAATAAAAATAAAAAACATGATTTTAAAACATCTCTTTGAATATCTCCAATATTATTTATTTTATTTTTTTCCACAAATGCTTTCTTAAATCTCTTTAACTTAAGTTTTTTCAATTCTATTATCATTTGATATTTAACTAACAAAAAAACTAATTAAATTAAACTAAACTAGATTTTTTATTTTGAAATAATATGATCAAACTGTTGGTTCCGTTGTACTATCATCTTCCTTTTCAATTGGACTATCTTTTAAGTAAAACTGAAATTGTTTTAGAATCCATAACATTTCAGAAGTGTAATTTTTTGAAATTGAAAAAAAAGTAACGTGGCCTTACATTTTAATAGCTATGGTGAGGTTTCCAGATTAAGAAATTAATTAATTTTCCTTGCACCAATTTAAACGATAAAAAATGATGCTCCCTTCCAATTAACATAATCGTTCCTTCGTGAAGCATGCCACTATTTTATTTTATTTTAGTAATAAGTGGGGTTTTTAACGAACTATCGAAGAGTTTCACTATATATGTGCATTTGATCGCCACACATGACTACTCACTCAAACAAGTAGACGATCTTGCTTAAATTAAGATACGTGAAAAAATTACCAGACCACTCTTCAGATCATAATTGGTTGGGGTTCTCAAATATAAACATATTTACATGTACATGTGCATACATGTGCATACATATGCTTACATACATGTGTGTTTATGTATGTGTATCTATGTATGTACATATAACACCCCGCGAAATTTACCAAAGTTTTTTAAAAGAAATTAACCAATTTAAAATAAAGTCAAAAATGAAATTTAAACAAACGTCAGAATTTGTCCATGAAATTTCACCATTGTGTTAGCGGTAATTTTCTGAACAACTTTTATATATAAAGTTTTGTAATTGAAGTTCATACAAAAAAATTGTTAACGTTTAAAGATTGAAATAAAAAACAATTAAAAATACATTAAAGAATACAAATTAAGGAAATCTGAATGGTAAAAAATATATAACTTATATAAAGCAACCGATCGACAGCCTTATTGAGATCAATCGACCTTAGCGGTCAACCGCCCCCAATATTCCGGTCGAACTGTGTGCAAAAGTCGGCTACAACTAGCTTAGGTCGAACGACCGGATTTTATAAAATTAAATCGAACGGCTGACGTTATTTCCTGCAATTATAAAAGGATACGTGGCCTTCACTGTGTTATTTTATTTTACCCTAACAGCAGTCACCACTCCGCGTCTCCTTCAAATTTCTCAGTCTCTTCAACTTTTCTTCTCAAAAACAAAACAAATATTAAATTTGAGATAAAATCAATGATTAAAGAGGAAGAGAAGATCAAGAGCGAGCTAGTAAGAAAATGGAGCATTAAAAGGTGCGTGGGTTGATTAATAAACTAGGTTAATTTACAAGTAATTGGGTTTATTTAATCTCTATTTGATCTGGAATTTTATGAATTAAATTTGAGATAAAAGTTTTTAATTTGAAGATTATTTATTCAGTAAATTGCAATTATATAATGGTATGGTTGAAAGTCTAAATCGTATGAATATAACTTCTATTTGATTTAACTTGATTCAAATGAAGAAGTTGATTTGGATTGATTTAACTTGATTTTAATATGGATATGCCCTTTTATTCACATTGAATTGAACATGAGTTTTAATATGTAAACACTCTTCTGATTTCATCTTGAGCTGATTCTAAGATGTAAATATACTTATATAATTATGAAATTAATAAGTTGAAATCGTGTAAATGGAACTACAAACTATACATGAAAACGGTTCGAATCATCGTATGAAAAACTAGATGGAAATCGACTAAGTTGAAATAAATTAACAAACTGTCATTTAATTAACAAATAATAATAATACTATAATTTATTGTTGAAAGAAAACTCGATCGGTTGACGGCTTACCACAGCCGGTAAACCGCTATGGTAGCAGACGGTCGACCGGTTGGTGAATTTCAGACATAGGTTGAACCTCGGTCCATTGCCCATGTTTATACACACACATGCATGCATGCATGCATACATATATACTTACATAATAGTATATATGTTATATTAGTATGTGAAGTTATTTCTCTAATCATTGACTTTTGAATATTACGGGACTGAGGTAGACGTGTATCCAGGTAATTAGGCCCAG